>OY987264.1:42920968-43520968 GCA_963920665.1 Straminergon stramineum
AAAAATCAATTGGTATAGGTGACATTAAATATCTTTTTTAGTATAGCTTTACGATAATATATATTTTTATTTCATTTTCTTCTTGGAAATAAAATTTTTGACCTCGTAAGTAGAAAATACTTGATTCAAGACACCCCACCCACCTTGGCAAAAACTTTATTTTTTCTTCCTATATTTATGTCTTTTGGGAAAGCTTTGATTCATCCCATTTGGATAAGTAATGTGAAAGTTATAAATAGTTTTGATTTGCAGACAATAAGGGCATCTTCTTGAAAAAATAACATTTGAGATTCATTTTTGAACGGAATTTTTACAATTATTCAAAACTAAAACATCTACAAGGTGTAGATTACTTGCTAAAACAATTTGACCATTAGGATTGACATATTTTAATTCCATTAAAGAACTATAACAATATAATTCTTCCTTCTTTCTAACACATCTATTTAGAAATGAAAAAAATATGAAAATTCCCACTCTTTCTACATTTTCAACTCAATTTCTTACTAAAAAGAATCTAAACCTCAAACTTTGTAATACAAAAAGTTTAAGTTAAGTGGATTTGAAGTCTAAAATTAATAGTATGGCTAGGTGCAAACAAATGTTTTTTTTTTAAAATTTGAACACGAATATCTTGCAATCTACAAGATCAAAGTACCTAAGAAAATTTCCAAACATTCTTATGCAATATTTTGCAATGGTGCTAGTATGTGAGCATGTGAGCCTTGAGCATATGTATAAGTGGATATACTACAACCATAGAAGGTGCTTTTTAACATAAACACCTATAATATAAATATCTACAATATAGCTACATTATAACCATGGAAGGTTTCTATTATAAAGATGCCTATAAAATAGGTGTATAGTCTTCTAAGTTCATAGGCTCACGCTTCTAGGCTCACATAAAAGCAAACCCTCGTGTTTAGGTTATTAACAAATTAGTGGTCCTTTCTTCTTGAACCTCTTTTCAATCTACATTATTTCAAAAGTGAATCTTTTGTTTTCATTGTTGAATTTTCTTAATCTAGTATTGTAGATTCATTTAAAAATAAATGTATCTCAATGCACAAAATTTTGACTTATAAATTAAGAAAATAAGATTTTAGCATTGCTCTAGAAAAAAATAGTTTGGAGCTATTTGGGGTCACAAAGTACCAAAGAACTTCAACATCAATCATTTGATGTGAAAAGAGAGGCTATAACTCACTCCTCCTCAAAACATTTACATCCTTGAATAGACATGTAGGTAGAATGTCACTATATCATATGAGTACAATAAATTCTTAATCTCTCAAGTTCCACAACCATATTTCACCAAAAATCTTTTCAAGTCACCATATCTAGTGCTAAGAGATGAGATGTAAAAAAAACCCATGTTATTTGCAATTTAAAATTTAGGATCTTACATGACTTGCATAAAAGTGGAAAAAACTTCAAACACATTGATGAAAGAGATTGTGAGACATCAATTGTCAATGTGAAAATACACTTTCTTTTGTAGGTTATCAATTCTTTTCTACTTTTGACTAATTTTGCCTCACAGTAATATAACTTTTTCTCATGAGCTCCAATTGAGCTCCAATTATATCCTTCATACATTCTCACACCTTCAAAAACAATATTAAAAAGATTACAGTAAAATTGGCAATCATATTAACATATCTGAAATCCCCCCCAAATTCATTTGCAATGTTTGGTCCTTTTGGGACTGATTGATCTACTATTTAATTGTCACTTTGGCAAAGAGGTGAAACTTAACCCCTAAATGACAAGGCGGATATGTTTTGTCCAATGAATGACCAAAAATTCTCCTGTGCAAGACAAAAGTGCAACTATTCATCCTCAAAGTTAGGGGTGGAAAGGGAAGATCTTCTACAGTAGTGACTCCCAATGAATATTTTTGTTTTTTCTAAAGTACACGATGTCACATTGTTCCAAAATGGTTGATTTCCATGGTCACCAGCCCGGCATTCAAGGGTTAAAGGATAAAGATCAAATGAATTTCTCACTCGTACAAAGGGACAAAAAGACCTACTCACCACTTCTCGTGGCTCAATAAGAATTGTCGAACAGGAATTTCCCATGACCTACTAGTTTTTGGTTACCTAGTACATCCTAAGCCCCCAAGTAGTACAATTTGAGAGGATTGAGTGTACTAGACTAATACCTGATAAGTTTTGCATAAACCTATTTTCAACACTTCAAAAATTCCTAGTGTCCAAAAATGCATGAATACTCTATTGATCCAACAAGATCCAACAAAAATTACACAGTTTAATAATAGGAACATGGCTCAACTGCTTATTTGAACGCAATCAGATGTGGTTACCTTAATGTTTCTGGCTGCCCTCCAACTAAGCTGCTGAAATGTTTTTACAATTGAACAAATTAACTGGCTCATGTTTGAGTGATTCCAACTGCACTAGACCATTTGCTCCTTTGCCGAATATCCTACCCTCGCATTGAGATTTCAATACATGGAGCCGAAATTAATTTCGGAGAATAACTACCAATATACCATACAAAGTTAAAAAACTTTCTTAGCTCGCTACAGTAGCCATCTAAAGCAGCAATGAGGGAGCAACCCAAACGCATCTCAAGACATATATAGCCACCACAGAATTGATGTCCCTAAATTGCTTAATTGATTGAACTAGCACATGTCAAGCAGCAGCTAAGCTAGCAGTACTTAATTGGACAGACACATCCTACATAAACAGGATTGGTTGAAATTCGTAGCTCTAGATTGTTGCTATCGAGAAGGATCTTGAGCCTCAAAGCTCATGAAGCAGCACTGAGGTAAATGCGAGTGATAGAAAACGTACTTGTGAAGCTGGGCACACTAAGTTACCAGCTAACTGCGTCCAAGCCGGAGGAGAGACTCTATGAATTATTACAGTAGATTACTAAGTACTATTTCCTCCCAGAAGCCAGACCCGTTTCAACCCGTCGGACTTCGAAAATGAGCATGCGCCACATCTTCAACACGAACATCTCCGCCTCGTCATCCAGAATTGCCTCCAGAAGCTCCAGCATGGTGGCCGCGTTCACATGCTTCCGGGTGCTGCTCACAATGAAATCCACCAGGGTGTTTTCTTCTTCACCCAGAAACTCGGTGATCTTCTTGGCAATCCACGGCCGCATCTTTTCGTGCAGGTCATGCTGCAAGTCGATCATGCACACACAGCAGCCCCCCAAAAGAAATATGTCAATGACCCAACCATATACTATCCAACCGATTAGCACAGGCGTTGAAGCCAGACTAGAGGATAAATCGGTGATTCATGGAACACCAGTACGCGATTTATGGAAGGTAAGAAAATGTACCATGCAGAAGAAGGAAGCCATCATACTACTTAACACTTCTTAACAGAAAGAAAAGGACTTCAATTTCAACTTTCAAAAGCACCTGAGTAAGAGATATATTACCGAGTCATAAATGTTCCAATCCACGGGAAAATTGAAAAGCTCCTCTTTGGTCTTGGGGATAGTATCAATCAGCTGTTTGGCATCCACAATCTTCTTCGTTTCGGGAACCTTGGACTCTGGCTTGGAGGAGCGGTCCCGTTCACGTTCACGTTCGCGGTCCCGGTCCCGGTCTCGTTCCCGATCTCGATCTCGATCACGGTCGGACCGGTCCTTTTCCTTCTCCCTGTCTCTGTCTCTGTCTTTATCCTTGCGAGATCGATCTCGATCGCTGGTCCGATCTCTGGACCTCCGGGATCTGTCCTTGTCGTTTGAATCCTTCCCTGAGGACAAGGACAAGCTCTTGGCAAACTCGGCAGCAGCGGCGAGGTTGTGAGCCAGGCCACCCCCACCCGAAGGAGGAGGGGCAGGCGCGGGTGGAGCCGCCGCAACCACTTGCATTTCCTCGGCCGAGTAGTCGATGGGGACGAGCGTCCGCAGCTTGTTGGCATCCGGGGTGGCTTCCTCATCTTCTTGAGTGAAGACCGAGGGAACCGCGGCCCGCCGGCCCGACCCCATGAGACCGAAGCCCAGTTTGCGAGGAGGAGCAGGGCTAGAGCTGGGCTTGCCATCATGGACTGTGGCCACCGATGGGTCTTCTCGCCCAAGTGAATGGACACCATTTCCGGCCACCCCTTCTACTGTGCACAGACAATGAAAAGCAGTTAAAACACTGATACTTCATATTGGTTGAATCCATAAATTCCTCCAAAAGATTTTGTGTAAATTATATAAGGTGGAACGATCCTCCGCATGAGACAAAAAATGCATGACGGGTTTTACGGGTTAATTGCAACGCATAGCATAATGAGAATGATACGTACTGGGATCCGCCTCATCTTCAGAATCACTGTCAAACATCGATACAATGGGAGCAGGTGGGGCAGGCAATAGTACGGGCTCTTCAACCAGAGAGCCTTTTTCGTCCACATCCATATCATTCTCGTTGAAGGACATAGCTGGGTGTATAACGGGGCTTGGTTTCTGACGTTTCACGCTCTCAGCCAAAACTGCCTCCTCATGTTCCCGAATGCGGTCGGCTGCATCCTCTTCATACTCTCGATGCCGGCGTTTTCGCTTGTCGTCATACGCTGTGTTTCGGTACCGACGCTTCTGTCGTTCGTCATCGTCGCTCTCCTCCTCCTGTTCCTTGATCTCCCTGCGTCTCTCTCTTTCCCTCTCTTTCTCCCGTTCTTTGTCATACAGACGTTGCCTGTCTTTCTCCCTCTCTCTGCTCTCCCAATCTCTTTCACGCTCTTCGTACAAGCGTTCCGCTTCCCGCACTCTGTTCTCCCGGTCTCGGTCTCGACGAACACGCTCTCTTTCACGTTCGCGCTCATAGCGTTCCACTTCTCTTTCTTTGTCACGCTCCAGGTCCCGTTCCCTGTCGCGTTCCGATCCCCGTTCACTCCGCCTGCCTCGGTCCGCAGAGCTTGCCTCTAAATCCGCACTAGATTGCTTTTGTTCGCTTATGGTGTCGTCATCATGTCTCCCACTGACATTTTCTGTAACAAAAATCAAGGTCATTCGTAGAAAAGACTGAATTCGTTGAAGTAGAACACTGGTTGCTAAAGAAGATCACAGCCTGCAGAGAGAGACAACAAAACAAAAAGGAATGGGAGTATTATAGAGGACCCGCCGTGCAGAGGACTCGGCGTTCAATAGAGAATGGAAGGTGACAAAGCCCTATCCAAGGTACAAAGAACCCTAGAGTATTCATAGAAACCAGATGTAACCCCTTTTCGTAAATTCTTGAGTACACCCTAGGGTTCTCTCTACCTTGGATAGGGCTTACACAAATCTAAAGAGCAGATCAAATAGGTTTTGTCATTCATGAGCACCCTGGAGCCAGGATCAGGCTCTTTCTCTGCAGAGGGTCTTCAAAGCATCGGGCCTGGAGTAAGAAACCCTGTACTACGCTGGTTTTCATCCTTAGAGGCCTCCATAGAACAAACTAGCCAAACGAGAGTGTTACGAGTCCTTTGTGTCAATTCAACAAGGATAGATAACAGCAAGGTCTCATGCTGACGGACAATATCCGCTTCAACAAACCCAGACGACAATCAACGAACACTCAATGCTTCTCACTTGAACCATCTACAAACTGGCAAAAGCATTCGACACTGAAAAGTGAGAAAATATACCACTCTTCCCTCCATCTACAGCTGAGTCTCCGTCTTTCATGAGCGTTGAACCATCAGCAACAGAATTGCTCTTTGCGCCAGCCTCTAAAGCAGTAGGCAAAGGTGGCGGTGGAGGTAGAGGTCTCAATTTAGCTCTGCAAAAGGCAGTGAACAGTCAGCGGCAGAACATAATGCAGCAGAGAAAGGAAAGAAAGGAAAAAATGAAACGCAATCCGAACAGACAAAAATACTGAACCAAAATCCCAACAGTCAATTAATTGTGCATAAAAGATGAAAACGATATGGAACTAGCGCATTAGAAACCCTGACTCGAAAGCAGCCACTTCCATGACCTAATAAACAAAGAGATCGGCCATGATACCTTTCGGCTAGCATAGCATTAAGTTTCTGGATAGCTCGATCATCGACTTCCTTATCAGCTTCAGTCACAAGACCAAATTTCTTGGCGTCCTCTTCTGGGGTACTTTCATCCTTCTTAGGATCCACACCATTCATTGGTTTCCGAGACTCCGGCACAACTTCCACTCCAGGTGCAGCCTCCTCCTCTCGACTGGCTGCTTCCTCTTCTAATGCAATCCTCTCCCGCTCTTTCTTCTTGGCAACATAACGCTCTAAATAATCCCGTGTTGCTTGGTTTACATTGAGCTGCCACAATCAGATTCTCAGTATGCTTTACTTCGACAAAAATCCGCATTCGAGAAAGACATGATAGCAAACGCGCCAGATATGCTTGTGGTTAATTGAGAAAGATAACCCCGGTGTGGAAGAATAAATCATCAACCAAATTGTCATTCTTAACATCTCCATGAATAGAAGCCCTTGAAGTGACGAAAGGTAGCCAAAGAAAACATCTTCAGCCAGATGGCTAAACAAGAAAATGAGTATTTCGAAGCTTTGCTATCAGCCAGTTTGGTTATGCATTCCTAAGGAATAGGACAAATGGCGACACCCAGGAATTCCATAAAACAGAGTTGACTTCTTTGCAACATACCCTTCTTCTCACAGTTATTTGATCTCTTAAAGCGTCTACTTGAAAAATCTGAGGCGGTGTGCAAATGACATGCAAGAGGCACCATAACCAGCCTCCCTCAAAACAGGTCGGAGCCAATCAATCTGATAAACCAGAAGAATAAGATTCAGAATTATGCAAGCAATGACCATAGGTTTGTGCAGTATGATGACTCCTATTCAGGGCAGGATCTTACCACTAATTCCTGTCCTTCCAGTGAATATTTATTAAGAAGCCGGAGAGCTCGCAGCACACCCTCAGCCGATTCAAATTCACAGAAACCAAAGCCTTTAGGAGTGCCAGTTGTGGGATCCTGAGCACGTTTCCAGCTCTTTATGCCTCCGCACAGCTGCATTAAAATAACAGAGCAACGTTTAATCAACGTGTCGTGTCTAAATAACTAACCATATTCAGAAATGATGCGCACACATGCTCTGCGCTTGGAAAATACGCAAATGAAGGGATATTACGAGGACAACAAGAGATTCCTCAGCACGGTGTCCGCAATAATAGCTAATTGCTAACCAGATTACAACCAGATGAGCGTTGTCATTAATCAACTTCACAAAAAAAAAAACTCCTCCCCCTATTTTCGTACTATTCACAGTGAAAGACAAGAAAAAGTGAAGCATTCACCTCAAGAATAGCTCGAAGACACTCATCTTCTACAGTAGAAGAAATTTTCCCCACGTATACAGTTGTGTGGGGCTTTTCAGGAGCAGGAGCGATCTGAATAATACCACCTTTCAGAGCAAGCTCGTTAAGCAGCATACCAGGCGGCGGTTTCAGCACTGGCGGCATTGGTCGAATCCCGGTTCCAGGAGGTCTTGTCACCATTATTGGAACTGGCGGTGGACCTATAGGTGGACGCGGTGAAAACACAGGAGGCCGAACGATTTGCCCGTAGGGAGCTGCAGGATATCGTGGCACACCTGCAGAACCAGAAACAAGAACTGGGGAGAACCATATCAGCATGGAGCTCAAGTGGATTTGAAAAAAATCTGAGGATATCAATTTAAGCCTTTTCAATTCGAAAGAAGGCACGGATCGGATGTACTTACCTGATCCAGGCTTCATTCCAGCAATGTTCATTACCCCAGAGAGCATCTCATGGCCACATTTTTAACAAACTGAGCCACGAGACATCCAAATTCTCTTAAAGAAAGCACTGGTCAAGGGTGCTGATAAACCTAAGGTCCTATTAAAAATTGACAAGTCACGCTCATATAAATATTCCCAATTTGAATGAGAATGCGATCGACTCATAATAATACGATGGAGCGGTGCAGCACCTACGTAGAGGGTGAAGGATAAAATCAGACATCATGACGACGGGATAGGCAGATGATAAGTGCTGTTGGGACTGTTTGAATAGGGAATTAAGCATACCACATTATAAGACGATGAAGGCTCACACCCGTGGGCGCCCTTTCCATGTTCACCATGACAACTCGAATGCACTGCTGGAGGAGAAAACAGTCCGTCACCCTCTAGCACACATAGAAGTCTTTTGTTCTCACACTCTCTCGCTCTCTCTCTCATGAAGCCTCCCACGTTGTTTTCCTACCCTTCACACAAACAATCTTTTTGAACAACTGATACAACACACGTCTGTCCACCCACCTCCAGGCGTCATCACGGGCGCCGCTGTCGGAGCCGGCGCTGGCGCTGGCATGTATCCGGCTGGCGGGGGTGCATACGGCCTCGGCGGCTGCTGCTGAAGCGGCATACCATATCCAGGCCGCTGCATCATCGGTTGTGCACCGAGACCTGCTCCTTGCCCGGGTTGACCTCCAAACTGAGGATTCATTGCATTATTCATATCGCTTTCTCCTCAATGTCAATTCACCAACACTGTCCTCCTTCTCACTAAATTCAACAACCGAATAGAGCAAGATTAGGAGAGAAAAACCGTAGTAACAAGCTTGCACACGATCCCCGTCCTAAAAATCTTCAAACCCTAGCCTAACTCATATGCTTCCCTCAAACCCGACTCTAATATCAATTCAGCAACAATGCATCCAAAGTGTCCCCTTCTCGCTTTAGTTCAATAATCGTATAGATCAAGATTAATAGCTAAATACCGTGGCAACAACCCGATACTCGATCCCCTCCTCAAAATCTTCAAACTCTAACCTAACTCACAAAGCTCCCCTACATCCGACTGCATGCTTTTCCGACACATAAACACTCGCTCATCCTTTTGATAAATAAGAACCTGAGAACGCCTCAAAGGCGAACTCAAAAAGGGAAATAAAAATCAGTTTGGTGGCAACCACGTCTCCTCCACTCGGGAAGGAAAAAACATCAAACTGTCGGTCGAGAAAAATTCGTATAAAAGTCGGGAAAGAGAATTGTGCGGATGAAGAAGGGAGGGCGGAGAGAAATTTAGCTATGGAGAGGAATTAGGGGAGGTCAAGGAGGGGATGGAGACGAAGAAAGCTCCGCAGGGTCTCCATCGGAGTGAGTGCAAAGGAACAATGCGAATTAGGGTTTGGAGCTTCCTTCAAGAGTACTCTCACTCTCTCTAAAAGTCTTACTGCGCTAATTATGCTGGTAAGTTTTCATCCATCCACAGTTATTCATCTCATTGCAAATCATAGTCTGTACTTCCACGCCTCTTTGTCAGTCTACAAAAATAAAGAATTATCTACCAAACTAGTGGTCAAAATATTTCTAAGATATAGATTTTGAAATTTGGGGGGATTTTTTTTTTTCAAAAGAAAATTTTTTAAATGGAAAAATGAAGGGTTTTTTTTAAGCATCTTCGAAATCACATTTTTCAACTTAAATTAATTATTTGGTAGGGAATATTGACCCTTAGAAATTGAGTGTAAAAGTGGTTGATTGCAATATCTATAAAACATATCTCTATTGTTCAAAAATGTAAGGTCCATGATACTTTTGTACCTATTTTGAAGTTCAATATTTGATTTAATTACAAGTTCTTGAGATATGAAATAATCATTTTGGACATTTGGACATTTTTGAACATTAGAGGAAATCTGAGGCCTCTACATGCCCATTTCAAGGTTGTTCCCCACCTGTTCCCTATGCTGTTCGGGAACGGCTGGCTGCTATCAGTAAAAAAAATACCAAAAAAAAATTTAGTTCTAATATGCAAAAATAAGTTGAAAAAAAATTAATCTTTTTCTTTTTTGGCATGGCACAATGTTGGCCATGTTAGACTACAACAATGCCATAGTTCCTGCGTTCCCCGCAACCTGGGAACTTGTATGCATGTTGAGGCCTCAAATCCCCCTTAATGTTATAGTACTATGGTCTTTCACAACATCAAATTTCTTTTTTCCTTTCTAAATCCTAATAAAGAAATTCACGACATGTTTATTTCTACAAATTTGGGAGCAAAGCCAACAAATGCAACAATTATATCATTTCAAAATCAAAAGTAAATGGATACTGGTTAATTATATGAAAAATTATCAAAAGATTAAATGATAGTTTTGAAGCCATTTTGGATCAAATATGAGTATGGAACTTTAGAAGTTAAATATATGCCACAAATACATGACTAAATATTTACTTAAATATTACAAGTATATACTCTTCAATATAATAGTCATATTACTTATAGCTTTATACACAATCAACACAATTTATTTTAATTGTTGGATAGAGTTACAATTACCATTTGGCCTATCAAAAAAATGCAATTATCATTTGGTATCAAAGAATTGGTCAATTATACAATCTAGGATTAATCATCATGAAAATTTAATATCTAATGAGGTCAATGCTTTAGTTTTCAATCACTCCACTAATAAATTTTGAAATTGGGCAATTTATAATAAATGCAACTATTAGCTCTAAGTTTTCAATTTGCTTTTCTAGAGTGTAGATTGGAATGAACAAAATGGTGTGGTGGTGTACTTGAGCACATGGTCACTCAATCATATGCTCAAATATACCATCAAATAAGAGAGTAATTCAAATTTATTTAGGTTTTCAAAAAGATTTTATTTGAATTTTTATTTAAAGTCATTCTTGAAGGTCTTGTTTTCTCAAAAGGAAAAAATAATATTTAAAATTAAACATATTTGTACTCTTCAAACTAAAATATATTTTTCAAGAAGAATTTTAAGGATCAATATACATTCAACAAATGTTATGAGACTAGTTACACAAGAATCTAAAAGTATATGGATGGATGAAAAATGCAAGTTTTTTAATATATTGGTCTATAGGACATGTTTGCATTCATGCATTGGTCAAAATTTTGAATGCTAGATCTACTAGGGGTTAAAAGGCCATATTCATTATATTGAGACTTTTCATAGATTTTGAGACAAAATGCTAATTATTGGAAAATTCATTTAAAAAAATAGTAATTGAAACCAAAAATAAATAATGCTTAAAGAGTGATCTCATAATGAAATTCTAAAAGTTGGTGTTGTTACCTATTTATAAAAAAATACTAGTAAAGAGATAAAGTGGTTTATCTTCAAGTCGAGGATAAAAATGAGACTGTGAAAAGTCTCAATATAACGAATACGGCCTTTTAAGAGGATAACTTAAGATGACGAAGTGGTAATATGACCTTGGTAAAAGAGGACATGATTTTCTTACAGTGTAAATTTTTGTTGATAATAATGTATGTCAATATTATAGCTCAAAACATTCACATCTATTACATACATTATAGGTGTAAGAAAAAAGGTCTTTTAAGAACAAAAGATTGGAAGAAAAAGAATAAAAATTATCCCCCCCCCCCCCAAAGAGTATAATGAATTAAAGACAATTTTTTTAATAACAATAGAATCAAACTTCAATGCACTACAAGATTTTAGAACTACATCAAACTCCTTATCATCAACGGAATATATTCTTGTCTACATTTCCATCAAGGTCCCAACTTTTACAACTAGTGAACT
Source organism: Straminergon stramineum (assembly GCA_963920665.1). Taxonomy (NCBI): domain Eukaryota; kingdom Viridiplantae; phylum Streptophyta; class Bryopsida; order Hypnales; family Calliergonaceae; genus Straminergon; species Straminergon stramineum. The sequence continues at coordinate 42,932,482 of OY987264.1, forward strand.
TCATTGTGTGAAAATATCATTGAAGGTTAACTATCGTTCATTGAATAAGACTAAGTAATCAAGTTTAATTGGTAGAAAAATTAGTTTTCCTTATAGTGTAGTCTCACCAAAATATTCTTTAGGGTGTTGTACAAATTGCATTTTTGTCTTTGTTTTGGGGATCTATCATATTCTACTATTGGTATTCATTGTAACTATTAAAGTCCCCTAGCCTCTAAAGACTTAGGATTTTGAATAGGCTTGTATGACTTCAATTTTTGACAAACTTTATCGAAACTTTTTTAGAAAATAGAAAAATTATACATTAGCTTTATGAGAATATCATTTTTATTTCAATTGGTGCCCAAAATCAAAAGTTATGCCACTGAAAGCCCAAAATGGAGTTTTTCAAATGAGATGCCCCTTACAAAAACTTGAAATTCATTAATTTTTTTCCTCATAGACCATATTTTTGTCTACATAGAAAGCTTTGATTTATTCCATTTGGATTATTGATGTGAAAGTTATGGAGATTTTTGTTTAGTGGGCAATCATTGCATCTTTATGAGAAAAAAACATATTGAATCCATTTTTTAACTCAATTTTCAAATTTCTCAAAAAAAAGAAGTTTTACAAGGTCAATATGCTTGTTAGAACAATCTTGTCATTTGGATTTTAAGTGTGTTGCAATTCCATTTTAAATCTATTAATGTTATATTTTTCCCTTCTGTCTTGTACTTCAACATAATAATTTTTTAGAGAATGAATATCAAGTTTTTTTATGGGAAATTTTTCTTCTAGACTCTAAATTCAATTCTTGAACTTAAAATTTTTAATTTAGTGCAATAATTTTAAGTTAACAAGATTTCAAAACCTTATGATTTAGTCACTTTCCACACAAATATCATGTAATCTATGTAGTTAGTTTTTGAAATTTTTTCTACACATTCTAATGCTAGTCTAGTGCAAAATCCTATGGTTAGATATGAAAAAAAATAAAAAATAAAAAATTGTAAAGCTTTTGTTCTTTGCAATAGAATTGACATTTTGGAATGGATATTTTAATAAAAAATTGAAGGCCTTGGAACTTTTGGGGTTAAAATAATACATTGATATCATCAAGGATGAAGTTTTTTTTTGCATTTGCATACTAGGAGACTTGCCATTAGTTGAAAATCAAAGTTCAAAGCTACATGGGTAGGACATACTATTGTAGTGATCTACTCTCCAAATTGTAAACAATATGCTTTGCCTAGATTAACTTTTGACAAACCATTGGAGATGTTGTTACTATTATTTACATAGAGGGTAGGAGACTTTCTAAAACATTGTATACTAATAAGGTAGGGACAACAAAAAGCACCAAATTTCTAGCTAGAAGCGCTATTTGATCAAATATTCTCAAAGTGTACATTTTAAAAATGAAAATGTACCTAATATTGAAAAAATGATTCAACAACATCTACCCCCCAAAACTTCAACCTTTCATAGGATACTAAAATGATGTTTTGTTTGGTGCATTGAAAGTTTATTTCATTTGCCTATTGGATAATATTATAATTTAATTAGTTTAATAATAAAAACTCAACATTGTAAAAAAAAGCATCACGTAAGGTAACATTTAATAGTATGCATTGTCATTGCCTTGGCTCTAAGTTACAGTAAGTTAGATAGTGTGGAATATCCGGCAATACACTATACCTAGTTGAGTGGACAAATGGAGGCTCAATGTGATGAGTAGGGTGCAATGAAGAAAAGGTTGTGATCATGCAAGCTACTGAAATATTATGTAGATTAACCCTTAAACACCGGGCTCGTGACCATGGAAATCAGCCATTTTGGAACCGTGTGACATCATCTTCTTTAAAAAAATAAAAAATACTCATTGGGAGTCAAACTACTAGAGAAGATCTCCCCTTTCCACCCCTAATTTCAAGGATGAATAGTTGCACTTTTGTCCTACAGAGGAGAATTCCTTGTCATTCATCAAACAAAAAACATCCACCATGTCGTTTAGGGGTTAACTTAGATGTCCCTCCTAGGGCCGGGATGGATTGACCCCCTCGCTCATCCCTGCCAAGTCATTCCAGGGGTGCATGTAAATAAAAAGACCCCCTATTTTGTGCTTAAATAATTTATCTTCTAAAGCTCACCTATCTAATTTTGGGCCTTTGATTGCAAATATGAATTCAAAATTTGCAAATTTTATTATGTGTGAAAAATAAAAAATTTCAAGGTTTTTACTTGGGGACAAGCGAGGGGTCAATCCACCCCGGACCTTCCCCTCCTACAACCTTTAACTTGAAGAAAAAGCCAAGTATCCATGTCATGAGGTGGCCAAACCTCCTCGGTTCCCATTAGATAATTCCCTTCCTTCCAGCCAATATCCTTGGATAGTGTTATAATACAGAGCCAATATCAGATGCCCTGTTTTTCTCAATAAGATGCTTCTTCGCTGTTGCGACGGAACGCAGTCGGAGTGCCGGAGTTTTATTATTCCCGATGATCGCCAGAGCTCGCCAAACTTCGCCATTGCGGCAATTGCATCGTCTGCTTCTCTCCCCGCCGTCGCCATCTTCCTGCGTTTCGCTTTTTGCTCGCACATTCTCGAGCTCCACGACTACCGCCATTCGCACGGCTTCGGAGGGAGCGACCATGGGCGACGAAGGCACCACAGCGCTACCTCGCAGTCTGCGCATTCTCTTTTGCGGGGACGAGTTTGCGCCTGCGGAGGTGTACACTCGCAAGCATCTTCAGGATTATCCACATCTCCAAGTGCGTCCTCCCTGCCCCTGCCCCTGCGCCTGCCCCTGCCCTGCGTGGTCGGAGTTTCTCGTCGGAAGCATCTTGTTCTTGTACTTTGTGGTCTAATGCTGATTTCCGCTTTGAGAAGGGGAGAGCATAGTAATGTGCGCTTGCTCAGACTGTGGTTGAGACTTGACAATTGCAACAAGAAAGTGAGGGACATCCGAAAATCAATCGCGACTTTTGGCGATGATTATAGTTTTTGTTATTTGCAGATTGGCGAAAGTTTTACCTGTTATTGTTGTATTCCGTTCGCAAGAAGAAAATGATGGAAGGCTCTAACGCACTGAAGAATGAATGAATGAATGCTTGATGTGCGTACCGTACGGAAAAAATTTGACTGTTCGAAGTTTCTTTGGGAGGTGCTCTAGGACCGGGATATTTTCAGTCGGTGGCCTGCATCCTCCTCATTGCCTAAGAAATGGAATCCTACGTTTGATTTAAAGAAACGGAGGACTTCCAGTTTGTGTGAGTGACTTAGTGAAACGTGTGTGGTGGGGCAGTTGGATTGGTTCACCAGGGACGAAGTGCCAGACCGAATTGCCGACTACGACATCTGCGTGCCTCGTATGATGCGTCTGGATGAGGCCGTGATCGCCCGCGCCACGCGCTTGCAACTCATTGTGCAGTTCGGCGTGGGGCTTGAAGGTGTGGACATCGAAGCTGCCACCAGAGCTGGCATCAAGGTGGCCCGGATTCCCAGTGCGGGTACTGGAAATGCGCTCTCATGTGCGGAGCACTGTGTGTTCTTGATCCTCGGCCTTCTCCGGCATCAGGTACATTCTTTCAAGCAACTCAGCTCGTGTTCAGTCTTCGCTCCTCATTGAATTTTGGCCCCATTGCTTGATGCATCATTCCCAGCTGTGTCATCTGCTTCATCGTTCTCACCCACACCACCACATGGAGTTCATGTAATATAACCTCCTGTTCGTGGCAGAAAGATATAGCGTCATCCATTGCTGCAAGACGACTAGGTTCACCTGCCGGCAGCACCTTGTATGGGAAAACCGTAAGTACAATCCTTGCTTCATGGTTAACCCCTAAATTGGGATCTAAGCAGTTTGAGTAAGTCATATGGGGTCTTTCTTTAGTTCAGTTTTATTGATTTATTGACCACTCACATGCAGTAATCTTCACTGATTTTAGTGATACGAAATTTGGCCCCATCTCAATTGTATTTTTTCACAATATGATCAATTGAATTGGTCATTTTAAACCATGAGACCTTGGTCCCTTAGGCCACTGAGCATTCGGGCACTTTTGATCATAATGCTCTTGTGATCGTATGATTATGGGTTGAGAGTGGATCTGGCATTGTTGCCATCGTTCCTGATATACTCGGATCCTGTTTGGCAATTTGTTACCGACTTGGAGCAGTTGCTTGTGTTGAGGCAGGAACAGCTAATGTGAGTCAGAGTTAATATTCTTCATGATGTTGTGGTGTTGTTCTCTAGGTATTCATTCTTGGATACGGACATATCGGGAAAGAGTTGGCACCTCGCTTGAGATGCTTCGGTGTTCATGTACTGGCTGTCCGACGATCCTGGACTGGTTTAGTACCCGCAGACCGCAATAATCCTGAAGGTACTAAGAGGCTTGGGAATATTTCGGTTTTGGTTAAAACAGACTTGGTGACGTGCTTTTCTTGGTTACTTTATAATTTATTCGAGAGTGTTGTGATTGGTCAGCGGTTTATTGGCTCTGGACCAAAGTGGAGGAGGCCTTGCATGGACAAGAGCTATAACTATCTTGAACGGGAGTAAATTTGAGCAGGTTGGCAATACTTGAAAAGCGAGCCAGAGCTACAGTTCGACAGGGACAGAGTGTAATTGCTTGTTAACTTATGCATTAGATGTTCTAGTTGTTGATCATGTTCAACGCTGACATGAAGGTTTGTAACTCATAACAGAGATAGGAATGGACCCGTGAGTGGTGTAACTGTAGTCTATCTTGGCTACAATCTTGGCTACCCTAGAATTTTACTGGAAGGGCCCTAGCCTCTTTTGAAGTGTCTTCACTGCAAACAGAACTAATACATACTGTTTTGTATTGTAGGTCTACAGAATGAAAAAGCACCTGGTGGAGATGATTCGGTGCATGAAAAAGGTGGCATGGAGCACACTCTCGAGTTCGCCAGTCGTGCTGATATTATTGTGACGTGTTGTACGCTTAACCCTTCAACGGTGGGCATCGTATCTCATATTCTCACAACTGAAGATATTTCTATGACAAGTTATGATATACGGAGTATGTGATTTGGATGTTTTGAATGGGGAGTGTAGCTTGGTTGGAGGTCAACGATCCATACAGATGATTTTGGGTTGAAGCATAGTCTTCTTGATTGGGTAGTCATGCATAAACAACAAAGTATTTATATGGAAGTTCTGATTATATTTGGTCACAACTCTGTACTATGTATTGCAGAAAGGGATTGTAAATGCAGAGTTTCTTGCAGCAATGAAGAAGGTATGTCACTGTAGTTCTGTTGGTACTGCTCATTCCATAAATTATTAGAGTCAGTAATTTTCAAGCATAAGGATTATATAGCGGAGTGAATCCTAGAGATAGAGACCTTAGGTTTGCTCAAATGCGGTTGAATTGCCCTCTAATATCGTAACACTTGTGTGGACATCATGCAGATTATTTTCTAGGTTGTTTGATGTCCAAGGTTTTTGTTCTTCCCTTTTCTAGTTAACACCGTCACAGGGTTGACGCTTTAACAAGAATTACGACTACTTCATGACTGATTGCAGGGAGCTCTTGTAGTGAACGTGGCACGGGGAGGTTTGCTTGATTACGATGCTGTGTTGGCTGCCCTCAAGTCCGGACAACTGGGTGGCCTCGCCATCGATGTTGCGTGGTCCGAGCCAGTTGATCCCTCAGATCCTATACTGCAGTTTTCCAATGTCCTGATCACTCCCCACATTGCTGGCGTGACTTCCTACTCTTATGACAACATGGGAAAGGTACGTAAGTACACCCAGTGCCGATCTCGTTAAGCATATCACCTTCTCTAATATCACATCATCTATTCCCTCACCAAACCCTAGGTCAGCGTGTTCAAAATTCAATCCGTCCTCTCACCATCACACTGTCGTATGTTACAAGCAATTGCATACAAAACTGATACATCATCAGCCTTCAACAAGTGCAAAAATGGTTCTAGAATACCTCCCTAACCTTGCAACCCCAAGTACCTCTTTAATGTCACTTTTCTGTTTGTCACTGTTATAGAACTTCATTGGTAATCTTGCATTTTGGGTGGCCTAGGTCTGTGACATAGAAGAGGTCTGGGTCCATCATAATTTGTTGTTTTATTATATTTCCTGGAGTTGTATGGCAACATTGTTGGCAACGATTTATTCTTGCTGATTTAGGCTTTATGTATTGGTGTGGATCCTCCCAAAGTATTTACACTGATGTTAGTGTGTTGGTTATACAGGTAATTGCAGAGAGTGCAAACCAATTTTCCAAGGGATTGCCAATGCCTGGCATTGAATTCGCAAATTAGCGAATTTTTGAACCTCGTGAACTCTGCGTTTTCTCTCTTGGAGTGTCAGTTACTATTGCAGGTAGCAGTAGAATTAATAACTCGTAAGTGGAAATTCTTATACCAGACAGTGGGTGAAAGTTAGATGACAATCATCCTTTTTGAGACAAAAGTATGAGAATAAAGTGCAGACCACATTATATTGATTTCACCTAGAATATTGGGAACTCTTAGTTGCTATAAAATTTGCCTTATTCCAAAAGCAGTGTTAGTTAGTGTTATTATTGTAAGGCACATTGAGATAAGTGCACTTGGTAGTGATTTGTTTCTAAAACCAACCTAATATATTCTTGCCTAAAATGTACAACTTCTATTCATAAGAGCCTAGAATTGATTTGGGTACACCTATTTTAACCCTTAACCCCTCAAGGCCCAAGCAATTTTTGTACTTTTTCACAAGTTTGAACTTTGATTGACAATATGCATTGTACATCAAGCTTATTTCATAATGTCAAGTGTACTTTTGAACTTCCCTATTCAATATGAACATCATAATATGAAATTCACTTAGATATACTTCTTAGAAAGTAGGAGAATGAAGTTATAACTTTGACTTGTTGAACAAGTAAGAGGCCCAAAACAAGCTTCTTGGGCCTTGAGGGGTTAAATGATCAATCATCAATTTATGGTCATTGCCAAATTTGGGGCATCTTTTCTAGGTGGGAAAATACTCTTTTCAATTCTTCAAATTTTTAATGCACTCTAGATCTATTTCTCTTTGGATTTTTGGTTTCCAAATTGAGATCTTTCTAGTGGAAAGTTCTTTATAAAAGAAACTAGTTTAAAGTGTTCAATGTTGCCTTATGCTAAGAAATTTACTATTGGCAAAAAGTATCAGTGATGTTTTCATCCTTTTACCACTTTATACAAATCCATTGAAACTATAATTTTAGCCCATTAGATGTTATAAATAGAAATTATATTTGTGGTTACTTGCCAAAAGAAATTTCTTCAAAATTTCTTTGAAAGATATCTATAAACATTTTTTCAATTTTGATTGTAGGAATAATTTTCTTATCTTGGTTTCCTAGTCTTTATTTTACATGTGGTCTTTCGATGCAAACATCAAACATGTTGAAGAAGCCATATTTTAAAGCACATCTTGCCTTTTTGTCCCTTGGATGTAGTGTTGCTTTTGCTAGCTCTGACAAGAAGGATCTATTATTGATTTCCCTCCAAATTTAATGACATGTTGCCAATAAGTGGATTACTATTCTTTAGGAAAAAAACCCAATGCTTGGGCACTTAGGTCTTAAGTAGATTGAAAATTTATAGTTTATTCATTTAATCATAAAAGAAACATCCTACTAGACTCTAGAGTCCCATTTTGACTACCAATATGATCCAACAAAAGTTTTTATAACTCCATAGGAATCATTCTCCAACTGTCATTTGGATGATTCTAGGTGTTGCAACCTTAGTTGAGTTATTTTGACTACTACTCATAATCTCAATATGTAGACATAAAATGGTATAGGAAATTAGGAACTAAAGTGATCTAGCCCATGGTTAGAGGATCCTATAGGCACATTCATATAGTTAAAAAAACAAGAATTAGTCTCTTTCACATGCCTCCAAATTTCTTTGCATTCATCTAGAGATGTCTTCTTTGCAAACAAGGTAGATGCAACCATTCACACCCTTGCACCCAATTTTGTCCTTGTGTACCAATGGAGTGCATTCTATAAAGAAAATGTGCACTACTAATACATGAGGGAAGAATTTTTATAGGGATGGAAATAGGTGTATCCACCTAAGACTTTCTTTCTATGGCCATTGTAATTATTTTTTGAACAATGAATCTATAGCGGAATCAACTTGTAAATTGAGCTCAGTTGTCTTTCCTAAGAAAGACAAGGAAGGCATTGGGATATGGGACATGGAAGGAGCATCTAATTGAAGGTGCATCTAATTTGGGGTGCATAGTCAATTTTGAGAGAAAACTCAAGCTTTCGTAGAGAATTTATTTTTAATTGCACATCCTACTTTTACTCCAAGAGTCCTCAAGTTATGTGGAGTTCCCAAGCTATGGGAACTCACCACAAGAGCAGTATGACGTAGCACAATCACTGCCACGTCAAAAAATAATATATTTTTAAAAAATTCAAATTTTTTTCAAATTTTTTTCAAATAATATTTTTTAAATTATTTTTTAAGTTTATCAATACTTTAAAGAAATTTTGAAGAATTTTTTTTTTAATTTTTTTTTTCAAAAATTCGGAAATTTAGCCCATAATGGACTGGTTCCCAATTTCTGGCAGCACAGGGAACAATGCAGGGAACAACCCTAAAACGGGCTCTTGGAGCCCTCAAATGTCCCCTAATGAACATTTGGGCTCCTCCTTTCTGAAGGAACGAAAGTCCCCCCCCCCAATGTTGCTTAATAATGTCATGTCATGAACAAAAGATACTAACTTAGGTTTTGTAGAGATTTAGTAGAGGCTCTTTTTATTTCACATGTTGTACTATCAAGGAGTGGTAAGGCTTTGGAGAATTATTAGGAGACTTTCCAAACTTGGTTGCTGTGAGCACTTGATGGCATACTCATATGATCATAAAGTAGAAACACCTAAAAGCAACACTTTTACTAGTCCCACTATCTCAAAGGTCAAGTGACTAGAAAGTTTTGATGAGATTATTATCAAATTCAAGAGAATGCAACCCAAGTGGTTTCATAATTTTTCGATCCTCTAGTAATATTTTACAAATTTTCAAAGTTAAGAACATAGGGGACCCTTATGTAACACTCAATTCACCTTGAATAGAAACCCTTGAAGCACAAAATGCCTCATCTCTCATTGGTTGCATCTTAAAATTTGTGTTGATTTTGAGTCACGAAGTGCTCATTTTAGCCCATTTTTTAGGCTTTGGAGAACAAAAAATGGTGCTTAGATGTGTATTTAGCTCAAGGCTCTCTCCCCACGATCCCAAAGGAGTAATCCCCTTTCTTGGGATACCTCCTAGCAAAGTAAAGTGAATAATGTTACAATGGTTTGATTTGTTGTTTGTCTTTTCTTCATGAAATATTCTTGGCTATATGTAACAACTTTTCAATTTGAGTTTCTTTATTTTAGACTAATTGTTGAATTCCTAGCACATGACAATGACTTAATATTTAACCTCTCAAACAAGGAACTTATGGCCTTGCTCAATACTATGAAGTTGCATCATTTACAAAGTAGAACCTTACAATACAAAATTGTAATAAAACATATTTTTTCTTTTATGTTTTCTCACATTCTTTATTATTTGAGAAATCTAAGTGCTCAAGTTTCATTTGTTACTTTAAATTCCCTTCTTTCTCTTTCTTTTTCTTTCTTTCAAATTGAGTCATTCATAACCTTGGTGGAAACTGTGCCTCCAGTTGGTTCCCTGTAAACCAACATGGGGAGAACCTTATCCAGTCCCAAGCGTACATCTATCGCTGAGCCCAGAATCCGATTGATACACCGACTAGTCATCAAATTTATACCCGGAAAGAGAAAAAGAAAAAGAAACTTAATCTCTCATTCCTATCAACAGGCATTCCCTAGGCTTTGTGTGGCAGCTGAGGACACAGCCAGAGGTTGATACCCTGATCCGGCCTGAAGTCAATACCCCCAGTATTGTGAAGAGCCCTATCCCAACCGCGATTGCAAGCACCAGAAGAATTTGCGTCTGCAAGCTTGTTTGCCGTTTTTCACTAGCTATGGCGACCTTCTTGGCGACGTCGCTCTGCGTTTCTACATCGTTTCGAATTGCTTCAAGCCAGGCTCAGCTCACCGGCAGCTCCCTGTCCTGCTCCTCAACCCAACAGCCTGGTGCTGCTGCTGTGAGCAAGTCTTCGTTGGTGCAACCCCGGGCGAGTAAGTTCTTTTCTTCGGTCGTTTCCTTCTTGGAGTTCGAATTTCGCCTTGAATTACTTGCATTGCGAATGTGAGATAAGGACACCCGTAATCTTCAATTTATGTTCGAGTTTTGAGCCGTTCTTGTTACGAAATTTCAACGTCCATTTGCCAACAAGAACGTTCAACACATTTTGAGGATTTCAACATATCATTAATAGATTGTGTTCTTGGGATAACGTATGCAAAAATAATGAGGAGTCTAGGGTTTACTGGTAGGTGCTCGACAATTGTTTCTTCCGATAATACTTAGTTACATAGCTGAGTGTTTGTTTAAGCGGCGATTAATGGTTTTTCTTTGTTCGGTAGGCTTCGGATGCACGTCGGTAATTGGGTTATTGTTCTTGGCTTGAATTGCCTGCTTTGCAAATGTAAGATAAGGGCACCCGTAATCGCCAATTTCTGGTCAAGATTGGCTGTATACTTGTTGGCAAATGAATGAGGAGTTCAGCACATCAAAGATTGTGTTAATTGGATGCGATATGCATAGTTTATGAAGCATCTAGGTTTTACTGGTAGGTGTTTGACAATCGCTCTGTCGACAATAGTTATAATGCCGAATTATTTTTGTGGTGATGATTGATGTTTCTTTGTTCGGTATGCTTCCGATGCACGTCGGTAATTTGATTTCTGTTTTCTCGTTCTGACGTTTGGGTTTGGGGAATTGGGGTTGGCGCTAGGTCGGGTGTGCGATTTGACAGGCAAGAAGGCCAACAATGGATACAAAGTTTCGTTTTCCAACCATCGGACGAAGCACTTGCAGCAAGTGAACTTGCAGTACAAGCGCCTCTGGTGGGAGGAGGGCAAGCGCTTCGTGAAGCTTCGTCTCTCCACCAAGGCTCTCAAGACAGTGGAGAAGAACGGACTGCAAGCCATGGCCAAGAAGGCCGGTATCAACCTGGCGGACTACTAGGTTAGTGTCATTTTTGTTCAGATAATTGAATCCTCGACGCAGTGGGTAGCTCACTCGGATTTGTACTCAATTCCCATCTTTTAAATTTCAGGAAGGATTTGTTATTGGATACTATAATTGTAGCATGCACGGGATACTATGTGTGGCTAAGGTGGAGGTTTTTTGTTCTTTTGTATTATGTGCCATTTTTTTTTACCTGTTGTATGGGAACCAATTCCTAGAGGTTGGCAACTTGGCATTTGTCTCGGGAATATGCTGAGGGGATTTTGTCATTCTCAGTATGCGGTGATGGACAAATATTTAGGGCAGTGCTTGTTGATTACTGTTCTGATATGTTGGATTCTCAGCCTTTCTCTAGTGGTAAATCTTGTTTTGTTCCAGCAAGGAGTCCACCCAAATTGGCTGGTCATTACGCTGGAACTGGTGACTAATACCGGCCAGTAGAAACCAATTTAGGTCAACTTGGATGTGGTCTCTTTGGCTGGAATCTTTGATAAGCCACTTTCGTCTGGCTCCAGCGACCTTACATGGTTAACCACTTCGGGATGTTGCAGCCAGAATTGGCCTACATTTTTTGTATTGAAGGATTAGGGTTTCAACAATATTTTGGGCATGGACTCAAAGAATATTCTAAAATTTTGGGGAATCGTTTTGAGTGCTTGCCCAAGTGGCATATTATATGTATATTGGCATATACAAGCTCACTTGGTGTATTTTAGGATCTTGCATAGTGTGTTAAACAACATGTCCTGTACGGTAAAAGCAATTACCTCAAGCAGTGACTAATATAGCAGTTGGGCCATGTCTTCAAAACAACAAGGGTTCATTGGATTTGCAACATAGTAGTTTTCAAGTATCAGATGATTGTTCAATTTCTAAGCGTTTCCCACACCTAATTTGTATGTATTCATCATAAGGTGGTAGGGAATTGTTACATGCTACATGAGCTATGCGACAACAACTTGAAAGTTGGGGGGAATTAGAAATACTTTCATGTGTAGGATCTTCTAATTTGCTCCTTGCCCTTGTTGTAGTAGTTTGTAGTACCATGTTTTGTGTGACTATTGATGCTTGTGGTCAATATTTAATCAGCAACTAGTGTAGATGTGTTTCAATTAGACGTCTGCAACATTTTTTCTTCTTGCTTCTCTAGCTTGGTACAATACAAGCTTCATATATTGGGGCCTATCACCCATCTTCACTTACAAATTTCTCGTAGGAGTACAAATCTCTTGGATCTACTTCTGATTGTGGAACTATATGGCACATTTGCAAGTGCTTGTTGTGTAAAAATCCCACTTCAAAATGACATGTTCTAGAGTTACCTAATGGTAATTATATAATAATTTCCCTCATAATACATTGGAATGACTCTTGAATACTATTCTCATAATATCCTAAAGGGGTAAGGGGTTAAATATTGATCAAAGCATTGCAGTGAAGATTTCTAAAGATTTCTTTGAGCGATTTGTCAAAATTTCATGTCATGTTACAAACCACTCCCAAGAAATGCTTTGACCATTTCTAAGGTACATTAGAAAGTGTAATCTCCCAGTAAGCAAACATTGTTCCTTTTCCATCTAGCCCTCATCTACATATTTTCAATTCCTAAGCATTTGGCCTTTTAGGATTGGTGTTTATTCAACATAGCTCTTTTGTTTGTCATATGTTTCTTTTCACTAAATATATGTAGTGACTCCCCAATACAATGATCAAAATGTTGGATGGGTTCTTATTGTTGATAGATGCAACTAAAACATATGGGCATTTTCTTGAGATTTTTTTATATAGAAGATGTAGTAGTTCTAATTTGAGGATATGATCATACAATACTAATCAACAAGTATGCACAAACTTGGATAATGTAGTATACATGTACACAAGACAATCAGATAAAGTGTATAATGCATAGTATTGATTCAACAATGCTCAATTTTACTTCAATATGAGCTTTTACAAAAAGAGAAGTATCTCACATAGCCATACTATTGCATAACATTGTAAATGCAAATTGAATGCCAATAATGACCTGAGGCCCCTAATCTCACTTCTATAGTAATCATATAGACAGTTCATTACACATTAGCATCATATTTAATGTGAGCATAGACTTTTGGCCATGGTTGCCACTAGCTTCGTACATAATTGAATCAAATTTACTTTTGCATACAAAATATTCTCAAAATCTCCATACTAAAATTTTCAAAAACTATCTAATTTAAAAAAAAAAATCATATTGTTTGAAAATTTCAAAAATATTATAATTCATATAAACTTTGGTCAAAGATGATGATATCAATCTTGTATTGCTTAATTCTTAATTTTTATATTTTATAATTTATTTCTATTTTTGTGGAAATATAATATTTAATCAATTCATCATATTTGTCTTAGAAGAGGATTTAAGAAAAAGATACTACTTTGGATGTACAAGAAGTTATTAAGATGAAAACATGGATGAAACTTAATTATCCCCTCAATGTATTTGATTATGTTTTCACCAAAAACACTCCAAAACTATCATTTTTAGTACAAGTACCAAATTTTAGAAAAAATACATTTTTGGACACATGTGACCATAAGATCTTGTAGTACACTTGTTTGAGAAGATGTGGAAAAAATTTCAGAAATGTCCATTGAGTAGATTGCAAGATATTAGCATTTAAATTGACAAAAAGCCATTTTTTGGCCTTGCAAAAATCCAAGCAGCTGCACTTCACAAGGTCAGATCATTATGAAAAAATGTCCAAAATGGTTGTAACTCTTTGGATTCATTCTTCAAGTCAAGTTGTCCACATGCTTGAAAATTTTTAGATCCTTTGGAATTGTACAACATATAGGAAAAAATTAGTAAGTAGAAAGAAGTAGAGAATGATTCAAAATACTAAATTGTTAACAATACATTTATAGAATTGAAAAATGCCAATCCCAATGGTTGTAATGTTGTAATAGACAATTTATAACTTATGTTTTTATTTTTTTCCAGAAATATTGAAAATTGAGTTAAATGAAGGTCTTCAAAGTTTATTTTATAGTGGAGATTCTATAACTACCCACAAACTACCCACAACTAAAACTCTTCATAACTTTCATCTCACAAATCAAAATGGAATGATGCAAAGCTTTCCATATATATGTAAATGTAGAAAACCAATTTCAAATTTTAATCTTTTTAAAAAGTGATTTTTAAATAAGTTTTTTTTGCTGCCGGAATTGCCTACCGAGCAATGAAAACTACATATCATACAATAACTTTTAACCATGTCTTCAAAAGTTATGAAAATTGTTGGGCCTTAAAGCTACTCCTTGGGCACATGTTGTGTGAAATTTTGAAAGAAAAAAAATAAAATTTCCATTTGTAGTGAGCTGCCCAAAATCGCTATATTGCAAAAAAATGTTGTTTGGGCCTTTAGGGTTTAAGAGGTGCCTTGTTCGTCTTCAAATTGCTTAGAAGTTTAAGCTTCAAAGTACATCTTTAGTTTTTTAACACAAAAGGCAAAATTTCTTCTTCTATTGTTATCATTCTAAATTTATTTAAACCATTTTATAACATAAATACATTTAGTTTTGATCTTATTATCTAAATCCAATTGTTTAGATTTGTTTTTCTACAAATGTATGTTTTTTACTTTATATTATGGAAGAACGTGAAAATTAAACTATTAGACAAAAATATACTACATAATGATCTATTGAATATGAAAAACACTATAAATATTCTTTAGTCCAAATAACTCTAAAGCAAAAAAGTTCTCCTTATTTTTAATCATGTCACTTGTATTTCGCTTATACTTTTTTTTATTTTTAATCAAATCACTTTCATTTCAATTAAGTATATTTTCATATAGACTATACACAAATGTACTTTTCCTTTTTTAAATACTTTTATTTTTATTTTCTTGAACATACTTTTTTAGAATAGTTCACCTCTTATATAAATGCCTTCTAATAATATGTTCGCACTTGGTGTTAGGGGTGTTGTTTGCAA
The DNA here is from genome assembly GCA_963920665.1 of Straminergon stramineum. Taxonomy (NCBI): domain Eukaryota; kingdom Viridiplantae; phylum Streptophyta; class Bryopsida; order Hypnales; family Calliergonaceae; genus Straminergon; species Straminergon stramineum. The sequence goes on from OY987264.1 coordinate 42,947,601, forward strand.
GATGAATCTAGTCCAAAAGTAGGTCTAAGTTTATTCCTAATACCCTTAGTAACAACACTCTTTAACACCAAGTGCAAACATACCATAATTTATATGGAAAAGTACTTTCATATACTTTGAATGCTATTTAATATTTTTTCAGTCCTCATCAATTTATTTAGTCAATTTATCTATTGTCTTTTGCATTTATTTTTCCTTTCATAGATATTTTTCCTTTGTCTTTGACTTTTTTTTTTAATAAATACATTTTTCCTATAGTAGCTAACCTCATATAAGTGTCTTGAAACACATTCTGCGAAAGTAATTTTAGGTATTGTGAATTATTTTCTATATCTCCTAAGTGTCCTACTCACTATCTTCACTATCTTGTTCAATAGCCTTAGGGAATCATGTCTAGCATTCCACCAAAAAACACATCCAATTATTCAACTCAAGATGATAGTAGACTTGTTCAATGTTTTCTAGCTATTACTCAAGATCCAATTAGAGCTAGTAACCAAAGCTCTGACCAATTTGGGTCAAGGATTGAAGAGTGTTTCAATGTTTTTCATACTCCAAAGCAAACCAAGAAATCATTGCAAAACAAGTGGTTTGAAATAAATTATGATACCAAGAAGTTCTTGGGATATTTGCTTGAATAAAGCCAAAAGATTAAAGATTAAAGATTAAAACTTCTTTAATCTTTAATCTTTTGTTCTACATCATAGTTCTGTAAACTACTACAATAATTATTGTTTCCAATATAGTTAAGCCACTATTTATTTCAGTAACATGGTGACATACTATAATTGTTGTTTTTAGCATGAAAACAAAGGTTAATGTTGGAAGACACGTTGATAACAATGGTGGCAATTACATTGGTGATAGGTTCTAGCCACACTAGTAACAATGAAGGTAATTACATCCAATTTCGTCAAATGCTCAAGTTATAGGGAAGAATTGGTGGGCATGCTCTTATACAAGTGAAACCCCTTGTGAAAATTGCTGGCGGTACGCTATACCTCAAGCAACCGTCTCCCGGCGGCAAACCGCGGCAACGAACTCCGCCGTCGGGAACCGTCGAGAGTCGCGAATAGAGCCGTTACCAGTACTCTCAACTGCGTTCCCTCCCATTTCATATCAACATTGCTCCAGCGCTTCCCGCCCACCTTCCAATTCAATCTTGCTGTTACAGAATTTGCATCATTCTTGCTTCACCCTCATCATTTTCCACGCTCACAATTCGTCGAGCTTCTTATCTCATGTCATCACCGCTTTCATTCTTATACCACTGCGCTACATTCTGCGCTGAAGCCCCCATTTGCTTGCGATTCGTGTATGCTTTCCTTTTCTTTCTCGCATTTCATTTTCGTTCTACTGCAGGGTTTGGTTCTTCTTGACTGCATTTTGATTTTCGACCTTGTGCCATTTAGGGTTGTGAGAGGTCGTCACTTGATCTGAAGAAAACAAACAATGGCGTTGCGGGTGAGATCGCGAGCGCCACAGGATGAGAATGCTGCTATTCCGCACCTCTCAGGTGCGCATTTCTCCTTCATTCTCTGTTAAGCACCAGTTATCCCAAATTGTGTCTCATGTTTTTCCAAATTATTATCATCGTTTTAAAGCATTTCTAAGTAGGTTTCATGGAAATTTTCATTTGCTCAATTTTGATTATTCTGTGACCATCACGTGCAAAGTTTTCACTGAGGCAGGGTTTATTGAATTTGGTTTAGTCTGAATTATAATTTTCAACGAAATGGCTATTTCAAACTATTCTTGGTCCTGTAGGGGTTAATAGAATTGTATAGCTGTCTCTTGCGTTACTTAGATGAATCACTGCTCTCGCGAGGTGCACTGATCATGGAATTCTGTGATTGGGGGTTAGTGGTAGAGGGGTATCGGAACGGAGAAGAAGCATTTGTAGTCCTGATTGTCTCGGAATTTATGTGGGGAAACTTGTGGATATCAGTGAGTATCCAATTTTCTGTGCAGCAGACGGACTATGGGTATGATATGATGTAGAAGAAGATATGAGTATACAATGCAAACCCTCTAGAGCCCAGCGCGAAGAGATTCAGATTCTTAATTACTTGTAAACTGTTGAAGCGTCACGCAACGGTTGTTCCGTGTTCTCAAATATTGTCAACTTCAGTTCCTAAGTGGACATATCACTGGTCACTTATCCTCCGTTTTGTATTTCGGAAACTGAAGTTGAATTCTATCCGACTAAAATTCTGCCACAGCGCAATGAATGGAGTAGGAGAGCTGAAGAGTGTTATCCACTCAGAATCTGTAGTTTGGTGGAGGCCTTAAGAGTTTAGTTTAGAATTTCGAGGAAGTCTGAAGTAGATGGGAGATAAACTCTGAATGCGAGGTTCTAATAGAATAGTGTACTTAACCTGCAGGGAAGATGCAGCTGCAACATAATGCCAGCATGCCCATGATGAGTAAGAGCGTCGGTAATGCGGAGAGGAAAACACTTTCCAACATCACCAATACGATGAAACCTACAGGAGGGGCCACTTCCAAGCCCTCGATGAGCCTTTCCGACGCTGAGAATTCGTCTTCTAAATCGCTGCAATCCACTGTGAAGAAACCTCTGTCCGCCCGTGTCCCCCTTCGGAACATAACCAATGAGAATAGCGTTGTGAATCCGACTCCAGGAAATGCTCCTCCCAAAGAACTGAAGCAGGTATGTAAGGTCATGACCCAGCGAAGGTTAGATAGCACTGTTTATGAATAATCGAACAACTTTGGTCTCTGGTTGATGTTCACTGCTTTACATTTATAGCACCAAGAGGACAAAGTTAAGCCTTATGTTTTTTGAGCTCCAGTGAGTGGGTCAGAAATCTTCTTTTGATCAATTCTTTTTTGGACGTAAACGTGCAATTCTCTTTTCTGATTCTGGTGTTCTTAAAATTTGACCCTATCTGATCATGAACAAGAGACTCCTCCTGGTTTCAGTGCTGGTCGGGATTCTCCCCATGTATGTTCTATGGAGAAAGTGTACCGGAGGTGTGCACATTGGGAGTGTCCTCTGAGCAGCTATACCCGTTGTGCTTGAACATCAATTCGTGTTTTGAGCTGATTCTGCCCTCTTGTAGACGACCGCCAAGGCAAAAGTCGTTGCACCCAAACTGGAGGCACCGAAGTCTGAGCAGCCGAAGCCATGGTCAAAGTACAATATGCCCCTTGCCGATCCCGAGTTGGAGAAGCTGGTGCAAGAGCAGGCTGAGCGAGGTATCGAATTGTCTGCCGGGAAGACTGGGGATGAATTGGAAATCTTACGCCAAGAGCAAACGGATAGAGGTGCCCGCTCATTCAGTTCCCTCTTAACCTCTCTTGTTGCCCGATCTGAAAGTATAAATTCTAAATTGATAGCTTACAGCTAGCTGAAATAAAGTTGTACAATTCTTTAACATAGGCTTTCATTTCATCTTTCTATTGGAATATTTTGTTAGCTTCCTTGAATTTTCCTTATTGGTTCACTTTAACTCCTAAGGATATGGGAGCAGACACTTCTGTCCATTTAGGTACTTAGGGTTTGACAATGATGTGATTCTAGAATATGAAATTTTCACACCTGGACTATACTCTTGGAAGCAGAATATATGAACCTAAGTTACGCTCTCCACCTCTCGTCCTGGATTTGGGGGACAGGATTGCTAGCTTGATTTCATCTTTGCCTTATTAATCACCGATGCTGTAAAGTATAAACTAGTGTAGATCTCACTCAGATCTTTGTTGTGTTTACATGTGTAATCACCTTCTGCACACAGAGATTGAGGAGCGAGTAGCTGAAATAAGGAAACTCCGCATGCCGCTGCCATCGTTCGTGAAGCACTATGATCATGTGAGCCCCACTCCTCATTCTGTTCTTACTCTTGGATGGCACATGCGTGTTGATTTGGTTTGGGATCTACCTCCAAAATTCTGGACTCCAGCACTAAGATTTATTTGATTTTACTCCCTTTCAGCATTCTTCATAGTATGTAGTGCATTGAATAACCCAAATGACCTGCATTCACAGAGTATGGAGATGAGAGATGTACTGGAGATGGATCCTTATGAGGACCAGTTCACCCGGGGTGCTGACCCTGAGGTACCCTTTCCAGGTGTGGATTTCTTCTTGGCTGCACAGTTATGTGAGCTTTAGGACGCTCCTGAAAGTCTCTATGTTGTGTTCCACAATCCACATGATTACCTTCAAAGTCTCAATGTAGAACATGCGTCGGTTCTGAAGTTCAGTATAATAGGGTGGGTCTAATGTAGAGTTACATAATTGAGAAAGTACCTAGAATGCGATACCTTAAAATCTTGGATGTTGAGTACGTATTGATTTTGTACACCACCTTAACATGAGAATCCTCGTCAGTTTTAACTGATCTACCTGTAGTACTTTTAACCCTTAAAATTTCTGCATATGGTATCCAAATAAAGTTTTTGATGCGTTGAAATCTTGTTGATGTGCTAAAAAGAACATATGAATCTTTGACCATCCTAATAATTGTAACTATGCTCTGCGCTGAAGTGTTTCTATTTGGTATGGTTACGGAAAGTGTGCTTTCTGACCAGGGATGTTTGGTGTCATGTAAATATCCCAAAGCCTCTCTTATTGTTATTGTATTACTTGTGTGCAGAAATGGATTGGGGTATGCCCAGTGGGCTGAGGGATGATTTCTTTGTATACTCTTGCACTGAGGAGGATATCCCAGGCGTCCCTGACAACTGGAGCCTTGTGAAGAGCCCGCCCTCACAGAAACCCAAGTTGAGGAAACCGGCTGCCCGAACCTGGCGGTGAATTCAAATTCCGATTGTTAAGTAGAATCGTCACTTCGGTATTTTTTATTTACTCGTTCGATCCAATTTTGTATTGATCGCAGACGCAAAACAGTCTTGTCTTCCATATGTTGCTGCTGTTGTTAACGGTCTTACTACACATTTCCTGGTCTTTAGATTTAGTGGATATCTCTTTCGTCTATTTCCAAGTCTTTTGGGGAATTCACGTTTGATAAATCATCAGCAATTTTTGGTTGGTCACCATCTAGACCACAGGGTGCGCTGTTTACACTTTTTGTATATATGTACATGACTCAAACATGGCATTTAGTTTGTCTTTGAAATGAGGGCTTGCATATTTGCACTTCTTTGCACTGTTGTTACCCATTTTTAGCAGTTGTTAGTTTGCAGCTGCTGGTATTGATGAATGTTTGTCTATTTTTCTGAGTGCGCAATTGGATCAACCCTCAACTCATGGGATTTCCAGTCCTACTTCCATTCATGTAAGACCAACAAAACTAGGTCTTCTAGTCAATCAAGTCACCAATTCTTGAACAACTGCTGTTGAATCCTTGTTTTACACATTCTTTGTTCGAACCTGCAATGCCCTTCCATAAAGAACTCCAATGTGGTTGAAGTTGTATACAAAGAATGGTATTTTCTTTTGAGAGCAGGTTTCTTTTCCAGGTGATGCTGCAATGGGAGTATATAGTAAATGCGGAAAAGAGGTTCGAATTTGTATAAATTCCTTTCTCTTAAACTTGTCCTACAAGCACAACGTGAAAAAACGGAAAAGAGTGGAAATATGAATGTCGTGGATATGATGCATACCAGTCCTAAAGATTTTTAAGCACAACGTAATCAGAATTGGGAATTTCCCAGTTACCCACTTGTGCTCACTCTTCGGTGGAGGCAGTCAAAGATGATCTTTACTACACTAATAATAAAATTTAGTGTTACCATATTAACTGATTTAAAATACCTCAAGTTTTTACTCTTGTTGAAGATTTTTACCAAGAGCACACATCAGTACTTTGAACATGTTTGGTAAAAATTGAAATCTTATTGCATTTTAAAATCAATTAGTGAAGTAACACTAAACTTCAGTATTAGTGTTGTTTGTGAAAGGCAGAACATCTATAATGCATTTTGAATGTTGTTGGACATCACCTAAGCCTATCTTCATGAACTAAGTCAAGTTGGTATCCATACATTCAAGAATAAATAGAATTCAATAAATTGTATTTGAGATTGGTGTAGATGTCATTTAAGTTTCTTAATAGAACAATGTATAGAACCTCATTAACCATCAATCTTAGATAACTTATCACTAGCTATGTGAGTGATTTTGGAATGAATTGTATATTGTCTTGGTGATGAATGTTATATTGACAAACAACTTTATCAAGTTTATACTTTGTAATAGTTTTTTTCCTCCATAAACTTTCAAACATGTAAATGTTGCTTTAATTTTCTTGCTCAATTTTGGCCAATATTGACTACGGTTGATTCTTAATTAGGTTCTTAATATGTAATTGGCCTTTTTCACTATAGCATTTATCTCCAAATTTTTTTTTATGTTCATGCAATAGCCACTCCAGTTTCTACTCATGTATTGTCTAGGATAAGGTAAATGTACCCATATCCAATTATTTAAGGGATTTTAGAGCAAATTGTAAACAATTTAAGGCGGGACAAATTTTTCCCATATAGAAAGATAGAAAATATAGGGATTGCCATTTTTTTGGTAATTTTATTGCCAAAATTGAAATAACTTTGAATTTTGGAAGCCCGAAAGTGCTCAGAGCCTATAGCCAATGTCTAGACTCTTCCAATTCTGATCATTCAAGAACTACTTTACACTCACTACTTTCTACTTTCTAGCTTAGTACTTTGGAACATGTGTCATGACCTTATTAGTCTCAACCTTTTAAAAGGAAGAAAAACTCATTCCAAGCTTCAATTAAAACCTAATCCAACCTTGGTTGGAAATAATGCCCCCTATAGGTTAGGTATGGGTTGAGGTTGACTATGAGTATATTTTCCTTAGTTAATGAGGTTCTACAAATTCTATTCCAACAACTTATGCATTTTCTTGAATTCTATTTATTTTTGAAATAAATGAATGTCAACATTTTAAAATGTTAATGGAGAATGATGGTTGTTATGATGAATGTCAACATGCAAACTCCGAGATGCCTCCACCTTTTTTGTTGGTGGCAAAAAATTGCTAGACAACAATCACTATTCTTAGTAATATTTATTTCAACTAAAACTTTATCTTCTTATTGCCAAAATTTTCATCCATTTGATCATCTTTCATCTATTTCACTACCTTTCATTTTGTTTCATCTATTTCACTACCTTTCATTTTGTTTCACCTATAAAAAATATCTTTGATTACCACTTTAATTAGCTTTACTCCAAGTTTGTAGAAAGAACCTTTGAAGCATTTTACATGTTGTGACATTCAAAAAACAATGCAAATTTTCTTGAGTGAATAATGAAAAGCAATTTTTTAGGTGAGGGACTTTGAGATTCATTAATTCCCTAAGTGTGATTGCATTGTGCTTCAAATTTTTGTAGGGCTATACAATATATCATATCCTACAACTTTCATGTTTGGGCATTTATTTTATTCATTTCTACTAGTGTTACAACTTTATGAGTAAGAATGACTAAGAATATTCTAAAGGTTTCAACTTGGCTTTGGCAATCAATACTTGAAGCTCTTTATGAAGGACAAATACAATTTTAAAAATGTGTTGACAACTTCAACTTAAATAATTGAAAATTTCCATGTGATTTCTTCTTGAAATTGATTTTTTGAAATTGTAGAAAATTTTATATGTAATATTAATATGAATTTGAAATCAAATTCTATATGAAAAATTAAATTTAGTTTGTAACTTTCTTGATTTCTTTTTAAATGGTAATAATCATTGAAATCTTTTCAAAATTATTGTTTACATTGTGAATGCTTTTATGTTTGATTTTTCTACATTTGAAAAGGTGTAACATTTGAGAATTTCCAATTAATTTTTTTGATTAAATCCTTAGACTTTAATTTTTGTTATACTTATATAAGTAGTATACTTGAAGTTTTCATGGTACATTATATTCTAGGATACTTATCAAAGACCCTTGGAATAATTATATAACTAATCTAATAAATAGAAAATAGAATCTTTAATAGCTAATATTGCACAATTGAGTTCAATTTAAACAAGTAAGATTTTCTCAAGCCAATGAATCATTGCCATAAAATAAGTAGGCAAAACTTTTAATTTTGTTGAATTTGCTCTAATTTGACATGACCTTGCTTTGAAAGTTCCTACTCAGTTGGTACTATACTCAAAAAAGTGCCATGCCACTACTATTCAAAAATGTCATACAAATCAAAAACTAATGTATTATTTCATAAATGAATAATTCTTAAAATTTGAAAAACCATAAATTATTAATGCCTTTCAAATAATTTAGACAAAAAAACTTCCATGATCTAGTCTACAATTTTATACAAAATTCAAAATTTTGTAGTTTTATAAAATTAACTTTTGATAATATTTAAAAAAAGAATTATCTTATAGTATTGTAATAAATAAAGTGCAAAATTACAATTTCAAACACTTGGTATTTGAAAGCATTAAAACTTTTACTATATTTGATAATATTCTACAAATTCAAATATAAAAATATGCTATGAAAGACATATAATTTTATGATGATAGAAATATTTATTTCTTTAAATATCAAGTGATTTGTAATCTAGTATTAAATGATTTGTGAATAGTTGTTCAAGCTATAATTGAAAAAATCAAAAAAATAATTATATTTGAATGAAAGCTTACAAATGTGACCTTTAAAATACACTTGGAAGTGTAAATAATAAATAAATCATTTTTTTCCATTATAAACATGTTTATAATAGAGTATTACTATTTCATCTTTAATTTTTATAAAAACAAAAGAAATCAAGCTTAATATTTTTGCTTTTGCTCCTTAAAATGCAAATGAAAGTTAAATGAAATTAATTATGATACTTGTTTTGGTAGATGTAATATGATTTGAAAAAATTGAAGTAATATTTTTCTTAAGTAATTTAATCTTCTATTTTATCATAGCCAATTCAGTAAAAATTAATAGATTTATCAAATGTCAAATCAAAAGAAATCCATAAAGAAATTTGTAAGTTTCATTGATCCTGAAGATGTTGGAAAAGCTTTGGGAGGATTAGAAGATGAAAGCCGTAGAAAGTCCTCAACTTCAAAATCTAAGCTTACTGTAACTTTAGAAGAACCACTACTACCTCCACTACCACTTGTTGAAGAATATGGTGTTCATATATACAAAACTGTTAAAAAACTTCAGGAAGAACTTGCAAAAAATCCTCCCCCCAAACCTCTTCTTCCTCCATCATTGACATTGTCACCATTACCTCCTCCATGTCTTCCTATATCCTTGCCACAGCCACCACCTCTTCCTTTGGAATCTCCTAAAAAAACTCAAATACAACCTCTTGATGATCCAAAATGGATGAAAGAATTTTGGAAGTCTTTCAAAAATGATGATGATAGGAGGATGGTTCGTGATTGTATATTATGGAAATTGCCAATTGCAAAATTGTACGCTGTAGGTTGTGTTTGGTCTTTTGGTCAAAAGCTTTTAAATGCATACAAAAGTAAAGCTTTAAAAATGAAAGGTTGTCTTAAACACAATATTGAATATTATCCTACTATAGTAAATATGAAAACTGGCATTTTGTGGTCTCTACATCATCCACATCACATATGGCAACAAATGCCAAATTTAGATTTTTTGCCTTTTGGTGTAAACAAGATGATAACTGGTTGTGGAGGATTGCTTGTTTTTCAAGGTGGATTTCAACCACGCTTAATAGAATCTGTGAATGAAGATTTGTATAGACCAAAACGTGATCCAATTTCAATTAAGACTACTTATTGGAAAAGCAACCATCCACCCCAACCAATGTTGGTAGTTGTAAATCCAATTTCAAGACAATTTCGAATTTTGCCTCCTATGGAGATTGTTTTAAATAAAATATTAGCTCGTATCATAGTATCAGCTTTATCAAACTCATACGTTATCCACCTTGTAGGATGGCAAGAAAATCATGATCACACATCAGGTATTCTTAAAGTAGGTGTATACAAGTCAATTGAAAGAAAATGGCACTTTCATCCAAATCATACACCAATTGAAGAGCCTATGAAGCCATTTAAACCCAACTTTGTCTATGAATTAAGTTTTGCAAGTGCGTATCGAACATTACCTATGGTCCGTTGTAGTGATGGTCCAGTGATTTATGTTGTTGGATTGATAATGGATGTTACCAAAGATCCTAAAGAGCCTGAAAAATGGACACCTACAATATTGAAATACAATTTTCGAAAACGGATTTGGGAAAAAGATTATTGGCCATTATATGAAACAATGGAATGTCCTCAACTAGTAGAGTGTGAGTCTAAAATGTATGTAATAAGTCGGACTCTAGCCCGACCAAGGACATTTCATATTTATAAACTTGTTGATTTTGATCTCAATCAAACGGAGTTATATAAAGGATATATGGACCTTGTAAATGTTACAATAATGGATTGTAATATGTACAAGAAATGTTTTTTGGATTATAATAGTGTTGAAATAACTACAAAATATTGTTGTATTGGAGGAATGGAACGTATTTGGATCATGTGCCATACTCTTCCTGTAATGGTGTTTTTTAATGTAAAAAGAAAATTTTGGGAATATATGCCATCCATTCCTATGTTTGATCCAAGGACAACAGTCATAGGCAATTGGTTGTATCAACCAACAATACATGCACAAGTATGAGAGTGAATCTAGGTATTCTTCATAATTTTTACAAAGTTCAATATAAAATTTACATTCAAATTTTTGAAATAAAAATAAATAATAATAATTATTATTATTAAATTAATATATATCTTAAAATACTACATGCTAAAATTAAAATTGATCATATAAATATAAAGATCCATGTATAGTATATTTAACCCCTAAAGACTAGAGTGTATTTTACAAGAGAAAAAGTTCAAATTGCCAAGTTTTGTTGCATTGTCCAAAAAAGTGTAATAAACATGTAAGGTAATGTGTGTGGAAGAAATTTCATCCCATTTGACTACATGGATTGAAAGATTATAATCTTTAAAGTGAGATTTGAATTTCATTCCTACAAAATAGGGTTAGTAGACTTTGAACCCTCTTGGAGTAAAATTTTTGTTCTTCACAAAAATGAAGATTTTGACCACTCATAAGTATATCATGTTAGGTTCACTCATGAAAAAATTTCAAAAGTAAACATGCATCTAGCTTATTCTAAATCACCATTTACCAATAGAATGCAAGGAGGTTAAATAAACTAGCAATATATTAGTCATTTTTTGATGATTTCTTGTGCAAAGTGGAAATTCTTTTCTTGAAAATTCAAATAGTGAAAAGTTAGAGACAAACATTTGGAATATGTGGAAAAATTTTCAAGAACTTTGTCCACACAAATTGCAAGATGATAGGGCTTGAAATTAAATGAAATTGTGTTTTTTTTTATTGAAACCGCCTTAATATAGAGCTAACAAAGTTTGACTCCTCTAAGAATGTGATTTGAGAACTCAATTTATTTTTTGGAGACAATTTTATGACATATATATTCTATTAATTACAAGCATGCCAAATTTCAAAAGTAAATGAGGGTTTTAGCAAAGGATGCCCAATAGATGCCCAAATTGCCAGGGCTGCAAAAAAGTTCAACGTAATATAACTTTTGTTTTGGTCACCTAATGCAAAAAGTCATACTTTCTCTAAGGGGATACATGTTCACACCTTGTGACAAAGTTTTGTGAACATCTAACCAAAATTATCTTTGTTAGAACCTACCCAAATTTTCCATTGTCCACTCAATACACAATTAATCTCTAGGGATTAATGTGATTTTCAAATTGAAGTAAGATTTTGATTATTAAAAAATATTAAAAAGAAATAAATTATGTCAACCAAAAAAAGAATGTGCAAAAAACTTGTAAATTGTGCAAAAACATCATTTTAGATCATATTCATTTAAAAAATAAAATGCCAAATTGCTTGGGATGTGAATTTTTTTTCGTGAATTGGTAAAATATATTTACAAAATAAAAATCCTAAAACAACTATGTTGATGTAGGTTCATTCCATCTATCAGGTCCAGTAGGGTCATCTCCAAGAGGGTCCCAATTTGGTCCTCGATATTCTTTACTCCATAATGCTTTAAAATTAGGTTCCCATACACAACTTGCAAGTGCATTTCTACTCAAATCGGGTGGATACATTTTAGCTTTTTTGCCCAAATCCCACCTAGGATGTCTATCCATATTACTCCAAAAACACTTATCCACATCAAAAATAACTCCGGTTCCACAATGCGGAACATAAAAACAAATAAATGAAAGTCCTCCTCGACATTGATAAGCTGGCTCATCAATGTGATTGATACACATGTAACAATTTTGAAACAAGTAATTGTATTGTCGTTTTGGCATAGTTGCAATTTTTGTAAAATTCAATTTTGGAGAACCTTCTTTATACTCTACAAGTCGCACTTCAAATCTTCCTAGAGGCACCCTAGAATTTTTTGAAGTAGCACGTGATACCAAATATAGATTTTGGCTACATTTCATAAGAAGACAATTTTCTATCTTTTTATGATACAATTCTTGACAAAATGAAAATCCTGTAATTTCTTTACTCTCAAAATCAAAACATGAAATAACAGGAATCCATTTCAACTCCGCAGGTTCAAATGCATCATTTTGTACTTTAATTTTTCTTCCATGATCAGCCCATTCTGAAATCCAAAATATTTTATTGTTAAGAAATGCAAGATCATTACTTTGAGTATTAGGAAAGTGTCGTACATAAGGGCGACTATAACTTCCGATCCAATTTTTGACATTGGAGTTATAAATTGCAACAATGACTTCATTTTGACAAGGGATTGCTTTGGAATTTGGAGGCTCATTTGAATTGTCTTCAAGCTCCTTTATATTAGGAAGAATATTATAACCAACAAAATAGATGTTGTACATACTACTTCCATCTTCTTGGTCAGGATCGAGCTTCACTTCCATGCATGCCATCTTGTTATTTAATTGTTGATCTCGAAATGGATGTACAAATTCAAACCTCCTTAATAATGGATTACAAACACATGTAATGGATTGTGGTGGATATGTATTTTGATCCCATTGACCTTGCATTGGTAGATCATATTCGCCTTCAATTTTATCTTGTCGTTGCCATCCACCATCAACAACTAGATAACCTTTTTCACCGGCAATAATACTATCAACTCCTGTTGGAAGAAAATTTAGTGTTGGTAAGCGAACCCATGGACGGATTTTGTAGCCGTATTTTTCCATAATATCAAAATCTACCCAATCACAATCAGTCATACTTGAAACATCTTCCAAATCTTTGAATTGTTTGCAAGGATCTTCATTTGGTTCTAATAGTACCTCAGATACTTCTGGTGGTGGTAGAATTGGTGAAGGAGGGGATGGAGGTGCAGGAGGAATTACTCCCATACCACAACAAACGGATTCCGGCGGTTTTGGTCTTGGCTTAGGAGGTGGTGGAGACATCCCCATACATGGATCTCTTGGATCTATGGTTTTTGGACCATCTATTTCTAAGTTTGGATCTCCCATTATTGATTCTAGAATATCCGGTTGAGATATTTCTGAATTTGACTTGGAAGGTAAGTTTGCAAGATATCCAAGACAACTACGCATTCCTGGCTCTTGAAAATTAAACATTGGAAACATCTTAATGTACTCACTGGAATTTTGAGGTTGAGATTGCTTTGAAGGATACCAATCCATTAAAGCAATATCAGCAATTTGAAACTTTCTCCAAGCTTGATCAAGTTCTAAACTACATAATTGTGGTAGAAATCGTGCAACGTCATCAATTGTTGTGGTTCTCCAACCTACAGGACAATTTTCATGGTATCGAGGTTGATTTAATGTTGCATCCGCGAGTTTATAAGCATTGTCTATCCAGTCTAACTTGTAAATTTCTGGAAATTCATAATTGAAACTCAATTTTGACCCTTCGTATTGCATTTTTAAATATAAATGTTCTAATAGTAAAAATATTTATTAAAAAGACATTTGTACAATATAAATGTCTAAAATATGTGATTGTGTGATAGTTCTTCAATTTTTTGTTGAAATATTTAAAATGTGATTGAACTACTCATGCAATCATATATCATAAAAGAAATCATACTATGATGATTTTGATCTATCATAGAGAATTTTAGAGACAATATACTAGTCATTTCACCAAAATATCAAATTACAGAAAGTCAATTTATAAAACATAGATTAATGTATGACATTGTTTAAAAGTATCTAAAAGAGTCAATTTTATTCTAAAATCTATATTTTTACTTCATTTTAACGATATGGCTTGTGATACTCTTACTGTATATTTGTTAAATTATCAAAGAGAATTTAATGTGACTTTTTAGAAAGGACATGACTTTTGGACAATTATTCATTTAACAATTATTGATAATGATCAATGTATGTAAGGATGTTCAATCATTTAAAAGATTAAAGTATGCCTTCAATGGAACAAGAATGAAAGAATTATTCTAATTTTATAAACATAACAAGAGTCTTCATAAATATTCCTTCATTCCTCATTTAAAATGCAATTTAAAGAAAATACAAAACTTAAAGTATGCTTCTATATAAATTGCATTTTTAATTTATACATTCAATTTTTAAAAATTACTAATATTTTGACATATTGACTTCTGATGCCTTTTGCAATTAACACATATTGAAGGTTTATTGCCTAATAATTGGACTTTGCAAACAATATTGATAGGAAATGTACTTGATGTAAAATAGTGGACACTTATTGAAAGTGAAAAAATTAGAATTTACTAGGATAGTGTATTTTTCAATACTAGAATATGCAATTAAAACAACAATATCTTCTTGAATAAATTATTGTCATAAATAATACATTTCGAAAATCAATGGAGATGGTTTAATTGCATTTGAGGGATACTTTCAATAGAAGTCTACTTGTTAGAAATAGGTACATGGATGGATTGGGATGTTTTCACCCTAGTGCACATTTGTGCATTGTAACTTTAATGCCCATTTATGAATGTAGATTTTGTATCCATTGGGCTTTGCTTCAATTTTTTTTCTTTTTGTCCTTCTTTCTCTTTGTTTTTCTTTGTAAGAGAAAATTAAACCTTAAAATGCTATTGCAAATACTAAGTGTCTGCCTGATGAAGGAGAATCCTTCCATGTAAGACTATAGGTGTTCATCGTTGGAATTTTGTGCAAAAACGGGAGGTTTTGTTCTTAAAGGTGCCCCCTAAGCGCTTTGATGTCCATTTTCTAAATGATGAACATATTAAAATTGTTGTTTCCTCCTTAATGCTTGGATGAAAGTCATTCTAATTTTTGGAGATACTTGATTAATTTGTTGTCCTATCTAATGGTTAGATTTTGTGTTATTGGAGTAAATATTTTTCTAAAATTACAAATGTACAAGTATGTCAAGTGGTTGACCATGCCAAAATTCCATTGACTCTAGTTCAAAATTTGATTTGCAATAATGAGGTCATAGATTTTAACAAAACACAACTATTATAAAAAAAATCACCATGTAAAGAGAACCTCATTTCAAATCCAATAGGTGTAGGTTTCCACATAAGGTTATTTCCTTAGAACCACCTCACGGAGATTATCTAAAGCAGGCACAAGACAATTTGAAGGGTGTTAGGTTTACAGAACCAAGGGAAGAATCTAGCCCTCTAATATATATTATGACCACACCAACAACAAGTAGACTCAAAGTTCACCAAAGGCACTACAAACCACTCAGAGGACCATCCCTTTGATAACAATACAGAGCATACAAGACATTAGATTCATTGAAGCGGGATCCAAAGATGTGCCCAAGGCCATCCTTCACGTTGACATTGTTTTTCCGGAGGATGAACTAACTCAAGCCTCCCTTCAAGCATTAGTAGTTACCAAAGGTGGAACAAAGACTAACCCTCCTCCTTTACCAAACCAGGATGATGCAGTATCCTTGAATTCAAGCACACCCGATAGTGCAAAGTTACAATTTTTGGAAGAGTCGCCTCACTTCTCCAGTTTACAAGATGCTTTGGGCAATGCTGCCAAAAAAGTTAGGCTAGACCAAGATCTTCCAACACATGTAGGATTTGATGATGATGAATACCAATTCCTTCCAATGGATGCTCCTTATCCTCCTCCCACACTACGGGCTAAGCCCAAGGTTGAGAAGTCTACCAATCCATACAATCCATATGATTTATGGGTGGATTTGACTAAAGCCAAGGCTGACATTTCTTTCGGACAACTCATCAAACTAGCTCCTCAATTGAGGAAACACATGAGAGAGGGTGCCACAAACCCACGGATACCCAAGGTAGTGAATCAAGTCAACAAAATGGAGCAGATGCGTGACTTACTTGAGTCTTGAGAAATGTTTGATGTTGTGGAAACTGAAGAGGAGATCAAAGACAAAGTGATTACACAAGTATTGGTGGACGACGGAAGTAGCGTCAACATTATGCCCGCCTTTACTATAAAGAAACTAGGATTGGAGGTAACCCCCCCCCTTTTCATGTTACTCTCAAATGTGCCGACCAAAGTTCAGTACAAACTTTGGGCCGGATTAAGGATTTACGCATCTATGAGTGCCAATTTACCTACATTTAGTAAATCGCGAATACAACCAGGTTTTGGGTTTTGGCTAAGTGAATCCTAACTTTGGGTATCTACATGTGGTTCATTGTGCCTTCCAAGCAATGAATCTTTTTACTAAGTGCCTAAGGTGACCCCAAACATGAAAGAATCTCTTAATCTACATCTAGTGTCTTTGGCTGACTAAATGAATGGGCCTTTGTATGTTTTGAATGGAACCTACTTCATGGCAGAAATAACCTAAGAATAATCTAGTTCGTCTCTTGAAATTTCTAAAAACCTAAAACTCAACCCTATCCGACCTTCCTAGCCAAAGTTATGAGTGGATGAAGTTTGACCGCTACTCGGTTCCTCAAACTTCATCCATCAATTGAGCCCAGCTCCCTAATTCAAAAGGGTTCGAAATTTCTATGGTTGGGTCAAAAGACTTTTTCCTACCTAATTCTGGATTTGGGCCCTAATTGGGGATTCCCACGGAATTCTCATCCAACCCTTACCTAAACTTCATCCGCTAATTTCTCCTAACCTATAATTCGGAATTGACTTTTATCTTCAGCCTTGAACCCTAATTGATGGCCTCCTCCTAATCTCCTTAATTTTCTATTAAATCCTATGTCTAACTATTCTTCATCCAAATCAACCCTAACTTTCGTCCGGCGATAACTTCCTTGTTTTTGGCCCGATTTGGGCCTGACTTAGGGTTTTGGAAAGCTACAATCCTCCTCTTCAAGTTTCTACCCTAAGAAGAGACCTAATCTGTAGTCCTAAGGGTCTGACCTAGCGGTGGGCCTCGGCTAGAGTTACTAATTACGAATTAAGGACCTTAGAAGAGTTAGGAAGGGTTTGTCTCATACCTCGGAACTCGAATCATTGATTGTGTACACCGGAAGCTCTCCCTCTTCCACCATGGACTCTTGTGGTGCAATACAATGAACCACCGTTCTAATCATAAAATAATTTAATACTAGGGTTTATTCGTTGACTTTGTCCACTTTCTTTCCCTCTCTCTTCTTTTCCTTCCACACTATTTCTCCTACAAGGCTAATCTTAAGGACATGTCATGCCATCCCCCAAGGTTGAGCTACTTCTTATGTCCTACATCTTATACTTAATCTTGTGGTAATCACCTAACTTTAATCTAAGGCCCTAATAAGATGTGGGGATTCTACCTCTATCTTATGTACTCTCACTTTCTCCCTTCAAATGGTCTCTTTTCTCTAGTTACTCCATCATTTGTCCTTTTAACTCTTAGCATGGTTTGTAGAGACGGGGAGTTGATTTCCCTGCTCTAAGGTTGATTGCGGGTTGAGTGTAAGTCTTTGTGGGTCCTTCTTTCACTTGGAATTTCTTCATCCCTTCCCTCCTCTCGAGCTTCCTCCTTCCCGTTTTCTCCTGCTAGACTCCAATTGCTAAACTTTGATGTTGGACTTCCAACTGTTGAACCTTATTGCTAGCTGCCCCAACCCCCGGCCCTTATTGTTGTCCACCCCAACCCCAACCCTCAATCTCAACCCCTAGCCCTTTATTGCTCACCACCCCGGCCCTTACTACTAATAGACCCGGCCCTTGCCCTTATTGTTGTCCACCCCTTTCTCGGCCCCTCTCTCAACCCTTTATTGCTAACAAACCCGGCCCCGGCCCTTTCCTTACCCCTAGCCTTTGATCCCGATACCCAATGACTGATTGGAGGGTGTTGGTTGAAATGATTGAGGGGATTGGTTGGAACCACTACAAGAAAATGGATATTTTATGACTACGAAAATATGACTAAGGATGACTGGCGATTGCTCACAATCATATTTTTGGAGGTCAACTCTTTGAAAAAAAATGTGACTACAAATATGATTGCTAGTCAAGTTTTGGCCTTGTATGTTGCAGGCATATAGTATATGTTTGTTGGAAACGCCAAAATACTTCATAGGGCTTCATAGGAAACATGTTTGGGGAATGCACAGTCATATTTATTAGGCATATTTTTGCATCAGTCATATTTTGCAATCATATTTTTATAATAGTCACTTTTTTTTTGGGCAGCTTGAAGAAAATTTGGGTGGGGAATATATTTGGAGAGTGCTCAATCATATTTGCCAGTCATAATTTCACTTTAATCATATTTTGCAGTCATATTCTTGAAAAAAATTTGGACGGGGAATATATATGAAGAGTACAAAATCATATTTGTTGGTCATAATTTCACTTTAGTCATATTTTGTAATCATATTTTTTTCTTTTGAACTGCTTGAAGAAAATTTCAGTGGGGAATATATTTGGAGAGTGCTCAATCATATTTTGTAGTCATATTTTTGAGTCAGTCATATTTTGTAAACACATTTCTTTGGTAGTTATTTTTTTTCTTTGGGAGGAGCCTAAGGAAAAGGTTGGCAATCTAAGATGGATCTTTTATATTTTGCTCCTAGAGGCCATTCCTTAAGATGAAGACATGACTTTGTTTAATACCTATTAAAATAAATTATTTTCTTTTGTATGATGTGTCTATTACGGAATTAATGTCCAAATAATTTGGCATGGTACATGTTTATATTTCAATTAATATATTTAAAATTTTCATAGAAATTAGAAAAAGAGTAGAGAAGAATAAAACAGTTAATAATAGGAGATAATCAATTTTTATTTGAGTATTTAAGAAAAAATTAGAGAGGAATAAAATCCTATAGACAAACCAAAGCAATAAGGTGGAACTAAGCATGAGAATCCAAGATAGAAACCGGGCCTACTTTGACCCACTACTGAAACTTGCTATGGGATTGGCTAATTATGTTAATTGATTGTGATGGCTAATGCAAAGTGAAATCTAATGCATTTAAACTAGTGATGTAGATTGAAGGCTATAGAGTTTAGAAAAATTACTTGAAAATTGGAAAAAATTTAATTCAAAGAGAAGAAATAAGAGAGAAAAATTCTTACATGAGTGGCCATGAAGCAAGAGTAAGTGAGGAGTGTGATTTGTATTGAGAGTATCTAAGTGTTTGAAGAAGAAGCGTAGGTTCCAAGTTGCTACTTGAAGCTTTGAACATGGTTAGGAGATTAATTTGATCCCCTTATATAGATTTGACTACGTATTAAACAAAGATTGTTGATTATAATACACATAGTTGATCAAATGAAGCTTTAAAGTCTTAAATAGATATTTAGTTAGCACTTATGAGGTTGATGTCATTACAATTGTTTGATTCTTAGAATAATTAAAAATCAATTAGTAGTAATAGAAGTTAAAGATTGCAATTCTAAACTATTCCTAAAAATGAAGGGAAAAAACAAAAAATGTTGAAAATAATTTGAAGAAAGTCAAAAGCAGGAAGTAGAAAAAAATAGGTTGAAATAAAAGAATGAGATCATATATCTAATTTATATCCCTTGTTATAAAAGTTGTTATTTAAGTTGTATCCAAAAACACAGAATGCAACAAAAACAGATTAAAGCACACTTCATGATACAATTACAATATACATATTGGAGAATGGAGATGTTGTGGATTTAGATTCCAAGGCATGTGCTTAAATTTGACACTTAGTTTTTTCTCTTCTTGTAGAAACTATAGTTGTGCTACAAATTAGAGGTTTAGGTCAAATCTCTAAGAAGTCATTAAATTCAATTTTTAATTCAAGATCATTTAGTTAATTTATAAAGGATTCTAGTAACATATCACACTTTAAAAAATAGATAAAAATTATGGAAGATAGAGTACGATGAAATTGGATAATCTATAGCGTTAGTTTTGGATAAAAAATAACAAAGTTCATCCAATTCAATTAAAAAAAAAGACTTGAAATTTAGTGATATTTAGAATCTAATTTTGAAAGTATAAATGAATTTAGAATTATAAGCTAAAAGAAAATTTGGGATGAAATTTTGAAGGATGAATTAGAGACAAACCTTTATCCATCTATATTTTTTCCTAAAAACATTCAATTATAAATATCTTTACTATCTTAGAATAGGCATGCAACATTCAACAAATTAAGGTAACAATTTTTTTAATTTCTCAACTTGGATTTGGAGGTCTAGAATTTTGGCCTAGATTGGACAAAACCATCTAAAACCTGTAACTTTTATAGTTTTTGTGTGTTTTAGATTTGATGTGAACCACTTACAGTTTATCATTAGAAAAAAATTGTTTATTGCTTAAAATGTCCATAGAACAATATTAAAATATCCATCTTAGGGTTTGAAGTCCAACAACAAAAAATATAGTTGTGTTTGTTTAATTTCGAGAATATAGATAAACAATCACCTATATCATATATTGAGTTTGTCTTTTTCTTAGAAAGGTTCTTTGCAATGTCATATAAGCCATATTTGTAGAGGGTCTCTATAGGGCCGTTTAGAAGTCACAAAATTATTCATATGAAGATTGAAGCTCAGCGTGATACACATGGTTGTATTGCAATTAAAAGATGGTTGTTTGAATGTTCTTAAAAGGATACAGACTATAAAAACATAATCCCTTTTTCAAATTCAAAGATGCTTTTAAATAGTGTCTCTATAAAATATTCTTGTTCTTATATGTTTAGTGCATGGACATAGACATTTTGATTGATATAGGACATTTGTTTAGTTGTCTTTTTTTTGCCATAACTATATGTACTTAAAGCCTTGTCACTTCCGTTTAAACATTTTGTAGAGTTGTATTGCAACAAACATCCACTTTGTAGCAAAATTTTGTTATTAAAATAGCTTAGTTGCTTAGTATAGTTAAATTTATTGACTCGCATAACTACATCAAATCACATGACTAGGGTTTTAAAACCCTAGCTGCCACTTCTATGTAGCCGCCTCTGATTTAGGGTTTTGAAACCCTAGTCGCCATTTCTTCTTCTTCTTATTTGTTTTTTGTTGCTTCTTACATTTTACTTCTTGTTGTTTTGTAGCACTTGGTTTTTCTTGCTTCTTAGTTCTTACTTTTTGTTTCTTAGTTCTTAATCTTTGCCTTTAGTTTTTTCTTATTACCTCTTAATTCTTGCCTCTTAGTTCTTACTTTTTTTGCTTCTTAGTTCTTGATTCTTGTTTGTAGTGTTTTCTTGTTACTTTTTAATTCTTGTTCCTTTGCTCTTGCCTTTTATTGTTTCTTAGTTTTTACTCCTTGCTTTTAGTTTCTTCTTGTTACATCTTAATTCTTGTTTCCTAATTCTTACTTTTTTTGTTTCTTAGTTCTTGATTCTTGCTTCCTAGTTCTTGTCTCTTGTTGCTTCTTAGTTCTTGCTTTTAATTATTTCTTGATTCATTTTAACTTGTATTTCCTGTTTCTTCTCAATTCTTGTTTTTTCTTGTTATTTGTTGCATTCTATTGCATCTTAAATTGTGTTCCTTATTGCATCTTAGTTCTTTCTTTTTTTTCTTGTTATTTATTGCATCTTAAATTGTGTTCCTTATTGCATCTTAGTTCTTTCTTTCTTCTCCTTGTTATTTATTGCATCTTAAATTGTATTTCTTGTTGCTTCTTGTTGCATCTTAGTTCTTTCTTCTCCTTGTTATTTATTGCATCTTAAATTGTATTTCTTGTTGCTTCTTGTTGCATCTTAGTTCTTTCTTCTTCTTGTTATTTGTTGCATTCTATTGCATCTTAAGTTGTGTCTCTTGTTTTTTTTGTTGCATTTTACTTCATACTTCTTCTTGATTATTATTACCTCTTAAAACTTGCCACCTTCTAGTTTTTGTTCTTTTTATCACTATTGTTGTTCTTTCTTTTTATTTATTTGCGATTTCTAAAGATATAGCCATTATGGATTTTTCTTACTTTAAACTTATGCTTCATATTTTTTGTTGCCTTAAATCTTTGAAGGTTCATCTATATTGTTCATTTACTAAAAATTAATCTCCTTCATTGTACATGTAGGCATTTAAAGTTGGAATGAAGATATGGGAGGCTACTTACAACACTAAAGAGACAACTTCTTCACATTTTTGTAAGGAATATAAGTCCTAAAGCGTGTAGGAATATACATTTACAAAGTATTATTGTGATAAGTTTTGTGTTAATAACTAATAAATGTCATTGAAAAGAGTCACATTTTTTCTTGCATTTTCTTCCTTCAACATAACTATCTCTTGTACATCTCAAAAATCATATGTACTAAGTTTTTATTGGATGGAGTCATTTATTTAGCAGCTAAACCATGTTGATGCATAATTGCAACGCATCAAGTCAATTTAGAATGTATGGAATGTGATTGTAGTTTATGGCAAAAGCTACTATAAACCTCAAGTCACTCCAATTACAAATATTACTTACTTGATTCATATTTTATAATATATCTTAGGCAAAATATTACTCGTTGTAGTTATATAATGCTCACAATCATGCCAATAATGTGACTCTATACTTTTAAAATTATGACTACATTCAATCATAAAATTACAAGTAACATTCCATGTGAACTACTACATGAGCCAAAATATGACTTACATTAGTCATATTTCACATCAACCAAAAATATGACTCATAGAAGTCATATTCCACATCAACCCAAAATATGACTACAAAAAGTCATATGCCACATCAACCTAAATATAACTCACCATAGTCATATTCCACGTCAGCTTAAAATATGACTATATGAAGTCATATGCCATGTAGGCTTTTTTTTCATTTGCCCAGGCAGCTCAAGAAAAAGTCAAGCCTCCAAGGATAGTCAACATATAAGCCATGTAGGCAATAAATGTATAATTATACCTCCAACCCATATGACTACAAATATGACTCATGAAAAATTTGACTAGTCGGTAATGACTAGACCTAGTCATATTGCGTGTCATCTACAGTGTTTTCTGCATGAGTCATATTTTGAGATTTTACCACTCATTGCAGTCATATTTTGTAGTCATAAAACACCCATTTTGTTGTAGTGAACTAATTGGGGTGCTAACTGTGCTTTTTCTACTCTCTTTGTCTTATCTCCTCTTAGTTCTAGGCTAATCCTTGCCTAACGTATAAGGGAAAAGAAAGGGGAACTCCTAAGGGTTAGTGGCGTAGTTAGTCACAAGAGTGCAATCATGCCATTGTATCTCCTCGAACCTACCGGTCCTAACTTCTACTTCTTTTTGGGGGGCTAAACTTTGTTCCATTCCCAACGCGTTTTGGGTACTAAATTTTGTATGGAAACAACCATGGGGGATCAAGGTTCTCCCGTAGAGCGGTTTTAACACCCAACTAAGACTTTTGACCCCAAGGGGATTCAAAGCTCCGCCTTGTTTCTTTCCTTTACCATGTCACTAAGACCTTTGAACCCAAGGAGGTTCAAAGCTTCGCCGTATTTTCCCTCTTTAACACACCACTAAGACTTTTGATCCCAAGGAGGTTCAAAGCTTTGCTGTGATGGTGGGACCCACTACCCCTTACACCTCGTGTCTCTCACTAAGGAACACCACGTCAGTAATAGGGAACAAAAGGAAAGGACCCTTGATTCTTAAGGATTAGCTACACAGGGTTAACGCAATGATGGATTTGAACTAAAGGCCCCCCAAAGCAGCATCGCCAGCCATTTGGGGGGGGGTGTGTTACTCTAGGGTTAGTACAACGCAAGGAAAAGAGGGTGACTAAGTACCCCTTCAAAGATAAACGTACACAACTCCAAGTAACACGGTAAGATAAAAAGTCTCGAAGCCTCAAGGCTTGGGGAAGTTAGTACTACACAACTCAAGGTGCAAGGGACCCACAAGACCTCACAAGCTTGAAAAAAAGCAACAACGACCAAGAGGTACCCAAAAACACACCATTGCAAGATTTGCTACTAAAACGCCACAATTCCAACATAAATTGGACCCAACGGATCCAAATACACGAAATGGTGGTAGTGAGAGAGGAGAAGAGGTGCCCTTTTATACTCTTTCCCGGGCACCCACCTCCTCTCGTTCATCTAAGTTAACCTTATCTTTTCGGATTTTCATCCTCATCCTATACTGGCCCGCTAACTTTTTGAGATTAACTCTAAATCGCAAACGGATAGTGCCATTGGCTGTAGAAGGCCATTTTTAGATTATAGGAAATTCCCACCCCTTTTTCTATCTTCAAAATCTCAACAAAACTTTGCACTAACTTAACACCAAAGTCGGGAAAAATCCCAACTTTGGGAGTTTGACTTTTCTGACAAAAGTAACTAGCCCAGGCTTTTAAGTGGGTGTATTGTAGTAAAAAAAGACCTATCTTAGGCCCCATTCCGCTTCTGTATACTCCCGCTCCATTAGTCAACTTTACTGTGGACTTTAAATTCCGTTAATTGTCAAGGAATCTTGCAAGTTCGGGTACTTCTAACTATCAGAATGTCTTGAAACTTGTCGGAGTATCTTATTAACATAAAAGAACATATGATAATTTTTAGTGAGATTTTACCGCCACTTGGGGAATTTCTAGAAATTTCCCATCTTAGGTTTGGGTAGTTGACCGTCCGGAAAGGCATCTTCTAACTATCAAAAAATTTCGAAACTTTTCATGGAACATCCCATGGGATCCTAAAACACATGTGTAGGCTCATATTTTTACTCTACACATCAGCCTAAGGGGGACAAAATCCACCCCCTTATTTAATTATTGGTGGCCAGGGAATCTTTCATACTGGGGGGAATCTTGGCAAACCGACTTTGTCGTTGTTTCCCGGGCGTGGTTTTGACCCCAAGTCACCCTCCTTGGACCAAAGATTCCTCCACGGTCCCATCTTGGTATTTTTGACACCTACAAGCCAACAATTGGGGTTCCACTATTTCGTCGATGAAATGGAAAAACTCGAACCTATCTTCAGGAACTCACTT
Organism: Straminergon stramineum; assembly: GCA_963920665.1. Classification (NCBI taxonomy): domain Eukaryota; kingdom Viridiplantae; phylum Streptophyta; class Bryopsida; order Hypnales; family Calliergonaceae; genus Straminergon; species Straminergon stramineum. The sequence continues at coordinate 42,972,902 of OY987264.1, forward strand.
ATATGCCTCACCAAGGTTCCCTCAACCAATATTAGCTTAGAGATGTCCTTTCTATGTGGGATTCTGAGCCTGGTACGCCTAACACTCGTAATTTATCAAATTGCTACGATTAGTTGGGTTCTAACCTATTTATAGCTCGTGGTTGGCCCATTCTCACTATAATATTCTGAATATAGACCAAATACTATATTGGTATGTGACACACCTATTTTGGTTCTACACTCTTTGGGGGGCTTTTTGTATATAAAATTGCATTTAAAAGAACAAAATACGAAAAAATGAAAAGAATGAGCCCCTAGTGACAAATTGGGGGCTCACAGCATCCAAACTAGAGGGGTGGACTACTTTGTTACTTTTGAAGTCATACGGTTCAAGGAAGAAGCTACGGACAAATACACACTCTTATTAGGCTATGGTTTCCTTTGACAATGTGGAAGAGTAGTGAATTGGGCAAAGAAGCAACCCACTTTTATTTACGGGCCCACGGACACAAGAACCATGGTCTCCATTGTGTCTAGAAGACCATTACTAGGACTAGATGGAAAACATGAACTTTCGACAGTTCAATCTAGCATAGCAGAGGCTACCATTGACTTGGGACAAATTAAATGTATTGGATCAGAATTATACGGTTATGTGGATGACGACACCTTCAAACAATAGCTTGAGGACCACCCTTGTTCCGAAGATGAGGTGTTTGTCATCAAGGAGGCACTCACAAGCCCTCCTCAAGAAGAACTACCAAATGAGAAGACCATTGACACTGACACTACGACAAAAGATCTCTTTCAATAGTTCAAAGCACTAGTCTTAGAAGAAAAACCGCCCACACCAGTCGCCAACGTTTCAGAGTCACTTCCACCTATTCAAGAAGAAGTACATGACACCACAAGTCAACCGAGCAACAAACAGGTTAACTAAGACAATTCTTCATCAATAGAGATGCCTACACCATTAGAAGAAGCATCAACACCAAAACAGGGAGAGGTCAATGAAACCAAGGTAATATCTCCTACCGCTATTCTATTGTATTTACGATAGTTGGATGAAGTAATTCAAAAATTACCATGTTCATTTTGCACTTACCAATACCAAGCTCGACCTTATCTTCATAAGGGACAAGAAAATCATTTGTCATCGCTTCAATCTCCAAGTCCAGCATCTGATGTGCTAAAACAACAACGATACTTGAACTTGTCATGCACACTAAAAAGAAGCAAGTCTCTAGTAATTTTTGAGGACAGAAAGGGAAAGGACATTAATCCAATCCCTATTACTAACTTGAGCCTTGATAGCTCTACTATCCTGGAGGGATTTTCAAAAGAGAATGCAACTTTTTCTGATTGTGTGACAGGAACTCATGTCCAAGACAAGGGCAAGCTCCTATCCTATTAGTGTCAAACGCATGGCACCTACCACCTCAACCGCACATAATCAAACCATTTAGTATAATTCCTTGTGGAATGCACAATGCTCTACAAATGTTGCAACAAAGATCGTGGATGGCAACAATAGATGGAGTGGAAATCACAAACCTGGACAAGACATGGAAGGCAACTAAATCAACAATCATTCCACAAACACCGACTATAAAGAGGCTAAGTGCCACCATAAACTTCCTATCTCACCTTTTACAATAGTATAACAATTCTTGAATGAATCTAAACTCTTATTACTACTACAGAATTCTTAACTTAGCCTTATAATTCAACAACACGTTGGTTGTGAACTTCTCGTAGAGTCAGGCAATTCTTTTGATGGAACAAAGATTTAAATTTGCCCACTAATACTAGGAGTCACGTAAAAGTAAAAGCTATAGGTCATAACCATATATGCCAACCAACACCTTAATGAACCTAGTTGTCATCCTATTAACACTTCCGAAGTATGGACTATTAAAGGGACAGCTAGCAACCTAATTTTAAATTCACAAGTTTGATTTATTTGCCTATGTGTCCAATGAATCTTACCAAAGATTCATGGTTGTGAAATCTATTAGAAGCAAAAGAGAATTCAAAAATTGTAAACTTCCAATGACTTGGCAAACTATTGGAAATGAATTGAGTGTTGGGAACACTAGATGCAATACTATAGTCCTTAAATATTGATTGGTACATGTGACGATAGTATATGGCGTGTGGAAGTACATAAGTTCTTATTTTATAGGCAAAGTGTTTGGAGACGTTGGAGTGGTTTTCTCTTGTGTTGCATGGATTGTATATCAAAAATGAGAAGGTAGTAGATTATCCTTCAAATTCATTTCAGTTTTCTAAATAAATTTTTCAATGGCTACAGTGATTATTTTTCTTTTCAAGTGATGTTGGCATTAAAAGAGTATAATATCAATAGAATTGCATTATGTAGTGGTTGGTGACTAAAATAAAGGAACAACAAAAATAATGAAAATGAATGAAACACAAATTCCTACTTGTTGTACTCAAAAGTATTGAAAAATGCATCCCTATCTAAAAATTCCATACATAATTGAAGTAGAACACAAAAGAATGGGGGAGAGTTGTTTTAGAAAAAAGGGGGGGTGCCCAATTTTTGTGAAAACACTATTGTAGTGAATAGTAGTACATACGGTCATTGCACTTGGCCAATTGCAAGAATGTCTAATTCAGTGTTTTTATGGAAAATCACAAGAATTTGAAGCCCCATGTGTTGCAGCTTCCATGTATCATGCATGATGTTAGCCATTTCCCCATTCTCATCATTTGTGAAGAATTAAAGATTCTACTCACACTCTCTATAAGCTCTAGCTATGGAGACTTATAAGATGATGCTACTTCTAAGTTGAACATTGATTTGAACCTTCTTTGAGTAGAAAATTTGAATTTAAAAACAAAACATTAAACAAGGCATCAATTACTATTCAATCACTTGACATGTTGCAAGGGTATAGACAAAATGAGAAAAACTTGCATGTATTAGATGTCATACCATGGAGAGAATTTCAAATTGTGACTGCATTGCATTCATACCTTGTTTTATGGACCTTGATGGTTACTCTCTAAGGTTTCATTTCTACTATTAAATCTCTATAATATGACACCTTGTGGATATAAGAAAAATGTCATGTTTTCAAGGTGTCACATTTTCAATAATATGACAAATGGGAATCAAGTGTCCTATTATCAAGGTTTTTTAAAAAATAATGAAAAAAACTTCAAAAATCAAATTGTAATACATTGACTAAATAATTTGTGCAAAAATTGAATTTTATGAGATGCCATTACCTCATCAATGCATACAAATATGAATGGTACTTCATATTTAGTTAAGCTTTACAAAAGAGCAACAACAAGTAGCAATACCACCAACACCAACACAAGAGGAAAAAAAAAGACCTTGAGAAGAGAAGAGTTGATAGAAAAAGCGACGCAATGGAAGAAGTTAGGGTTTTACATGTAGTCAATGAATGATTCATAGAAATCATCCTACAATGCATTATCTTCCATAGGATAAATGAAAAGTGATAGGACCCATCATTCCAAAGCATTTTTACCTCCATAATATGACAGGGGGGGTATTAAAGTGTTGCACTATCATGTGTCATAGTCGCATTGTTGAGTCACTTTTTGTTTTGAACTTAAAAAATTAGGGAAACAGTTGAAGTGTTGCATTAGCAAGGTTGTCATATTATTGAGTGTCATATTATCGAGGATAGACTGTTATGTGTACTAGTTGAATATGTTAGGTGTAAGTTTAGAGAAGTACTCCCTCACTCCAGTAATAAGTGTCCATGCTAGTGTATGCACCTTGTCTAGAAATAAGCACCCATCCAACCTTGTAGTACATCTATGAGTAACATCTACCAATATAGTACAAACTTTGACACTTCATAACTTTCACAAACAATATCCAAATGATGCATTCTTTGATATGTTAGAATCCTCTTTCATATGCCAACAATGCTCAAATTGAAAACTTACTCCAATTGCACCCAATAGATGAAACTCATAATGAGTTTATTTCTTTTTGAAGAGCATCAAGTTCATCCACATGCACAAATCATTTGCAGCCAGTATACCAATTGGCCTAAATTTAAAAAGTTACTGTAATTGAGAAACATGCCTTAATCAAGTTTTGAATTTGGATGAGACCACCCACCGCCTGAATCCCACTGAAACTCCAAAAGTGGACAGTTATTCATGGACAGAGGAGTACCAGTGCTCACATTGTTGAAGACTCTGGCCTTCTTGAGTTTTTTTGTCCAATATTTTTTAGTGATGTATGGTGGGTACTCCCAAAATCACCTTGTGCCTAAAAGTGCCATCTACAGCCAATGAACATTCCTAAATTCAGTTATGTACCTATTTACATAGAACATTTTTAGAAACAGATTTTAACCGTGAATAACTTTTGCATATAATATGGAACCTCTTTTCTCTTGCCAACAAGGAAATATAAAAATCTGATCAGTCCAATAATAGTAACAATGCACAGTACGAATTTATGGCTTTTTTAGTTGTACCTACCCTACAAAGATATCTGATGAATGAAACATGAATTTACAGCTGTTACTTGCTCACAATTGATGAGCAAAGACTGTGAAGAGCGCACGCAAGATAAGCTGCTGAAATCATCTAGATTCTAATTATTTTTTTGCTGACGTGTCATCAGATGATTCGTTCTCAGGTCATCCATTACACTCTGTATTGTCCAACCTTCATTTTGTTTTCCTACCGATCTAATCTGTAATTGTCAACTTCGTGGATGAAAATGTTCTATAGTGTTTCAATTGATGGATGACGGTGTGTCATAATGGTTAAGCAAATGGATGAAAATAGCAATTAACATTCAAAATCCATGTACAGAAACTGAAAATTCACAGAAATTGAAATTTGGAAGCAGGCCTGGAGGCATCAATAGAAAATGTCTTCTGCCAATTCACCAATTACAATCCATGAAATGAAAAGTCTAATCTAGAATTACTGAATATGAAGAGTGAAAACAGAAAGCACTGGAATTCGGAAATTAAGGGGGCAACCCATTTCTGACCACTTAAGCAAATACATGTATCTGCAAGGGAGTTCTTAACAGTGGGAAATTTTCTTGTGTGTAGAAATAGAGTTCATAAGATTTCCATAATTTTCAGATTTTTATTTCTCAAAACAAAGTTACTATGAATTTTTAGTTGAAGATTTTGTTCCACCCCATATTGGTCATACATACCTTCCTATTTCCGACCAAGGGTTGGTTTCAATATTGAGAGTGTTGAGGCCAATCATAATGCGCCACAGTTGTGCCAAGAACTGTGCTAGCATGAATCGTGTTAATTACCTCCTGATTGAAATTACTACACCTTCCGTTGCCATAATGGGGGAGTGATCAAGAATGGGTTGCCTCACCTACTTGCCAAGTGTAGCTAAGAATCTAAGATTCTCTCCACATTTGCATCAGAAGTGAAAAATTTCACTAATTTCAAACTATTTAGCAAAAATTGGACTTTGTAGATTATAGAGGGATCCTCTAATGATCATCAAGGGATCATAGGAGGACTTTAGGATTGTCTAAAAATCATTGGGAGATTCCTTGATGTTTAATAGAAATACATTAAAAACCCTATGTACAAGCCATGATTACATGGAGTATAACTTTCTCTAATGGGCCCCATTTTCACCAATTTATGAACCCTTTAAGTAACACATATTTGGCAAAATGTACATGTGTGCTGAAAATTCATTGGTTCCAACTACTCAAAATTAAAGGTCTTAAAGGACTCCCTAGTGGCAATTTTAGGGCTTTCATGGCTATACATTTCAAAAATTTACACAAAAAACAAATTTTGTCAAAAAAATATGATTTCCCTAGGATTATTCCATAGTAAGATTTGCGTATACATGAAGGAGAAAAAAATAATTATCTAGCCCTCCAACTAGGTCATGACACTAATTGTGGCAAAATAGGATCTTCTATTTTAGTTGTCGTGCTTGAGGAGAAAGAAAATGTATTATCTACTCTTTTACAAGTGGCTAAATCAGTTGTTGCTCATGTAGTGGATGTTCCAGATATTGTTGGTAGTGGAGCCTTTTGGCATGTTGGCGTCAACATGATTAACTAAATGCCACATTTAACTAATTCTGGACAATCCGAAGTTTAATAATATGTCTTGGATATAGCCGTGAAAGCTCTATAATTGCCACTAGGGAATCTTGAAAGCACCTTTAATTTTGAGTAGTTGGAACTAATGAATTTTTAGCACACATGTATATTTTGCCAAACATATGTTAGTTAAGGGTTCATAAATTGGTAGAAATGGGGCCTTTTGGTAGGTGGTGGGAATAGAAGGTCGAAGAAATGGGATCTTCTACCTTAAAGCTTGAGTTAAATCTATAGCCAAATATGTAGTTTCAAAACCTAAACACTGAGAAACTTCCTTTCGAAATATAATAGTCCCTCACTTATGGCATGGAATTGGTGGAATTTCTAAATTGAAAAAATATGCACTTAGGGAGGTTTAGGATTTGGATTTATTCAATTGAGAGTGGAACTTAGGAGGGACCACAATAAAAAAAAGGTCTCGAAATTTTTTCCTAAAAGCTAGAGACTTCTTATAAACTTCCATTTGTCATTTTTAAGTGAACTGTGTAGTTAGGGGAGATGCAATAATACTTTATTATGCAATTAGGGTGATGCAACAAGGGGGGACCATTGTACACTCTAACCTCTTTTTTTCACACCCTTGGCAACCAATGTACATCTATACATAACATGTATGATGTACAAAATCTCCAATTGCATGTCTATACAATAGCTAATATGCATGAAATGTGAAGAAGAAGAGAAATTCTGGTCCTTTTGTTGTTTTGGTGTGAATGGAGAGTCCATTCATTCAAGACCCTATGCCACAATCCACATGATCGAGGGAGTAAGTACAAGAACTACCTTCCCTTCTTGCAAAGGTTGGATTCTATGCTAAGACTGCCCAATTCCAAATCTTCTAAAAGGCCATAGAAATCTAGTATAATTACATCATTTGATCAACTCATATTTAATCAATAATTCTACCCAAAAGAAAAATCTACACTAATATATGTCATTATGTTGCTAAACTGAATATGTTGCATTTCCTTACTAAAATTAACTTAGGTAAATAAAAAACTCTCTTGGGAGATCACTAGTTGTTTGTAAAATGTAAAAACTATGTGAAAAATAAATTAGGATCTAATTAATTCAAATCACATAGAAATTTTGTAGAAAAAAATGGGTAGTGTATTTTATTTCTTGGTTGGTATCAACAAAGTAGGGCTCCCCAAATGATGGAAAATAGATGATTTTTTTGCCCTAAAGATTCAAATTCATTTTGGTACATGGCCTAATATGGACATAAAACACCATCTTCGTGAAAACATCACATTTGCAAGTGACACAATTTTTAAATTCCTCAGAAATTGTGTTATGAAGTGGCATTCATTCACATGTGCCGCAATTTTTGGAAAGCTGACTTGAGTTAGCTTCTCAAGGTACATCTTTCATGAAATTAGGAGGCCAACCGAAGTTGGCCTTGTAAGAATTCATGAAAACCTCACATCTAACATTTTTGTAGGGTATGTGACGTTTTCATGAATATGGTGTTATAAATTCTAATATTTAGAAATAAAATATAGATATAATTGAGTTCTAATGTAAGCTTGAGTTCTAACATTTATATTGATCACATTTAATTCTAACTAACAATAGAGTTAAAAAATACAATCACCAATAAAAAATTAAATATTTTTAAGGTGGTCCAAAATCCTCAAAAAGACAATAAATAGCTCTCAATAAAATATCCTGATCAAACATGTAATTATGTGCCTTTCTTGCATATAAGGTGACCCTAGAAAGCTCTATACGACCAAGAGGTGGAGATGTAATTTACAAGCAATAGGGTTTCATTTAGGACATTCCCTATAATGAATGATTTCCTAAAGTTACAATATTTTCACAGTGCAGCAGTAAATACTCAGAATGTTCAACAATTAAGGTAGGAGGGGCAAAAACTACCCATTTAAGAGCATTATGGCTTAGGATGTCTTCTATGCTGATCAAAGCATTTTCTAACAAATTTTCAGAGAAAGAAGAGAGGGAAACACATCCATCACAATTTGATTTGTAATTTTTAGAGTTAAACTGAATTAGATATGATTTTCTAAAGGTAACAATAGTAGGGTGCTTTTTGAGTCCATAGGTACTGCCATGAATGTCAAACACTTGTCCTTTAATGGTGCAAATGGAGTCCCCAAATGAAGGTGTGCTAACCTTAATCCCTCACCGCCCAAGGGGACCAAAAGTGTCCTTAGGTCAAATTCAAAGTGTTGTAACTTTTGCATCCGATATCCGAATTCAATCAAACTTGTTGGAAAGTTTGAGCTCTCTCTTCTACTTTTTGTGGTAAAATTTTTAGATCAATCCAAGATTTTCTGAATTTTTGGAAGCCAATGGAAGTTCACAAGTTCAATTTGAGTTCAACAAACTGCATTTGATGGCTGCAACTTTGGGGGCTTGTATCTCCTTCATCCAAAGTTTGTTTTCAATAAAATTTGTTGGGTTATGTTCCCCTTGAAGTCTAGTTATTGTGGTAGAATTTTCATGTCAATCCAAATTGTTTTGAATGTTTGGGAGCAATTTGAAGTTCAAAATCCTAACATTTTTGGATTACAATGAACTTCGGCGGCTTGTTTCTTCATACAATGTTCGTTTTCAATAATTGTTTTTGGAAAAGTTGCGCATACTAGTCTAGTTTGTGTGTATAAAATTTCATATCAGTCCAAGAAGTTATGAGTGATTGAGAAGCATTTTAGTAGAAGGAGGTTCAATTTTTGATGTATTTTTTGCAACTTTCCTTACTATTTTTTGACATTTCAAAGTCATTTTGCAAACACAATGAGTCAATTGAATGATATTTTTTTTCACCAATATGTTTTTATGATGATTTTGAATCACTTTATAGTTCAAAGTTTCTTCATTTGAGTAGAGTTAGAATTCGAATTTTGCCTCCAAATGTATTTTTAGGAAAAATTCATCATTCTTTTTCAACACTAAAACATTATAATCTTGCAATCTATGCGGTCAAATGACACCAAATTTCGTGCATGTAATTTGCAACAAGTGCACTACAATATTGTATAGTTGTGACCTCTATAACTCAATGAAAGTTATATCTATAATACTTAAAAAGAAATGTTGTTTTGGGACCTGTTTAGGCTTCGGGTGGTGAGGGGTTACACTGCAACAACATGGTGCATTTAATTGTCTGGGATGACACAAAGTCTCCCACCACTCATGACTCTACATTATGTATACTGAAATTTTGTTAACTTTCTGATCTAATCAATCCCCAACCATTCCTGAAACTGTGCAATGAGAATCCCAAATTGGCACCAATACTTTGATGAGACATTTTTCATTCCTACCTAATGACAATTCATGGTACACTCTAGGAACAATTCTTGAAGCATGGGCAGAATTTGCATCTCCTACCTTAGATTGGGACAATCTAATGGTGGCCGGGGTGGATTTGACCCCCTCAACTCGTCCCCCCCAAGTCATTCTAGGGGTGCATGTAAGAAAAAGGACCCCCTATTTTGTGCTTCAATAATTTATCTTCTCTACCTCTCCTAGTCAAAATGGGGGCCTGTGATCGCAAATATGAATTCAAAATTTGAAAATTTTATCATGTGTGAAAAATAAAAATATTCAGGGTTTTTACTTGGGGACAAGCAAGGGGGTCAATCCACCCCGGCCCTAATGGCAGTTTTCTAGTGTACATATCTTATCTCCTACACTTTCGTTTCATAAATCTAGGAAACCAAAATATATTCCCTAGGTCTCAAGTTTCTTATACAAATCTAGGGGCAAGCGGGGCCGGACGCAAACGCAGGACAATGGCACTCTCATGCTCAGGCTGATGCCAACGGTCTCCGACATATCCAGTTCCACAGGATTCTTCCCGTTTGGTAACGAGATGTCGAAGCTATGCACGAAACTCGCAACTCCCAGATTCACGATAAGTGATCCGAGCGGCATTCCGGGGCATTTTCTTCTGCCGGATCCGAATGGCAGATACTCGAAATGCTGCCCCTTGTAGTCGATGTCGTTGCGCTCCATGAAACGATCGGGGTTGAACTCGGTGGGATTCTCCCAGATTGCAGGGTCTCGTCCAATGGCATATATGTTGATAAAGACGCGCGTTTTCGCAGGGATGTCGTAGCCGTCGATTTGTGTCTGCTGGTAGTTTAGGCGTGGGAAGAGGAGTGGCCCCGTGGGATGGAGACGGAAGGTCTCTTTCACGATGGCGTTGAGGAACGGGAGGTTGGGGATGTCGGATTCTTGGACATGGCGGGTGTTGCCTACGACGGTATCGATCTCGTTTTGGAGTCGTCGCATGAGTTCTGGCTGTCGTAGAAGCTCCGCTATTGTCCACTCTATGATGACGGCTGGTGTGTCGGTTCCTGGCACAAGTATTTCCTGCACAAGAGAGAGGAGTTAGGGGTTAAGCCTTAAGGTTTGGAGTTGCAGAGATTGGGGGATTTGGGAGATTGGTGTGGGGGCTAACTTACAAGGGTGAGCGCTTTGATGGAGTCACCGTCCAAGTACTTGCCATCCTCGCCTGGGGAAGTGAGCATCATGTCCATAAAGTCTTGGGTTGATTCTTCCGTGATGTTTTTCTGACGATGCTCCTGGAGAATTGGCTCCATGAAGGCATCCATTCGCTTGGCCAATTTCGCCATGGCCCGCTCGTTGCTGGAGAGCACGCTCATCACGGGACGAAGACTTGGAACGAAATCCGCCACGAGAACGCATCCCACCATTTTGACCATCTCGTGGAACAGCTCCTGGAATTCTCGGGCCTCTTTCTGGTTGCCAAGGTCCTTCCCGATGAACCTTCACACAAACCATATTGACCGAATCAGCGACTGCAATCCTCAGAATTCACTACTGAAGGTTATCAGTACGTGGCAGGAGGGACTTACCGTTTATGGAGAACTATGCGGGTCATTACGTTCATGGTCATGTCCGAGATGGCCAAATTTAGATTTACATTCCCCTCGCCACTCCTGGAAACGTCGAAGACACTCTCCCCCATCCGCTGAATCTCCTCGTTTCTCAATCCCTGGAAGAACTGCATTCGTTTGGGTGACATGAGCTCGGACGCAATGAGGCGGCGCTGGTTGCGGAAATGCGCTCCTAGTTTCGAACAGCTGATGCCGTACCCACTCTCATCCTTTTCGTTGTAGCCTGCGAAGTATGTCATGACGATCATCGGCGGGTGAGATGCGAAGATCAGGTCTTGTGTCATGAGAACCTCCTTCGCCAGCCTAGGTGAGGATACCACCAAGCCTGGGAATGATCCCATTTGGATGTGCATCAATGGGCCGTGTTCCTGTGCAAGCTTTGCCAATTGCTGGTGCGGTAGGTCCCCCAGAAAGGGCAGGTAGCCGAGAACTGGTACTCCTGATGGACCCGGTGGCAACTTCAAAGCTTTTCGTGTTGCAGAAAGTACGAGCAGCACGGCGAGGATTACCAGCAACACGCCGGTGATGAGGGAGCTGTTGTAGAAGCTGTGAAGGGCTAGTGAAAGGACAAGCCCTCCACCTGCCATCGCCAGCAGCTGCACCATCTTCGCCAACAGCTCTCTAATCTCACCACCCACGGCCGTGAAGAAACCCCTCAAGGAAGCTTCAATGGGAAGCAGAATTCTCAGCAGCCTTTACATGAGAGCTCGCTGATGCCGTGCCATGGATTGCACCTATTAAGGGCTAGAATTCCGTGCAGTCAAAATGCACAATATCATCTCAGCATCATCACACAGCATTTTGGCTGACGACCACACAGAGGACGTCAGTCTGTACGGGCCCCTCGTCAGTGCGTCGGATAATTGACTAGGAGTGTGACCAACCGTCAGCAACCTTGAGCTGATTAAAAGTGCTTGGCTCCGCAACGGAGGTTCAGTAATTGCTGATGGTGTGTGCATTCCAGATAGGTAGGTGGAGGGAACTACAGTATGTACAGTATTTAGTCGATTACAGCTTTTTTGGGTCATGTCAAAGGCAATGGGAATCAAGCGCAGTAAGCAGGTGACACTTGATGGACTGATTCTTGTCAGAATTGACAACGATTACTACTTTTTCGGGTCAGGACAGAGTCATTCAAATTACAGACAATGTGGTCTAAATATATCAGGATTACTTCTTTCTGAGTGGGAATTGAGTAATCACTACAAACAATGGGGCCCGAAGAAACAAGCTTCAGCAAGGCAATTATAACTTTGACTCCGGTGCTTTAAGCTTTACACCAACTCTTTGGATGCAATGAAATAGATCCTCATCATAAATTCTCGAAATACTTTGGAAAATCACAGAAACCATGTGATGCAAAATGACAAAATACATGTCAGGAAAATCACAAGAATCTGAGGACCCATATGGTGCAACTTCCTTGACGATGTTGCAGCTTCGCAGCTTCCATCGATGACATCGGCTAGTTCCTGTTCAGCAAGGCAATTATAACTTTGACTCCTGTGCTTTGAGCTTTACATCAACTCCTTGAATGCAATGAAATAGATCCTCATCATAAATTCTCGAAATACTTTGGAAAATCACAGAAACCATGTGATGCAAAATGACAAAATACATGTCAGGAAAATCACAAGAATCTGAGGACCCATATGGTGCAACTTCCTTGACGATGTTGCAGCTTTGCAGCTTCCATCGATGACATCGGCTAGTTCCTGTTCAGCAAGGCAATTATAACTTTGACTCCTGTGCTTTTCTTTTCTTTTTTCTTTGAACAAATGGACGAGCCATTGCATTAAAAAAAGAACACCTTATAAGACAGCCAAACCGAGGCTGGACAAAGAAGAGAGACGAGCACAGGCAACGAAAATTAGGAGAACAAACTAGGAGGGGGGGCCCTCAGATTCCGGTTAATAACAGAACCATTCCTAGATGCGAGAACCGGGGAGTGTAACCAGATGCGGTCAAAATTAGCTCAGATAGAATGGGCCAGTTGGGGACGTTGTCGGGTAGCAAGCTGTGCCTTCAGTTGGGCGGCACGTCCAGTGTCAAGTAACGCAGTCCAAATAGATCGCTGGAGGAAGTCCGGAGGCCACTGGTGCAGGTTGAAAACTTTGTTGTTGCGAGAAATCCAGATAATCCATAGGGCGGAGCCTCGAAGGAGGTTCCAGATAGTTCTAAGGTTGAGGAGTCGTCTTGGTAATGCGGATCCAAACACGCATTGGGTAAGGGAAAGTCTAGCATGGGGTCCAGGAATACCTTGAATATGTTGAAGTATGGATTGGGCATAATCCCAAATCTCCTGGGCTCTCGGGCAGTGGAAGAAACGGTGGGCTGGGGTTTCTTCAATCCCTAAGGAGCAACAATCACAAGTAGTAACGATACCCGGGTTAATTCTCGCTCGCCAGGAATGGACGGTCACAGCATTGTGCTATACTGACCACATAAAGGCCGCCTCTTTCATAGAACGCGACTTGTGCCAGACATCGTTCCAATCTGGATAAAATTTAAGGGAAAGAGAGTCTGGCCACTTCGAGGGAATGGTTTTTGTTAATTGGTTGTGTTTACTAAGAAGCTTGCGGCCTAAGGACGTTGAATACGACATTAGAGGATTGCCAAGTTTTCATCGCCATCTGCATGGATCAAAGTGCAAGGCTTGGGTGATTTCAGAGAAAAGCAGATTGTGTGTGTGTGTGTGTGTGTTTGTTGATTGCGGCCTTCTACGATTTCCACAATACGAACTCTACGGACAAAACCCTGGTATTCCTGAGTTCCTGTTGAGTTCGGAAGGAGCGAGAGTACTCTCGATGTCTGTCCGACTGTCGCCTTGGTGGTGGATCCTGGTAAATACAGGCTCTGAGCTTCGGGCCGAAGAAGATCCTTGGATGGGCGGTCGATCTTCCACGTCAGGAAAGGGACCGGGTCTTCAGGGTGATTAAGTAATCCAGCCCATTCACCAGCTTGTACAGTAGCAAAATGGAGGGAGAGTAGATTCCGCCAGACTTGGGGGATCTTCGAAATGAGGAGAAACCAGCCTGCGGTGGCGGTCAATCTCTGATAAAGGGAACCTCGATGAGATCTCCTCCCATGACTCCTGTGCTTTGAGCTTTACATCAACTCCTTGAATGGAATGAAATAGATCCTCATCATAAATTCTCGAAATACTTTGGAAAATCACAGAAACCATGTGATGCAAAATGACAAAATACATGTCAGGAAAATCACAAGAATCTGAGGACCCATATGGTGCAACTTCCTTGACGATGTTGCAGCTTCGCAGCTTCCATCGATGACATCGGCTAGTTCCTGTTCAGCAAGGCAATTATAACTTTGACTCCTGTGCTTTGAGCTTTACACCAACTCCTTGAATGCAATGAAATAGATCCTCATCATAAATTCTCGAAATACTTTGGAAAATCACAGAAACCATGTGATGCAAAATGACAAAATACATGTCAGGAAAATCACAAGAATCTGAGGACCCATGTGGTGCAGCTTCGCAGCTTCCATCGATGACATCGGCTAGTTCCTGTTCTAGTTCGGTGAAGATTCTGCTGACTCTGGCCAGGCTCTACATATACATGACACTGATTCTAAGTTGAACACTTTTGAAGAAATGGTTGGTTGTGAATATATGACAACGCACAAATCACGTCAACAATTTCAATCCACGTGAGCTCAAATATCAATTAATGTGAGTGGGGACTCAAATCAGGAATGAGGAACGCAAATGAATTCAGTAAATCATTACTGTGGTGAAAAAATTGCAAAAATTATATCTTCTTTACAATGAAATAATTACCCAATAATATGAAAATAGTTACACTGTACGGCACGGCATTTGGGGAGTTTCTACCGTCTCCGTTGTCTAAATGGCAAAGACTGGTTCATCATTCCGCCAAGCCTGGGGTGGCAATTCACAATAGCGAGGCAGGTGCTTTCTTAACTTTTCTAATCCAGAAGGGAACTTGCTTTTTTATTATGTAGGTTATGAGATCATAGTAGGAAAGAAGACATTGTAAAGAATTCAATGGTATAATTTATATCAATCATAATAATTTTGGGCACTCAAAATTCATTTTAAGAACCTATAATAAGAGATTTTTCTCAAATAGGGGGGACCAATCAGACTCCCTAGGTAATTTTTTTAATTATTAAATCTTCTCTTTTCATAATTATCTTCTAAAGATATTCTTCTAATAATGTCAATTATCAAACTTCATTATTGCATTCACTACATTTAACTATTCATGCCATAGGATTTGTGTACTCGTATTCATAATCTTTTGCCACTTGAATGACCTAACTACTTTAAGGAAGCATTCAATTAATTGGCATTCATTTTGCCTATGGGTTGCAAGAATCAATTCATTGATTATCCTCACAAAGCTAAAATTGGATAGTAATAGTATCATGGATACAGACATGGACATTGCAAACCTTGGTCCCATTGCCATTCTTGCAAAACTTGCTTGGCATCAAAAGTGCATGAATCCCCATCATGAAAAGTAGTTGGCAGAATTAGATTTTAATAGAAAAGGTTTTACTTTCAAAATTTTAATTTTGCTTATTTAAGATGAAGTGAAACACGTACTATGAAAATTGGGCTTTAATAGACAAAGTATTGAAATTTATTAGAAATCTCAGCCTTAGCACCTCATTGAAAAAACTTTATTAAAAGCTCTTTTAATGTTATAATAAGTTATAAAATTTCAACTATTCAACTATTTTTGCTCTTCTCAAATCGGTCCCCCCACATACTATGCAGAAGTTGCCACCCCTGGCCGTCAAGTTTGACCATGGCAGTCGAATTTGACTAGAGAATATTCATGGAACTGCGCAAGGATCTGTGTGCACCAATCATCGATGGAAAATCGACCGACAACCCATGCATAAACCCGCCTTCTATTTTTTGAAGAGCCAAGTGACTCATTCATTCACCAGCCTGTTAACCTCCTGTCAATTTGCATGTGCTCTAAGTTATATGCGTACATAACTTTAAGCGGTTTCACAAGGTGGACTTTTCTGATCGAAGCAGCATGTCTGACAACTGATCATACATAATATGCAAGCAGAGTAATCTGAACTTAGATGCGGGAGCTGGGAGGGGAGCTGTGCAGCTGCTGAGTGGCTGAGGAATCGATTTTCTCTCCCCTCCTCGATCGTTCTGCTACCACTCTGCCCGCCCAATGACAGGTGCAATTTTTTTCCAACTTTGAGAACTTGCTGGATCCCGCATTACTGCGTTTGCATCACTGGCCCATGGTTCGCTTTAAAAATTCATTTGGATAGTGAACTTTGACAATTCGGAAAGCTTGGAATCCCAGTTATAATGGGTATGTCATTCAATCAAATAATGAAGTTTCTTTGAAAAGTAGTACCCAACAAAATGCTTGATGGGAACTTGCGGGCTGCAGTTTACAGTCAGTGCAGTGGATCGTCCCACATAGGATACGAGACGATCACAATACAATATGGGCTCCGACATTTCTGTCAAGGGTGTGACAATTATTTGTTCTTTGCAGAATTAGCGGAGTGCAAGAATCCGTGGCTGGCAAGCTCAGCCAGCAAGAGATGGGGGGAGGCTTTCTTCCTCCTGTACAGTCCCTTTTGGATCACCATCCTGTTGGGCGTTATTGTTCCCCTGAAACTCTACGAGGTACAGATCACGAGTTACCCGTTTTTGCATTCTATGCTTTCCATGTTCTTCAAGCACCATTACATTAATTGCATCTGGTACTTGAGCGACTACTTACACTAATGATTTTATGAACACAGAGGTTTCACGAATGGGAGTACCTGATTGTAGGTCTTCTGCTTGTTTCTCCGTGCTATTTAGTTCCTCTTGTCGTGGTGTGCAAGGTATTCCCTACACCGCCTTCACGTTACGAATTATTCTGGCAGCTAGTTTCAAATTGTGGTTCTGAAAGAGAATCTGCTACTTCAATGTGTAGTTTAATTTCATACATGGTTTAGAGTTCAGGTGCCTGAGAATCAGTTAAGGTATGAGCGAGGCTTATGAATTGCCAAGTGCTATGGCAAATGCATTAATTGTTGCTGATAATATGTCCATACAGGAGGATGCGACCAGACCGTGGTATAACCGCTATTGGTTCAAGGTATCCCCCACCTTTGCCCAATGTATTAGGGGCACTTTAGACGGAGGCCCTGGGCCAAGGAAAACTTGACCCAAGAATGTAACTTGGCCGAGGGGTACTGCATTGCTGGCTGTTACAGCCATTTCATGGTGCATAGTAACTTGTGTGCCACAAAAAGTTGGGTCATACCCCAAAACTTGGATGTGGATTTTTGGTGGTGGTTTTTTTTTGACCCAAGCCCAAAAAAAAGCAGACTCTAGGGTCTTTGGCCCTTGGGCCTTCATACAAAGGGAACAGTTGGGCCAAGAATTGGTCTTCACCATTAGGATTTTAGCATTCTTCGATCAACTTCTTCTTGGGCCTCCATCTAAAGTGGCCCTAAATCACCTTGAATATGGAACATGATGTCAGGGGATTTATGTGATGTGCTTAAATGTTGTCCTTTTAGAACACAAAAATCATGCGGATGGTTTTCCATATCAATTGTGTGATTTGTGAAACACTAACCCAATGAAACATCAAAACATCCAACTTGATCAGTGGGTCCTTTGAAATATAAATATCACTTAGCTCTTAATTTTCTAATCAATCAAGAATGTTACTTGCTTACTTTAACATGATCCGTGACTGTGAATATAACAGGCAAATTTGTGGATGGCAATTTTTGGCTTTGTGGGTAACTACTTTTTGACTCACTACTTTTACACAGTCTTGGGAGCTATCTACACGTTTCCCTCACATAAAATCAATCATGTAAGTATTATGCTCTTTTCTCCTATTAGATCATTTCACCTGTTACTAAACATGTTTGCTATGAAAGTTCTCTGTTCAAGTACTGAAACTCTCAGTTCATGATAGTTCTATACTATTTTAGTGTTTAGAGGTTCACAAAGTATGACAAAGAGCCTTATTGTCATGTAAATGATGATTTCTCTTGATTATTGGTTTGTTTTGCAGGTCCCAATCACCACATTCTTGCTTACTCAACCTTACTTCCTTCTATACCATGTTGTATCGAATATGACCCTTCGAAGGCTAGAGCATGCTATCAAAGTAATCACATCAATTATTTGTCGCATTTTTCTTATTTCTTTTGTCCACAAGTGGGCATTAGGGACGTATGCTTGTTGCAACTTGTCATACTTGACTACTACTTTCTAGACTTGTATTATTGACATATTTCCAACGTATTAAATGAAGAATTTTGATGTATTCTACAGGACATACTAAATAGGCAAACAAGGTGGTTGATTCAAGCTGGGTGGATCTTAGCTCTCTCTTACATCACCGCTTTGACAGAAGCTCTCACAATCTCTCACGTAAGTTGACGTCTAAGTCATCGAGACATTGACTTTTCTAAAGAAATTGAAACTACCAAAAAATTCACAAAGGAGTTGAATGACTTCAAGTTGTTGTTTGCTTGTGGATGCTTTTCACTATCATCTTTTTTTCCTCTTAGTGGATGAGAAGTCTTTTGTTTGGCTAATCATGTCTACTTTTGGGATGGTGACTTGTAGTTTCCTTATTACGAAATTGTTGACCGGAGCATGTTCTATAAAGTGGGATCCTTGTTCTATGCCCTCTACTTCTTTGTCAGCTTTCCTATATTCAAAAGGTATTGTACACCTTGCAATTTGCTTTTAGAATATTATATTAGGATATTCTAGAGAGTTGGATTCCTACAAACAAGAGTTCAATGCCAATGAGCACGTCGACTATCAACTCCTGTTTGTGGGAATCTAAAACTTTATTCTAGAAGTAAAGTTTTATACTTCAACATGTCACTTTTCTTCTTTTCTTCCCACTTTTCTTCCTTGTCCTGAAATCTTGACACACGGCCTTTAATATTGTTTTGAATTGATTCAATTCTCACTAAGTTACATCTATGATCAGTTGTACTTAATTAAGATATAGAGAAGAATCCTCTAATTTGATATGGCTTGCCAACCTTCTAGGGTGGATGAAGATCCAAATGCACCTTGGACTTTGAGCCAAGTAGCAGTTGATGCCTTGGCATCGTCTATGCTTGTGACTATCATGCTAAACTTGTGGCGGATTAGTGTTGGCCCAATCGTCGACATTCCATGGTCTGCTTCGCAAGCAGATTGTGTCCGGTTTGGGCCACCGTGGTTGAGGCCGACATCCAACATCAAGGCAATAGTGAAGGATTCCTACACTTAGACCTCTTTTGGAATGACCCAAGAATCCTATGGGCTTTCAAAACTATGTGATAAGACACTTGGATACCATATTAACTTGTACTAGAGAACACACATATTACAATAAAGTTGGCCCTCCACTTGTGTTATTTAACACTAGGGAGTAGGGAAAACAATTTAACTATTGGGTCGTTGCAAGAAACACCGTCTATTTCGCGTAGTGTTTTTCACAATACTCCTGTTTTTTTCGGGAGTACTATTTAATTAAAAAAATAATTTTTTTAAAATGGTAAAAATAATTTTTATATGTAAACCTTTAAGAAGAAGGTACCTTAGGAAGGAAAACCGTAGAAAAATTCTCTAGATAGGAGAACTAGAAAAGTGCCAATTCTCATGAAAATTAGCACTTTTACATTTTTTATTTGTAATAAATAGGATTTTTTTTTAAATGAAAAATTTTCCATTTGAGAAGAGTTGATGAAGATGAGATTTCAATAAAATAACCAAAGGAAATTTAAAACCATCTTCAATATTCAAAAATTGAGCACAATGGGAGTCATGTTTGCACTCATGTGGAGGACATAAAATAATATATTTTCAAATTTCCTTTAGTAGATACATGCTTTCCTACTATACAAATAGACCATGAAATTTTCAACTCTAGATCATAAAGTTTGGGGACTCCTAACATAGTGAAAACCTCTAAACTACACTTTGTGACAAATTAACAAAAATGACTTTTAAATACAAAATGATTTTTTTTAATTTCTGAAAAATAAGGGATCTGATTACCATCAAGTTAAACATGTTCCATAGAAATTTCATGTTCATTGGACTTGTGCTTCAAAAGTTATAGCAAATAACAAAAGTGTCACTCGCATTGTGATGGAAAATAGGACCAGTGTTTCGTGTAATGACCCTATTATAAGATGGAGATATTGAATTCTCATATTTGAAAAAGTAATACTTATAGATTTTGAATACATAAAGGTTTATTGTATTTTGAATAACATAATTTGTACCCAAAGCCTTGAATGGGCGCAATACAAGAAAATTGGAAGGTTCTTTAATCCCTAAAAAGGTTTCTAAGGACACTTAGCAATCTCTACATGGCTTCTAATACGCATTTTTGATACATTTTATGAAGTTGTTGCAAGTATCCAAAAATCTCATAACACATGGAGGATTTGGGTAGTTAGCCCAAGGCTAATGTACTAAAAAGGAGGTTAAATTTTTGGTACATTAGCCCCCAATTAACTCCCAAGAACACTATCTCAACACATTTTTTTAGCCCCGGCTAATGGTCGAAATTCTCCTTGTGATGATTTCATATAAGATGTATGAATAGTCTTTTTATCTTCTACCATTGCACACAAATTATCAACTCAATATTTACTACCATCGTCATTCAAATGCTACATTATATAGTCATTAGATAGTTATGTATCGAGTATGTAACTAGGGACCTTTAAGGGTTAAATCCTTTCTCTTTAAACAACTTTTGTCTAATGTATCCCACTCACACTCATGGGATGATATTTCTTACATTTTTGCTCTAAATGCTTTGAAATTTTTTGGACTGTTCAAGTTCTAAGCTTACATTCCTTTGTATCCAAAAATATCAGTTTTATCAAACACATAAACATTAAGTTTTTTATAAAATGGTAATTGTACTTTTTAACTTCCCTCTCAACATGAACAATACATTATATAATTTATTAGATATTGTAACACTTCTTAGATTATAAGAATATTAAGTTTGAACTTTGATCCATTGAATAGGTGAGACTGTGAGAGGCCAAAAAATGGCCCCCTGAGCTTTTGAGAGATGTGATGCACAAGGAAGATTACAGACATTAGCTCGGGGCTAAAAGGGGGCTAGGTTTTTTAGCCCCTTTTTTATAGTATGTTAGCCCAAGGCTAAATTTGATTTTAGCCCTTGGCTAATGGAGTAGAAAAAGGGCAAAAGAAAATTTCAAAATCTTATTCAATGCTCAATGTGAATGCAACCTTGACACCCCACCACGACATATGCAGTGGAACGAGAAACCATCACAACAAATGTCACCAAACCACCACCAATTGCATCAACCAAATCCTCACATATGCTCTTGTAGATTCTCTAAATTGGAAAGAATAGTACCATTATATACATGCTCAATTTTAACTACCAAACCTTATGGGTTTGTAACCCCCCTCATTGTGAAAGTCAAGAATGCTATGATTTGAGCCATGAGCCATGAGCAATGAGTGGTAGAAAGTGAGTGGTGAGTAGTGATTTTGAAGTTGAGAATTATTTTTTGACAAACTCGTAGGGCCTATTATTGCAAAATATTCAAATCTTTTCAAGAATAAGAGGGCCTATTTCTATAGTTTTTTGGTAGTCCCTCATTTTGTGCACGTGTATTTTTTTTTTATCAAGCATGTAATTCTGTGGGCATGGGGTTCAAGTTTAGGGGAGGCCCTGAAATTTCGTGGGTACATGATTGCATGAGATTTTTTGATGAGATTTTTTAATATGGTTTAGAGTCATAGGTGGGTGTAGAAAAACACATTAATTGGAATTAGGGTTGATGTCACTATGATTGGGGATGACGTAATTGAAGGTCTGCCAAGATTAGGGTTTAGGTTTCTAGCATCAAGATCATGCAAACCAAAACCTAATTGTCTAAATCCAATCTATAGCAAGGTTGAATCCCTATTCAGTATGGAGGAGCACATTATATAAAAAACAAAACCATGAGTAAATTTTGGAAGAACAAGTAGAATTAAAGAATTTGAAAAGCACAAAGGAATTTAAATCAAAACAAGGCATGGCCACAAGATTGAGTCAAGGTGGCCCTACTACAATCGAGGGCAGTTTGGATTTTTGCAATGCCTCCAATGTTTTTGATATAGTAGGGTACTGACCTCCATTAGATTTGGAAGATCGAGTATTCTAGCATTGTCTCATAGGTTATGATATTAGAGTCTAAAGAGGTCTTCCAATTTGTAGAGGAATTTTTTTGAGGTCTTATTCCAAGCTGGAGGTCACTCATTCCACTCATAAGCCATGGGCCACAAATATTCTCCAGTTGGTGTTGAAAGGTCCTCCTTGGGCAACCTAGTCTCTTGCAACATCTAGGTGAGGAATTGATGCAGATCACATCAAGTGAGTGGCACTACACTTGGCTTGTCATTGTGGTGCATTGGATGGCATTGGAGGTTGGCAAGTGCCCACTTGATGGCATCTTCAATAGTCATCCTATAAAGAGGAAACCCAACATAGCAATCAATACATGAAATAAAAAATGACCTCTTGGACATAGTTGGTTCAATTCACAAAGAGCAATAGGGGTAGGGTTTGGAGTTAGGATTTAGGATAAGAACTACAAACAATTTAGGATGTTGATGAGATGAATAGAAAAAAATAGGTAGTCGTTGAAGGTCTTGAATGCAAAACGTGAAAATAGAAGAGTTGAGGAACATGAGGGATTAAAAACAAGAAGGAAACAAGGAATGCAAGAAAGAAAAAGTAAAAAAGAAACGAACTTGATGCAAAACAAAGAAGATGGGGCCACGATGTTGAACCTAATCCTCGCGAGCACTAGATGTTGAACATAGCTTGGAGAAGACTTGCAACCTAGGGTTCAAAGTAGAAGAAGAAAAGAGAGGTGCAAAATTGAAGTATAGTAGGACTATGAGGAAAAAAATTATTTTTGCATCTTGGTGCCATAGCGGCCTTATCTGTAGAAGGTGGTATAGGTCTGGAGCTTTGCAAATGACTGGTAGGACTAGTTTGAGGCGCAATGCTGCCAACTCATTAGCCTTCACGCGTGCTGCCATCTTGACCTCATGCTCGTCTCGCCTCAACCGCTCTGCCCGACCCAAAGTAGATGCTGCCAACTCTAGATGATACATCTTGGGTTTAGGAGTCCCTAGACCACACATCCAGTACCGTTGGAGTGCATGGTTCCCTTCGAATTGCCCTGTCCAGGGAACAATGGCCAAGCCGTTGCCACTCCAATCCAACTTTGGAGGCGTTGTTTGAAGGGGGGAATCTGGATCAGGGCCTTAGTCAGGCAACATGTCACGCGGGGCTGCCCTTTGCAACTCATCTTCATGTGCCAAAATCCGTTCAATATTAGTGTCTTCGTCCATTTCTTCCTCAGCATGTTGCAATAATTGTTGCATCTGTGCTTCACGCTTTAGTGTTTTGGACGACTTATCTGCTGGTTCAAGCATTTGTTTAGTTGATCTCTGTTTTGCACAATCTCCGCTATCAGATTGTTTCGTATGTGTTGCGATTATTGGAAGAGCACCCTCTTGAGAGGGGGATTGTGGACTTCTTGGCGAGCCAGCGATCCTCCCTCCGGTGATCTTCAACGGTGCGCCTCCACAACCCTTACTCCATTTAGTAGGGGGCACTTCTGAGGTTTGAAGTTTGGCATTGGTAATGGACGTCAATTTCCGTTTTTGAATAGATGCTTGCAGAGGTAGGGCACTATTGTTGCCCCATTGTCCGCAGACAGGGTCAGTTCCAGATGTGGCCCTCCCCTTCAATGTCTTCATTTGCGATACAATCTGCATGATGGATCAAGGGTCCTATTGGCCTTCTTCCTGCTCTTTTGGGACTGGTTCAATTGGCTTGCATTGTTTGCGCACTTCTTCTGTGCGCACTAAGCCCTTCCTTGCTCTACTCTTGTTCTTGCTTCTCAGCGTGACGAGGAAGTCCCCGTTGCTGTCATCACTATCATCCCGATTAGCAGTTGTCTTCATTGCCTCCGTTGGTGGATTTTCTTGCTGATGCCGCACCGCCTTCTGCTTTTGCCGACTATCCCTTGGACTCCTCTTCATGGCCACATCGCCAGTTCCATCCTCAGTGGCCATGGCATGCTTCACCCCTTTCACAAGCCCTATAGCGTCCCCCCCCTCCTCCGTCTATTTCGGAGGCTTCACCACCACAACAATGTCTGAAATAAAAGGTGTGCGTTTCATCCCCTTGACAACAATGGAGACCTCTTTCTTGCCCTTAGATACCTTGGCAAGTCCGGCTGTGTCGTTCTTCTCATTGGAGCGAATGACTTCCTTCTCTACATCCACGTCCTTCCCCTTTCTAATCATCTCCGAGACTTTGCCCTGCCCCCTTCCTTGGTCAGGATAGGGCAATAAGCGCAATGGATTGCCCACGCTGTCTTTCATGGTAGGACATTGTGAATCCCACCTGTGCTTGTTGAGTCGCATTTTGTTAGCAAAGGTCTTGTTTCCATAGTGAATGCATTGGAAGAATTTCCGCTTGCCATTGCCCGGGCGTGGAATGTCAGTTGCCGCACTTATGGCGCACTCCTCCAATAGTCTCCGAAATTCTTCCACGTTGTCGTAGTTCACCTCAAAACTCTAGTTGTCGATGGTTATAGACAGCCAAAAGCCCGTCTTCTGCCCTGGCTACTCATGTCCATGACCTCCCTCAACTGTGGCACCCTAAACCCATCGTTCCTATGAGTGCAAGTGCATACAACCGGGCTACAAATCAACCTGAATTGTAAAGTATACGATAAACAACGCTAGAAGAAGAGATTTTTGGAAATTACCTCAAAATTGTTCGTCTCCTTAGCAACACTGGAATTTGCCTTCCGCTCCAACGTTGCACCTTGTTTTGCATTCTTCAGCTTCGCCATGGCACAGCAATATCTACCCCGGGCTCCAATCTCGACAATAGTGAACCAATTTATGAACCCTACGTGCTCACCCCACTGGAACACAGGTTGGTAGTAGTAGTATTTATCAGGGTAGTGAACCCCAACCCTACAGCCAATTCAACAGTGAACATTTGGACATTTAGTGATGGCCATGCATTTTTTGTCCGACTATCAACGTTGTCCCTGACCATACCAAAACAATCCAACAATTAAAAAATGTTTCTAAAGTAGTACTTGTAGACATCCAACCAAGAGCTCCGACCTTGAACTCGCTAACCTCACCTGGCAATGTTTGACATGGGAGGAGGTAGCCTGATGCTCAGTGCGCTTACCTAAGGAAGTAAACGTATCCTAAACTATTCAGGACTAGGATTACGGTGCCTTGTCACTCTTAATGAGCTACATTACCTTCCACCGTGAATTGTAGGTGCTCGGTGCTCTCACTAGAGTTGCCTCACCCCACTCAGAAGAACAATGAAGCACTAAATGCAACAAGGAGGTAGAATATATGCGCAAATTCAGATAGACATGGCTTAAACCCTAAGCGTTGAAGTGTCAACGAAATGGAGATCGGACGACAATTCCCAAAATCACAAATTAGAAAAGCAATGAGAGGGAATGGAGCATGATCTCGAACCTAATGAAGAAGGAGACACGTAGACAATTCTTCTCGTCCACAATGCGCAATCGGTAGTCGCAAAATTGATGTCCTTGCCATCCACTCCATAACTCCTGAAGCCGTTAAAATCGTGATGATGTAGCTTGAAAATCGGCCAACAATAAGTTAGACGTGACCGCGAGGAGGTCCTCAACTGCTGGAAAACCTAGAGAGCGAATTGACAACAACCCCTACAACTCGCAGTCATCAATCGGAATTGCGACAACCCTAAGGCAGAAGCGCTATAAAGAGGCAAGAAGAAAGAACAGACTGGGCGCATGAATCCACAAAACACTACTAACCTGCCTGTTCGTCATCCAAACGGGGAAGAATCTGCCTCATACGCGCTTCTGGTTTTCAGCAAGGGGCGACCCAACCCAATTGTATAGCCAGTTTTCAAATGTCCCCCCCTCCTACGCGAAACACAGAAGTCCAAGACACTTTTAACTTGTAAAAAGCCACTTCTGGACCTCTTAGGACTTCATAGACTGTTAAAAAGTCCATGCACATCCCCCATTCTAATACACAAATATGATTTATTTTAAAGTGGATTTAAAGAAGTCATGTTGGATATGAAAACAAAAAATCCAAAAAACAAGAACATGACGTGAGCATTCAAACATTATAACGTCTGATGTTCATAGTGTTGACATTGTCAAAGTGATTTGAAGTCTTCCAAGTAATATTTTCCACGACAAAGCCTCACAATTGCAGATGAATAGAAGACTAGGTTGAAGGGTAGCACACCGTAAAACCAATTCACATCTTTTTTAATTCCACATAATTTATTCTAGTTTCTTTTGCGGATGTTTAAATTCTTAAACTTTAAGACATGTGTTGTGAGTCCTCCTTTCCCCATCGAATCCCTAAACCCTCCACTTTAAAAATAAATAGTGGACCGCTAAGTGAAGCCCCCCAAAATGGGGAGACTATGAGGGCCCTAGTTTCCCCACCCAATCCCTAAACCCTCCACTTTAAAAATAAATAGTCAACTGCTAAGCGAAGCCCAGAAAATGGGGAGTGGTGGGGTCCTTCAAAAAAACACCAATGAAACAAATCCTAAACTTTAATCAAATGTTGAAATGTTGAAAAAAGCCCAAATAAATGTTGAGGGTAATGTGGAAGAAAAAAAAATGTGTTTAGAAATCAATTTTTCGTACAATTTAAATATATTGAACTTGCATTTCATCACACCAAGTTCTGTCCTAATTGTTTGACACATTTTTACAATAATGTAATAAGGGCCCCTACAATTAAAGGATGAAAAGTAAAAATGCAGTGGAAGTAATCCTTAAACCCCATCAATTTATTTGTAAAACCCTAAAACAAGTAAACCCTAGCCGCCGGAACCACTAGACAACAAATCCCTAATCTTGCAGCGAAACATTGGATGTGCATTAATATGCATGGGGCTTGGGGGCATGGGCCCTAGGCCATGGCTAATGCATGCACCATGTGTTATGAATGTGGTATGGATCATGCAGTGGCATGTGATGGCTACATGCATACCTCATGGATATGGGTCATGATGCTCAGAAACATTGCCTATGAAACATTGCAATATTACCTACTGAAATTACCGCCTGGTAAAAACTAATGCACCCATGGATGTCAGTAAGGGGGACAAACCCTGGCCATGGCACGAGAAAAAAGATCAATAAAGGAGCCTGTGGGAGCCAGAATGTGACAATACATAAGAGCCAGTCTCATTAAAACGAGGGTGAGTTTTAGTGTACACCGGCAAGAAGTCGGTGGGCAAGGCCAGTAAAGTCCAATACACAATACACCTCCTGAGGGGCAGTTAGTCTGGGGAGTTGGGATTAGTAAGTGAAGTTATAAATTAGGGTCACCAAGTTTGGCATGCACATACATGTGCAAAAGACCATAAACTGGATGCCTTTAGAAGGGTACTAGTCTTTCCAATCTTTTAGAAATTTGAACACTGAGAGTGACATTTTCCTCCTTTTGCTCTGGAATTCTATGGTTAGCCTTTAAGTCAAAATTTCAGAGTTGTGAAGTTTGGCATGCACATACATGTGCAAAAGATCATAAATTGGATGCCTCTAGAAGGGTACTAGTCTTTCCAATTTTTTAGAAATTTGAACACTGGAAGTGACATTTTCCTCCTTTCGCTCTGGAATTCTACGGTTAGCTTTTAAGTCAAAATTTCAGAGTTGTGAAAGTGCCAGAGAGTAAGGGCCACTTCACACTATGGCACAAGGTTGAGAGTTCGTCGATTTCAGCCAATGAGATTGCAGGAACCCAAGAGTTCGGCTTTATTTGTTTATTTGTATCCCCATTGGGGTTTGAACTGTAGTCTCCATCATTACAATGGGGAGTCTTTGCATTCTATGAACCTACTTCCCTTCAATGTATAATGCCACCTTTTTATTCCATTTATATCCTTCATATTCATTGTTTAATGATGAGAGCATGTGCTGTAATTATTTTTCCAAGGCCATTTTTGACTCCTTTCTCATGTTTTTTCACCTTTTGCTTGATAACATTGTCACATAGGTGACAATTCATTGAAAATTTCAGAAATTGGATGAATTAGAAGTTGAAAAAATGGAATAGGTTTGGACTTTGGACTTTGGAGGCTTCACACTATGGCCGGCCGAAGGCTCCAATTCCTAGTTTTTTTGGCCTATTTATTGTTCATTTCCTTGGACTCTCACCAAAGTTTGCCCACTCAATCCCACGGCCTCTCGACTTGGACGGCCATAGTGTGAAGAGGCCCTAAGGAATTTTCAGATTTGTGAGAGATCCAGAGCAAGGAAATTTCAGATTTGTGAGAGGGTCTAGAAACCACCAATACACTCCATAAGGCCAAATCAAGTGGTCACACCCCAACTGCTTACCAAAGTCAACAGGGTCGACCACCTCCTCTACTCTAGTTCAACTCAAGCTCAAGCTCCGACTGCAATTCCAACCCATTTTGTTGACACAGCTTACAAATCTCACAGTCTAGTTTCGTGCATTTTGGAACTAAACCTCATAAAATGAAGATGAGTTATGTCAATTGATGACTTAAATTGTAGGAAGAAGGTAGTAGTGCAAGGGGAGCCACTCCTTAAGTATATTTGACTTTGAAAACCATAGTTAATTTAGATTAGGAGACAAATAGAAAAGACAAATAAAAAAATATCTCGACTTTGGAGAAATTCTAGAATTTAGTTATAAGTGGAAAAAGGTTAGAAGGCTTGTTTAGATGCCATAGTTGACTTCCAAACTATTTAGCACGCATTTAGAGAGATTAGATTCTATTAGATTTTTGAGTATTTGACTTGGAAGAAACACTTGAAAAAGAAAATAGAAAATTAGAAGATAAAGAAAACATCAAGAGAGCATTTAGAAGAAGAAAGGGAAGGTTGGAAGACAAAGAAGGGACAATTAAGGCAATTTGGTCCTTACACTAGGTTCAAATTACAACACCAAAACTCATCAAAATCACAAATGGAGGTCGAAAGGAACCATATCAAAGTCATGGAAATGGAACACGAGGATGCATTTGTCGAACCCATAGAATTTGAGGTTAGTCTTTGAAAACTATCTCCCCATACTCATCTTTCACAAAAATTAGTTAATTGAAACATTAGTGGTAGAAGTTAGGAAGTAGATTGAGACCATTAGGACTAATAGAAAAGTAGGATTTGAGCTTAAAATTAGTTAGGAAAAATAGTAGCTTTCTAAAAAATCATTAAATACCAAAAATAGACAAAAACTCCAAAAGTTATGCTTGAACAAAAAGTAGTTGAAATTTGAATGAAAAGATAGGAAATCATCCAAAAGAATCAAGAAAAGAATCTTAGAATCTAGAGTAGAAGTAAAAAGTAAAAGTAGAAGAAAAGTCAATTTAAAAGTAAAAGGTAAAAGAAATTGATGGATGAAGTTTGATGAACTGTTTATCGGTCAAACTTCATCCGTGAATAACTTTTGCTAGAAAGTCAAAAGTATGAGGGTCTAACCTTTCTCAAAAGGTACCTTTAAGTGACTTTTACTTTTAAATTCACTTAACGCTAAAAATTGCAAGTAGGATAAAAATTAAAAGATGTAGTTAGAACAATAGGGAATTAAAAGGAATCTTTTGAAGGTATCTTAGGAACAAATTAGGAATAGAATCTTATAAAGCATAATTTCAGGGTTCCAAAACTTTTTTAACTTTAGGAAATAGGTTAGTATTGAAGAAGTTAGAGTAGAATGAAGAACTAATCAATGTTAGGGAGGATTTGGATGAAAGTCAACCAGAATTGACTAAACCAAGTGAATATCAGAAATTAAGAAGAAGACAAGAAATAGAAAATAACACAAAAATCAAAAGTAGATTTAAATAGTTAGAATAGAAGTGAACAACGGATGAAGTTTCAACCATTAGATTAGAAACCAAACTTCATCCGCAATTATCCCATTGTACGGAAGTCAAATTTAAAATTCCTTTATCATTTCGGAAAGGGTATTCCAAACCCTACAACTTAACCTACTTTTCTCTTTTGATTGATTAATCCTCTATAGGCCTAACTTGGGAAGATAAACCCCAAGGCCAAAAGTCATTACTAATTTGCTTGAGGTAGGTTAAGTTTTCAATTATGGATTTCAAAGTAGAACCTCAGGCCTAAAGATCAATTGCTTGGAAGGTGTATTTTGGATTTGATGTAAAAAACACCCATAAGACAATTTTACAACACAAGAACCCAGTTGTGTTCGCTTAATTCCAAGGGTGGGAATCAAGTGCCCACAATAATCAAGGAGGAAAGGCATGATTTTATGCACAATTTAGTATGGGGCATGAGTGTGAGAGGTGCATGATATTGGACTCATGTATAGCAAAGAATGTTTGCAATTGCCATTGCTCAATTTCTCCGTAGAGATTGTATTCGTCTGAAAATGAAAATAAACCAAATTATGCAAGTGTGTGATGGAGAATTCAAAAGAAAGTAAAATCAAGTTGAAGTCGAAAGTCAAAATGGTCCTAGAGTGAGTGTTGTGTATTCAGCAGAAACCACTTGTCCAAGGATTATATATTACAAAGCCAAAGCCGAGGTGGTTATAAAAGAAATAGAGTGGAATTAGTCCCAAAATGGAACCGAGACCATCTAGGGATGAAAATTCTCCTTGATAACGAAAAGGATCTCAGAGTGCACTATGATAGATGCTATATCTTCATGAAGATGGAAGGTATCCGGCAAGTCCAACAACCAACCAACATAATGCTGCCATAATAGTCGCCAGTCAATTGCATAGCATGGCTCTGAATCCCAAAGGTGGCCTTGGGGCACTAGCTAGATGTCCAAGAACTTTGGATCTAGGATCCAGTAAGCAATGTCCACAATATTGTGGGGGTAGGAAAGTAACTCCTACATCCAAGCCTGAATTGCATTGGGCAATGATTCTACAGGGTAGTGCATCTTGATGCACTTGCCGTCGATAAAAATCGTGACAAAATACTTACCATCACAAAGCATATAACTTTTTTCCATGCCTTGCATTCACAAAACAACAACAAAAGTAAAAAACAAACATAAAAGACAACAAAGGCTAGAAAATATGGAAGTTGGGTGATTTACAAAACAATTTACGAAAAGCCTTTTGTTCATTAGAAACTATATTTTAGAAAAGTAAAAGTTTAGGGTCCATAAACACTAAAGACTTAGAAAAACACATCATAGTCAATGCTCTAAATTATAATTAAATAGAACAAATGGGAAAGGTTAGAGGGTCTGATAGTTGACTAACGGGTTCAAATTGAAGGCACTAACCATACTTTCTGCCATACCAAACAATTGCCAAAAAAAAGGGGAATAAGCATCAGTTAGAAGATCAGAACTTTTAGTGGAGGGTTGAGTTTTCACAACAAACCAACCAAAAACATTGGGGCTAGCGATTTCCCATGAGAAATAAAGGAAGAAACAAGAAAGAAAGGAAAGCATCGGTTAGAAGATTGAAAACTTGAACAAATGGTTCCCAATTGTGCAACGAGCCATATCTTGCATTCCAACAATTGACCAAAAAAATTTAGAAAAAGAAGGAGAGCATCGAATGCAAGTTCCAAATCTTCAGCAATGGGGTTTAGATTTGAAAGCAAAACAACTATCCTACAAGCTTAGCGATTTTACAAAAAACATGGAAGGTAGAAGCTAGAGGAATGAAAAGCAATACATTGAAAATCAAGAAAGGGGATAAAACAAAATGCCTAAGAAGACAAAGTAGAGCATCAGACAAAGCACCTAGTAGCTTTTGACGAGCAGTGGAATGAAATGCAATTGATCAAACACAAAGCCTTAAAGCAGAAGGAGGCTTTAAAAAATGGATTGCTAGATCATGTTTAGAGGAGGGCTTTATAAGCTACAACACCTAATTACACGAGGTAATTGCATCGACACATAGCATGATTTGGCTCTTTAAGGAATGGAACTAAAATGAATGTATAGGATGGAGGAGAGACGTTGGTGCATTGTATATGTGTTCATTATGTGAAAATATGTAATTGTTTGTTAAATTGGAGTTTTTTTTCTAGAGTCTCAAGAAACAAATGGGGTCGTACTCCACTTGAACTCTTTTTTCTTAGCTCTACTTTACAAACATTTGAATTTAGTTTTTTTATTTCTATATTTGAAGATGTTTTAATATTTTAGTTTGTGTGTTTGAAGTTATAAAAACAAAAGGTAAAACTTGTTTTACCTTTCTTTGGTTGTTTTTAATGGATTAGAAGTCCACGTAGACGATGTGGATAGATGTATAGAGGATAAGAGGTGACCCATGGGTGTATTATGGCCCATGTGGCATTTTAGTGGCCAAAATCTATTTGTCTAGGTGGATGGCATGGAGGTGGAGGGTCGTCTTCTTCTTCCTTATTTGCTTGGGAGAGCTGTGACGTTGGGAAGGTATTGCACATTGTACATGAAGTTTTTTTGCAATAAAATTTTGAAAGCTTGAGTATCTTGTTTTTGTGATTCCGAAAAGCTATCACTCATTGAGTTTGAAGTTAGCATGTGTAAGTTATGAGCTTGGAAGTGAAGTGTTGAGGAGTTGCCTCGGATTTTCAAGAGAGTGAACTTTGGTAGACTATGAAAGTTGGATAATACCTTAATTTTGAGTGAAAGTTGAAGAGGTTGTAGATATTTATGTTATTTTTCCAAAATGATATTATTTTTTTAGTTTGGATTTAGTATATGAAAGTTGTGAGCTTGAGAGTGAAGTATCGGTGAGCTACTTTTGAGTTGGGAAGGGTAAACTTTGACCAACCATAAAAGTCAGACAATATCTTAGTTTTGAGTGAATTTTAGAGTGGTTGTAGAATTTTTTGTTAGTTTTCTAGGGACATATCACACTTTTAGTTTGGAGTTGTAGAATGGTTGTGGTACTCATTTTTTCTATTAGACACTTCTTCAAGGGGAGTTTATGGAGGGTATGAGTTTTTTCCACTATTTTTTGCAAACATATGATGTATATTGAGACTCCATGACATTTTGTGAGGGATATATGGGGATGTGATATTTTATTTGTTTATATGGCATCATCCGAGGGTTTACTATTATGTTTGTGACTTTATATGACCACAAGATCTTCTATTTTTTGGGCCACATCTAGTTGCGGCTAGAAGCCTTGTGTTTTCCCAAGGCAAGGCCTCTCTACTTGAGAACAAGTCACAAAGAATTCAATGATGCCAATGACAACAGGTAGGAAAATTTAAAATCGATAGGGTGGCCAACACGATTGATTGCATTGTGTAGTAAGATAGATCTACAAGCAATGTACTCATAAGGTCATTCCTACGCTTCTTTTTCTATACATACTAAGATACAACTTTTGTCTTGTTGACTTGCATTTTAATGCAATTTTGTTTAGACATTACAAAAAATTTGGACCCTGGAAGAGGCCGCGACTTTGCTACCGCAGTGGTGCAATTAGGGAAAAAATATTTTTTTCAAAAAAAAATGAAAATGAAATTTTTTTTTCTGAAATGACATGGCACTAGTGCGACCATGTCGGATATGGCAATTTTCAAAAAAACTTTTTTTTTTTTTCAGTGTTTTTTTTAATTTTTTTTTCGAAAAATATTTTTTGTACTAGCACCGCGCTGCGCCGCGAAATGGCCTCTTTCAGGGTCCAAATTTTTTCTAATGAATCTATGAATATCATTTGACATGTAAATTTTTGGCAATTAGTGGAGTTTTTCAAGAAACTCCAATTAAACAAGTGAGTACATGTAGAGGAACATCTACTAGTAGCATTCTCCCAAGCTCATTCCTTTGCAGAGTTTTGTGCACAATTAAGGGGCTCACCCATCTTGTAATTGATTGAAAATTATATATGATTGTATTTAGATATCTTTGAGTCACTTTCCACAATTGTCTGTATGGCTAGTGCATAGACATTTAGACTTGGCGTAGAGAAGTTTAGATTGCTCAGATGAAGTTGGTCAATACAATCAAAGGCAAAGCAATTTTAAGCTATCTATTGTTGAGGTACTTGATTTTTGGTGGCCACTTACATTGTGTTCTTTTTTGTCCTTGCATAATCCAAGATGTCAATGTTTTTATCGGACGAGTGTCCTAATGTGCAAAGTGGGAGTGAGACTTTTGTAGATAGCCTCCCACTTACAAGGTTGTACAAGGAATTTAATCTCCCTCGCGATTTCAATGATTACCTTGTTGCAAATACAAAGAAAATAGTTAAGGAGGTCAATGCACACAACTTGTATGTGATGAATTTGTAATGCCATTAGATGGGGGTCCAGGACTTCATGCCAACTATAACATTGCATAGAATGTTTCATTCTCAGTTCTTAGCAAATCTATCCCCATTCTCTCAGAGACAACCTATAGGCCATGGCTAAAGAATCTAACAAGTTGAAGTTTCTTCAGGGTCATCTGCGGCTTCAAGTAATTGTCAAAATGTTTTTTCACTTGAATAATGTTGAAACCAAGTGTCAAAGCAAGATGGGGCAGAAAACAAACTTAATGCCAAGAAGACCGCAATTAATTTAGCCTTCCTTGTGCCTCAACGTTGAGATGTTGGAGCCTTCTAAAATTCCGCGGTCTGGGGTAGTTGCTAGGGAGGATTTGAGCCCAGCTAGATGCGTGAGGAAGCAAAAAAAACAAAGAAATATGAAGAGGATTGTGATTAGTTTAGTCCTTCCCGTACCTCGATGCCAAGACACCAAAGCCTTCTTAAATTTTGTGGTCTAAGGTGGGCACCAATGAGGAATTGAGCCTGGCTAGATGTGCAAGGAAGCTAAAAGAAACAAATTAACATGAGGCGGACCACGATTAATTTAGCCCTCCTCGTACCTTGGCATCGAGACGCTAGAGCCTTCCAAAATTCCATGATCCAAGGCTTACTTACCTCTTGAAGAAATTCTTTGCAAAATATTAAATTTGCATAAGTCTAGGCCTTATTGATCTTAGTCTCCAGTTCTACTTGCTTTTCCTTCACTGTTGCGTTAACGACATCCTCCAAGCCATGATGTGAGCCTCCAATTCATCACCAGAGGCTCACTCTTTTTTTTTTTTTTTTTTTTTTTTTTCATATTTTGTCATTTTAAATGCACTTTTATATACAAAAAGCTCCCCAAAGAGTGTAGAACCAAAATAGGAGTGCCACATTCCAATATAGTATTTGGTCTATTTTAGAATATTATAGTTAGAATGGCCCAACCACAAGTTGTAAATAGATTAGAACCCCACCAACTGTGGCAAATTGGTCAATTATGAGTGATGGGCATACCAGGCTCAAAATTCCATATGGAAAGGACATCTCTAGGCTAGAATTGGGTGAGGGAACCTAGTAAGGCATATAGGACAGTTCCCGGAGATAGGTTCTAGTTTCCCCATTCCACCTATGAAATAATAAAATCCCAAGTTGTTAGCTTGTAGACGTCGAAAATACCAAGACAAGACCATGGAGGAATCTTAGGTCCAAAGAGTGAGGTTTGGGGTTAAACCCATGCCTAGAAACCAACAGTGAAGTCGGTTTGCCAAGATTCCCTCCGGTGTGGAAGATGCCTTGGTCACCGATAATTAAATGAGGGGGGATTTTGTCCCTCTTATGCCGATGTGTAGAGTAAAAATATGAGCCTACACATGTGTTGTGGGATCCCATGGGAGGTTCCACGAAAAGTTTTAGAATTTTCTGATAGTCAGAAGATGTCTTTTCGAACAATCAACTACCCAAATCTATGATGGGAAATTCCTAGAAATTTCTCAAGTAGCGGTAAATTCCTACTAAAAATTATCATGGCTTCATTTATATTAATAAGCTGCCCCAACAAATTTTACAACATTCCAATAGTCAGAAGTACCCATACCTACAACATTCCTTGACAATTAATGGAAATTAAAGTCCACGACGGGTTTGACTGGCGGAGTGGGAGCATACAAAGGTGGAATGGAGTCCAAGATAGGTGTTTTCTCACTCTCCCATATCTACTTAGGAGCTAGGCTAGTTACTTTTGCTAGAAAAGTCAAACCCCCAAAGTTGAGATTTTTCCTGGTTTTGGCGTTAAGTTGACGCTAGGTTTTGTTGTGATTTTGAAGATAGAAAAGGGGAAGAGGTTCTTTTGGATTTAAAATGGCCTTTTGAAGCCAATGACGCAATCTGTTTGCGATTCGGAGTTAATCTCCAAAAGTTAGCTTAGTGGGCTTGCATAGGATGAAAACCTTGAGTTTTGGATGAAAATCCAAGAAGATAAGGTTAACTTAGATGAATGAGGAGAGATGGGTGTCCGAAAAAGAGTATAAAAGGGCACCCCTTCTCCTCTCTCATCACCCCTTTTTTGTGTAATTGGGTCTGTTGGGTTCAATTTATGTTGAACATTGTAGTATTTTAGCCACAAACCTTGCAACGGTGTTTTTTGGGCACTTTGGGCCATTATTGTTGTTTTTGGAGCTTGCAAGGTCTTTGTAGGTCCCTTGCCTTTTTTTGATTGAGCGTGGTACTAACTCTTCCAAGCTTGAGCTTGGAAGCTTTTGTGAACTTACCGTGTGGCTAGAGGTTGTGTGTGCTTACCTTTGAGATACCCTTTTGGTCACCCTCTTTGCTTGCCGTGTACTAACCCCATATGACTAGTGATGCCACTTTAGGGGGCCTTTAGTTCAAGTCATTGATGTTACTAACCCATGTCGTTAGCTTTTGAGTGTCCAAGGCCCTTTCCTTGTCTTTTATCCTTATGCCTAACAAGTGGCGTGTTATTCCTTGTGAGAGACACTAGGAGTGAGGGTAGTGGGTTTCTTTGTACGATGGAGCTTTGACCCCCCTACGGATGAAAAGTCTTAGTGGTGTATTAAAAAGAGGAACAACGGCGGAACTTTGAACCCCCTAGGGGTGAAAAGTCTTAGCGGTTTAAAAGAGAGAACAACAATGGAGCTTTGAACCTCCTAGGGGTGAAAAGTCTTGGAGGTGTGTTAAAACCACCTCACGGAAGCGCTATGAGACCACGTGGCCCTTTCCTCCACAAGGTTTAGTTTCCAAAATGTGTTGGGAACAAACTAAAGTTTAGGCCCCCAAAATAGGAGTTAGAGGTCAAGTTGAGAAAGAAGAGAATTAGGAGAAACCAAGTGAGGCCCTCCCCCTACGAACCTAGCTACCCCCTCCAACTATAAATATAGGTGCCCCCAACCCCCCTTAGTAGTTAGCAAAATATTAGCAAAAGAAAAGAAGGGGGTCTAGCCGACCAGGCCAACACCCAACACTAAACCAACACCAGCCTCTGCTTAGATTCAGCCTCCGCTAGACCCCCGATACCTGGGAAGGGACGAGGACGGGCATCGGGTGGGATTCTGTAATTAAGCATCATGGGGGAGGCATCGGGCTGGTCGGGCATTGAGTTGATGCCATCGGTCTGGGGTCCCGTAATTAAGCTTCGGGGGGGAGGTGGCGAGTTGGTGAGCATCGGGTGGGGTTCCGTAATTAAGCATCCGGGTGGGAAGGAGAGCAGAGGGGTCCAGTGGCCAAGGAAGGGTTGTCTAGGGGTGGAGAGAAAAAAATAAGGGTCCAACGGCCAAGGGAAGACTGTCCTAGAGGGGGGAAAAAAAGGAGCGGGGTTACACTAATCAAAGGAAGGAAAGGAGACCAACAAGAGCACCTAGCCGCACTAATTTGACCGTTGGGGAGGGGAAGCCAACTCACCATCTCCCGAAAATACTACCGAAGTAATAAACAAGGTTGGAAGAATGGGAGGAGAGTGACAAGAGGGAGGACAATTTGAAGGATGGGAGTGGAAGTAGATAAGATAGGAGGGGAAATCCCCAAGGCTTACTTAAGCCCTTAGATTAAAAGTAGGTGATCACTATGAGATTAAGTGTGATACGTAAGTATAGGATGTAAGACGTAGGATGTAAGAAGTAGCTCAACCTTGGAGGATGGTATGATACGTCCTTGAGATTGGCTTGGTAGGTAGGAGGGAAGGGGAGTTGGGTCACCTTAGAGTGTGGAAGGAAAGAAAAGAAAAAAGAGGGAAAGAGATAGGATAAAAAATCAACAATTAAATCCTTCTACCAACTTATTTTATGATTAGAACGGTGGTTCGTTGTCTCACGACATGGGAGTTCATGGCGGAGGAGGTAGAGCTTCTGGTGGGCGCAATCAACGACTCAAGTTCCGAAGTATGAGTTAACCCTTTCCAACCCTTTCCTAGGTCTCTAATTAGAAGTTAGTAGCTTGGCCGAGGCCTACCTTTAGATCAGACCCTAAGGACTGTAGGTTAGGTCATTTCCGGAGACATCAGCTTAAAGAAGGAGGCTGTGGCTTTCTGAAACCCTAAGGCATGCCCAAATTGGGTGAAAATTGAGAAAGTTATTGTTGGATGAAGTTTAGGGTCAAATGGGATGAAGAATAGCTAAACTCCGAGTCTAGTAGAGAATTAAATATATTAGGGGGAGGCTCCCAATTAGAGTCTAGTGCCAAAGAGAAAAGTCAGTTCTGAGTTGTAGGTTAGGATAAATTAATGGATGAAGTTTGGATAAGGCTTGAATGAAAATTCAGTAGAAATCCCTGATCAAGGTCCAACTCCAGATCTGGGTAGGAGAAATTCTTTTGAACCATCCCTCAACATCTCGGATCCTTCTGAATTGGGGAACTAGGTGTAATCGATGGATGAAGTTTGAGGAACCGAGTAGCAATCAAACTTCATCCACCCATAACTTTGGCTAGGAAGGTCGGATCGGGTCGAGTCTTATGTTTTTAGAAATGGCACAAGATGCACTAGAGGTTTCCTAGGATAGTTCTGCCCTGGTGTAGATTCCATCCAAATCCTCTAGCAGGCCGTCCATCCGGTCGGCCCAAAACAATTGGTAGTAATTTAAGCGAATCTTGCAATTTGGGGTCACTTAGGCACTTAGTAAAAAGATCCATTGCTTGGAAGGCACAGTGGACCACGCTTAGACACCCAAAGGTAGGAGTCACTTAGCCGAAACCCAAAACCTGGTTGTGCTCGGGAATTATCAAAGATGGATAATTTGACGCTCACACATGTGTAGTCCGATCTTCTTCTAGGACCTCCTCTACATAGAGTTGGGCAACTTCGTTTGTTGCCTCCACCAACTCTTGTTGAAAACACATTTTTTTGTTAGATCCAAGCTGCACTTTCAAAAGTACTAACAAAAACATTGCATTGACAAATACAAGTTGAACTACTTATGCTGAATTTAAACAAGACCATTAGGTCAACTATTAGTGGATACCACATTTTATGTTGTTTTTTAATCTTCTCGCACAATGTAAGCTCTTCTTTTGTCAATCTTGACTTGTAATAGGAGATGTTGTGCTCTCCATGTTGCTTCACTTGGTGAAGGAGGTGCATCACATTTGACTTCACATGCACTATCTCATTTGAATTGTGTGGAAGAAATTTTTTTAATGGATTCACTACAAGGGAAACTATGTCCTATTTGACAAAAAATTGACAAAAGTTTGTCAATTGCTTTGTCAATGAAAACCTGTAGATTCAGCTAATAATTTGACAAAATTCTATAAACTATTTTGCCATTTTGCTAGAATTTTTGTCAACTTCTATTCCCTAATACCCTCTTTTGTTAGTTGTTCCATTGCCATGATGGCTTAATCAATGGTTATAGTTGTCCTTATTTTTTGTAAAAGATAAAATATCAAAGTTGCTTCAAATTTGAACCTTCATATATTAAGTGAAAATGCAAATACAGACAGCCTATTGTCGTCTTGACATAGCACTTCATGAGTCACTTTTGTTCTGTGGTATTGGAAAAGAAGAGAGCTCTCTATATACACATGGGGTGGTAAAAGGTAGAACAACCCATATGGGATAGGTCATTTAGAAGTTGCAAGAGTTCAACCACCCATAGTTAAGTTTGAAATAGGATTTGTATGAAAACTAGAATTTTAGACCTCATTTAGGCATTGTAGAATAACTTTTCAAAAAAAAATTCAACTAGAAAAAGTTGGGAAATCAATTCAAGTTTCATGTCCCAAAATCCGTCTGATATTTTGATCATCCAATCAAAAGTTATGGACAAATTTCAAAGGGGTGGTGGAAGGAAATTTTTTTTTACCTTTTCAAACATCCTCTCTGAAATTTGTTCATAACTTTTGATTGGAGGATCAAAACATCAAATGTATTTTTTGGACATAAAATTTGAATTGATTTAGGAATTTCTTTTAGTTCAAAGTTTTTTTTGAAAAGTTATTCTACTATACCTAAATGAGGTCTGAAATTCTAGTTTTAATACAATTCTTATTTCAAACTTAACTATGAGCAGTTGAGCTTTGCAACTTCTAAATGACATCCTACGTAGGTTGTTCTACTTCCTACCACTCCAAGTGTATATGAAGAGCTTGAATTCTACATATAAGTCAAGCTAAGATATCTATGGCAATGGATGAAAAGGTAAATGTATAAAGAACCTAATGGAATCTTCTCTATGTTTTTGGCAAATAGGGAGATGAGAACCAAACATCAACTACAAATTTGACAAGATGAGGTAGCAATAATATGGCTATTATCATTTCGGACAATTCTTTGTCAAAAACTTGTCATCTTGGATTCCATTTCCTTCTAGTGATTGATTGATGCACTTGGCAAATGAAAAAAAAAATAACAATCGATATAACTTAATAGGTAGGATCACACTTACTTGTTGATGTCATGCATAGCGTTGATGATGTGGCCCCCCTTGCTCAATGTGTCGAGTACATTGTACTCTCAACGACCATGCTTCAAATGCCATATATTGTTATACACATATTCATTATCAATCAAATCCCTCCAAGCAATCAGTTTGTAATTCCTATCATATATGAATAACATCTACCTATATAGATGATGTAGGTCATGGTCATGTGTGTCAAAGTTGTCACTCTCCTTTCTCTACAATTGGCTCCACTCATTCCTCAAGGCCTCTATCACATGCTCTTGCTTCTCCTTCTCATTTGTAGGAGACATGTACAAAACCAATGAGTGCAAATGATAACCATAATGAAGCAATCCTTTTCATTTTTCATACATTCGCCTACAACATAGGACGCACCAATGGCAGTGGTAAAAGACGGCACAAGGGGATTTGTACATAGGATTTTTCTTCCAATTTTAGTCGCATGGCCTCCACAACCTTGAACAAATCCACTGCAAGCTTTCCTATGTCCAAGATTTTATCCCCTTTAGATCAATGGAAGAATTTTCCACTGTTGTATCTCTCTAGTGGTCCGTAGCTTTGTCTTCATTGTTGTTGATGTTGACGATGGGACCAAGGCTCTCACCTTCTTCGTTGATCAATGGAATTGCCTCAACATCCGCAATACTAGGGGAATTCGTCACCTACCAAGTAATAATGCAAAGTTTTAAACTAACTGGAATCTATAAGTAGCTGGACTATTTGAATGCAAACGACAAAAACGCATTGGTTCAAAAAAACATACCTCCATAGATTCTTGTTGCTCTATTTCTAACATTGGGCTTTTGTCTCTCTAATTTTGTGATGAACCACAAAACCCTAAGCTTAACCTTGAAATGTTCTCTCCCACTGCCTCCAATTGTAGCCTGCTTCCAATTCTGTATTTGATAAAACCCAATCTCACTTGCAATCCTAATCTGTACTTCTAGCATTGTTGTGTCGCCTATCAAACTAAATGACATTCACAACACTAATCTCCACTTCAAGCAATGTTGTTCCAACTATGCATTCAATCAAATTCAATCATATTCCTAGCCCTAAATAGCGCTTTGGACCAATGTTGCAATTTGCACTCTCAACCCTAAACCACAACCTGCAACTCAAATCCTCAACTCAAATCCTCAAATGCCTCATCTCTATCTCCAAAACTTAGGACCCGCAATTGGATCCCACAACTTTTTGAGCAAGCGGAAGGGTCCGGTGTCTATGTTTGATCTAAAGCCAATTGCACAACCCAAACCCTAGTTGACGTATTAGCTTCGTTCTACCTTGTGGCGCACTTTCAAATTTATACCAAACTGCGTGTAAAAGACGTATCTATGTCTTGAAAATGCATCAAGTTTCGATAGCATCCTTCACTCCCTCCTCACAAATTGGTGAAGTCGACTTGGGGTTGAACATTTCTCCTTCCTTGAAATCTAACATCTTCATAGTAGCCTCCAAATCACATAACTTTCTTATACTTTTGCTTCATTTCTTCTTCATGGCCTATGATCTTGCTAGTTTCTTTCTACTCAAGAACAATAGTCTACCTCTTCTCCTTTTCCTACCCTTCTC
Source organism: Straminergon stramineum (assembly GCA_963920665.1). Classification (NCBI taxonomy): domain Eukaryota; kingdom Viridiplantae; phylum Streptophyta; class Bryopsida; order Hypnales; family Calliergonaceae; genus Straminergon; species Straminergon stramineum. The sequence goes on from OY987264.1 coordinate 43,015,195, forward strand.
CTTTTTCGACAGCATAGAAGGGGAATCACCATGCATTGAAATATTCCAATGAAGTGCAAATTGAGTGTTGTAGAGGCGACTAATCAAACTCAATTGAAATGTAAAAAAATTTCCTAACAAGTCAAATGCATAATAAATGAAATGCAACACTACCACATCATCCCTTCTCACTTGTTTGCCATATCCATCTATATGAGTCGGTTTACATTGGTCATCCTATTTCAAAATCACATAGGTCCCCATGTAATTGTTGCCATTCTCATTAGTATTGAAACTATAGTCTCTGAGGTTCCATTCAATTTATTGTGCATTGGCCCTTTAGATTTGTGGTGTTAGTGCATAGAAACGGAACCCATGGAGCTTTCTCCCTACTATTGCTATCAACAAGCCACGATTATGTGAACCATTAATTGCCCTTCTAATATGGAATCAAGCCCTACCTACTTTTTACCACGCATCAAATTTCCTAGCTTCCTTGTGCATGGCCCACATATATACATGGCTCCCCCCTTTCTTATTATTATTGAGCATTGTTCACTCCAATTCTATTTTACTCTGTTGCTCTTGCATGCTCAAAATTCTTTGCTAGCTAATGGTGACTATTCATATAGATGGACATCCGGTCCCACTTAGAGTACCTCATGGGGACGATGGGAGGATCAAGATCTATACCACTCTACTTGGCCTTTGTTTTGGTTTTGAGCCACATTCAACACATTTAATAGACAATTTATTTGATGATAATGGCCAACTGAAAGAAATGATCATCTCCTTTCTTGAAGGCATGGAGAAGATCTTGTTCCTTGAGCCCAATCACACTTACAAGGTAGTTGGGCTTGCAGAATTTGTTGTAATGGCTACAACTATTCTTCTCACACTAGGTGGATCATACACTTCCAACCACATTTGAGAAGTGTCAAGTTGGAGCTTGGCCCAAAGGATGTGGTTAGTTTGTCTAATTTAGAGGATGATTGTGCCCCTCACAAATTGCCCCCCTTGACACCCGTACCTACATCAACAAAGAATATTGTTGTCCCTAACTTGTCCAAGGGAAGCCAACCCTCTTCGTCCAAGCCTCATAGGTACACTTCTATAAAGAGGGGCAGGAGCATTGTTGAGTTCCTAAAGCAAATGTCAAGTCATACTCACTCTAAGAACAAATTGAGCAAGCTCATCTTGGACAAATTCGAACTCTAATAAGTTTGCTTTCTACACCAAGATTTCGATGGAGATATCATTTCTGAATTTCCGACCATTGTAGACGACTACTGCAACGGCCACTCTCAGGTCCTATTTGGAATAGATACCCATTTTGATGGTCATACATGGTACAAGATGATGACCACCAACATTGTCAACAACCACAATATTAAGTTCAAATTTGTTGCTTGCACTAGCGATTTGCGTTGCTTCAAGCCTAACTACGACTTTCTTAATCGAGAGGATCGGAAGGACCACATTATCAAGAAGGGCTTGGGAGGGGGTGGCCAAAAGCTAGTTTATTGACGTTGTGGACCCGATACAATCAACCTTGGTATGTAAGGTATGCAAGACCCCTCCATGTACTACAACTTGTTTAGCTAGGATGTATTATATGGTGGGATCTAAGGACATGATTTGTGCATGTGTGCACATTGGGAGGCATGATCACCCGGTCGCATATAGCCCTTGCCGTTGTTCTCTCCAACAAAATGACCATCTTCCTGTCGAATAAGTTGGGAAGACCCCAAAGGCAATGAACTCTTCTATTGCCATGGCGGCAAGCATCAAGTTCTTGGGAGAGTACCTGCTTGGATCAAGGGACTTACCACCACCACATCTTACCTTGGCATAGATGAAGCACATCATGGAAAAATTCCACAGCTTCACTATCCCTAGTCTCAAGAATCAAATTATGTCCTTCAAGGGCCTCAACCATACCAGTACCATTGATTCTATCCATGCACTAAGGAAAGCTCTCAAGTGGTCCTATGTTCAAGACAACAAGTTCTCAAGTCAAGATTAGTCCATTGAGAAGGTGTATGTTGTCGTGATGTGGGCTGTTTAGTAGTTAAAACATAGGCATTCATCTTTATTTATGTTAATTTAAGAATGATAGTTGATGAAGGTTTAGATGTTAGTATTCTAATTCGTGTACTTGTTTGTAGTTGATGTTTGGGTGTCACAGCAACATCGTCATGGAAGCTGCAACACACGGCTCTTCAGATTCTTGTCGTTTTCCATCACATGGTTGAGGTGATGTTACATCGCACGTGGAGAATCTGTGACGAAGTGACGAAGATCTATTTGTCTGCATTCTAGGAGTTGATGTAAAGCACAGAAGTCTGAAGTAAGTTATCATTGCCTTGCCGAAGCTTTGTTTCTTCGGGCCACATTGTCAGTACTGTAGTGATTAGTCAAGCCTGAGTATCTTGACCATAGAAAGTAATATCCCCGGTATACTAAGGCCGCATTGTCCGCAATTTGAATGACACCTCTGTCCTGACCCGAAAAAGTTGTAATCGATGACTCCAGCCCATTTTTTCTCGTGACAAGAAGCAGGTGTCACCTGTTTGCTAAGCTTGATTCCACGATTACTTAGTCCACACTGTCTAACGAATGCCTTTATCCTCACCCAAAAAAGCTGTAAATGAAATACGGTACTGTAGTTCCCTCCGCCTACCAATCTGAAATGCACACACAATCAGGGGCGCAGACTGACCGTCAGCCAAGATGTTGTGTGCTGATGCTGAGATGATGTGCATTTTGACTACACTAGATTCTTGCCCTTAATAGCTGCAGCTATCTATAGCATGGCAACCCCAGTCGAACCGGAACGGTCACCTCGTGAATTTTTACCCTTTCGCAATGTGAATTGCAAGGTTTTTACATAATGAAAGGGTAAAAGTTCACAAGTTGATCGGTTCCCACGTTGACTGTGATCGGCGAGCTTTCATATACAGGCTGCTCAGAATTCTGCATCCCATTGAAGCTTAATTGAGGAGTTTCTTCTTGCCCATGACTGCGTGGTGAGATCACAGCTCGTTGTTGCGAAGATGGTGCAGCTGCTGGCGATGGCAGGTGGGGGGCTTGTCCTCTCACTCGGCCTTCACAGCTTCTACAACTCCTCCTTCGTCACCAGCTTGACATTGCTGGCAATTCTCTCCATGCTGCTCCTCTTTTCTGCAACACAAAAATCTTTGAAGTTGCCACCGGGTCCATTCGGAGTACCAGTCCTCGGCTATCTGCCCTTTCTAGGGAAGCTCCCGCACGAGCAATTGGCAAAGCTTGCAAAGAAACACGGCCCACTTGTGCACATCCAAATGGGAGCATTCCCAGCGTTGGTGGTATCCTCACCTCGGCTGGCGAAGGAGGTTCTCATGACACAAGACCAGATCTTCGCATCACACCCGGACATGCTCGTCATGCAATACTTAGGAGGCATCAACGAAAAAGATAAGGCCAGGTACGGCCTCGGCTGTTCAAAACTAGGGGCGTACTTCCGCAACCTACGCCGCCTCGTTGCGTCCGAGCTCATGTCACCCAAACGAATGCAGTTCTTCCAGGGATTGAGAAACGAGGAGATTCAGCGGATGGGGGAGAGTGTCTTCGACGTTTCCAGGAGTGGCGAGGGGAATGTAAACCTGAATTTGGCCATCTCGGCCATGACTATGAACGTAATGACCCGCACAGTTCTCCAAAAACGGTAAGTCCCTCCTGCCACTGACGAATGATAACATAATCAATTCTGAGGATTGCAACTGCTGATTCGGATAACATGGTCTCTGTGAAGGTTCTTCGGGAAGGACCTTGGCAACCAGAAAGTTGCCCGAGAATTCCAGGAGATGTTCCACGAGGTGGTCAAATGTGTGGGATCTGTTTTCGTGGCGGATTTCTTTCCGAGCCTTCGTCCTGTGATGAGCGTGCTCTCCAGCAACGAGCGGGAGATGGGGAAATTGGCCAAGCGACTGGACGCCTTCGTCGAGTCAATGCTCCAGGAGCATCGTCAGAAACACAACACGGAAGAATTAAGCCAAGACTTTATGGACGTGATGCTTACTTCCCCAGGCGACGATGGCAAGTACTTGGACGACAATTCCATCAAAGCGCTCACCCTAGTAAGCCCTCACACCCATCTCCCAAATCCTACAATCTCTGCAACTCCAAACCCTATGGCTTAGACCGTAACTCCTCTCTTTTGTGCAGGAATTGCTCGTGGCAGGAACCGACACAGCATCCGTCACCATAGAGTGGACAATAGCGGAGCTTCTACGACATGCAGAAGTAATGCAACGACTCCAAAACGAACTCGACACCGTCGTAGGCACCAACCGCCATGTCCAAGAATCCGACATACCCAACCTCCCGTTCCTAAACGCCATCGTCAAAGAGACCTTCCGTCTCCACCCCGTGGCGCCACTCCTCATGCCACACGAAAGCTCTCAGCAAACTCAAATCGACGGTTACGACATCCCTGCGAAGTCACGGGTCTTCATCAACGTATGGGCCATGGGACGAGACTCTGCAAACTGGGAGAATCCCACAGAGTTCAACCCCGATCGTTTCATGGAGCGGAATCACATCGACTACAAGGGGCAGCATTTCGAGCTACTGGCGTTCGGATCTGGCAGACGAAGATGCCCCGGAATGCCTCTCGGATCACTTGTGGTGAGTCTCGCAGTTGCGCGTCTAGTCCATGACTTCAAAATGTCGTTACCAAACGTGAAGGATCCCATGGAATTGGATATGTCGGAGACCTTTGGCATCAGCCTGAGCATGAGAGTGCCGCTATCCTGCGTCCGCGTCCGGCCTCGGCTGCCCCTAGATTTGTACTCCCAATTTGCGACATAATAGTGTAAAATATCGTGGTTTCCGAGACTTATGGAACGAAGATTAAGGAGTCAAGCGTTATTTAGTGTAAACTGCAAAACTGGCAGTAGGTCGCCTTTTAACCCTCGAACGCCGGGCTGGTGACCGTGGAAATCAAGCAATTTGGAACCATGTGACATCATCCACTCTAAAAAAATAAAAAATATTCATTGGGAGTCAAACTACTATAGAAGATCTCCCCTTTCCACCCCTAATTCCGAAGATGAATAGTTGCAATTCTGTCCTACAGAGAAGAATTCCTTGATGTTCATGGGACAAAAAATGTCCACCATGTCGTTTAGGGGTTAATTGTTTAACATTCCATTGTACAGTACAGTATTCATAGTAGTATTTTTTGCTAGAGTATGAAAATAGGGTAACTTAGAAAAAATTATTACAGTGAATGTCATAAATGAAAATAAAACCAAGTTCACTTGCTTGTATGTGACACCTCTTCATGTCTTTGTAGAGTTTTTCAAAGTATTTATACTAATAGAAATGTATGTTGAAAAAATCATTGTCTGAAAAGGTTTTGTGTAATATTAATGTTGTACAGGTATCATAGGGTATGGCATCAAATAAGGCATGTACATTTTAAAGTTGATATCCAGCTTGAAGTGTAAGTGCCAACTTTTTGATGCCATACTAATACAACATTAGTAAATATTTTAACCCTTAAAGAATGCGTTAAAGGTTTGGGCGACCACACTTTGGTTTTTGCATATCTCGTGTAATTAGGCTTCATATCCGATCTTGACATACAACTTTGGACATCTACATATTCAGACCAAATCCAATCTAATGGTACATAGTACATCTCATTCAAACAACAATTCATTGTACAATACAAGGCATGCTGCAACTTTGCATCCATTTGCTCAAACTTATTACAACTATAGTTGGTAAAATTTTCATAACAAGATACCCACTATGACACAATGAAAAGTCTGTCAAGTGGACAACTCCAAGCAAGCCAAATTGTACAACCCTACTTATCACATACAACAATAAATATTACATATAAACTTTTTACTCATGGACCTGCATCCCTACTATCATCTAGTTTGGTGACCGATTAATTGCAAGAAGAGGAAAATAGAGACGGATGGTCATACACAAATACTCAAGATACCACTCTCAACTCTTAAGTATAATATGGCCCTTAAGTTGTATTATATCCCAAAAGCTCCTAATCACAAACTCCACTTTAACCCTTTAACATTCACTACACCACTTTGGAGCATATTGGTTCTTGTGATCATTCTAGTCCTTCGAATACAAGTAAAAAATCTCCAAAACTAAACGATGAATCAATCTAAAAATTGAAGCACATAACTTGACCAACTAAGCTATCCATCCATATGTTTAATACTTAAAAAACATGTCCAAAACATGCTAAAAAATGGGGCCAACTCAAGGGCCAATTGTATGATAGCAATATGAATGTTGAAGGGTTAAAGAACTACTTCTGCTTGTTTTAGATACAACATTTCATAATTGTGCTTCATAGAACATCATCCCATTGAAGCTCACAAATCATATTAGACATGCCTATTTGTTGAGCCCTTGGCTTGGTTCCTAGAGTAGTTGGCAGATCATGCCAATCACCAATAGACAATATCACAAAAAGATGGTCTTTGAGAAGTTTGTAGTCTCTAGGAGTTACTCCCAACAAATAATTGTCGACAAGTTTGAATTCTAGCAAGCGTACTTCTGCAAAGTCATGTGCATAGGGCCAATTCCAAGCTCATCGGAATCTAGGGTCCATAGATCTCAACTAGCAACGGAATTGAGGGGATCGGAATTGATGGTATCCAGACACAAGATCCGAAACAAGGTTTGTGTTAGTCTAGACTCTTGTAGTGGAATGATAGAGCTCCGCCACGAGATCTCCGTTTTTTCTATTCCCCACAACTATCACTTTGTAGGACTTAGAGACGCAATCCATCACTAGGTGCTCCATCTAGGGCTAAGCCTTCAAAGCATAGAGAGGAAGTGCTCGCTAATCTTGAGTTAAGGGATTGCACACTAGAATTGGTAGGCGTCTCTTCCCATTTTTATACACAAAACACACTAACCCTCCATCAACAGCACACATCATGTTCCAAGCCTCCTTATATCCGGGAGTGATTTACAAAAGCTCAACATTGGCTATGCTGTGATAATATTTGTCCTCATATGTTAAGAACATTAGAGATGGTTGAAGGTTGTTCAAACATTAACAACAACTGCCTCAACAAGGTACTAATTATTCAAAAACCCTAAACCCTAAACAAGGTTGGTTTAGTTCAAGTGACAAAGTAGGAGAGTCAATTTTGTTGAATCATATTAACTTTGATTTTATACATTTACAACAATCCTCAATGAAAGAATTGAAGAGAATACCAGACTAATAGAGAATAACAAGTACAAGTAGTTGGCTTTGTATTAAGTGAGTTTTGTAGTTCTTTGGCACCACACTAAAGAAAAATCAATTCAATGGATGAGTAAAAGAATTAATATATACTTAAACTTAATCAAAGATTTTTTCAATTCAATTCAATTCTAGATGCATGAATACTCCCATCAAATCCACCTTCTTCAAAACTCCAATTGCAATATGCAAACTCAATGTCTTAATGATGAGTCTAATATTTTGGTTCTCCATTTATATGAATCCTTGTTAAAAGTCCTTGATTTCAAAACAAATATTTTTTTAAATCACTTATTTTCTCTACTTTATTAGTGTTCAAATGGATAGTATTTGCAAAAAGAAATTGCATAAAAATTATAAAAATATACATGCATTTTAATGTTTTTACTTTCTACTTTTTTGTGTAGTCACAAATATGCTTATATGCTCCAACTCATGCACCATTCACAAAATTTTGCACAATTTATTCATAAAGATTATTGTCATTTCAAAATTATTAGTGATTTTAGTAGAAGGAATGAAACAAAAGATTATTCATCTCTTCATAATCAAGCATATATCCAAGAAGAACCATAAATGTACAATTCCTATCAAGTTGTGTTTGAGTTTATAATATATTTCCATTCGAAGAATAATTTTACAAGCGCAAATAAATATATTTAATTACAATTGTAACAATAAAGTTATTGTGTCAATATCTACACAATCATTAATAATAATTCTAAACATAATACAATTTAACCTCTAAAGGTATTTGACTATGTTTTCACCAAAAATGCTCCAAAACTGTCATCTCTAGTACAAGTACCAAATTTTGAAAAAAATACATTTTTGGACAAATGTAACTGTAAGATCTTAGAGTACGCCGGTTTGGGAAGATGTGGAAAAAATTTCAGAAATTTCCACCGTTTGGATTGCAAGATATTAGCATTTGAAGTGACAAAAAGTTATTTTTAGGCCCTGCAAAAATCCGGGCAGCTGCACTTCACAAGGTCAGATCATTATGAAAAAATGTCCAAAATGGTTGTAACTCTTTGGATTCATTCTCCAAGTCATGTTGGTTACATGCTTGAAAATTTTTGGATTATTTGGAATTGTACAACATATAGGAAAAAAATAGTAAGTTGAAAGAAGTAGAGAATGATTCAAAATACTAAATTGTTAATAATTTATTTATGGAATTGAAAAATGCCAATCCCCATGGTTAAATTTTTGTAATAAAAAATCTACACCTCACCTTTTTATTTTTTTCCCAAAATATTAAAAATTGAGTTAAATAAAGGTCTTCAAAGTTTATTTTAGAAAAGAGATTCCATTACTACCCACAAACTACCCACAACTAAAACTCTTCATAACTTTCATCTCATAAATCAAAATGGAATGATTCAAAGCTTTACATGTACATATAAATCAGGAAAATAAATTTCAAATTTTTATTTTTTTGAAAAGTGATTTTTAAAGAATTTTTTTTTTGCTGCTCGGGTTGCCCGCCGAGCAATGAAAACAACATATCATACAATAACTTTTTAACCGTGTATTCAAAAGTTATGAAATTTTTTGGGTCTTAAAGCTACTCCTCGGGCACATGTTTTCTGAAAATTTAAAATAAAAAAAATAAAAATTCCATTCGTAGTGAGCTGCCCAAAATCACTATGTTGCCAAAAAACACCGTTTGGTCCTCTAGGGGTTAAAATACATCAATTTAAAAGTCACTCATCATCCCTAATTCAAATTTTAGGGTGTTATTCAAAATGTACTTTATTAAAATTTGCAAATTTCTTTAGAATGTAGTAACATAGGCTACAAACCTAGTAATATTGTTTTCCAACGTCTATGATATATTTCAAAAAGATGACTATTTAGAATCCTTCCGGAACCCCTATTCCTACTCCCCCATACCTTGGATCACAACAAGAACATTGTCAATTTTATAGAGTCATAACTTTTGACTCATAACTTGAATCCTTGTGTTCATTAGACCTATGGATGCATTCTCTCACTAGCTTTTCAAGCGTTTATAGCATGGCATCTAATTCGTCTTGACTAAAGCACTATAATGTCTTGTTTGCTTGAGACTTATCATTTCTCTCAACTAGTCTCTTGCAAGGCTTCAAGAATCATCTCCAATGCCCCCTTGTTGATCAAGGTGGTACATGTATACTTTAGAGTAAAGGTCGTGACCCCAATTATGATAGACAATCTCCAACAACAAATAAAGGGTTAATCCCAAAGAAGCAAGAAATATCTTGGAAAGTGTAGGGTCGTCCCTTTAACAAAATTAGAAATTCAGTGGACTAGAACTACATTCTATCATATACATTGCTTCCCCAAGACCTTGCTACTTGCCTTGAACTCCAAAGTAGACAACAAATTCTCATACAACCAAACTTCACCAACGACACTAGAACTTCATGGACCTCAAAAGTTGCTATCCCGATTCAACCTCAACATAATGACACTCTAAATGATGTTGCTCAAAGGAGGGCTATGGAAGATATTGAGCAAACCTTAGAAGCAATCTTTAGAGAGATCATGGTGTACTAAGGAGACAAACACAATGATCAAGACAACCCAACAAAAAATACACTGGAGTGGAACAACCAACAAGGCCCCCCTATGGATGGAGGACATCGTCAATGAAGATGGACTACCATTAGACCTCCAATCACCCTACCCTTAAATGAAAAGCTTCAATTTGGGCCTTATGTTCACAAGTGTCCTAGGTGGGATTGGGGCCTAGAACTTCTTTTCATTGTGTCCCCCGCCTTGCCTTCCTTCTTTTAGTGACTTTTTGCCTCTGGGCCAACTCCCCAACCACGATAGGATCTATCGTTACTATCTTGCCCTATTGATCTAGATCCCACCTTTTATTGCTCCTTGTTATTTGATCTCGAGTTCTAACTTTTCTTCACCTCTACCAACTACTCTCCCTCTTGCCCTCGGGTTGTGACCTTTGGCCTTGTCCTTCGCTATTCCAACGATGCTAGTGTGTGAGTGTGAAAATGTGAACATATCAGCCTTGAGCATATGTATAAGTAGGTAACATCAAAGGTGCTTATAATATAAACACCTATAATATAGGTATGTATGACATAGTTATAATATAATCATGAAAAAATTCTACAATATAAATACCTATAACATAGGTGTATAGTCTTCTAGACTCATGAGCTCACACTCATAGACTCACATAATAGCAATCCTTTCCTTCATGCCCTTGGACTCCTTTTTAATACAATGTTTTACCCATGCAAGGATTAGCACATGAACATGATGCAAGTAGACCAGTCTCAATGGTACCAGCAATCAGCCACCAAGCAGATCATGCACTCAGTGATCATGGTGTATTGATCATACTGAAGTTGTTGAAGGCCTACAAGGTGATAACTTAATGGATGAGAAAATAATTGGCTGAAAGCATTCCACAACTTAGATGGGCTCCAGCAGCAACAACGCCCATATTTTAGGTAAGGCAAGTCATCACGTGGAACTCATCGTGCATTCACTCTCTGGTATTTCAAGCAAACAATTAAAAGTACAAAACACAAGTAGTCCACTCTTTGACAAAATAATACAAAAGAAGTCCCTTTGATGATGAGCAAGTTTAGCTTAGTTAACTTTATGAAACCTCAATGGCATTGCACATGCACAAGATGGAGCGAGACCAACGGAGAGCACATTCCGTAGGCCATTTTGATAGGGCAGGACTCTCAACACCACCAATGTTCAGGGAGAATTGTCAGTTAGCTAGTGGCTTTGGGAAAAGAACTAGTTGGAGTGTGAAAATGGAGGGTCCAAAACCAGACAAAATATTTGGGATGACCAACAATCAATTGGTGTGCAAAAATAGAAGCAGAATATGTAGCACTCACTTTCATGAAATTGTCAAATTTAGTCACTTGCCATTTCAAATCCAAGGCTAATAACCAGGTTACGAGAGGCGGGGTATGTTCTTGGACAAGGTGGGGTGGCTATTGCTTTAGGCAGTTTTAGCCATTGAGGCACTTGATGTACTTGGACAAGGGCGGGGGGGATATTACTTTAAGGTTGGTCTTGGAGGCTAGACTATGCTCCATCGTCCAAGCTTGCCCAATGTAATGAAATTTGGAGTTTTGTTTGTAGACCTTAAAAGAGGACAATAGTAGCATGTGAGAAATTGAAGTTAAAGGACAGTGACCAATGAAAATCTGATACTTATTAGAGGAAATGAACCTATACATCATTTGATAACGAGAAGATGCAACCAGTGTCCTTGGAAAAAACAAAAACCAGGCTCCTTCTACAATGAGGAGGCAAATTCCAAGGGCATGGTTCCAAAAACTTCCCAAACACTTGCGAACTCTCTGATGAGGTGGGAGCAGAGCGGAGCCAAGCCAAGCCACACAATGATATATTCATTGTGCCCTCCTACATATCCAAGTGGCATTGTGAAGACGGACTCTCGTGAATGCTCACTGTACCATTTGTTTTTACAGGTCTCTGACCTTCAATTCTGGTTTTCCAATGACAAGGTGCTCCACCGCAGACTGTTGCAGGTATAGAATATGATGAATGATCAAGGCCTTCACCTTTCTTTTCAAGTGCTATAAGTCTAAATTTTAGTAAAGTATGAAAATCTCAACCATACAATCTTGTAGTGTGCATGTTGTACATAGTGTGAAACAAATTTGGGGTCATTTGATCATATAGATTGAATGATTATTATGTTTCAGTGTTGCAAAAAGATGCTGAAATTTTCTTAAAAACACATTTGGAGGTGAAATTCGATTTCTAAACCTACTGAAATGAAAAATCTTCAAACTTCAAAGTGATTCTAAACCAAAAGACAAAAATTTTGGTGAAAAAAATATCATTCAATTGACTCATTGTGTCTGCAAAATTGTTTTGAAATGTCCAAAAAAAGTGAAAATAGTAGCAAAAAACATCTATAGCTGAACCTCCCTCTTCTAAAATGCTTCTTAGTAACTCATTGCCTCTTGGATTGATATGAAATTTTAACCACAAAAACTAGACTAGTATGTGAAACTTTTTCAACAAAAATGATTGAAAATGGACCATGTATGAAGAATTTATAAGCTGCGGAAGTTTACTGTAATGCAAAAATGTCTGGATTTTGAACTTCAAATTGCTCCCAAACATTCAAAACAACTTGGATTGACATGAAAATTTTAACAAAATAACTAGAACTTGAGAGGAAAAAAACCCAACAAATTTTATTGAAAAAAACCATTTTATGAAAAAGCTACAAGCCCACAAAGTTGCAGCCATCAGAATGCAATGTGGTCAACTCAAATTGAACCTCTGAACTTCGAAGGGCTCTCAAAAACTCAGTATATCTTGGGTTAATCTGAAATTTTACCAATATGCGCAACTTTTCCAACAAGTTTTAATGAATTCAGACATCGGATGCAAAAGTAACAACACTTTGAATTTGACTGCTAGACAATGTGAGGACACTTTTCATCCCCTCCCCTTCTTCCCTTAACTTATGATACACGTACTGCAGATGGCGTGCAGAATTGCAGGCCCATTGGAGAGCTGGAAGGGCTGGTATAACTTATTAAGGAGGGAATTGAATTCACTCATTACTAAAGAAAGGTAAGGTGACTAGAGCTGGCGTGCCTTCATTCTGTGTGCAGAATTGCAGATTGTACCTTAACCCTTAGAGCATGTTCTAAGAATGACATACAAGAGTCATTCCAACATATTTTGAGGGACATTGTTGTACATTCATGATTGGTAACTCTAAAACAAATCTTTTTGAGTTGGTATTTTTACAAAATGAGTCCCTACAAGTGTGCCACATAGTTCTGCAATTAAAAGTGGATTCAAGGGATCTATGCTCTTGCAAGAAATTTGTGAGTAAAGATGGGTGATAGGCCCCAAATATATGAAGTTTGTGTTGTCCAAGCTGCAGAAGAAAGAAGAAAAAACGTTGCAAACTTATGGTCAGACACATGTGCACTGGTTTCTAGTCAAGTATTGACCAGAAACATCCGTACCAGGGCTCGTGAGCTTTTGTATGACAGACACCATAAGTTGCTATCCAGAGGAGATGAACAAACTCATCTTCAGAGGGTATGGTGATGGAACTAAAGAAGCCCATTGAGGTGAAGGTGACGGTTGCTCAGACGATGAACATGTGGTGAAGGCGATCGGGAAGAAGGAGCAAGTGCTATTGAAACTATTAGAGTTGAACTCATTGTTGGAGATTGTGGAGGATGTTGATCCCAAGATGATAAAGTTGGCGGAGAAGGTGGTAGAGGGGGTGAATGTGATGCAGATTGTGGACCCCATTGGGAAGATCTTGGAGTCCATCATTGGGTTTTTGTGATTGATCAACATTGATTCACAAGGAGATTGTTCAATCTCTAGTTCCAGGAGTGCCATTCCTGCTTTGGGGTTTGGTATCAAGAAAGTTTACTTGTGTCACTTATTTTTCCATGATCAGTTCGATTCCTCATGTTACTAGTACAACTTTTGATATTTTAGCAACGAAATCTAGCTATGATTTTGAGGATGCTCGAGTTAGATCGTGGGGATACTTAAGTCTATTTTCATGGTATTATTTTGTTTTGGATTTGAATGAATTAGTGTAGGTAGAAGTCAAATTGTTGTATTTAATGATGGTGTTGTGTCGATCAAGACAAATATATCTTTTTTTGCAATGGATTTGAGAACATGTTAGTGAGTATACAGTTTCATTCTTTTTTGCCATGATTACCTTCTTATAATTGGTCCATCTTGTGGTTATTAGATAGCTTCCCCGGGAGATTGAAAATTTGTAATTTGTACAACATCTTGGTTAATAAAAGAGTGATGAATGGATTTACTGAATCAAATGGGATTTGTTTCTTGAGAGGCTAAGTCAAAGCATTTGTTTGAAGAAGAATCATGCAAGAGTGGTCAAATCATGCTCGAATGATGCAAGATTGCAAGAAATGTAGCTCCAATTGATCTTTCCCCCCTCACAACAGAGCATGCATCGAAATCTTAGCCACCCAAATGAAAGAAAAGTTGCAGAATGAGGTCCACCACTCAAAAACAAAAACCACATTTGAAATCAATACTCGATTGCACCAAATGAATTCTCTAACTTGATGAATTCAAAAGCTGGGGGATTTAATTTGCTATCAATAGAAGACTACCATTTTCAAGACTCTAAAATATAAAGTCTCAAACACACCACCACACTTCAATCTCTTCCATAACTCCAAACACAAGCGCATGTATGACCCTATTCCATAACAACAAACTCAAATGCACAATGACCGGCTTTGCCTATTCGAGAATGATTGTATTTGACACATCATATCTCCAGAAGATTTCTAGTTAACATCTACATATTACCTTCAAATACACGAAAACGACTATTCTAGCAGGTATGGAACCTGCATACTACCAATTTATTTTTTTAAAGAAATCCCTAAATATTCTCTATGACTCTACACCCACTTTTGTGGTTGCAAGTATTTGCAGGGAAAACATAGAAGACCTCCAAAATTGAAAAATACAGGCCGCCGTAGGCCAATCCTGGAATCAATCCTGGTCATATGAGCGTAAAAGGGTTAACTTACCTATACATCCAAGCTCAAGCTACAGAACCGTTGCTGATTGATGTGCTTCCTAGGGTTTGGGAAAAAAAACAGTAGTTAGAAAAAAAAAATGGAGCCAGTGAAAATTAGGAGAAAATTTTACCAGTTGGGTATTCAAAGCACAAGGACAAAAATAGAAATGGTGAAAATTTCAAGAAGTTTTCTAATTCTAGTAAAAAAATAGAGGGAAATGATCAAAATAATTTGTTGAAAAAATAGTTGAATAAGGTAGGAGGCTCTGAAAGTGCACATGCTCTAAAATCGCCCACCTCTGTAAATGTACACTATTTGAACATGCTACTTTTTCATTGTACCAATGATGTACAAATAGTGTACATTTACAGAGGTGGGCGATTTTAGAGCCCTTCGCCATTTCAACTTCAAGAATTCAGAACTAATTCCACGAAACTCCAAAAAATATGAAACGACTTGGGGTAGATGCCAATTCCATTTGTCTTTCAAGGAAAATTTACTGAAAAATATTTCAAGAAGTTTTACCTCCACAAATTCCGGTTTCAGCTCTTAGATGAGCGATTCATGGACCTCCTACCTTATGGGAATTGGAGGAAAACAAATCAGAATTCTCACAAAAAAAATCCCTCACATTGGTGCTTACATAACTTTTGGGTTGGTGCTTATCTTGGCCCTCCTTGGATTCTCAAATTTGGATAAAATTAGTAAAACTTATCATAAAGTATGTACATCCATAATCACCATTGTCTAAAATGCTGCACCTACGTTTGGACTAAAAAGGACAATTTTTCTTAGATATTGATCACACAAGTGACATTGGTAGTATCAAGGATTGAAAGTCTAGTATCTTGGTGGATCCTATTGATTGTTTTTAGTACACCTTTGAAAATTCATAATTTTTTCATACAATTCCAAATAATGCATGCTACAATACATTGGAATATTTTTTAGTTGCCAATAAGATTGATTAAAAATAATTTGGTTTTAAAAGTAGTAACTATCCTCAATTGTAATTCATGATGATTACAATTGCATATACCTTATACGATTCAAAAGTTGGGAGAACCTTGACATGGCGTTTGAGTTTTTTGGTCATTATGGTAGAACCATCCATTACCAACCAGACCCCATGGATAATCTATAGGTACTTGGAAATTAAATAGAGATATGATTGATTTCTAACCATTAGTTTCTTGGTTTTGACCAACTTCTAGCCATCATTGTCGTGACACATGTACTCAGTTTTGAGAGCCAAATTACTCTTTGGATGAGTAGTTATGGAAGATTTTTTGTATTAGAGATGGGTACATGATAACTTTTGCCTTCCAAAATTCATAATAATTTGAATTTAAGGAAAACAATTACGAAAATTTGAAAACACCCATCAATTCTATCTTTCTACAAGGCAAAAATTTAACATTGCCTTCTACTACTCTAGATCACACACAAAATGCTTAAGTGGTTGGTAATGCATGGTTCTACTATAACCTTGCAAGGATAATTGTTCCTCATACAGAGAATTAGAAATGAAAGTAAATTTCTTCTAAGCCATTTTGAATGGATCTTTTGACACTTGGTATAAAATTCTATATTTTTCATATTTTCATGTGGATGTAATTTTTTTCAGATCAAGTGCCTAGATCAAAAGTGATGGCACCCAAAGGATTTTGAACAAGACAAGAAGCTTAGGACAACTTGTGCAAATCCGCTCTTCTACTTCTAAAACTTATTAAGCAATTAATTAACATTATAATAACCAATGGAAAGTTAATAGAAGCTTTATGCAATAGAAAGTAAATAGAAGCTATATGTAGTGCAAAGATCTCACTCCATAAGTGGTCAAAGTTTGTTGACCTATTGGCAAGACAATTGGAATAGAACAAATATATTTGGCTTAAAGCCAATAAATTTTTAGTCTACAAGGTTAAATTTTTTGAGTTTCTTCCACACATTTCTATAGTTGTCTAGTAAAATAAATGTGTGGTTGAATTTTTTTTAATTCTCATTTTTTAAAATTACATTTGAACATGGCATTTAAAAATTTTTGATTCAAATGCTCTTGAATCTTTTATAATTTTTTCCAACTTAAGATATTTAAAAAAAATTGGAATGACTTTTCCCTCTAAATTATTGGTACAATTTTATTGTATATACACTAGTAGAAAGGCAATCTTGGAGCACAAATTCAAGATATATTGCAAGAACATGGTTCCAAAGGCCTATAAAGACACAAAGTATGGTTGTTTTTTGTTAAAGACAACTGCACCCAATTGACTCTTATAGATTCTTGCCTAAATTGTACAATGTCCATTCTTGAGAACCTAGGGTCAATTTTAACCCCTATAGACCAGTTATCCATTAACAAACAATTGAAAATTCAAATAGGTTCCTATGAAGTGAATTTTGACCAAATGTTCATGAAATTTTGACGCAATGTGTGGACATGTACCCCCTTAGTGGGAATGTAATTTTTTTCTATTAGAGTGTCCAAATCAAAAGTTATAATGCCCTAAATTTTTTTGGCAAGCCTAAGCAATTTGGGCATCTTTTACAAAAACACTCATCAACTTTTGAAATTTGGCATGTCTATAACTAATAAAATATTGCATAAAATTTTCCAAAAAAAATTGAATTCTCAAATCACATTCTAAGAGGAGTTAAACTTTGTTTGCTAAGTCTTGACAATTTCAAGAAAAAAACATTTTCTTCTAACTTCAAGCCCTATTCTCATGCAATCTATGAAGTCACAGTCCTTGAAATTTTTCCCACTTATTCAAAATGTTTGTCTCTAAATTTTCACAATTTTAATTTTAAAATTTTAAAAATTCTCATTTTACAAGAAATCATCAAGAAATGACTAGTATATGACCAATAACATGTAGATTTTGTTGAGGGCAATGAGGTTTTCTTCTAGTAAAGAGAATCTAAACCCTCCTATTGAGTATTAACATGATCCAATAAAAGCTTGTATATATTTCAATGATAGTAACCATAAAACAACACCTTTAAGGTAGGAGGCTTGATAACCATTCATCTAAGGGCTAGTCCATTTTTTCATGTATTTCCTTTGATGGAAAACAAATTTAGCTTATTTTTCAGTCAAAGAAAAATAAATGAAAAATGAAACACAAGTGGCTTCATATTTTTTGAAGCATTATTGAATTAGTTATGAATTTTCAAATGAGTTATATCATAGGCCTCTATTTATGACCCTAGGTCTTCCATAAATTGTGCACTTGCAACTTGTAATGAAAAATGGGGAAAGTAAAAATAATTATTGGCTCTTTCAATAAATTATATTTTTTCTTCTTGATCCATTCAAATGACTATAGAGGTCTATTTAAAGACCATCTCATGTCCATCTTTGAACTAAAATAGGGGTGATTCTAAATGCCCAAGCAAATTTTGATCCTTTTACCTTAGTTATTATTTGGAGTTTCCATCCTCTCTCATTCCCTCTCCACTCCAACTAAGATGGAAAATTAGGCAAAAACCAACAACCAGAAAACAACAAAATCCAAACAACAAACCAAATCTAGCTCTTGTCCCCCAAAATCTCTCCTCCATTAGAGCCATCTCTTCTCCTTATCACTCTCCTCCCTATTTCACAAGCATGACACTAAATCTTGCAATCAAAGTGGGCCCCACAATGTTGTGGCTTGATGAGCCGACGACATGGACAATGGGACCTAACCGGGCTCTCAAATAGTCGGGCTTGGCTGCACAACTGTGACCCCATCAGAATTGCAAGACCACAACCTTGACAAAACCAATGGTGCAGTACAATTTTATTGTTCTACAAGTCTTGCGTAGAACAGGACACTCCAACTATTTTAGAATTTATAGCAATGGATTTAGGATTTAGGGTGACAAATTAGGATTT
The DNA here is from genome assembly GCA_963920665.1 of Straminergon stramineum. Taxonomy (NCBI): domain Eukaryota; kingdom Viridiplantae; phylum Streptophyta; class Bryopsida; order Hypnales; family Calliergonaceae; genus Straminergon; species Straminergon stramineum. The sequence continues at coordinate 43,033,907 of OY987264.1, forward strand.
TGATGGGTTTTTTTAATTATGAGCAAATGAATTCCTACCAATTCTAACTTACATATCCCATATGGATTGTTTTACCTCCGATCATCGCATATGTATATAAAGAGCCTATCTTCTCAATTCTAAATGCAAATGATGAATGGTTTTGAAGCAAAGTGAGGTAGAAGTTGAATTCAATAAGTGGTATGAACAAAATTATGTAAGTGTCATAAATTTCCTTTTGGAGCACTTATGAGCACTTATCCTTTCAAAATATCAATGCATTTTCTTGCTTTTCAAAGAAAATTTGGATAGACAATGCTCATAATATTGTTTTCTAAATAAAAACAATTTTTTCAAGTTCTAATAAAACAACATTTTGTGAGGCAATTCAAACAACATCTTTCAAAGTTCTTGGAGAATGTTTAAGTAGCAAGGTCCTCCAAGTGAAATTTTTGATAATTTTAAAACAATGAAAGTGTTTATTTTGTGTAAGACATGTAGAATAATAAAATCCTACTACAACATACATTTCAAGGAAGTAAAGGGTTTGCCGGGTTTGTCTATCCAAATTTTCTTTGAAAAGCAAGAAAATGCATTGATATTTTGAAAGAATAAGTGTTCCAAAAGGAAATTTATGACACTTACATAATTTTGTTCATACCACTTATTGAATTCAACTTCTACCTCACTTTGCTTCAAAAGCCATTCATCATTTGCATTTAGAATTGAGAAGACAGGCTCTTTATATACATATGGGATGATAGGAGGTAAAACAATCCATACGGGATATGTAAGTTAGAATTGGTAGGAATTCATTTGCTCGTAATTAAAAAAATCCATCAAAATCCTAATCTGTTGCCCTAAACCCTAAAAAATTGTTGTAAACCTTGAAACCGTTGGAGTGTCTCGTTCTACGCAAGACTTGTAGAATGATAAAATTGTACTACACCATTGGTTTTGTCAGGGTTGTGGTCATGCAGTTGCATTGGGGCTGCGGTCTTGCAACCACGCCTGACCATTTGCGAGCCTGGGTGGGTCCCATTGTCCACATCCTCAACTCGTTAGGCCACATCATTGTGGAGCCCACTTTGATTGCAGGATTTAGCATCCCCCCTCTCCAACGGCTTCTCCAACATCTAAGGTAGTTTTTTGAGCTTTGCCGGGTGTCCTCCTTCAGGATTCCCATCTCCAACCAATTTTTCAAAAATACTCACTCTACTTATTGCCTCTACTTCTTCTATAAATAATTAAATTATTCTCAAAATTTTAACTGTTTTTTATCCTGTGCTTTCACGATCCCACCAACTAAAATTTTTCACATTTTCACCAATTCACAAACACTATTTGCGTATGAGTTCACCCTGATCCTTGCCAGGCCTCCATATAAAGACCAAACCTTAGATGTTACGAGTTCTGATAAGCCCTGATAAGGCTCTGATAAGTCAGCCTCTCGGTCTCTGTCTTCACACCTGAGCATGCGCAGCAGGCTCAAACCGCCAGTTCCCCAAGAACGTGAGCTTCTCGACATAACCATCATACAACGGCAGATCAAACCAAAAGTCCTGCTTCACATTGTAGCATGCAATCACCGTCGGCCGGTCTCGACACGTAAATGCCATCACCCCTCGACTCGAACTGCAATCAAACTCCGACCATGCACTTCGTCGGTACCCATACGGGAAAACCTTCCGAAAGAGGCGCTCCGGCATCCGTGTGACCTCCTTGCAGTCCGGGACGGAGAATTCGTGGTAGATGAACGTCCACACCGTGAGCGTGGCCTTCTCCGTCACGCCCCGGGAAACGAGGAAGAGCTTTTGGTCGCACTCCAGGACTTGTGGGGGCTCGACCTCGTGCGCCGGGGGCCAGGAGTATGCGTGGAAGGTGCGCGTCTTCTTCTTGAAGCCTAAGAGGACGGGTGCGATGGCGCCGGGGTGGGGGACGATCACCTGCGCAGAGCAGAAGATGGTGGTGGTGTCGATGTTGCGGGAGATTAGGGGTAACGCGCGGTTGTAGTTCGAGATGCCGGGGCGGAAGAGACGACCTAATTCATGGAGTTTGCATTACATTCCAAGCAAAATTTTAAGAAAATTGATGGCAACAGATTTGCTTGACATTAGTAAACAATCAGAATGATACATTATGAGAGCCTTAGTTTGTTCCAGTAGCACTGGCTTGATATTTGAGGAATGTAGCTACTCAAACTTCCTGGAAGGAGCTTCTGTCAATGCAAAGTGTCCTCCATTTTGGTCCAATACCAGTAAACATTCATTTCGTTAAATTTGCACAATTCCATTGAATGGTGTGGTGCGATGGACCCTCTCATATAAGGAAGGAAATTAAATGATGTAGGGGGAATGGAGGATCAGGTATACTGAAGGGAGGACCTAACTTAACAGTGCGCAATCTTGTGGATGATATGCAGTTTGCATATTAATTTGCATCTCTATTCGCATGAAAATATGACTGTCCTTGACCCTCAATGTGGATGAAATCAATGCACAATGTTGTGACAATGTATGTAATTTAATAAATTAGAATATTTTATTACCTTGAGGGAGGTTGAAGATGCGCCACTTGCCCTTGATGGACTTGAAAATACCAACATAGAGGCCTTCTTGCTCTGGGCATTGACTGATGGCGGGGTGGTAGCCAACAATGTACACAACATAGTGATCCGACATTGAGGTCACATGAATGTGACCCAAGAGATTCTCCAAGTGGCAATGAAAATTGGGCAAAATGCGAAAAGTGCGCGCTATTGGATTGCACACTACAATCAATTTCTGCCCATTCGGGTCAATGCGAGGCACCGAGGGTTTTTCTGGTGGAGGCTCAGGTTCCTTCTCCCCGTCTTCACCTTCTTCGCCTTCTTCTTCAGCTTCTTCTTCCTCTTCACCTCCTGTTTAAATATTTGCTCCAATTAGTGTATTTCGGGAGAAAAAAGTAAATTTCATTTAGGAAAAATTTGCAATATAAAGGAAATAGTGCATCTCACAATGTATATTGAACTTATAACTGAGTATCAAATCCACTACTATATGGTAAATTCTTGATAGACTGAACAAAGCAGGATGCAATTTCACCTTCTTCCTCCTCTACTGGCTCAGGTTCGGGTTCCGGTTGCGGTTCGGGCTCGAGCTCGAGCTCTGCTAAGGGGTCTACCCAGGGAGGCGGATCGCCACAGAGTAGCACCAAGCCGCCTTCGCCAGCAAGCATTTGGTTCACCCGCGGCGGGAGAAAACTCAGGTTTGGGAAATTCACCCATTTCTTCTTCTCTGTTCTATATGCCCACACCTAAGAGAATTTTCATTAAATCGGTAATCTTCAGTCAAAATGTCAGAAAATTTGCACAATTGTAATAAAAAGTAAATCTCTACCAATCCTAGGTATCAAAGATAAATCCACTCTAGTCGAGGAAACATAGTGCAAGGAAATAACCCAGCTATGAGAAGACCAATTTGACAAGCTGAGGGTCTTCTTGTGGTCATTTCCACGCAGTCCATGTTTTTACTAGTGGAAGTTCAATTTCGACAATCAAAAACTTGTCGATTGCCTTACCTGTCGTGGTGCAGGTTCGTGCAAGATCCCGTAGGGATCAAGCTCATCCTCGCGAATACAAAACGCACTTGGGAAATACTCTGTGTTGTGCTTGATGTGGAGCTCCAGGAAAGGATTGATGTGCGCATTGAACAAGTAGGGGAAATACTCGGGGACACATCCCGCGGCGTACAATTTACTCACTGGGAGCTTGGACAAGATGAGATCGCGCATGTCGTCGCGGTCAATTTGGTTCTTGCTGAAGTGGTTGAGCCAGCATCCCATCCAGAAGGGATCGTCCAGCTTGTTCTCGACTTCCTCGATGAGAGTCTTGAGCTCTGGAAAGTTTGGGATGGGTTTTTCATTCGGTTCGGGTTGCGGTCGCGGTTTGCGGCCCGCAAATCTAAGGCAATTTCAATGAAATTAGCTACCTTCCAATTGTCAAAAATGAGGCGCTCAAGTGATTTTTCATTTGAAATATACTTAAGTGCAATTTACACTTTACAAAACGTCGAAATTTTCACTGAAAACTGTCAATCTAACCCTCAAAAGAAGAGGAAGATAAAAAGTGTCCAATGAGCAAGAAACTTTCATTGTTTCTTAAGAGCAAGAAACCACCCATATTTATATGGTGAGTGAATAATTGCATGACTGATGAGCGTGGTGACACGCCCATTGTTTCAGGGTTAATGCATGGATACTCCCTTACCTGCCGAAATCGAAGGGCTGCACTACAAGTTGGAACCTGTATGCTGGTGCTGTTTCCAAGCTCACTTTTTTGTAGAAGTCCTCATCTGCAGGAGGTTCTTCTTCTTCTGGAACAGGAGGGGGAGGTTCCTCTTCCTGTGGAGGAGGAGCTTCTCCCTCTTCATTCGTCGACATGCTTACACAAGTTAACTACACCTAAAAGCTACACAGAAAAATTCTTCTAATGATAATTTTTAACACATTATTGTTAGCAAATCTACGAGGATTCCGACACACCAAAGAATGGATAATTTTATGATTACCAAATTATCAGGATTTGAAGTTTAATGGATAGTTGACCCAAATTTTTAAGTTAATTGTGTTTGTACACTCTCAAAATCAACGTTGTGCCAAGGTTTTAGGGATGAAGGAACATTAATAGTTGACACAAATTTTAAAGATAATGCGTTGTACATTCTCAAAATCAACGTTCGGCAAGATTTTCAAGGGTATCATGTTTCGATATGTGTCAATTCGGTACCTCTACCTCAAGAATGGCTCAAAGCAAGCACCAAAATCTTGTTTTAAATCTCTTCCTTCTAGGTAGAGATTCTTAAACCTAGTCTTTATAAATCTTTATGCGAGATGTGGAGCCAAGAACTTGAAGGTCTGAGACTCCGAAAATTTTATAGGTTCCTTTTGGTTTTGACAAGGAGGTATATTTCAAAGTTAGAGTTGAATTAGCTTCTGCAGCAGCAGAAACTGTTAGCCCAAGCCTGAATCTGAAGGAGAAAATTAAATACGACCAAGTTAACTGTTAGGATGTCGAAACACCCATATATTGGAGGTCCTGAATTTTTCACTGGGACAAGGTTAGTATTCATATTCCTCTGTATCGAAGCATTGCAATAAGTTTTAAGGTAAGTAATTAGGGCAAGATTCTCCACGGGAATAAGCACCTGCAATAAATGTTATAGCCCGAGTTGTTGGTGCTTATTCTCACCACTAAGAGAATGCCAACTTGATTAGATTTGATTAAACTTTAGCTTTAAGAACCACAATTGGTCAAACTCGTCATGCTACTAATAATGCAATGTGTCTAAGTTGCTTTCCTTACGCAAATGACTGAGAAAGTTTTTAAGAAAGAAAAATAGCATGTAGTGCAGTTCACAAAGCATGAACCACTATTACACAAGTTTACTCTTAGTAGAGGGAGTCACATAAGAAAAGCACGCTCAAAATACAAGCAGAGATTTCTCAAATTATTAGCATTGTTATTGGCATTGAAGACTTGTTGAATGACAGACAACACTGTTAGAAAGTGATTCTTTTTTTTGAGGGTCAAGAGAATGGAATTTCTTTACAGCACATATATGTAGGATTGTCATTCAAATTGTTCAGCTTCTCGGCTGGTCTTGCAAATCCTTACTGCCTATGACATACAGTACTACCTTCAATATTTAAAATATATTAGTAGTTTCAGTTACTTTGGAGTATGCTACCTTCAAATTTTGCTGGAGTCTAAGAATTGTTGTTTACGATTACTTCTAAAATGCGCACCACAGGGATAAACCTGTTAAGGAATATTGCAGGGACATGATACTATGCCCTAAACATGGTGTCGCAAGCTTGTGTGAATTCCACCCATGATCTGCAAAGATGATTCACTCTCAAGCACACGAACCTGAGTTGTCAAATCCACTTATTTAAGCAATTTCATCGATGATATTTGTACCCAAATGTAGCACTTGCTATCTGCGTTCAGTGTGGTGTGTTTAGTAGAATCACACCAACAGATTCTTCATTCATTTCATTACAAGCTGATCTGAGGACCAAAAACATCACTTTTGTTAATATTGGCACAATTCAGAGTGCCAAAATTCAGTGTATAATTCAAGGGCCAAGCTTGTTGGAGAAATTGTCACTGACAAGATGACATGTCTAATAAGGAATAAAAGAAGACCAGCAATGGGCTGCAGAAAGAACATTGAAAGCAAGAATCGTATTAATTGTAAAACAAAACAAGGAATAGTGACAATTCTCTTAGTTTGCTTAAATTTTCTTTTCTTGTATGTATAGAAATGACACCCCACCTCAGTTCTTCATAATGTTAAGTGCATCAGTTGATTCTATTGTTGATTTAGTTTTCCAAATGATTCTTCGAAAAAGTGCTAATGATGTAAATTGTTTATCAATATCACATTATTGACATTGAGTGTTATACTTCTTTTGTTCTTGAGGTACCAAAATAGGTTGAAATAAAGTGAATTACCCCAAGTTACTACTTCATTGAGGGTTATCTTAGGACCAAAGTCTTTCTTCTTTTTATGTAGCAACAAATTTTGAAACAAAGTAGAAATCCACCAATTTTAAATTAATGGAAATTCCACCATTGACATAAATTCTTTCATTTTCCACAGGCAAGCTTCATGAGGAGGTTCAAGACAACAAGAAGCAAAAACGTTTGAGGAAAAATAACTAAAAATCAAGGTTAGGTGATGACCACAAGGTTGCACCCTTTCATGCATGTAGCTTGGATTGGGCTCTTCATTCATGTTGGTCCTCAAGGTTAGAGTAATTCTTCACAACCCCTTCATCTCTATGATCTAGATGTCATGCATATTAGGTGAACCATCCTATTTGATTCACTTATTCAATTGAGCCTATGTGATTGTGTTCTTATATAGTAGTATTGTGCATTTCAAAATTTACAAAAATCTTTAAAAGTGCCAAAGAATCATTAGAATTTGTTGAAAATTTACTTAACATGAAGAATTTTTTGCCTACACACTTCTAAAAATTCTTAAACTTGAATGCCTTTGGATTTTCTTAAATAATGAATTAAACCTTTCTAACTTGGGGTACATGAGAGAGATTCAAACTAATACGGAGTACTAGAGAAAAATTACTCTTATTTTTTGGTATTTAAGAAAAAAAATTGCACAAACAACTAGCTTCTACAATCAACTTGCCACAATAATCAACCATAATGTTCCTCCAACAATATGTGTATCTAAAGCAATCCCCAAATCTAATAATCATAATGGTTGAGCCTTTTCTATTCATGTTTCTACAATATACACCTTGATGGTTTTAATTAGAGTTGGAAAATTGATGATTGAAATTTCTTCTTTATTAGGGTTTTTCTTTCTTAGTTTCACAAATCAGACTATCATTTCTAAGATGATATGAAGAACTTGTTTATCAAATATCTTAGTTAGTGACCAAACTTCTAAAGGCCAAACATCACCAAATTCTAAATTTTTTTGTGATGTAACTATAAATCTATGGTAATATATAAAGATGAAATGAAACTAAATGCTTCTCAAAAAATGTATATTATATTTTTTGAAATAATATTATACTAACCCAAGAAGTTAAAAAATTCATCCAAATTTTTTGAAAATTTTTAGCATCAATTATATTGTGTTATAGAAAAATATCCTCATAAGAAGTCATTCTTTGTTGCAAATCCCTACTTAATATTAGAGAAAATTGGATGAATGTTCTCAAATTTGGAAAATGATCTCAAAAAGTCTAGTCACAAGTATAACCTATAGCTAGCCCCATGGAATATGATGATTTTGCTAAACAATGCAACCTATAAATGTATATGAATTTTCAACATTGGTTTACAAGCCACAACTTGGAGCATTAAAATTGGGTAGTGGAGCAAAGATTGAATTTTTGGGTTTTCAAAAAGTTTGTTTACTTTTGATGCTACCTCCCATGTCTCCATGAATAGTGCAATTTTGGACTTTTTCAAAATGCTTGGCAAGAAGTTGAATTTTGAGAATTATCAAAATTTTGAAAATATCTATTTGTTAGTCTCTCCTTGTAGCTTCTTTGTTTCTTCCTTGTTTTTCTCATGTGATGAAGGGGCATAAAAGTTTCATTCTAGCAACACAATCTACGCGACATTTCTATTTTTTGTAATATAGAAACATCAATTCCAACACAAATTTTGCATTAAAATTGATGTTTCTATGTGACAAAAAACAGAAACATCATGTAGATTGTGTCAAGAGCAACAAGGTTTTCTTCTAGTGTAGATTTTCTTTCTTGGGTCACCTTGTGTATTATTTACTATAGTTAATTCCTATAGAAGTTTAATCTTTTAATTCAAATTTCAACTTTGATGCCTTCTAAGGTATGCATACCCACTACAGACCCTCTTCCAATTGTATCCCCTACCTCTACTAGTCCAACATCTCAACCCATAAAATTAGGACATGAATAGAGAGAGTCCATAATGGAATTACATACTTTTTAATTGGTGAAAAATGAAAAATGACATACAAAGTATTATTTAACATTCTATTATGGACATCATGGATATCCAAAATACTTTAGAAACTCCACTAGAATAAAGGTTGACATAAAGAATTTATCCCTCATGTGAGTCATAAACCTTAGACCACTACATCCTATTTTCTCCTTCATACTTGGGTTCTCTAAAGTCTCACAAACAAAGTACTGAAGTACATGTAGCTAGTCACAAATAAGCCAATTTATTTTTCCAAATAGTTGATTCAGAATGAGAATCCTATGCAAATCACTTTCAAAAATTTATGATTTTAAGTATAAAAGCAAGCAATAACCTCAATATATTAAATAGATAACTACGTAAGTATCTACTGAAAAGATGATACCATCCCAATCCATCCACCTAAACCCTTAACAAATAAACAGGAGTTGTTGAGTACACTAGGGGAAAAAGACCCCCCTCCCCTGCCATTGATCATGTCTGGAGAAAAGTAAAGAAGGAACGTAGATCTAATTGTCTATCTGGACATTGATTTGGATACAGAAAGACAAATACAAATAGTAATATAGACAATGAATACAAAAGTACATACAAAACCATTAACCCATATTGTTTGCAAGTGAGATTCATTCGAGAAAATACAAAGAGGGGTGAAGTGGAAACCTTCTCTAGGCCCTGAGGGTGGTGGGTGAATTACTAATGCAAGGGGAGATGCAATTAAATCAGAATAAAAAAGAACCACATGAGTAAGTCTTTTGAGTGACTATCCACTCAAAAGACAACATCTTGACATACACAAATCTTATCAACTAAATAACTACCCCCGCAAATTAAAAAAACTCCACTAAAATTATTTGATTTATCTACCTACACCAAAAAAACAAAACCCAAAAATCTATGATACAAGTATAATATATAGAATATAGTCAATATATACAAAATGTACATGAGTACATGTAGAACCTTTCTTAGTGCACCTTCCCTTGGTGTATAATATGCATTAAGAAAGTTTGTAAAAAGTAGGTGCCCCATGCTCATGATATAAGATGAAAAGACATGTGGTGCATGCTTCAAGATAAAAAGACAAGTGGCCGTATGGCTTCTCTAAATGCATAAACTTCTCTTAGTGTATAGTCCTAACACCAAGCACTAAAGGAGGTTCTACTTATATAATATATGGAGTATGGATGTGTTATGTGGAATATCGATGTGGTGTGACATATAAGTATGAATACAAGATATGGGATATGGTTGTTAATCCCATATTCATTGTAATCTAGCCCCTAAAGGACTAAGGGTGTTTTTAAAGAGAAATTGTCAAAAATTGCCGTTTTTAGAGTATTGTCCAAAATTGAAAATAATTTTTTTGAACATCAACCATACAAAAGTGTATTAGAATATTTTAGATATTAGTTGAAAAAATTTCAGCCCATTTGACCACGTGGATTGAAAGATTATAATGTTTGAAATGAGACAAAAAAAATTCATTCCTACAAAACATGTTCAACAAACTTCGATCCCTCTTAAAGTAAAATTTTTTATCTGCTCAAATATGAGGATTTTGACCACTCATAAGTATATGATATCAGGTACACTCACAAAAAATTTTAGAAGCAAATATGGAGTCTAGATTATACTAATGACCTTGCAATGCATAGAGGTTAAGTGAATTGGCAATACACTAGTCATTTTTTGATGATTTTTGTGCAATGAGGAAATTTTGTATTTGAAATCTAAGTAATGAATAATTAGGAACAAACCTTTTGGAATATGTGGGAAGAATTTTGGGAACTTTGACTTCACAAACTGCAAGATAAAAGGTTTGAAGTTAGAAGAAAATGTTTATTTTTAAAATTGCCCCGGCATAGCTAATAAAGTTTGACTCCTCTCAAGATGTGATTTGAGAACTAATTTTTTGGGGGGGAAATTGTATGCCATATTTTATTAGTTACATACATGCCAAATTTCAAAAGTTGATGAGGGTTATATTAAAAGATGCCCCAAGATGCCCCAAGATGCCTAAATTGCCCAAATTCTTTTAGGTAGCATAACTTTTGATTAGGGCACTTCATTAGAAAAGAATTTATATTCCCCCCAAATGAATACATGTTCACATATTGCGTCAAAATTTTGTGAACATCCAATCAAAATTGACTTTGTAAGACCCTATCTAAGTTTTCAAGTGTCCGTTGAATGAACACTTTGTTCTTTAGGGGCTAGTTTGCTCCAAGAAAAACATACCTATTGAAGATAATGAAAAACATAAATATGGGGATAATGAAAAATATACATGTGTGGGGTATTAAGTCACTCACTGATTAAGTGAGTGGGTGGTGAAGTGAATTCACTCACCATCCCCTCGAAAAAGACACCCCCACAACCTTGAGATCCCCAAGATTCTACAAAAACCGAGGTTCAATTGATTGATTTGGCTTAAAATTTTCCTTTCTTCCCCAACACTGGTCCCATAATGGAACCTCAAGCAAAGGATTAACCCCTAAGCGCTCTCACATCTACTTTCTAGACAATGAACATATTGAAACTCAAGTTTCATCCTCATTACTACTTGGATAGAAGCCTTCCTTGGGGAGATACTTTATCAAGTTGTTGTCCTATCCAATGGTTGAATTCAGTATTACTAGAATACACATTTTCTAAAATTACAAATGTGCAAGTATGTCACATGGTTGACCAAGACAAAATTGCATTGACACTAGTTCAAAACTGGATTTGCAAAAATGAGGTCATAGATTTTAAGAACACAAAAGTTTCAAAAAAGGACCATGTGAAGAGAACCTCATTTCAAATCCATTCCAACAAATTTTACTCAAAAAATGATAATCTTTTGCTTATAATTGAGTTTCAAATGAATTTTGAAATTTTCCTTTCAAAGTTTATACCCAAATGTTGGTGATGCCATTGGTGAATCTAATCATATAGATGGAATCTAAAACTCATAGTCTACAACTTTTATTTGTATACCAATTCAAAAACATTCTTCCAAATAGGACTTTATAATGATTTTTCTCAGACCGTCAATTTTAGAGAAGCCTTTGAATGTTTAGGGGTTAAATCACTCACTTCTTAACCCTTGAAGGACCTAAAAGCCCTTTGCAAACATATTAGACATTATGAATTCAATAGCATGTAATTAGAAAAAAATTGACCAAATACTTTTCAATTTGAAGTAAATTAAATGATCATGATCGTACGTAAATAATAATGTATCACAATTCATACATAAAACCACAATTGAAGAGTTATAGAGCTAAATACGGGTCGTGTAAAGGGACCCCAAGGGGCCTTTGATTCAAAAGGGTTAAATGGGTGAGTATTGAAGTGAATTCATTCACTATAATTCCCTTTCTACACCCGTAATCCTACAAACCAGAGGTTTGAGCTCAAATTTCTCTTTCTCCCCCAACACTACACTAATAATGATATTTAGTGTTATGGTACTAATAGTGTTACCTGAGCTTTTACTACACCTACTCTAAATTTCAATTGGTTTGCATTTAGTGTTGTGTTCACAACCCTTTAATTCATAGATTTAGATTTAGATTTTTTTCATGACAATTTGATGAAATAATATGTAACACTAAATGTAATTTTGTAAAAAATTTATATCCAATAGTTGACAAATAGTGTCTATGTTGACATTTAGTGTTAACAACACTAGAAGAATTGTTGACATTTAGTGTTGTGCTTCGTAATTAGTGTTGCAAACACTAAATATCATTATTAGTGTAGTCCCAGAAGGCCCTCCACAAAGGGTTGACCCATAAACATCGACACGGATGTTTAGTGTCCAATGGATGACAAAGAATCTCTCTATTAAGGACAAAACTACAACTATTCATCTTTGGAATTTTGTTTGAAAAGGAGAGATCTTCTACAGTACTTTGACCTCCAATGAGTATTTTTGATTTAAAAAAAAATAGATGATGTCACACGGTTCCAAAAGGGATGGTTTCCACGGTCACCAGCCCGGCGTTTAATGGTTAAGAATGTTATGCAAAAACAAAAGGGGCTTCTGGCTGCCCAGTCCCTCTGCCCTGCCCAAACCCCTGGCAAACCCCTGCCGGCAGCCCTGACACCCGTAACTTACTACTAAGGTCCTCCTCCTGTCACTCTCCTCCTCCCTCTCTCAGCTCCCTCTCAGCTCATGAGCTTCTGCAGCGCCTGCAGCTGCCCCTCCCCACTCCATCTCTCCCGTTTCAGCAATGCCCTTCTCACCCCCACATTGATCAAAGCACCCGCAGCCAACAATTGCTTGCAAAACCTCCGCAAGGGCACCAAACACCAGCTAGAACTTCCCTCCATTGCAAGTACGTACCAAACAATCGAGCGAAGGTAACAGTAATAGCAATGGCGTTGCGCTTCCCAGCAACGGTGACGTTCCTCGTTTTCATACTCGTAGCGGGCTTCTGCCAGGGCGAGCATCTCGTGGCCATGACGCAACCAGCTACCGCATTGCAGGACTTCGACGCCAGTTTGGCGGCCTCCACCCAGTACTACATCTCCTACGGCTCCCTGGACGCCAACCGCGCGCCTTGCCCTGCGGGGGCGGGACGGAGCTACTACACGCAGAGTTGCCAGGGCTCGGGGGCTGTGCAGCCGTATGTGCGCAGTTGCAACCAAATCACGAGGTGCGCCCGTGGTTAGTGGTAGTGGAGGAAGAGGTCGAAGACGTGCAGGGTGCTGTATGTCCATCGTAGGCTTTTGTTTCTTTCTTGGTTGTAGCTTTTCTAGGTTTTGGTGGGTTAGCGTTGTGTTCGCATTGGCATTTGTTGTTTTGCAATTGGAGCTTGGTGTTTGGATCCTTGTGGAGTAGTTAGGAGGACTTCCCCGGCTCGTCATTGATACTGGCCTAGCTAAGGCGGGTCAAAGCTATTCTTTCATTTTCTACGTGACTGGTATGGGTACGGGAATGCATTGGTTGACATGAGTGACCATTTTACATTAGAATGGTAGATCTGCATGCATGTGACAAAGAGTAGGCTAAAACAATTTTTAGGTTCTTTTTTCAGATTTCTGAGATGCTTGAAAGACATTTCCTTGCAGCTGTGAGATTATTCATTTGACAGAGAAACCATGACTGTTCAAGGAGCCCTGGACATCAGCTGTGTTCTGTTTTTATTTGACTTCTTTTCTTATTTGTGGTTTTTGTGGATTAGCATTGTGTGCATTTTGGCGTTCGTTTTTTGGAGCTTGAATGGTATCCATGTGGCTTCGTTAGGAGAACTTTTCAGAACGAAGCTCGTTATGGATACTTGCTAGCCTTGGGGTCAGAAGCCTTCTTTAATTTTCTACGTCGGTATAGAAATTCGTTTGTGGAGGAGAGATAGTTCGTTGAACTAATTTTAAATCAGAATGGTAAAGTCTGCACATGGCATTGAGAAGGCAAAATCTAATTTCAGGTCCCTTGTTCTGATCTGATATCTCTAAGGGAAGGACATTTCTTGAAGCTATCAATTGTGATATTATTCTTGTGAGAATTCATCAGCTGTTCAAGGAGCTCAGCTGTATTCTGTTCTTATGTGGCTTCTTTTCTTGCTTGTAGCTCTATGGTTTAGCATTGTGCACATTGGCATTTGTATTGGGGTTCAAAACTTGCAAAGGTGGGAATGGAACTCACTATGTTGGTCCTAGCTTGTGGTTGATTTTGTAGAACTATTCCAATGCTAACAGACTCTTCGATGGGCTTAGGGTCATATTTATTGTTCCTCTAGGGGTCTGGACAATTGATTGAACCATTTTACATTAGAATGAGGAGTTAATATATGGAAAACTACTATTTTTCGGTCCCCTTCGAGATGGATGTAGAGAATTGTTTTAACTTAGATGGAGGCTCGTGTGATTATTCATGTGAGAAGTATTAGTAATACCGGTATACATTTTGTTCGTCTTGCGCTTACTTGGCTCCTGGCTTCTGGTCTAGGTCAAAAGTCTACCTCTGAAAGGAGACATCAACAATGGTAGCATTTGTTATTTAGGTCCATGTGGACTAGTGATTTTTAGCGTTTAGAATACCTTCAACGAACTCTTCGTTTACAGTGGTCTTCAGATCAAAGTCATTCTTCGTTTCGTTTTACTTGGGTTTCTTTTCTTGTTGGAGCTTTTATAATTTAGCAAAGGGAACATTGACATTTGTTTTTGGACTTCGAATTTGAGGAGGGTATGATAATGCATTGTTATTAACTTAGATGGAAGCTCTATCAATGGATTGTGATTTGGAGCTTTCCTTGCAGCTATGGTAGGATTCATGTGAGAAATCGTTAGCCGTTTGAGCCCCATGTTTTATTTGCTGAGACATACTGGTATCCACAGGGACATGATCGATTATGTGCTTGCAGCATTTCTGTAACACCCAACTAGCATTGAACTTGCCTCAAGTTACTTAGCCTTGTCGGTTCCTGCTTATCCTTGGGAAGCAATGGCAACCGGAAGTTGTTTGTTTAGCCATTACACTAGGTGACAAGTCATGGGTGATTGCAAAAATTGGACTGCAAACTTTTGTCACTAGTTGAAGTGAGATTGACATGCTCAACCACAAGTGAACAATTTTGTTTGCTTTTAGATGATTATTCATTCTCAAGATAGTAATTAGGTTGTCAATTAGTCATTTGTGTATTCATTCATCATGCTTTACACTTAGATAGGTGATTATATTCAAAAGTATCCCCTTTTCAATTGCATCCCTCATCTATACGAATACAACATTTCTATTCAAAAATCTTGAAAAACTGTAGATAGGGATTTAGAAGGATGCTTTTGGATCTACCTAATACCTTAAAAGATTTTCTTTAGTCTTTGATCTCATACAACTAATTTTTATCTCACTCTTATCCATGGATTTTATTTGTGTCAATTATTCACTCTTCATAATTTTGAAATATAGAGAGAAGTATTTTGTGAAATATTCTCCAATTTTGAATGGATGAAATAGCCATAAATTGACTAGGAAAAGTCCAAAGCAAGCTGGTATTGTCACGTTTGAATGGATGTGCATAAAGATGGATGAATAAAGAATGTTTTGTCCATAATCTCCATATTTTGGAATATAAATAACTTCCACAAACCAGTCAAGATTGCTAGTTATACTAACTTCAAAACTTCAAAATTAAATCCCACGAGTCCCACCTGAGAGGTTCATTTGACTGTCAGTGCTTTGTTGTTCGGTGAACGTCGAGTCCTCTGTTTCCAGTACCCTACGTGATGGTACTATTTTCAGACACGACTACGTGAAAGGGCATTGATTTCAATTATCACTATTGATCATCACTCAATCAGGTGATAAATGAAATCAGTACCTTTCCTGACAAAAAGATACTCCCAGAATATGTCATAGTAGAGTTTGAATGCTTCTATAAAGCTTCTGCAATAATAAGTGCATTTGAAAATTAAAAAATGAAGATTCAATTCAGTACAGTACTTACCAAGGTTTCAAACTTCAGTCACCCAATGCTGACAACACATCATCATTACCAAGGTTAGAGACACTGATCGAACTTCAGTTGGTTTTTGTTTGCAATGGCCATACTTCCACAGAATATGCTAAACTCATTCTTCGGACTTCGTGGATCCCTGTAATAATCGGTACTCGTCTGCAAGCGTTGAATTGGTTACAAAAGCAAAACCTGTTGTTGACAGGTGTGATTCCTAAGGTCATAGTAGTAATCACTGCATCAAAGATTCACAGCTTCAGACAAACGGTGTCTACTAATTAAATAAATAATTGAAAGCTCCTAAGCAGATGCGATCAATACTACGGAATTACACTGGACCTGATCATAGCTCATGTACATTGGGAGATTAAACCTAGCACTTCATCTGGTGCCTTACATACTGACGAAGTTCGGAATCTCTGGGTGTATCCAAGCAGAAATCCAAAGCCGAAGTCTACATCCTGAAAAGGAATCTTTATGCATAGTAATTAAGACTGGCTTTCTTTTTAGCTTGCACTTGAATAATACCATCATTGAAGTCTTCATGAGTGACCTGTGGTATAACATAAAATAGACGAGAGCTTAGAAAACAATAATGACAACCCGTATTGATCGAAATTCGAGCAGCTGATACCATGGCAATCTCTGTAATCGTCTAGAGGCGGGCTTCCAATAACATCACAGTTCTCAAAATGTAAGTTAACAAGACTGACAAAATATGAAGGGGTTCCGGGAGTGACTTACTTCAGTGGCATCACGACGAAGTGCCAACATTCCAGCCTCAACGCATACAGCCTTTAATTGAGCTCCATTAAAGTCATCAGTTGAGCGGGCCAACTCTTCGAAGTTGACGTCAGGTCGTACAGTCATCTTCCTTGAATGAATCTGCAGTAGAAATTTGAATGACAAGTACTAAAAGAGGAGTCTATATATAAAACTCTAACTAAGAAAGCAACTAAACAAGCATATGAGAGGGGGGAAGTAGTCACTACAGGGTCACTTTACTGTGCAAAGTAAGTGGAGAGCTCTTGTTCTAGTCCAAACCTGCAAAATTCGAGCCCGTGCCTCCTCTGTTGGATGAGGGAACTCTATTTTCCTATCCAGACGTCCTGAACGCAGCAACGCAGGGTCCAAAATATCTGCTCTGTTTGTAGCTGCTATCACCTGTTCATAGACCATAAGACTATTAGTGCACATAAACTCCTAGTAAGCCTGCATTGGCACATTTTCGCTTTACAAATTACATGTTCTCATTGATAGCAAGTAGCGTTGTCTTAGCAGATCGTTTCCAATCCAATGAAACGTCAATTGACAAGTCAACCTGAATATTTTGAGAAAAAATACAATGTGGAGAAATAAAGAGTAATAATCCTTCAGCAGAACTCACTTTAATGCGTTCATCACTGCTAAATCCGTCCAATTGATTAAGCAATTCCAGCATAGTTCTCTGTACTTCACGGTCTCCACTTACTTCACTGTCAACATCGACCAAAGAGTAAATCACAGATAAGATTGTCTCCACGTCACCAGGTTTACTTCAAATATAATGAGCCAGATAAGCAGAGTCTGAAGAGAATACCACAAACCTGTCAAATCGCTTAGTACCAATAGCATCCACCTCATCGATGAAGATAATACAAGGAGCCTTTTCCTTCGCTAGCTGGAACGCGTCCCTAACAAGTTTTGCACCATCTCCAATGAACATCTGTGAAGATCAGAAGCAGATCAAGAGATATCGTTGTTAATGAAGTGATCCCACTATCAACAGATGAACAAGATGAATTTTCTAGTGAGAAAATTCTGCAAGTGTCTTGAAGGCAAGTGCTCCATGGATACAAAGAGGTCAGAGTAGGATATAACCTGGACAAGCTGAGGCCCAGCAAGCTTTAAGTATGTAGCATTCGTTTGAGCTGCACATGCACGAGCCATAAGAGTCTTGCCTGTACCCGGTGGGCCATACAACAATACTCCTTTAGGTGGCTTAATACCTAAGCTGTCAAACCGTTCTTTGTGGGTCATAGGAAGTACAATCGCTTCCATCAACTCTTGAATCTGTCATACAAGAATGATAGTAGAAGGCATTGAAGTAGTTAAAAAAAAGTGCAGCAATTCTGTGCACCTTAGGGAATTGCCCGTAACCTTCTCATAACACCAAGAAGAAACGCAGTGGTACTTAAAAGATGAGATAAAATATGAAATGTCTGCCTTTCTTGTTGCTTCTATATTATATCGCATGACTTAAGCGCAAACAGAGGACAGACCTACCTGCTTATCCAGACCACCAATATCGGAATACACCTCTGTAGGTTTCTCATCAACCTCCATGGCTTTTACACGCGAGTCGTATTCCGAAGGCAGTGTATCGAGAATCAAATAGCTGTCCTTGTTTACTCCAACCAGGTCACCGGGCTTCAAACTGTCAGGGTCTACTAGACCAACTACAGGCAAGAAGATCGTCTGTAACCACACACAAAATATGGCATCAGAAAGCAAGATAACATGGGATAGAATAATTATGACGCAGTCGCGTATTGCATATATCAAATAGTCCAGTATCAAGAGCACTTACTTGACGTGTAGATGTCTTCAAAACAACACACTTTCCCTTCCTCTGAGAATCCAAATCAACATTAGCACCATCTTCTTCCGCTTCGTCTTCCGGATTCACATCCAAAATCTGCACAGCACAAGAATCATATCAAAATGGCGATTGAATGATTCTGGCAGAAACTCTAGGACCATGATACCACAAGAAAAGAATCATATTGCTCGATAAAATTCTGCATTCCAATGTTCCTCTAAAAATATCAGCTCGATATTTGAAGACTTCCGGATTCAATCTGAATTCGGAACCCTAAACCGAGAACCCCACGTCATCAAATCCAAGGTTGTTGCAATTTCACCTAATTATCTCTACTCGAAGTAAGGTACAGGTACCTTATTGCGACACCTACCTAAATGCCACATCTAAAATGGATGCATATTGACTAGGAGGACGCATAACATCTGTTCAAGTGTTGACTTAGGTCATCTACCAAATAAAACCCTGAACCATTATAGCTTTGCATATGCATATGTTCTCTTGAGCGTTGGTATGCCTTTTGATTGGCTACCAAGAATATTTAAAAATTTGGAAACATTCTAATAATTGTAAATATACTTAGCGCTTGAAGTATCGTTACCATACAGAAGAAGATCTTTAAGCTCAATCTATTCTTCCAGATAAAAGACAAGGAACTGAAACATCCAAAAAAACGATGAAAACATCAACAATTACCTCAATTACGTTTCCGACGAGGTAAGGCAGCTGCTTATTCAGCTTGATCTTCTCCTGATTCTCCTTGATTTTCTCTTTCATAGCATCGTGCTCTAATGTCAATCTGTTCGTCTCATCCTACACGCATCCAACCATCAAACATTTGAACTCACCGGACCAACACCAAAGTGAACAATAAAGAATCCGGAAGCAGAAACAAAATACCTTGAAGACACGGATCTCGTTCTCAAGCAATCGGCTTCGGCGCTGAATATCTTCCGGACTCAACCCGGCCAGCTCGTCGGTGCCATCGTCTCCAAAGATATCAGCCTCGTTCATGTTGAGCGCCATGCTGTTGTTCTCTTCTCTTTACTTCTGTTCTGTTCCCTACTCTCTTCCTCAAATGCTTCCTCGAGATTGCTCCTTCCTCGCCAACAAATTGCAGCAAATGCAAAAATCCAACAAGGGCTCGAGCCTTCGTTTTGAAAATGCAATTAGGTTTTCAAGAGTTTCGACCAGATTCTCATCCGGAATCACTTATCATCCACGGATTTCATCCTAATCTGCTGTTTACATCCGATTCCCCAAATTCTATGACCAGTTGACCACTTCTTGAGGACTAGTGTGCCTTGTGCCGTTGCCACAGCCAAAACTATAGTAAAAGTAATTTTCTAATTTTTTGATTCAAAAAAACTTTGAAATTCAATAACTTTCACAATGTAGGTTCAAACGTCACAAAACAAAGCATGTGCTGAGTGTGCACCCCTCCTCACACAGAACTTTCCGACAGTACTAAGCACACAACCAAGGGACATGAGGTTCAAGAGATCTCAACATAACAAACAAATAAACAAAACAAAACAAACAACCTAACTAAAGGTATGGATGTGATATTAAAACTACAATAATAATGAAATTTAGTATTTGCTACACTAACTAATTGCAAACTCTAACAATAAATGGCAACAATGTTCCTAATGTTACCAACACCAAATGTCAACATGAACACCAATTGTTAACAAAATTTCTACCCAAAAAACTAAATTAAGACTAAGACAGTTCACCATGCATTAAATCAATATCCAATATGAATACTAATTGTCAACTAAATGAAAATTAGAGTGAGTTATATGATAGGATAAAGAACACTATGGGTACCGTATTAAATTTTATTACTCACTCCATCCCATAATGATCTTTTGATTGGCTTTAATTTTTTGTTCCAAAATGATCTTCTTGTTGCAATTGTAACATTGGGAGTTGGTCAAATTCCATTTTTGATTGCTATCTAAGACCAACAAAACAACTCCTAAAAATAGTTCCTTCTTCATCCATACAATCATCAATCGAAAGATAAATGAAATGATTGAAGGGATCAATCAACACTATTCAATTGTATTTTTTGCATCTCCTTGAGTATTGCCAATTGAAGGAGATGAAGCTGTGGGAGGCAAAGTAGAGGTCCACACATAGTCTTGGACCCATACAAAGTGTCTATAAAATGATGACCTCACACTCAACAATTAAATGCTCAGTGGTGCTTTTTGAAAATGCCTCAAGAATTCCACTTTTCAATACTCGAAAACCGCACTTTGAAAAGGGCTCCAAAACTCAAAATTTCTAGGATGCTAAGAATGCACCAAACTCTACTAGTGCAAATGGATCTTTAAAATGTTATTTTTAGCCTTAATTCATAATATTTTGTCGAACATGAAGATCATTTCACGATAGAGGTAGTATTATTTATTAGTGTAGTGAGACTTGTTAAAGATTTGTCCTATTTATGTATGTGACAATAATTTACAGAAGTTGTAATATTTTTGAAATAATGAAATTAGTTTTAGATGAAATATTAGTACATTTTCTCAATTTTCAATAAAAATATTGGTAGTAATACTAGTTTTATAGATGACATCAACTTCAATATTAGAACAAATCTTTGTAGAGTTATCGTTTAATCCCTTTGTACCCAAATATTTTTTTGACTTTGTCCATATTTGGACATGCATACATGCTTATTCACATATGTCATAACTTTCCTTAATTTTATTGATTATTCATAAGAGGAAATTCTTTTATATATATTCAAAGATGAATTTGGATGAAAAAACAATTATTTGCATAAGACATTATCAACATGAATAGAATCACCTATTTAGCAACCAAAACATTTGGTTGAAACATTACCAATGAAGACTATTAGGAAGTTTGGGGATAAAATTCAATCTAAATTGCCAATTTCATATTATAATGTATGAAGTGCATAATCACCATTAGACAAGCCTATTACTATCCATTAGGAGTTTTGAAAAATAACAAGTATCATAACTCATATAACCAAATGTTCTAAATTTCATTCTCACTTTGATATAAAAATGATATAAATAATCATATAATCTAAGTATTTTTTTATAAGAAGCAAAATGAGTTAAGCTCCATAGTAGCATACATTATTCAACAACCTCAGACATTATTTTCAATAGTCAATATCAAGAGGTAGAATATGTTGCCATTGTCTGTTATTAAAAACCTATCAAGCAAGTCAATCCTCAATGAGAAACTACCATTGAGATGTACCATTGAAAAGTTGACATACGTAAGGAAACATAAAAAGAAAGACCAACAACTAACTTAATTATGAAAGAGTTGAGCCATACAATTATATAAAAAAATAAATTTATTGATATTCTAATTGTAGGCCACCTTAGATTAAACTACATGTGATTGCATAGACTCAAAATGACACCTAAGCTTCACAACTAAACATGGTTATGAAGGTGCACAATTAAGATGGTTTTGTGATAAAGGAAAGGATTGTATGGTTTCATGATAGGAACAAATTTAAGTGGTGACTAAAATTAGGTTTGTCTATCTTTCAACATTATACAACATTCTCAAGTCATTTTAAAGATTAAAGCATTTGTTTGGTTGAATGAAAAGTAATTTGAATGAAATACTAACATGTTCATCGTCATGAATATGAACATTAGAGCAATTATAGATCAAATTCATCTACTTTTCCGTATAAAGTATGAATGAAAACTATTTGTCCATCCAAAAGTCACATTTTGACAATGGTGACCACTTCCTACAAGTTCAATTGTTAGCACTTTGATGTCCAAAACTTGAACGATGTATAAAGCATTAGAAATTTTATCAAGCCTCTAAAAGACCATTTCAAGATTGCTCCTTGCTCTATGAACCATCCAATGTTCTTCAGAATATTTAAGTAATAATAAATGAAAAAATAAGAATTTCAAAATTTTAGTTCAAAAATATAGAGTAATAAATAATTTTAAAATGATAAAAAAAAAAATTTAATTAATTAATATTATCTAACATGGCTAAACTTCGCCCATGATAGTTTGGTGATTTGGTGCAGTTCCTAGAGTTCTTGATAGTTTGGGAACACAAGGGAACTCACAATCTTGTAAAGCACCTAAATCTCATCTAATGAGGTTTCAAGGGCTTTTACAACCACAAAACTTTTTATTCATCCAAAACATTGCTTGACTTTTAACACTATAAGAAAATAGTGTTGCTCTAAACACAATCCACATGACATTTTTGTTTGATGTAAAATAGAAACATATGTTGAAATGAATGTTTTTATTTTACATCAAACGAAAATATCATGTGGATTGTATTGAAAGCAACACTATTTTCTTATAGTGTAAAAAAAAACACTCTACGTATGATGAATTTGATCTAAATTCTACATATTTATTATGATATAAGCAAAAGTATGCAAAAATTCAAGAAAGTTCAAGCACTAAGGGTTTTAGAAGGTTGACATGTATGGACCACGACAAGGGCTTTTGATCCTTTGTCCATGGAGACAAGCTTAACTGTCAATTTTGAACATCAATTTTCTTAAATTGACAAAATTTTATTAATTTGGTACTTTTCAAGACGAGAGGACTGCAACAGAAGATATACAAGTTCTAATCTTTAGATCTTTCTTTAAATATATGTCATCATTTCTGGCACAATAGTTGTGCCAATTTAATGAAATTGACAATTTTGTTTTGTAAGGCACCCAAATGATGCGGGATTACTTCCAAATTGCAAATTAATGTTATAATTTAGTCCCGCCAATATTTGACAAAGCGCATGCAAAATTCATCTGCTCTATTAAAGTCAGTGACACTTTTAATAGTTCCACTTCTCTTGGTTACCCCTATGGATCAAGCCCTTTTCATTATCAAAAAAATACCAGAAATTGCCATTTCTATTGCAAAATGCAAAACTCTTTAAATAATTTCATTTTGAGCATCCAACAATAGGATTTGGAATAAGACTTGTATAATTTGAATGCGTAGAAAAAAATTCAAAAAACTCTAACGTAGTAGATTGTATGATATTAGTGTTCAAAGTGCTAAAAGTCTTCAATTTTTTGAACATTGCCAAATTAGGTTTGTAGACTTCCAATCTTCTTAGGGCCGCTTTACACTTAGAGGCCGGGCCAATTTCGTGTTTCAAAGGCCAAGAATCTTCACTTGTGATTGGATAAAAGGCTGAAATCAGCCCCAACCCCTTTACACCTAGAGGCTGAGCCAATTTGGTAGAATGAAGTATTTATTAAAAACAGACATGATTTGACATGGCCCAAGCTTGCTGAATTGGGTGCACCAAAAGTTGGGGAGCCAATTCATGGCCTAAGGGCCAACGTCAAATTTCAATTAAATTTATTTTTCTTATAAAATATTATTTTCTTAAACAAATCTGATTTGTTGGATTTTGTGCAATTGGCCTATAAGGTAGGAGGTCCATAAAGCGCTTATCTAAGAGCTGAAACTGAATTTTGGGGAGGTGAAACTTCTTGAAATATTTTACAGTAAAATTTTCTTGAAAGACAAGAGGAATTGACATCTAACCCAAGTCGTTTCATATTTTTTGGAGCTTTGTAGAATTAGTTATGAATTTTTGAAGTCGAAATGGCATAGGGCTCTACAACCGCCCACCTCCTCAAATGTACACTATTGGTACATCCACGTAAAGATGAAAAAATCCCATGTACAAATAGTGTACATTTGAGGAGGTGGGCGGTTTTAGAGCCTATGCGGATTTTGAGCCTCCTACCTTAGGTTGAAAGTAGCCCTGAAATTTCAGCCCCTCTCTCCCTTTTTCCTAAGTTTATTTGAATTGACCCAGCTTCTTGGCCCCAAGGCCTTTACATATGGGAGAATTGGCCCCACTAGTAATTATTACTTGGGGACGGCCTCTAGCCCGAAAAGGGCTGAAATTTTGTGCAATCAGACTCAAGGAGAATTGGCCCAACCTCTAGGTGTAAAGTGGCCCTTAGTTTGAAATTTTTTCACTATAGAGTTTGGTAGTAAAATCATTATGGTGAAGAATTTGAGCTAAAAATATGACCAAAATATTGATTTCGATTCTTTAAAAAAATTGTTAAGTACAAATAAGTACATGATGGAAGATAAAATTAAATTGTTGTTAGATTTAAAATGGAATTGAAATATGCTAATCTTTTCGATGGAGTATTGTATCAAGCAATTTAAATCCTAATGAACTCTTTTTCTTCAAAAATTGTGAAAATTGAACCCACAAAATAATTCTATATGTTATCTTTTTACAAAGATGCCCTAATTGCATGTAAAGCTAATGTCTCAACAACTCCCACATTACTAATCTTAATGGAATGAATCAAAGCTTTCTATTCAAACATAAATATTTTCTAAAGAAAAGTAATTTTAGAAAAAACAATTTTGATTTTTTTTGCTACCTAGGCTTAGCTATATTTACTTTGGATGGCATAAATTATTTTTATTGAGAAATGATTCAAATAAAAATTATATTTTCATAGAGCTAATCCATACTCACATCTTCCAAGAAAATTTAAGAAATTATGCCACTAGTATGCTTTAGAGTGAAGATTGTGACAAAATTACTTAGTGAAAAATGATATTATTATAATCTTAGAGGAAATTGAATACAAATTGTTAAATTTAAAAAAAAAAATTCAATTCGTTTGAAATCTCTTTTTAATATAAAGTGGAATTGTATAATATATGAAAAACTTCCAAGTATAACAAATCTTCTTAAAAAAGCAACTTATAGAATTCATTTTTGAACTCAATTTTGAACATAATATACATAATAACAATTAAATATGAATATAAATATAAACATAGAATTGAGATTTTCTTTGAAAATTTTTGCTACTATAATTGGAGTGCTTCAATTTTGTTTAGAACTATTCAAGTTTCTTTTATTGTATGTAATATCTACTTCCACTCCACAATCATTTAAGAATAAAAATCAAATTCTCCATGTTTTTCATTTTTTTCGTAGACTCTCAATTTAGTTTTGCAACATGAAGACAAAAATTATATTTCAAAATATTATGCACAATTTTATTGATTTAAGAGGTTTTAAAGTCTAATGACATAGTGTGGCCAAGTCTGAAAACAAATATTCCTTTGTTCTTAAAATACTAATGTTTTGCAATGTACTTAATCTAAGTTTTTAGATATTTTCATGATTCTTCATACTATTCTAGAGCAAGAACATATAGTTGGGTATGCTATAAAATGAAAAAATTTCATTTCATTTCTTAAATTAAAATTGACAATTTTAGAATGTATAATCAAACTTTTTCCCTTTCTTTTGACTATTTGTTCTTTGTTGTGTGAACTAAGACAAATTGTTAGGTTGTTGACATAATGGAGTGAGAACATGAATAGAGTTTAAAATGGGATTTGAAATGATCTAAACAATTAGAATATGGAAAGAAACAATTTTGCTTGGATGTCCTTAGAAGATTAATGGTTATCATTATGGGTGATAAGAGTCACACTCTACTTTCGAAAGGAGGCACCAAGGATAGCACTCGCTATCTAAGCCTACATGGCTTAGATAGTAGAACTATCCCCAATAGACTCTTCATTCACATTGGTCAATTAAGGTAGGAGGCTCGAATGCTGACTAGGCATTAAGGGCGATGAAGACTCAGAGGTACATTTTACTTTTTGCAATGTACCAACTTTGCACATTTTAGGAGGTGGTCACTTTTGATGACCACAAAAGACCACTTTTTTCAACTTCAGAAATTAGTCACTAATTCCACAAAGCTCCAAAAAAATATTGAACAACTTGGGTTAGATGCCAATTTCACTTGTCTTTCAAGGAAAATTTACTAAATAATATTTCAAGATGTTCCACCTCCCCAAAATTCAATTCTAACCCTTAAATGGTCGATTTATGGACCTCCTACTTTATGACTAGAGTTCTTCTTCTTCTAAGAGTCAAGAATTCTTGAATTCCTCTCTCTCGCTCTCTCTCTTGGTTCTCTCAATTTTTCATTGTCATTTCTCTTGTATCTTGAACTCTTTCACTTGTGTATGTAATTAAGTTACTTTGTAACAAATTGTCAATCATGTGGTTCTTTTACTTATGGTGTGTTGGAACTGTGGTATAAATTTATTTATTTATTTATTTTCTTGACTGCAGCGTAAATTTTTGTATCTAGTGATTGGATTTTTATTCAAGTAATATTGTATCCATTTGTCCTACCCAATTCTTTGCTTGGTTGTGTGTGAGTATCAGTCAGAGAACAGATTTCCATAATTTTGGTGCATCCAAAGTTACAGACAATTAGAACTGGAATGTACACCACTAGAATAATTTTGTCTGTGATGGGTTGCCTTCCATTTGGCCTGTCATAGGTTGAGTTACCTTGGTAGAATTTGTATCATCATTGTATTTAGTGATTGGATTGCTTTGTGGTTTTTTTTGTGTATCATCATGTGGAAGTGTGGAATTGGATGTGTGAATAATTGTTCAATCTGGGAAATTTAGAACAGACTTAACCCCTAAATGCCCGAGGCACAAGATTTTTGGTGTTTCGAAAACTTTGAAGTTAAGTAGAACTCAACCAAATTGCTATTATTATTAGTTTAGATTTTTGGAGAACTCTTTTTGAAGTCTAATTTTAGGATAAAAAAGTTGATCTGAAAAATGAAGGATTATGATTTTTCTATTCAAGATTTTCTGCAAGGATGCCCATTGCAATCTTGACCTCCTGTAGTGTTGAGGGCTCTTGGAAATGAGCCTCAAATACACTAGATCTTGGAGGAAAAATCACATTAGAAATTCATTTAAAAAAATCGTAGAATAGATTTTGAAAAACCGTAAATTGATTGGGGTTGTGCATGCTAAGCCCTATAAACTCATATTTTTTTAGTGACCAACTTTTTAGAGTAGACATGCAAAAAGAGAATTGAAAATTTTTCATAGTTTTAACACCCTCATGATCAAACATTATAATCTTTCAATTTGTAAGTGATATTGTTACGTTTTCTTTTCCTGTGTGATCTCTAACATGTCTAGTTTGAATTTGTATGGTTAAAATTCAAAAGAAATTGGTATAACTTATGAAAATGTTGACTTTTTGTTCAATTTAGAATAAATATCAAGAAGCTCCAAACAGGCCTTGGGCATTTAGGGGTTAACTTAAATTGGTTGATTGGATTGGTTAAGGCATGTTTTCACTTGGCCTTAGGTCATAGGAAAGAGTGGTGGTTACTAGCTTAGAAGTTGTGATTGTTCACACCTACTGTTGTCATTAGTTCCCGAACTTACATGGACACCCTGCTGGCAAAGGTGTAAGCGCGCTGTTAAGTGAAAAGTTGCTCTTTGAGTTGCGAAAACTGCGGGCTGAAATGCTGCTATTATGTAGTGTCACTATCTTGAAGAAACAAAGATTTGAGAAGATTTCGGAACTATACTTGTGGTGCTATGTAGTCACTGTTGTGAAGCTGTATTACAAAAGAGCATTGTCGCTATTGTTGGCAAATATTGTGATTTTGTTGAAGATGCTTTTCAAACATTTGCTCCAACTTCGGAAGGGAGGAGACAATGCAGAAGGCCCAGAAACTGTGAGGTGGCATTTCCTGCTGTACCTCCAAGCTCCATCGTCAACGCCTTCATGAACTCCACCGATACACTCTCCTTCATCAAGCTTTTGTTTCCCACCTTGCATTTGCCCCATATTTGATGGTGAGTGCCTGCAGCCTGCTATCAAGAAGTGCATTTCATCAATATGAATTCATTCATTACAATTCCTGTTTATCTGCATTCAACTTCATGTGAGCAATTTGCACAATATGCTTCTTATGGTCAGTAATCACAGGTGGTCGAGACCATAATTACCATGCACTGCTCTGCTATGATCTAAGTCACTTTCATTGGTGAGATGAGTGCTCCACTTCACCGAAGTCATGCACTGGTCACTTACAAGAATTCTCATAAACTGCAATGTGTTCCACTGCACTCCTCTGAAATTGAGGCATTCCCTGGAGACTTGCATGCTGCTATGCTTCATGAAAATAATTTCCCATTGTGGTTCCATTTATCATTGTGGATGTGTACATGAGTATCCAACACTACCGTCACGAAAAACTGATCTG
The DNA here is from genome assembly GCA_963920665.1 of Straminergon stramineum. Taxonomy (NCBI): domain Eukaryota; kingdom Viridiplantae; phylum Streptophyta; class Bryopsida; order Hypnales; family Calliergonaceae; genus Straminergon; species Straminergon stramineum. The sequence goes on from OY987264.1 coordinate 43,062,509, forward strand.
TGCCCCACCAGGTTGCTTGTGCGTGGCAGTTTTTGTATGTTTACCTCTTTGCAATGAAATTCAGTTTCATTTGTGTCAAAAACAAAACAAAATGATCTGCTGGTGTGAACACCCACTCTTGCCCAACAGTACTATCTACCTTGCTTGCAGATTTTATTAAAGCCAAAAAATTTGTACCACCACAAGTCAGAACAGCGCGATAGTATGCACCTATGTTTGCTTCGGAAACTCAACCATAAACATACCACCAGTGTGAAAGAGACCGGAAGGAAAACCATAAGCGACTTTTATTTTTTAAGACCGCTCCTCCATACAGCCAAGTGAGAATGGGCCTTTAGAATATTTGGTAAATCAATTTTCCCGAGTGCACATTATTTTTTGACAAGTTGTGGAGATGAGGAATTGGAGCTGGTTGGTGTGACGACTGCAAGCTGAAGCTGTTTTTACTCCCAATCCAATTGTCGGTGGGTTGGAAATTGAAGCTGTATTTAAAATCGGGTAATATATATTTTAACCATTTGTCTCAAAAATGAATTCATTGTGTTTAGGCTTCAGTTGATTTGATTTGTGAATTTTAGAAGACAGTTAGTAGCAGTTGGGTTCTGAGCAGCAATCCCCAAACTGGCTAAATTTTGCTCAGCTGCTACTTAATTTCTTCATACCCTTAGTGTTAAATTCAAAAAAATCTTCCAAAAACGAACATTTGTCTAATTTCCCTGAACCTGTTCTGGGATCACTGGTTGGGAGGGTTGTTTAAGGCAGGAACATACGAGCTGTTAAAAATTCAGTATAGTATAAATGAGAAACAACCAACCTCATGTATAATCAGAACTTGGATAAGTTATTATTGTACAACGGGATATGCTAAAGTCTGTGGAATCTGTCAATTTGCTTGGTTCATGTCTGATTGTTGAAGAAATTTGTTGTGGTGATCATGCATGGTAACTTCACCTAAAATCACATGAATATGCTCTGGGGCATGATGTGATTGCTCTAGAAAATGAACAACAATTTTTGCACATTGGTGATGAAAGACTATGAATCAAAATGCAAGTGGTTTTATAATTTTTGGACACATTGTAAATTAGTTGCAAATTTTCAGAGATGCAAGGTCTGGAGTGCTAAAAGTGTCATATACGTGAAGTGAAAATGCATTTGATGCACATCAAGAAATCACACTAGTAGTATTGAAACATGACATAAAGAAGAAATTGAAACAACACAAAGTTTACCAAAAACTGACCACTTGTGAAGTTGCCACCTCCACAATGCTATTAATAGAGCTGCACAACTTTCAACATGGCCCTTAACCCCTCTTTACAATTGTCCTTGTCATGCACACCATTTTCAGTACCTTCCTTGTTGAGTTTCCCTTAAAAAATAGGGATTGGTTTTTAGGAGAGCTCCATTTTGGGTGTAGTGACCTTATTGGAAGTTCAGTATTTTGAGGTTGACAAATTGTACAATTCCAGTTGGGCATGATGTATGAAAGTCTATGTATGTATTAAGTTATAGTAGTGGTGTAATTAAAATTATAGTAGTGGTGTACATTCTAGTTTTGAAACGTACACCTCTAGAATATTTTTGCTTCTGATGGATTGGCTCCCATTTGGCCTGTCATAGGCTGAGTTACCTTAGTTAGTTAATCATTCCTTTATTTTTATTTGTAATTGTCCACAGTAGTGAGTGAATTTGATACATAACAAGGAGATTAGATGAGTATGAATAATTGTTGTGGTTGTCTGTGTTATGTGAATTTGGCTGGGAAAACCAGAAGATGAACTGTATGGGTGGAGAACAATTCATGTCTTTAATTGTTTAAAATTTTTTTTTTAATAACTAATTGTACAGTTGTGTCTTAGTGCATCTGTGTGGGAATTTTCTGTTCGTAGATGGGAATGGAGTTGGGGTTTGCATTTGCATGTCAAAACTTTTGAGTGATTTACATTCACAGTGTGAAAAGTGTTAGTTCTCAATCTTGGCAGTAAGCTCGGTAGTCATTCAGACAGCCTGGGTGTTGGACAAATAGTACACTGAATAGGGGTATTAAGGGGACCCATACTAATTAATTGACATTCCAAACTATATAAATATCTATTTTTATTATACATCCGTAGTTATTGAATCGTAGTTATTGAAGTGTCTCAGGAATGTACATCATATTTCAAACATCTACAATTTTCCACAATCAGTCCCTTCAATTTTTTGGTCCCCTTCATATCCCTATTCAGTGTACGGTAGAAAGCTACACTAATGATGGTATTTAGTGTTGGCAACTCTAATTACGAAGCACGACACTAAATGTCAACAATCTTGTTAATGTTACCAACACTAAATGTCAACATAGACACTATTTGTCAACTATTGGATATAAATTTTTTACAAAATTACATTTAATGTTACATATTATTTCATCAAATTGTCATGAAAAAAATATAAATATAAATATATGAATTAAAGGGTTGTGAACACAACGCTAAATGCAAACCAATTGAAATTTAGAGTAGGTGTAGTAAAAGCTCAGGTAACACTATTAGTAACATAACACTAAATATCATTATTAGTGTAGTGAGATTGTGAACTGTGTTAACTGGACTTTATGTTATTAACCCTTCAACACTGAACGAAGCTAGATATGAACTACAATGTACAATACGAAAAATTGTACATACAATGAGTTGTTGCGACCTGGAGATTCCCCAGGTGACAATTTCGCTGGACAAAGGCGATATGGCTTGTAACTTAGCTCGGAATTCAGCTTGTTTCATTGTGGTGTCTTTCATGGCATTCCTGTCATCAAAATTTCCAGATTCCTCTTCAATATTTTGGGAGGGAACTACTGTAAGGGAGCCAACCCATTTATGACCACTTAAGCAAATACACGTACCTGCAAGGGAGGTTTCAATAGTGGGAAAATTTTCCCATGAGCAGAAATAGAGTTCATAAGGTTTCCATAATTTTTCAAAATTTTTTTTTCTCAAAAAATAATTACTACGAATTTTTAAGCTGAAGATTTTGTTCTACCTATATTGGTCATATAAGGTAGATGTGCCAATGACTGCACACACAAAGTTCAAATCCTTTTCCACAATGTTATAAGAACTTGCAAGCTCTAAAACTTGGCACGATTATGAAATACCATGTTAACATTCACTTCCAAAAAAATCCATGCAAAAAGGTTTCTTTTTGCAAAATCTATTGCAACTTAAATGTAACAAGCTACCAAATTAGTAAAAAAAGGCTTGTAGCCCTTCACCGCACAATGTGTAGTGACTGTGCAGTGGTGCAAAACTGCATTCCTGCGAAGTTCCCTAAATTGCATTCCCGAATTAATTTTGGGTGTTCCCATCATTTTGGGCGTTCTTAATGTTTTGGATGTTGTTCCCGATGTTTTGGAAATTGAGTGGTGACTGTCCAATGAATGTCCGATTTTATGTTGCTTGCGGTCATTGGCACATCTACCTTAGACCTTCTTATTTTCAACCAAGGGCTAGTTGCAAAATCCAACAAAGGTTGGTTCCAATTTTGAGAGTCTTGTAGCCAATCATAATGCACTACAACAACTGAGGAACTATGCCATCATTAATTGTTGCTAATCACTTCCTGATTCAAATTACTCCACCCTACCTTGCCAGACTAGGTTTGTGATTACTAATGGGTCGTCTCCCTTAGTTCGAAGAATTGAGTCTGAGAGTATTATCTCTTGGCACATTTGAAGAAACATTAGCAAACTAAGGTAGATATTGAGCAATTGTTGCATTGAATTCGACTCCAATTTCTTCATTTCATTGAAGAGGAAGTAGTCTTGTATCGTTCGGATGATCAAATCTCATTTCTGAGCTAGTGCGAATTTGGCCACTAGAGGGTACCTTTGACTAAGGGTGCATGTTGTACCTCTTGGGAAAAGAGCATTGGAGAACAAAGTATTGACATCAGAAAGTTTAGAACCTGCGGTTTATCAACAATTATCATATGGTTATCATTGTTTCATGGATTTGCACGTTAACCCCTAAAGGACCAAGGTGTGTTTTTTGGCAACATAACTTTCTTGGGCAGGTATGTGTGACTAGATATTTCCATGTTTTTAGCCCAAACTTTAATAGAAGGTGTGGACAAGGAATATCTTTCATGTGCACTAAATTTCAAGGCATTTGGAAATATGAGTCAAAAGTTATGGCCTAATATGTAGTTTGTTTCTCAACTCAGGTAGTCTGGGCAGATCTGAAAAAATCATTTTTTTCGAAAATAAAAATTTGAAATTAGTTTTCTAGATTTATATTGACATAGAAAGCTTTCAATCATTCCATTTTGATCAATGAGTCAAAAGTTATGAGATGTTTTAGTTTGCAAGCAAGTATGGATTCTCTACTCTAAAATAAACTTTGAAGTCCTTTATTTAACTCAATTTTCAATATTTAAAAAATAAATAAAAACATTAGATGTAGATTGTTTATTACAACATTACAACCATTGGGTTTGGGATTTTTCAATTCCATTAATAAATTGTTAACAATTTAGTATTTTGAATCATTCTCTACATCTTTATACTTACTATTTTTTTCTATATGTTGTGCAATTCCAAATGATTTGAAAATTTTCAAGCATGTAGCCAACTTGCATTGAAGAATGAATCTAAAGAAGTGTAGATAACTAATTATGATTTAAGTTTGTAAATTTCTGGCCTTTTTTGATGTGTCTTTTATTGATTTTAACTGGTTGTTTTTGAATTTTGTGTCTTAATTTTGTGTTTTAATGGACTAATTGGATTCTATTTGGTGTTTTGAGTGGTGGATGATTGTTAAATGTATATGTGCTGATTTGGGTGGTTGATTTCCTAATTGGAACGGTCCGGCTTTCCAGCCAAGTTCCAAGTTTTTGAATCTGTGTTCCAAATTAGGTGATGATTTTGTCCAAGTTGGATTGATAGTGGGTGAGTGTTTAGTCCAGTTGGCTGTTTTGAGAGTTGATTCCAATTTGGAATTTTTTGTGTGTATGGCAATTGCCTTTGAAGTTTCAATTTGGTGGTTAAATGATGGTTAGTTTGTCTCTCCCAAATTTGTAACTACTAGGTTTTGTGAGTCCTATTTAGTGTGGTTTTTCTTTCATTTTTCTTTACCGTCTGTTGAGTGAAAGTTCAGTTGTGTCCGAGCTCGTTGAAATTGTGTATTTCTTTGTTTTTTTGGAAGTGTTTCCAAGTTGGTTATGTGTGTGTGTTAAGTGATTGAAGGTGTGATGTTTGAATATTTTTGGGACTATGATGATTGTGTCATAGTTGGATGTTTGCTATTTGGAGAAGTTTGTGTGAAGTGAATTGAGAAGGCAAAGTGAAGATAGATGGAAGCTATGAAGTAAGTGAGATCCTAATTGGAAATTTTAGAGTGACAAAAAGTAAGTATTCTAATTAGGAAAGAAAAAATAATAATAATAAATTAATATGAATGTAAGAGGAGAGGAAATGAGACAATGAGTGGAAGGATAAAGAGAAAAGTATTATTTGTAACGGTGATGTGTTCACCAAATTAATTAGTCAAGTTGGAAATTACATACAAATTGGTGTTGTGTGTATGTGTGAACCATTATATTGGTTCACTATTTAAAAATCCCAAAATATAAACATTAGGCACGAATTTATAAATTCAGAAGTGTTAGTACTCTAGATTAAGTCATAACCATCAATTAAGGAGTTTTCCACTAGATAGCAATGAAAACTTCAAGAGGTTAGGGCAAAATGCTAGAAAATGCAATTAGGAGGAAATTAGGGGAAATTCTAGGGAAAAAATGGGGAGTTAAAACTAAAAAGAAGTTAAGCAAGATTTGGTAGAGTAACCAAATTAGGCTAACGGTAAAATGATGAGAAAATGAAAACAAAAAATGAAAAATGAAAATGAAAACAAAAGACTAGAAGTAGGAAATGAAACTAAAAGTAAATTAAAAACCACAAAAACAAGAAATAAGAAAAAACACAAAAGAAGTTAGTTAAACTAAAACTATGACTAAAACACTAGTGTAGTGGGTAAAACGCTAAAATAGTGCTAGAAACACTAAAATAGGATTTTACAGTAAGTTAGAGGGTTTTACAGTAATTAGGGGGGGGGGGGGGAAACACTAAAATAGAGCAATTTACACTAAATTAGCGGAGTTACAATAACCTAGCGCGATTTGCACTAATTTGGCACATTTTGTACCAAATTAGTGGATTAACAGTGAATTAGTGTAGGATGAAAGTAGTGTAGAAAATTAATCCGTTAGAAAGTTGGATATAGGCAAAATTAGGGTTTGGAACTCTCTCTCTCAACTTTCTCTCAATTTTTCCCAACTTTGTGTGCGTGTGTGTTGGAGAGCGTTTTGGGTGATTATGGACGTTTTTAAAGCATGAAGAGCTAGAGACTAGAAGGAGGAAATCAAGGTAGGACAATTTGTCGAGTAGGGCACTATTTTTTGAGAAAAAATGGTGAAGGAATGATAGGAGTGAGGTCAGATGAGAATTGGAGTGGAAAGAATTAGGGTTTTGTTGAAATGGGAGGGGATTGCCAACTTTGGTGACTTATTGCGGAAGATTAGGAAAGCGGAATGGACTGAATTTTTGGGAGGATGGAGAGGAGAAAGTCAGATTTCCAACAAAACAAGTCTCAACCGATTCTGAGAAAGGAAAAGGACGGAGCAGCTGATTTAATGCGAGGAGGTCAAGCTGCCTCCACCACGGAAGACCTACGACTTTAGCGAACGACTGTGGGATTTCGGTGAAGTGGATGAATGTGAATTTTGTTGAGAAGAAATATGGGGAATTCAGCTTTTCAACGAGACAACTCTCGCCCAATTTGGAGTAGGGACAAAGTTGGGGTGATCATTTTAGTGTGACAAGGTTTGATGCCCATCTAGTGGCAGTTCATTTGGGATATTTCATCTTTTTTTCTTGTGATTCAACTAAATCTAAATGTAATGTTAATTACAATATGATCTTTTCTTATCAATCTTGAAGCAATAGTTCAATGGCCTTGCATGCAATGTTCTTGTAGGGTGTGAATGTTTAGAGGGTATATGAGAATTTTTTAGGGTTTTAGGGCAAGCGTGGAAGCGTTGCCCAAATTGGGGGTAAAATTAGGGTTAAGATATGGATTAGGAAATTGAAGGAAAAAATCAATTGGCCTAAAAGGAATGTGAGAAGATGTTAGGGATGGGATCTATGGAATTAGGAAGGTGGTTGGCATCAATTTAGGAAGTAAAGTAGGAATTGGGGTGGTTGTGGTGTGCTGGAATTTAATTTCAGGACACCAAATTGACCCATTTGGTGCCCCAATGGCTAATTTTAGGCAAAAGTAGGCCTAATAGGTTGCCCTAATCTCCTGGAGTAGGTACTAGGGTCATTGGAGGATTTTAGGGTGCATATTAAGGTGGTGTAAGGGTGATATCTCCATTTCACTTAGAGGAGTTAAATGTTAAAAAGTTGATAAAAAAGCATTTAGGAGACCATTGCTTGGAAGGCAATTTAGGTAGGTGTCACATACACTCCCCACCGGCCAACTCTAGGGGGTTTCTTTGCCTTGCAGTGAAAAAGCCTTATAATATGTGTGAGAAATTATGTGTTGTGGTATGCGATGAGTTAAATGTGAGAGTTTGATGTTGAAGTAATGGAGAATAATTTCATAATTTGTGATTGCAATCCAAGTTGGTTTATTGATGATGTATGTTATATGAGCAATTTTAGATAGGAGTTTGTTTGATTGTATGTGGCCTGAGTTAGTTTAAGCCACTATCCAAATTGGAATGCGTGTTAATCCTAAATGTTGTCTTGTGGTATTTCTAATTTGGTTTGTTGTGAGTACATGTATGGTTGGGATTAAGTTTTGATGAGAAGAAACAAGTGTCAAGTTAAAAAAATGAAAAAAATAAGAACAAAAATTCAAGTTGATTAAGCAAAAAGCTATGGTTCCCTAGTTGGAGACAAAGCAATCGGTGGAGATTAGATGCCAAGTCGGAAGTTGAAAAGCCAAAGCAAGGCTATAAAAGCAAGAAACCCAATTTGGAGCAAAAGGATAAAGAAGCCAAGTTATTAAAGATTAAGTGGAAGAAATAAAATTTGAGAGTTACTTTACCCTTGTGGCCATTAAAAGTGGAGTGGAAGGAATCTTGTAATTAGTTATAATTGTGAGGTTTTAAATTACTCCTTGTTGGAAGTATTTCTCTTTTTGTAATTGTTTTGACTATTTGGCTATTAATTCCTAAATTAGAAACATTCCTATTTTAAATAAACCTCCCTTAGAATGAACGTTTCACTATTAGCTTGGAAGATAATCCTAATTAGGAACCAAGTTTATCTGTAAAAAAACACCATCATTTTGTATATTTTTTCATATAAATGTGATTTTGTGAAATGCAACTGTCTGTTTTTTCATAGGGCCCCCTAAAGGATTTTTGTCACTTCAAATGTCAATATCTTCCAATCTACACGATGGAATTTTTTGAATTTTTTTCACATCTTCTCAATCTAGTTTATTGCAAAATCCTACGGTTACATGTGTCCAAATATGATATTTTTCAAAAATTTGGTACTTATATTAGAAATAGCAATTTTTGAGGTTTTTTGGTGACAACATGGTCAAGGAACGTTAGGGGTTAATATACAATTTAGCTAATCATTACAATGCGTTGCTTTACAATTTATCGCACTGTTACAATGCATTACTTTCAATTGAAAGTAATGCATTGTAACGGTGTTGCATTGTAAATGCAAGCATTATGTAAAAATGTATATTTACATGTATTTTTGGATGGATTTGATTACAATAATGTAGTGTGAAATATGATGTCAATTGAAGTAACTTCAAGATGACACCTTCTTCTTGACAAACTATAAAAAGAAGGGATTATTGAAGAGCTTCATGAAATTGATATAGTTCTCTTTGTTTTTCTTACTTTGGATTTTAATATGTTGAATTGAAGGGTTTTTTCTAAGTCTCAAGATGAAGAACCTCAACCGAAGTTTGAATTTGAATTTCTCTTGTTACAATTGCTGGATCAACCTCTTCTGCCACTGAGTTTTGCACCGCCACATGAAGAAGCTCAGCCTTCTTGACCGCCAAAGCAACCTTGATTAGAGCAACGATGGCATGAGAACCTTCAGTGCGATGCTCGAGCGTTGATGATTTTATTGTAGGTTGGATGTATTGAGCCTGAGAGACATTCAAAGGGTGTTTTGAGGGTCTTAATGTTAACCAATAATATTGTATGGATAGGCCTATCAAGGGCCAGTTAATCCTTCAACTAAGACAAATTGTGCATAATATGTAGTAACTACCTTCAAATGCATCCTCAAGTTCTTGAAGATGGAATGATATTCCGATTGGACTCTATTTTTTACCTCTAATAGATATATGTTGGATCCTCGTTCTTTTATTTTGTATTTAGAAGTAATTTCAAATTTTATTTTGTATGTGGGAAGTTGTAGGAGGGAAAAATACAAATAGTTTGCCTTCTAGTGACTTTGGAATGATTTGTCTTCTAACTAAGGATGTAGATTGAATTGAATGGTTAAAATAGATGACCAATGGATGATAGGGGAGCCTCATGAATAAGGTATGGATTGATGTTCAATTGACTTGAGTGATTGAGGTAGAAAATAAGGTGGAGAAAAAGGGGGCACTATTCATCGTCTCTCTCATTGTGTTTGTAAGGCTTGTATGTTTAAGGAGCCATAGTGTGTTGAGTTTTATAAATTTTAGAATGAAAATTGGAAGAGTTGTGTATCATGGTGTTGTGTTTCTAAAATAATTTCACTTGCTTGAATTGGAGGTGACATTCTAAAGTTGTACTAGTTTTATTGCCTTGCATATAGAAAAGTAGAGACTTTGACTGACCATAGAAGACGGACAAACCTTTTTTTTGCAATGAAAATTAGAGAGAGTGAAGGAAATTTTGTTAGCTTTCCATGAAACTATCATTCATTCTATTTAGAGTTTGTATGAGTGAGTTGTAAGTGTCGAAGTAAAGAAGAGTCTACTGCCTTCAATTTCAAAGGCTGAAACTTTGGACGGCCATAGAATTTGGACAAAGTTATAGATTGATTTGAAATTTGGAAGAAGAGTAGAGAATTGTATTATTTTTCCAAAAGCTATCACTCATATCATTTGTACTTGTAGAAATTTGGTGGCATCAAATCAAAATTCAGCCAAAGAATTGGAGTTTGAAGGAGACTTTGAAGATTTGTATGTTGTAGCTTGTGGCTTTCAATTTTTTTGTAAACTTTGTTGTTGTGGGTAGCATGAGTCAAACCATTGCTTAACCTCATTTTGTACCATGGTGACGAAGTGGAATTGATGGCCCACATGGTTGGAAGTTGCTCTGTTCTCACGGTGAGGTACATTTGTTGATCATCAGAAGTTTGAAATTTAGGAGTCAATCTTCCGGACGGTTCAACTCGTAGTGTGACCATCTTGTTCTACCTGCTCGAGGCCTGTGGTTTTTTATCACCTACCTTGTGCGTTGCACCTATTTAGAACCCATTTCAAAATAGACCAACAAAAAGTAGTTCCACGATGATTTACAAGATTCGACAAATAAGATTCAAGATTTTACACGAACACGTCTACTTGTGTTCTTTAGTCATTTCTGGTCGCAACCAAGATCCCCGTGATTTTCCGAGGCAAACTTCTCTTACTCAACAACGATGTGGTAAATTGTAAAGCAATGGATCGTAATGATTAGCTAAATTGTATATTAACATGTGAATCCATGAAACAACGATAACCACATGATATTTGTTGACAAACTTCAGGTTCTAAACTTTGTGATGGAGGAGTGAGGGGATTCTCAAAAATATTTTTAAGCAAAAGAATCATGGTGCTATAGCGGGCCATATATTGTTTTTAGTGGGGAATAAGATTTCCTAAATTGTGGATTTTAGAATTTTCAATTTGTTGGTACTCAAGAGATCCTTGGATTCTAAAAAATCCAACTCATTTTCTTTCTTCAACAACTATATAGCACAAAGCTTCTACACAAGATAATCAAAATCCCAAAACATCGTAATATAAACAAGGTGCATCACTAAAACCTCCAAGTATATAAATCAAGTTTTGAGTTGCAATAGTGAGCATGACACATGCGGTGCCTCACCCATACCCTCTTGTTGCACTAGATTCCTTATTTTATTTGTCTGCACATTGAGGCTCCATTGTCAAGTAATCATTTGCAAATTTCAAAACATAATCCCACATTTGATTCGTTCTTTGTAGCATAGTCAAAGTTGAAAGCTATTTACATATTTGCATATGATGGAAGTTGCTCGACAAAGGTTTAGTAGTTCGGATGGGAGTGCGAAGGTTTGGCAAAGTTGGAGAAACTCAATGGTTCTCTTTTGATACTTAGTGTCTAGATTGAACATTAGGAAAATTCTGAGCTGTAAACAACATTGCGAATTTTGCACCCTGGTGGTGCAATTACAGAAAAAAATAAAAAATAAAAATAATTTTTTATTTTTAAAATTTTGGAATTTGATGTGGCACTAGTAGTGCCACATCAGCGACATGTCATATTGATTGTTTTTTTAATATTTTAATACTTTTTAATATTTTATTTTTCAAAAAAAATTATTTTTTATTTTTTCTGTACTTGCACTGCGGGGGTGCCAAAAATCTAATACTGGCAGCCTTGTTTACAGTTTAGAATTTTCCTAATGAGTCGAGATTCTGTTGGCTGTTGTTCCTTTGAAGCTGTTGCTTAGAGGGAGCCTCTCTTGTTAGAGTTAGGGTTTAGTGTGTGTCCTCGCCTCGATCCAGCAAACCCTCACCCAATGAATCCCCAGGTCACAGCCCATGATACTATGTAGAATTCTTCGTATGGTATGCAACCAAATGCTTGAGCGTTAAGGGGTTAATATTCCATTTGGTACCGTGTTATTGACTGATACAATTGAGTGGGCATTACAGAAAAATTGTGATAGAAATCATTGATTGTAACTTTATTACTGAGCATTTAGGCATCGTTGTTGAGCAAATGAAAGTTGGAGAATAGACTACACTGAATAGGGACCCATATTAATTAATCTACATTCCACTCTATAAATATCTACCTTTATTGTACATCAATAGTTATTGAAGTGTCTTAGGGATGTACATCATTTTTCAAACATCTGTAGTTTTCCACAATAAGTCCCTTTAATATTTTGGTCCCTTTAACCCCTAAACGTCTAGATTCATCTCCAAAATTGATGATTTGAGAAAAATCATTATAAAATACTATTTGAAAGCATGTTTTGGAATTGGTATAGAAATTAAAGTTCTAGATTTTGATTTGTACATTCCATTTATATGATTAGATTCACCAATGCTATCACCAATTTTTTTCTATAAATTTTGAAAGAGAAATTTCAAAATTCCTTCAAAATTCGATTATAAGCAAAATATTATCATTTTTGGAGTAAAATTTGTTGGAATGGATTTGAAATGAGGTTCTCTCCACATGGTGATTTTCTGAAATTTTTGTGTTCTTCCTATCTATGACCTCATTTTGGTAAATCTAGTTTTGAACTAAAGTCAATGCAATTTGACCACTTGACATACTTGCACATTGGTAATTTTGGAAAAATATGTACTCTAGTAACACCAAATCCAACCCTTAGATAGGACAACAACTTGATAATATATGTCCACAAATTATAATAACTTTCATCCAAGTAGTTAGGAAGATGGAACTTGAGATTCAATTTGTTCATCGTCCAAAAAATGGACATCGGAACATTTAGGGGTTAATACCCCTATTTAGTGTAGTTGTCTTATGGTTGAGTATTGTGTATACCCAGTTTGGAGTCTAGCACTATGGTAATAAATGGTCAAATTAACAAATTGTTTGGACAAATGTACACATAAAAACGTATATAAAATTTGCATTGCACACACACTCATGTCCCTAGTAGACAATGATAAATTGTTGTAGTTAGAATTGAGATCGATTTCCTACTCATCATATTTTTGTGATTAGACTAGCTAAGTAGTCACTGGGATAAATTGTTTTTAGTAAGAAAAATCACAATTGATTAAGGAACCTATGCAAAGAATATCTATATCTATATATTATATATTATAATTGCATTGGTCTAGATGTAGATCATATGCATGACAAATTGTGGTAAAACTTGACTAAGGTCGAAAAATTTCCCTAGAACACTAGATAGGACTTGGACAACATCCATATGTCTATATCATTATTAAATGAATGGCTACTAAATTACACACAAGAAATAAAAGTGGGAGTAAAGTTGGGATGGTATCTTCTGAGTTTTATGTTATTTTTGTGTAATTCCCACTAAAAATCAAAATACAAGTGACATTAGCCACAACACATTAGACTATTTGATCATTCCCTACACATAGAGAACCCCTGTATTATTGTCTTGGATTTTGTGGGGTAGGCAAAATCTAGACTACAGGATAGTTCTTAGTGAAACATTTTCCTAAAACTTTAAGAGTTAAATGGTATGAATATTAGTAGGTCCATTCTAGTGGTCAAAGTGACTAATTTATAAGTTCTTGTTCCCTTATTCCCTTGTTCCCTTAAGGGACAAAATAGATTTTGAATAGGTTCCTGTAGTCTCAATATTTGCCATTATTTTTAGAATTTTTTGTGAAGATAGAATAACATGGTAGCTTTTGGAAAATCTAATTTTTATTCCAATCGGTGCTTGGGAGCAAAAGTTATAGTACAATAAGTCCAAAATTTAGTTCAATTGGCAAAAGAAAGAAACATAGAAACTTAAAATTTAAAAATTTAAAAAGAAAATTCTCATGGATTATATTTAATCTATATGGGAGCTTTGATTTATTCTATTTTTATTTCTTGTGTGAAAATTATAGACAAACTTGTTTTTCAAGCAATCATAGATTGATAACATTTTCTTGAAAAATAAACTAATAGGATTCATTTTTGAACTCAATTTTCACAAGTTTTCCACAATAGTTTCAGAAGGTTAAGGTCCCTTGTTAGAACAATCTCACCATTGAGATTAGTGTGTTTCAATTTCATCTTAGAACTATTAATGGTTTAGTTTTTCCTTCAATCTTGGACTTGCTTCTACTTAATAATTTTTTTATGAATAAAAATTAAGGGTTTTCTAAAAATTCTTTTTCTCAACTCTCAACTCAATTCTTCAACATAAAAAATTTTCAATTTTCAATCACTGGTGCAAAAAATTTAAGTTCAAGAAGATTCAAAGCTATAAAATCTAGTTGAGCAAGGTGAAAAAAATACTTATTTTCATAATCCCTAAAGTCCTAAGGGGTCATTGTAAGAAACATTGTGTGTTTTTTGTAGTGTTTTCCGTAGTACTCCTTTTTGGGGGGGAGGATTTTATAATTAGAAAAAGATGAAAAAAAATATGTTTAATGTACAATCCTTTAAGAAGAAGGTACCCTAGGAAGGAATAGCTTAGAAAAATGTTCTAAGTAGGAGAACTAGAAAAGTGCAAAATCTCAAGAAAATAGGTACTTTGACATTTTAATTTGTAAAAAATAGGAAAAAAATTCCAAAGAAATTAAAAAATTTCCATTTGGGAAGACTTCATGGTAAAGAGATTTCACCAAAAGAATGATCTCCAAACCATCTTCAATGTTCAGAAGTATGCACGCAATGGAGTTCTATTAGCAAGCATGTGAAGGACATAAAATAGGGTTTTTTTAAGCACCCTTTGGTAGATTCATACTTCCTAGTGTGGGTATAGACTATAGAAATTTAAGCTCTATATCATTAATTTTGGGTTCTTCCCAATACTAAAAAACCCCAAACCACAAAGTCTGACAAATTAGCTAAATTTAAATTTAAAATGATTTTTGAAAAATTCTGAAAAATAAGTGCTCCAATTATTGTCTAGTTATTAATCTTCCAAAATAAATTCAAGTACATTGGCTTGCACCTTCAAAAGTTATAGCTGATGGCAACTCAACCACTTCAAGTGTGACCCAAAATAGTACTTGTCTTTCTTGCAATCACCCTTAGGCCTTTTTTTAACCAAATTCCACCCAAAATTACCATTTAAATTGGAAAGTGTAAAACCCTTAGAATTTATTTTTTTCACATTTTGAATTGTAGGATCTTGCACTAGGCTAGTAATCTCATATAAGAATGTGTGGAAAAACTTTGATTCAGAAACTTTGTTTGCATGCATTAGAGGATATTTGCATTTGAAATGATGAAAGTCGTATTTTTTGTGCACCTTGCTTGCCTACGTTTGAAAGCTTTGAATCTTTTTTGCTTAAAATTTTTGCACTCCACATGTTGAATTAAGAAAATTTATGTTGAAGAATTGAGTTGGAAATTTAGGGAAAAAATTAAAAAAACACATACACTTAATTTTCACTCATTAAAAAATTGTTAAGTAGAAGCAAGTCCCAAATTGAACCAAAAACTAGATTGTTAATAGCTCTAGGGTCGAGTTGAAACACAATAATTCTAAGGTGAGATTGTTCTAGCAAGCAAACTTAACTTTGTAAAATAATTGTGAAAATTACATTAAAAAATGAATCCTCTAAAGTATTTTTTTAAGAAGATGCTTAGATTGCTTGAAAAACTAGATTGTCCATAACTTTCACATCACCAATTATTCCAAATGGAAGAATCAAAGCTTTCCATGAAGATAATGATATGATCTATACAAGAATATTTATAAAAAAATTATTTCAAGTTTGTAAGATTTCTTTTTCTGTTGGGCATGTATGAATTGTGTTTAGGATAGCTTAACTTTTGCTCCCTAGCACCAATTGAAATTAAAATTAAATTCTCAGAGTCCTAATGTGTATTTCTATCCCTCAAAAAATTCAAAAAATCACAACAAAAATTGACACCAAAAGAACCTACTTGAAATCCATTTTGTTCCTTGAGAAAACACTAGGCCTTTAGGGGGTAATTTTAAATGCAAATATCTTTCAATCATTCTACATGGTCAAAGTTTCTGAAATTTCTTCCACACATTGTTGCACTTATCTTGCAATTTAAAAAAATATTTTTACTCTTTGCAATTTTTTCGAGTGGATTTCATAGAGAAAAGTCCTTCATATTTGTGGGGGTAAAGAATTCAACAATCAACATGCATTATTTTATTAACTGCCAAAGATATTAGAGTGAAGCAAGATACTCTAAAAGCAACCCTCATGTAAAAGTGACCACTAATACAAAGTTACATTTTGTTTTCTTCAACGTACTAATAGTGTATTGTACATTTTAGACAGTGGTTGCTTCTAGTCACTGGCACAACGTTTCAACTTCAAAAATTCATAAGGAATTCCACAAAGGTCCCAAAAATATGATTCCAATTGGCATAGGTGTCAATTTCGTTGTTTTCTTCCTATGAAAATTTACGGATAATTGTTTCAGGGAGTTTTAGCTTCCCCAAAAGGCAATTAGCTCTTACGAAAAAGGTCGTTATTAGAGCAAACTACCTTTAACTGCATCATGTGGTCCCAAGAAACTGGGGGTTTCCCTCTAACTAAGGGCGGGCTTCCATGTATGATCGGTTCTGGTGGAATAGGAAAACAACAAGGATTGAGGTCCCAAACTTCACCAGAAGAGAGTGAGCGGAGAAGTAGGATATTGAGTTCCACTACTCATCCGTGGTACCTTTCATTAGCTCCTATCTTTGTTGCATCTAAGTTTAGGTGCATGGATTAGAAGAAAGGTATATTTGAGTGTACAAATTGATGGGGGTCCGTCTCTACGGGTGCACATGGAAGTGGTTTGCAGATTTCGGTGGTGGTGAAATCACTGTTTACTGCCGGACCGACCCAAGCATGGAAGGAGGCCCTAATAAGTTATTCTGTATTTCCTCGGGGTTGGGGCTCGATTGCACAGACTTTTGTTCACAGATTCGCGTCACCAGTCTTCTGTTGCAGTCCCCTTGCCAAAGCTGTTTACCATCCTTCACTTGCTAGTAAGTTATGGTGGGTTGCATGGGATGTTCGCTCCTCCACCAGGCCAAGCCACGAGAACATTATGGGTCATCTAGACAGGTTATAACCGGGTAATAACATACGACATTGGTTAACTTAATCAGTAGCTCCAGTCAATTGTTGTCTGTTGTGGAGCCCAGATGAACCTCGTTCATTGTGTGTGTGGGCCTGGCTTGCCTGGACCGCGTCATGCAATTGCAGGAAATGTCAATGATTTCAGAGGAGTCTGAGCTCGGTCAAGATCTAACTTATTTGTCTGCAAATGCAGTGCATTTGTAGATCTCC
This sequence comes from Straminergon stramineum, assembly GCA_963920665.1. Taxonomy (NCBI): domain Eukaryota; kingdom Viridiplantae; phylum Streptophyta; class Bryopsida; order Hypnales; family Calliergonaceae; genus Straminergon; species Straminergon stramineum. Next base: position 43,079,725 of record OY987264.1, read on the forward strand.
AGGCTTGTCCATGCTGGCATTGTCATAAAATTAGGTAATTTGCTTCAAATTCAATGATGACTCGTTAAGTTAAAATAAACAATGCCTGTTCCGACTTCCAAGTCAGGGTTGTACACTTCCACTGCACATCACAGTTGCGTGACCAAGGTGCCCACTGAAGTCGGCAATCAGTGTGCAGGATTCGCACTGAAAAACTTATCCAAGCATGCATCGTATGTCTACTGCGTTGGAATACAATGAAGTAAGGGTCGTGAGGGCTCCGATACTGCTGCCGGGACCTGTGTATACGTGCTTGTGTATTAGCAAGATGTAAGAGTGCTCTAGATCTAATATTTGCGAGGAAAATCTGACTCAGACTTTCCACCATATTACTTATGTATAGTACTAACAATTTATCATGGATGCCATCTGGTACCCACCACGGCCAAGAGACCCTGGTTAGAAATGAGTGTTACGGTCTAGATAATTGCAAAGCAGGCTAAATTATCAAAAATAATCGCCAGGTAGGACCTCTCGAGCCGTGGGGAGGCAAGGTTGGTACTAACCAGCGATTATTTTTGATGACTTGGCTTGCTTTGAAGTTACTGGACATAATGTCAATGCAAGAGAGTTGAGCCATTTGACTTCTTGATTGCTTAACCAATCAAAACATGCCACAATAGCAAAAGTCTCTTGCATTTAGATTATGCTAGGTGAATCCACACTCACTAAGTTAATGCTAGTTGGTAGTAATAGAAATTTGTTTGAGATTTCTCTCATTGCGAGACCAATGACATCTCTATTTCATACCCGCTTTGTTAAAAATTTGCACAAGGCTAGCAGTGAACATTATCAATCTTAATTTGCCTCTCCATAACCAATTGAAACATGCCAAAATGGCAAAACTCTCCTATATTGACATTATGTTCACTAGAGCTACCGTCCTCCATAATTTACTTATGCATTAGGAAAACTTTTAGGTCTCAACAAGGTTGTGAGTTCTACACCCTTGTGGTGCAATTATGTATATATATATATATATATATAACAATTAATTTGATGTGGCACTACTAGTGCCATGTCAGATTGACTGTTTTTAAATTTTTTCGTAAATTTTTTTTCATTTATTCTTTTTTTTCAAATTTCTTATTTCTTTTTTCTGTATTTGCATTGCAAGGGGCCAAAAATCTAAAACTCACGGCCCTCCCTTGACCTCAGAATTTTCCTAATGCAAAACGATGGAAGCAAATAGATTTTACAACCCCTGCACTTGCAACATGATGTTGAATGAGTATTTCGCTTTGGATGTCCCATATCTGATACTATCAACACTAGTATGCCCTATGTTGTTTCCATAATCAAAATTAATACAAAAATATTTTTTTTAATTTTTTAATTATTAAAAACTTAAAAATTCAATATATTTCACACCATAGGTCCAAATGCCACCAAAGGAAGCCTGTGCACCCCTCCCCGCCGAGGGCTTTCCTACGCTACTAAGAACACGACCAGGGGACACATGATTCTGGATATCTCAATGTAACAAACAAAACAAACAAACAAAACAGCCTAATTAAAGGTATGAATTTGCAATGCATCACAAGTACGCCACTGGATGACTCATATTAAAATATTAGGCAACAAGCTTTCAGTTCATACAAACTGGAATGAATGGCATTTGTTAAGATTCATATTAATGCACTAGCAGTCTAGGAAGTAAGTTAAATTGTGATTTGTGTACTGAGAACATCAAGTTTGGACAAGATGACCTGGGTGGATTGACCCCCTCGCTCGTCCCCCCAAAGTCATTCCAGGGGTGCATGTAAAGAAAAAGCCCCCCTATTTTGTGCTTCATTAATTTATCTTCTCTATCACTCCAGATTAATTTGGGGCCTCTGATTGCAAATATGAATTCAAAATTTGCAAATTTTATCATGAGTGAAAAATAAAAAAATTCAGGGTTTTTACTTGGGGATGAGCAAGGGGGGTCAATCCACCTTGGCCAGACAAGATATATCTTAACTTATCATACTGATAGAGCAGCCAACACACTTGCAAACGCAACCAAGCAGCACAATACAGGAATTGGAATGAAGATCCAGGAGTTTTTTCTGCAATTTCATTTGTTGAAAAAAAAAAATTAAAATTAAAATCCAGGAGATCTATAGTTACTGGGAAAATACAGTATCAATCAAAATTGAGTGTGGATTTGAAACTTTTTCATTCCAACAACCATACTATAAGCTTTAAGCTTACATGTGTTTTTGTATAATTACAACTTTTGTATATCTACTTTTGGACTTTGGCCATTGATGCTTATGGTATGATTGTTTGAATGAAAAAGTTTCAAATCTGTACTCAAGTTTGTTTTTCACTGTACAATGCATAGTGGATTCGAATAAAATGTACACAATAATAACTTAAAGATGATGAAGGCTCAAGAAAGAGAGAATAGGGATATCAACCTTGGAACGTTGAGACTCATCTCCAAAATTGACAATTTGAGAAAAACCATTATAAAGTGCTATTTGGAAACATATTTTGGAAGTGACATGCAAGCAAAAGTTGTAGATTATGAGTTTTAGATTTCATCAGTACAGTTCAATTAACCAATGCTATCATAAATATTCTTTTATAAATTTTGAAAGGAAAATTTTAAAATTCCTTCAAAATTCAAATACAAGAAAAATATTATCATTTTTTGAGTAAAATTTGTTGGAATGGATTTGAAATGAGATTCTCTTCACATGGTGATTTTTTGAAATTTTTTTGCTCTTAAAATCTATGACCTCATTTTGGCAAATCTTGTTTTGAAATAGAGTCAATGCAATTTTGGCCTGGTCAACCACTTGACATTGGAGCGCTCTAGGGTTAAAACACCTTAACTTAATTGTAAAAACCACTTGTCCTAAGAAATGAGCCATTGGGATGAAAACAAGTAGAGTTAATCATTCTGCAAGTAGTGTCTCTTATTCAAAAAAGATGATGGACACCCAAGACCCCAAATGTCCACAAAAGAATTTTCAATCAGAGTAGATTATGGTAGAACCATCCATTACTAACCACTTAAGCATTTTGTCCATGATTTGGAGCAACAAAAGGTAATGTAAATTTTCTACCTTGTAGAAAAATAAAAATCATGGGGATTGCAAATTTTTTGATAACTTTCTCCCTTGAATTGAAATTATTATGAATTTTAGTAGTCAAAAGTAGATATAGATCCGTCCCCAACATATAGAATCTGCCATAACTCTTCATTCAAAGATAACTTTGGCTCTCAAAAACCAAGTACATGTGTCATGACATTGATGATTAGAAGATGGTTAGAAACCAAGACCTAGTCGTTAGAAATCAATCACTTCTCCCTTGAATTTCCTAATACCTATAGATTAGTCATGGGGCCTAGTTGGTAATGGGCGGTTCTACTATAGTCTAAAAACTTTTAGACAAAATAAAAAGACAATCTTTCCAATCATTCATAGGGAGGAATCCCTATGAATGACAATGATCATTTACAAGCCTTCTTGGGATACTAGGGAGGCCTCCCATTTGAATAACCATTAACTTTGAAACGCCAAGCTAGTGACTATGGAAATCATCCCTTTTGGAATTGTATGACATCATCTACTTTAAGAAAACCAAAGATACTCATTGGAGGTCAAATTATTGTGCAAAAACTCCCCATTTTGCACAAAATTCCAAGGATGAACAATTGCACTTCTATTGTACACAATAAGATTCTTTGTCATTCATTCAACAAAAATGTCCTTGGCATCGTTTAAGGATTAACTTAGAAGACCACTTTGTGAATCATGTAGAAATTTCTCTTTATAATGAGTGAGAACAACGTAGATATTACATCTTTGGTACTCCCTTCTTTCACATAGGTACTTCAATTGGAAAATGGGAAATAATCACTTGTAGAAATCTACAAGATATTTATGGAACCTAGCCATATTTAACCCAACCAATTCTATTTCCTTTAACCAATGATAGTTTCTAATGTAAATTGTGCCATTTATAAATTTAAGGTACGTTTCCTAAAATACCTTTGTAGGGTGAGTTTTATGGATAACACTCCGGAAATCTTCAATTTCATTTACAAACAATTCTCACCTTACATTACCTTGAATGTTGTTTTACTTTCAAATCAAGATTGCTGGTGCGTGAATCACTACCCCAAATCTCTCCTTTGCTAAGTCTTTGGAGGTCTTAAAAGCACATTGGCACACCAAACAATTCACTATGTGAGGACATTCGTTATAGGTTGAACCCAACAAACTTCTTTAAACATAACACAATCAATTGTGTTAAGAGCATCTCCACCCATGGCCTCCAAGGATTTTGATGTATAGCAAGTATAGATGATAAGTCATTTGGGCCATTTCAAATATTCTATTGGCCCTCAATCCTTGCAAGTCAAGCAATGTCCCTTTCAAATCACTATTCACCTAAGTTTAGTCATTTTATTTTATATTCTACTTGATGATTGGTTACTTGACTATTTATAAAACACATTTAGTAAATAAGGGTAGGAGACAAGTAGTTTGAGGGTCCTTCAAAATATGATGCAAAATTTGAGCCTACAAAGTTTGGTGAGTAGAGGTGGAGATGCACTAACAAAGTTATTGACATCAAAAAAATTTTAGTTGGTTATATATTACTAGCTTTGTGAAATTTTGTCCTATGAAAGCAAGTCCTTCCCAATATTCCGACATCAACAATTAACAATAGAGGCCACATTTCTCCTACAAAAAACATTGGTTGACAACTAAAGTGTATATTCCCCATACCAATAGTGCACCCCAAATTGACATTATGTATACTTATTGTATATTTGATGTGCTTAACCCCTCAAGGCCCATCAACTTCTTGACAATAGAGGTTATCAATGAACCATCCCATTTTGATATATTTTTGCACATGGACGTGTTTTAAAATTTAAAATTTAACCATAGAAAAGTAAAGACTACTTTGTCTAGTATGCATGGAATCCATTGTGGAAAATATTGACCATTGAATTTTTAGATGATAAAATTTTGGATGATCAACTTGTAGGCAAAAAAATGTAGCTTTGGGGGGAAGAAAAAAATATAAGAAGATGAATAATGGTATTTTACCCTCCTCCCCAAAATATTGTATTGAAATCTAAGGCAAATGTAGAGTTTTTTTATTTTATGAAATCAGAAGTAAAAACTCTCTTCAATTTGTACACATTTTCAAATAAAAGGAGAAAGCTAAAACTAACCAAATTGAATCCTACAAAAAATTAAAAATGTATGTATGCATCAATTTTTGAAATTTAATGAATAGTATGAGCATATTGTTTGGAACATCTTCAAAAAAATTGAAATCATCCTAATTATTTTGCAATCTTAATCACATCATACACAACCTTGTATTTTAAAATTGCTAAAAAGAAAAAATTTTAAAGAATTCTCTAGACCCAAGTTGTGTGTACAGACCAAAGATTGTAAATGTGGAAGAAAATGTTGTTTTTTCCATTGCCATTATTCCTTTCATTGTAAAAAAACCACGTTCCTTTTTTCTACAAGATTACATTTCCTAAATAAATTTTTTAAATATTTCTCACCTTGAAATTTTGAAAATTAGAAAATGGAAGTATGTCCAATTGTTACTCAACAAGACCATAGCTTACAAAATATTGAGATTTGTTTCACTATATTGAGAATTTGCCATTGAAAATTTGAAGACTGACACATAGTGTCCTCTTGACCTTGAGGAGTTAAATGCAATATTTAGGAATATTGTGTCACTTGTCTTAGTTTGTTGGATTTGGATGTACTTATTTTATATACCTACATGAATGGTGTTGGTACTAAGAATTATTCACATTTTGCAAATGTATTACAAATTTTACACATTTACTCAATACCATTCGAATTCATGCTTGATATCATAATAATAGATCAACTACACCAATTTCATTATACCAACATTTCTTGGTAATCAGAAAGGATACATATTCATTAGAAAATTAAGTCCCTTGCTTAAAAATATGTGTAAGTGGAAAGAAACTCTTGAAACAACATAAAATTGAAAGACTTGATCATGATTGAACCAATTTGATCATTCTTTATATAAGAACGGAATCTCTTGAATGTCACTGCCTTGACACCCAAAACTTAGTGCACATGATTATATGAAGTTATATAACATCATGACAAACAATACACTAATAATGATATATTGTATATTGTTACATTTGGTTTAACTTATCATTTTGTGTGACTCACTCTATTTCTCATTTAGTTGACAAATAGTATTTGAGTTGATGTTTAGTGATTATAACATTGGTGATATTCTTGACATTGAGTCTATTATATCTCAAAATGAATGCTACTAAAAACTGCAATAGTTCACAACTACACAAAATAGTGAAATGAGATTGCTTTAACAATTAGGTTGCCTTACCCCAAGAAAGTTACTTTACAAGTCATCAAAGTCAACAAATACTTCTACAAATATTTCCATTTGTACACATGGAGGTTCACGAGTCCCAATTTGAAGAAGATCTAATTTAAATTGGGTAGGGCATTTTTATATAGAAATAACTAAATTTAAATATATACTACACTCAAATACAATATTTAATAAGAGGGAGAAGACAACATAATTAGCAATGATGAGTAAGTTAGAAGCACCTTAACCCCTAAAGGAAGGACCAAACGGCATTTTCTAGCAACATAGTGATTTGAGGCAGCTCATTATGAATGGAATTTTTATTTTTTCTTTGAAATTTCCACACAACATGTGCCTGATGAGTAGCTTTAAGGCCCAACCACATTCACAACATTCGAATATATGGTGAAATAGTTATTGTATGATACGTAGTTTTCATTGCTTAGTAGGCAATGTAGGTAGCAAAAAAAACTTCTTTAAAACTCACTTTTTAAAAAAAGAAAAATTTGAAATTGGTTTTCTAGATTTATATATACATGGAAAGCTTTGAATCATTCCATTTTGATCAATGAGATGAAAGTTATGAGGAGTTTTAGATATGGGTGGTTTGTGGGTAGTTATAGAATCTCCACTCTAAAATAAAATTTGAAGACCTTTATTTTACTTAATTTTTAAATTTTTGGAAAAAAATAAAAAAAATAAGGTATAGATTGTTTATTACAACATTACAACCATTGGATTGGCATTCTCAATTCCATAAAGAATTTGTTAACAATTGAGTATTTTGGATCATTTTCTACTTCTTTCTACTTATTTATTTTTTCCTATATGATGTACAATTCCAAATGATCTAAAGTTTTTCAAGCATGTAGCCAAATTGCCTTGAAGAATGAATCCAAAGAGTTACAACCATTTTTGACATTTTTTCATAAAGATCTAACCTTGAGGAGTGCAATTGCCTGAATTTTTGTAGAGCAAAAAAAGGTTTTTTTGTCACTTGAAACACTAATATCTTGCTATCTACAAGGTGGAAATTTCTGAAATTTTTTCCACATCTTCTCAAACAAGCATACTACAAGATCCTATGGTTATATGTGTCCAAAAATGTTTTTTTGTCCAAGATTTGATACTTGTACTAGAAATAGCAGTTTTAGAGTGATTTTTTGTGAAAACATAGTCAAAAACCTTTAGGGGTTAATAGTTTTATCATTTGATCCAATAAGCACCAAGTTGTTGTTTTTCATTTTTTATGAAGTGCCAAAGTGGCAGTATAAAATTTGATAGCGGTGTTCCAAATTTCAACATTCATCCACATATTGAATAGAAAATATTACATTAGCACATAGTACATGTCTATGATTTTTTTTCATCCACAATTTGGCAATTTCATCCAAGATATTTTGTTAGTTTAAAGTTTTATGGTGAAAAACTTCATTGTTTGTTGCCATTATTTAGCCAAATTATTATTTTTTGGTGCAATTTGGCACCAAGAAGCGAAAATAAAAAAGCCCCGGTAAGCACATTGGCCATCGTACACTATAACAAAACATGGTAAAAAAAAAACTGGAGTCAAAATTGACTACGGTTCTTTTCGCCACGTTTTTGTGCATGCACACGTAGTGGGCTGTTAGTTTCTTTTGCAATTTCCCACTGCAATTTTTGGAATTTTGGAGTGTGTAATATACCATTGGAAAGGTATTGAAAATACCTTTCCAATGGTATATTACACACTCCAAAATTCCAAAAATTGCAGTGGGAAATTGCAAAAAACATTGGCTGCACGCATAGTGAGCCTGCACAAAAACGTGGCAAAAAGAACTATAGTTGATTTTGACTACAATTTTTTTTACTATGTTTTGTTATAGTGGTAGTTGAATGAAACAATACAAATTGCTCCCTTGATTAAGGTAAAACAATCCATTGTGGTCACAATTAGGAGCTCGTACTCATGCCATTGCTGAAATTCTTTCATTTTTTTCCTAGATAAAGACAAATGTGAGAAACAATGAGAGCATTTGAATTTTTTTTTGGACGAAGTATGAATTAGCTATGAATTTTTGAAGTGTTTAGCCCATCATGGCCCAAAATAGTCTGTAGACTACCCCAAAACCAACAAAATCTATATCCATCATGCTCATCTTACACACTTAAAAAGTTAGAACTTCCTAATGTAGTAACTAATCACTCCATTATTGTTAGGTAAGACATTGATTGTGGTCCAAATCTCATTTAGTAATAAAACCGATGATGGGGTCTAAAAAAACCCCATAATGGGGTCATTTCATAGGTGTCTACTATGGGTCATCTGACCACAATGGGCTACTTTACCTTACACTGCATTTGGTTCTTTGAAAAAATAGGATTTTGAGTACAACAAAACTAAAGCTAAAAGTTGGCTCTTGGTACTAATATTATTTAGACTGTCAATGCAACCTATTGTTTGTGTACACTGAATAGGGGTATTAAGGGGACCAAAAAATTAAAGGGACTTACTATAGAAAACTGTAGATGTTTGAAACATGATGTACATCCCTTGGACACTTCAATAACTATTGATGTACAATAAAGGCAAATATTTATATAGTGTGAAATGTCGATTAATTAGTATGGGTCCCCTTAAAACCCCTATTCAGTGTAGATAAAGTGCACCTATGCTTTAGCTTGGACACTATGATCAAGAAAAATGAAATTGCAACGTAAGTTATAAACATGTCCATCTGGTTTGTTGTAGCACAATTTGCAAGAACAATTTGTTGATTCACTCTTATATAAAGTAAAACAGCCCATTACGGACCAAATGGGGGGTTTGCCTTCTTGTCATTTCTGAAATTTTCTACTTTTTTTTCCAGAGAAAGTCAAGTGACAGAAATGGCGAGAGCATTTGAAATTATATTTTTTTGACAAAGTGTGAATTTGTTATGAATTTTTTAAGTGTTCAGCCCATCACAGCCTGTAGACTACCCCAAAACCAACAAAAATTGATCCATAACACTCATCTTACTTACCTATTATAGTCACAATATTTTCTAACACAGAAGACATGAAAAAGGCACTTCCTGCAATGAACTAACACTAAGGGCCACTTCACACTATGGCCGTCCAAGTCGAGAGGCCGTGGGATTGAGTGGCCAAACTTTGGTGAGAGTCCAAGGAAATGAGCAATAAATAGGCCAAAAAAAGTAGGAATTGGAGCCTTTGGCTGGCCATAGTGTGAAGCCTCCAAAGGCCAAAGTCCAAGCCCAAAGTCCAAACCTATTCCATTTTTTCGACTTCTAATCCATCCAATTTCTGAAATTTTCAGTAAATTGTCACCCATGTGACATTTTTTTAAAGCAAAAGGTTAAAAACCATGAGAAAGGAGTCAAAAATGGCCTTGGAAAAATAATTACAGCACATGCTCTCATCATTAAACGAGGAATATGAAGGATATAAATGGAATAAAAAGGTGGCATTAAACATTGAAGGGAAGTAGGTTCATAGAATGCAAAGACTCCCCATTGTAATGGTGGAGACTAGGGTTCAAACCCCAATGGGGACACAAATAAACAAATAAACAGTAAGGGCATCCTACCTATTTCTACAAAAACAGTCCGATCTAATGGCTGAGATTTTGTCAGATTTTGAAAAGAACTTGACGGACTCTCGATTAGAGTTTGGGTCGGCCAAAAATGGAGACCCAAACTCTAATCGAGAGTCCGTTGCCATGTAGGCATTTGGTTGCCATGTAGGCAGACAAGTAGGCAATGGACTTTGGATTGTGTCTCCTTGTGTGAAGGCTCGAGAGGCCAAACTCTTGGGTTTCCGCAATCTCATTGGCTGAAATCGACGGACTCTCGACCTTGTGCCGTAGTGTGAAGTGGCCCTAAAAAATTGAAAGTTCCTATTGTAGTACCTAATTACTCGATTCCAGTTAGCTAAGACATTAAATGTGGCCCAAATCTCAAAAATTAAAAGAAAACTGTAATGGGCTCATTCATAGAGTTTCGTAATGGGCAAAAGTTCCGTAATGGGCTATTTTACCTTATTCCAAGGGGATAGTGAGAAACTGTGGCTCTCTGAGAAAATCATACATGAAACATTGGTGGGGTACACGTGTTATTAACCAAAACTTTGCACAAGCTCGGAAGATTAGAAGGTTTGCTCATTAAAAGAGTTGAACAATCACCTTGAACTTCTTGATAGACAAAGATATTTTAGTAACTGCTTGTTATGAGTCACAAGAAACTCAATGTTTTATGCAGTCAAACCTCTACACTTGTTACCTTGAAAAGTGTTAAAATCTAACAAATGTTACCAGATTTCACACCCCTTCTAGATCCTGAAAGAATTGCTAGACATCAAACATTATTAATTCTTTGTAAATATACCTTACTATGTGTTAGACCAGCCCAAAATGTTGCTAAATTAGAAAACATGTTATTGTCAATAGCCAAGAAGTGAAAAAGTGAAATAGGTCCTGTTTGATACATGTTATATTTTCTAGAAAAGTTGCATCTATACATACTCCCTTTTGAAACCTAATTACATAGCAGTTCGACTGGATACGTTATCCCCATATATCCTCGGGGCACAGACTTTCGTTCACCGCAGTCCCCCAGTCTTGTATTGCGGTCCACTTGCCAATGCAAGCAGTTTACCACCAGCACGGACAGCGAGGTAGCACGGCAGGTTGCATGCGAGCTTCGATTTCGATACTCCACCAAGCCAAGCCACTCACGACCCCACGAGAGTCCTGTGGGTCAAGTAACACAGAAAATCGGTGACCACAGACAAAATCTGTAGCTCTGGCCACTTGTTGCTGACAGATTCTTCAACTGTTCCAGTGTGCAGCTGGCCGAGACGAACCTCGTTCCTTGTCTGTGGGCCTGGCGTGTCTGGACTGCGTCAATTGCAAGCGGAAAAGTCCATCATTTCAGCAGAGTCTGAACTTGGTCAAGATTGGCTGCAAATTTGGAGCCTTCCAGGCTAGTCCATACTACAGAAGCTAGTTGACAAAGTCATCACATTAATTTACTTCCTTCAAATTGAACGATCACCACTAAACGATGACTGTTCCAACTTCCAAGCAAGGGTTGAACACTTGCACTGTTGCATATCACAGCTATGTTACGAAAAGGCCCACTGAACCCGGCAATTAGTGCGCAGAATCCAAGGACGAGTTATAAGATAATTATCGCATTTGGATACAATCAAATATTAAGGGTCGAGAAGGTTCCATTACCAGTGCCGGAAGCTGGCATGTATGCATGTGGAAGAGAACTCGAGATCCAGTATTGGCAAGGTAATTAATTAAGCTTAAACCCGCATTCAGATTTCCACCACCATGTTACCAGGGACGTCACCCGAGAGGACACGGATACTGCATAGTACTGTACATGGGGCCAACGTACAGAACAACAATGGCTTTAATTAATTGGGCTACCCACCGGCGGGAGTCCCTGGCTAGAAGATGAGTTCTCTGAAGAATCCACAGAGCTCCTTGTATGTCGTAGACGGCCAGCGTTACGGAGCCATCTGCAATTCCCGGTCGCCAGGCATGATCCTCGTGAGTGCTTGGCTTCTCCGTCCTCCGAGCTCTGGTACTGCTTAGAGTTGGCTGCTTGTCTTAAGACGAGGGTACCTGGCCTCAGGAGGCATCTGTTGATAGAATTGGAAGAGTTAGTTTAGAAGTTCTTGCAGAGCTCGACTGGCTTGCGTGACTGCCCACTTCCGGGTACCAGTTCCCTTGGATGTGGCTGAAGCTTTTTGCATATAGTGAGGGTAGTCGCTGTAACCGTCCCTCCCATGTGCTTTGGCTGGATGAGTCACGTTCTACACACTACCCACGACCTGTTGCATGAAGTTTACTTGGTACACATGCAGTGACAAGTTGCAAGCACATGATGGCTTCTTGCTTGGATCTATCGATGAAGTGGCTTTCTTGGTAAAGAAGTTTGAAGGTTGGTGACTGCATTGTGTAACTCCGGCAGTCCGTGGGTGAGGTATTTTGATTGCGCGGCAGGGAGAAGGGTTGTTGGGGTTTGGAGGGCCAGAGCTGCCACGGTTGTAAGCGTCGAGTGTTTCTGATCATCTTACCTTCTTCTGTTTGTTCGTGAGATTTTGCATTGAAGCTGCATCGGGGTAGTCGAGGTCAAGATGAGGAAGGTGTTGGCTTTCCTGGTGTGGCTGTTTAGCTACTGGACTTGGAAAGATTTCTTCCTTCGTTGGCTTCGGAGGTCTCCCTTCTATCCAACGAGCAGAGGGACTGCGGGGTCGGAGCATTTTCCTTGTCAGGAAGGGCACCCGGAGTCGAAGTGGGCACGGTTTCTCTCTTCCCTACCCGAAGAGGAACGCTGGTGCAATAAGTTGAGTATTAATGGAGACTCTACTGTCGAACTGCAGTTTGGACCGCATCAGAAAAGGTATACTTGCACCGACATGCAGTCCGGTTATCGTGAGTTTCTGGGAGCAGTTGCTTCCTCAGAAGTTGTATTTCGTGAAGAAATGACGGTATTTCTCCACGGGGACGATTCTTTGAAACATATGGAAGCATTTGCAGACGCAGTCCTCCAGTCAGGCAACGCTTTCAGAAAACTCCAGCTATGGTTTTCTTATGGATCCGCAATCCCATTTGCCAAGTGTGTCTCTAGTGTGCTTCTTGGAAATGATGCTATTGAAGATCTCCACCTTCAATTGTACCACCAGAATGGGAAGATGAACAAAGAGTTGACTACGGAATTTATGGCCATTGTCGCAGTGCCTCACATTCTTCGAATTCTCAAATCATTTTCATTTAGTGGTTATGATTTAGATGACGAGGGAGTAGAGGAGTTGGTGAAGCCCTTCAAAAGCCCTAAAAGTGTCCTTGAAACCTTGGGAATTTCGTTTTCACAATCAGATGCTCAACTTGAGCATGTAAGTGACTTGCTTGCCATAAGCACATCCCTAAAAAACCTCACTACCGATATGAATTATGATAATAGGATGAGGAATGAATGCACAAGAGGATACACTAGCATAGCATCTGCATTGTGCACCAACCGATCTCTTCAAAAGCTAAACTGTAAAAATTCTAGTAGCATGGAGTTGAAGGCATTGTTGGACCCGTTGATGCCCAAGACCACCAACCTCCAACCCAATACCACCCTCACCCATTTGAGCTTACACACAAATGTGGGAGGCAAAGAAGGTATTCAAGCCTTAGTTGCCATGCTTCGCACCAACATCTCATTGTTGAATTTATCTCTCTCCTATCTTCATGAATTTAATAAAGATGCTCAAGCAGTTGACAACGTTTTGGCCATCTTGGAAGCTCTCAAGACCAACAAATCCTTGAAGAAAATTTCTTTCATCCATTCTTCGGTAGTTGGCGGTGACAAAGTGCTTGGAGCAATGATGGACTTGCTATTGGAGAATCATTGCATTGAAGACATTCACTTGAGAAAGACTAGTTTAAGTCTATCAGGAGATGCTGAATATGTGTACTCTGCATTATCAAAGAGAAAGAAAATCAAATTGTGGGATATTGTACAAGGCATGGCAAATGTGAAACCCTCATCCGGGCGAGTGTTTTTGTGTGGACAACCATTTGCAGGTACGCTATGCATTTCTAAGTTTGGTATGTAGATGTCTAGTTCTTGATATTCATTTATTAATATTTGATATTGAAATGATCAAATACTAAGAATGTACACAATATGTGTAATCATTCAATGAATAAATAAGATGTGTAGTACTTTGCAACTTTGCAAATCTAAATTCCAAAAGAATTCTTGTAAATTTTGAGACAGTTTATAACGTTTCTAGAGAAGATCTTTGTAGTCGTAATCTTAATTGGATAGATAGTTCCAATTAATATAAGAAAAGTTAAACTTTGGGTTGTTTTGAATCTGAGAGACTTTTTCGAGTAGTTCTTAGGGTGATAAGTTTTGAATGTATATATTTATTTGGTTGCATTAATATATATCAAAGTAGAAAACTTTGAAATCTTCTATTTTTTATAATTAATTGATGGTTAATTAATTCCGCGAAGATTGGTTTCATGGATATCATGGTTGCCAATTAGCGAAATATCCATTTCATGAAGTTCTCTTCTAAATGCATGTTCCAAAGTTTCAAGAACAAATAGAAGCATCTTTCTCATACACCTTGCATCTTAGAACATTCTCACTCCTTGCATTGATCTTTTTCAATGTTGTGTCCATGTTATAAGAATTTTACATATTTCAATATTTTGTTCCAAAATTCAATATAAATTATTTTCCTATTCAATTTGGATCATTCAACTTCCACCTCTTATTCTAATTATTCTAGTGTTTAGCATTTGTTGAGGGATGCACATATATTTTACATTGATTTTTGAAGACAAGACTTCACCTTTGAAAAGGATTAAAAAAATTGGGGCTTCAATTTCAAACCTTTTTATAAATGGATTTTTTTACCTTAAGCCTCTTGGATAGAATATATTATCTCTAATGTTGTCTAAAGGATCCTATATATTGTCAAATTTATGGAATCTTAAAGATGTTGAAATTTTCGGAAAATGATGGATATAATATCATTTTGGTCCTCAAAATGCATGTGGGCTCCGTGTAGTAATTGAATGGAATCAATTTCAACTACTCAATTTATGATCCTAAAATTGAAATCAAAACGCGCGGGTTGACCAAAATTGTCTTGTGTATAGGTAAGACACAATTACGACTCTCTATGAAGAAATTGAAGGAATTCCAACCAAAAGATGAAGTCCAAAACACTTCAAGAATTCGAAGCAAAATGCGAAGGGTATTAAAAACGCCAAAAGTTCCAATGGTACCAAAAGAAGACATGCCCCTTGAACGTACGCAAGGCATTGAAGTGGACAATGTGCTTTGTGATGACATTCACATCTTCATTTGGGACATGGCTGGTCAAACCGACTATCACTCTTTTCACGAGCTAGTCATGCCCAATTTCTCAGCTGATCGAAGTTGTTCAATCTTTTTGTTGATGTGTGATCCAATGGAGAGATTGGATCCCTCTAAAAGATGAAGCCTCACAAGTGTTAAAAAGGAACTTGAATCTTGGTTGCGATTCATTGCTTCTAATACAAGGCGATCAAATTCCTACCGCCCACATGTATCCATAGTCATGACACACTTTGACTATTGGAAGAATGATAGTCCATTTGCAGCTCGAATTGAAGAAGAGGTCATAAAGTTGAAAGTTCAATTCCAAGAGGTCCTCAAGTTTGATGACAACAAGATTGTATTCAAGGTGGACGGTAGGGATATTTCTGAAGCCCGCAAGGTGTTCGATTTCATCAAATCTCACTTGAAGCAATTGTTAGAGAGGCTGCCAAAAACCATAAGTGCATGTGAAGAAGTGCAACGTCTTGTAGCACAATGGAATGTAAACAAATCAAACCCATTGTTGTTGAAGTGGGATGAGTTTTGTGAAAGGATGTGCAAGGACGTGGAAGACTTCAATATTGAAAACCATGAGCTTGCAAAAAGAAGGAAGGCATTTGTAGCTGTATCATTGAGTGAAGGGGGCCACATCATCTACAATGAAAAAGAAGGAGTTGTCATTACAAATCCCCATTGGTTTTGTCACGATATCATGGGACATTTCCTTCACCAATGTGCAATGCAAGGTTATCAATTGGAAATGGTCTTGCCCAATGGAGTCATTTCCATTGACCATATGAAGCACTTCATGTTGGATCTTATCCCAAGGGAAGGTGATACTGACAAGAAGTTTGATGACATCTTGGGCATGATGAAAAAGCTCTATATATGTTACGAGCAAGATGCGAATCACATCCTCATACCATCGACTTTAAGAGACACCAATGAAACATTGTGTTGGTGTGAACTTGATGGATCAACGAGCTTGAAGTATGTTGGTAGAAGAGTGGCTTGCCAAGATGGACTAAAGACAATGTTGACTGTTGGATTTTTCACATGACTTCAGGTGATGATTTGAATTTTGACTATGAAATAAAATGTGTCCAATGCCTCATGCTTATTCAATAGATAGTGTTGGTATTTTCCATCTAAATCTCATGGTATTGGAGGTATAATCGATTTGAACTAAATAAGACAAAACAATCATTCAAGTTGTCACATATAATTTCATTCTTGCATGCTAATTTTCATTACAATAATTTTATGCTTTTGAGTTTTGTTATTTGAATGTCAACCTCTAACGATAATATGAAATAGGATTATACAATGTCTATGGTCATTATTAAATGCAATTCATTTGTTGATGTGTTGTATATAGGTTTCTTTCTTCAAAACCCTCCAAAGCAAGAGTGACCAAAATACATACAAGGTATTTCGAGATGTCATCAAGTTCATCACCAAAGGAATTGAAGTGATTCTTCAATTCAACAATGGAAACATTGACATCCTTGCATGCTCTGATCAATCTCAAAACAAAATGTTGGCCTTTCTCGAAATTAACATTATCGACCACATTAAATTTCTTCAAGGAGATCCCACATTGGGTTGTTCGGGAGTATGCCTTACAGAGTTTATTCTACGACCAGAGTGTGTCAAGAAGTTGCTTAGTCCACTGGCCCGCAAAACTCAAGTTGTTCATTTGAAAGACTTAGAAGTGGAGGTGATGAAAGATGGTGTAGACACAACATATAGTTGGGGATCATGTGAAGGCTTGGATGTTGGATCCCACATAGTAAAAACTTTATTGGGAGATGTGGCATACCACAATCTCTTGGTAAAAAGGACACATCAACTACAAGAATATGAAAATCAAATCCAGTTTTTGGATTCTTCAACTCAAAATGAGCCTTCATGGAATGAAGAGAAGAATGGTAATGTGTCAACCACTATACATTGGCAATTGCCTTGGAATCGTCTATACAACGCTTTGGATGTCAAATTGAACAACATCATTAAGATACAAAAGCAACATCAAGAAGAAATCATGTCCAAATTGGATCATGTTGGGGAGATGATACAACGTTTGGAACTTGGCATCAAGGACATGCAAGAGGAACTACTCCACAAAGTTTGTTCAAGGATGGATGATTTGATGGCATTCTCCATGGAGATGAAAAGCTCACAAATTCCCAAGGTGGCATATCTTAGTGAAGTTGGGAACCGCAAGCTTTTGATGCGATTTGTCCCTGGTTTGGATAGAATGAAACTTCACCTCATGTGTGAAAGTAAACACGGATTCCACCAAGTTACAAACCAAGAAGGATATGTGGTCAACTTTGGAACGGAGGATACAAGAAGATTTCTTGCAATGGCATCATATGGATTGAAGATAGTGACCATATTAACCAAGATTGGTGCACATGCAGCTTGTGGGATGGGTGCAATGGTGCCTGATTTTAGTGATGGTTTGAACTTTGTTGCCTTGATTCTTGACGCGCCAGGTTTCTTAGACTATCCAATTCCTATGGCAACTTTGGAGTCACTACCTGTAGAAGCAAGGAATATTTTGAGGCTCTCAATTGATGACACATCGGAGGCACAAACGTGGTTGAGAACTTTTTTGGAGCCAAAGTGTCAAAATAAGCGAGAGTTCTATAAGAAATTCAAGTTAACACAAGTTAAATATGAGAGCTCAATAAGAGGATCAATTGCTTGGATATGTGATAAATGCCTTTCCAAGCAAGATGATGCTAAGGTTGTATTGAATTAAAGTGTTACGTAGAGAAGATCTAGAAATAGTTTTAGAATATGAAGAGATTGATGTCACCATGTAGGTGAACCTAGATGTAGTGAATGAGAGACAAACCTTTTTTTTTTATCAAGTAGCATTTGGCATAAGTATCAAGTTTTATAACTGAGCAATTCTAGATTTTATCAAAAAGCAAGTGAACTACTATGGTTGAAGATGTTTTTAGCATTTCTATTATTGTCTTAGTTTCTATAAGATCACTACAGTAGTTAACAAGCAACCTTTATATATTTTATAGGATATTGGTAAATAATCAAAATATCTTGGACAAAGAATTAAAAAATTTCCATATAATAGGTCTCAAGATTGTTGGTGGGTAAATCACCATCTAGAAGCTCAAGTGCAAAGTCTTTAGAGGTTTTACAAGCACTATCACACGCTGGCAACGCCTGATATAAGAGCCCTCTTCATCGATTGAATCTTGTAGAGATCACTTAGTGTGTGCATTAGGAACCACGTGTGTTAAGATTTTAGACCCCCTATATTATATTGTAAACTTTAACTAAAAAGAAAAGAAAAAAATAAGAGTAGAACTTCCAACTTTAAACAATTATGTTGTGAATTATTGGCATTTTTTTTAGATAACTATAATTAGTTACAAATTTTTGAAGTAAAAAGATACATTATAGAGCTGAAAATAATTTTCACACCCCTATTTTATGTAAGAAAAAATTGTCTAAAAACTGAACAAAAAAATCCTGAAAATTAAACCTAATTGGAAGTTCATTTTGCTTGAATAATTATGCAATGATAATCTAAAATGTATTCTCTATAAATATTTGAGTTAAAAAATATGCCATTTTAGTTCATTATTCAACCTATTTTAGGAATCATTTCATATGTTATTTGAGTTGGGAATTTTTGGCAATAGAAACCTATAGTCATTATTAAACAAAGCTCAAAGTTATAAGTTGAAATTATTATTATTTATTAAAAAGTATATAGAGGGTCAAAAAATCACTTTAACACAAGTGGTTGGAGTTCATAGACTATCTTTTGACTGGATAGTGAGGACAAGCATCCACCTAGAAGATAGTCGGATTGGGTATTTTTATTTAATTAGCCCTCTTACCAATTTTTTTTGGAAATGCTACTCCCACGCTTACTTATATTTTTGATGAGCAGTTTATTTGGCAAACGATATGGGTTCTATCAACATATTCAATACGTATTCAATATTGAGTAATTAGTAGGTATATATTATGCATTATGTATTTAGTATGTAATTAGTGTGTAAATAGTATTCAGTACATGTTTTCTATATCTATACACATACTATATATGTATGGTATTATAATATTCATATCATGATCAACGATAGGGAAAGAGGTGCTTTTATTTTTTTTTCAAAAACAATCAATGGCTACTAATTTTTCTGGGGAGGGGGGGGGTGCTAATTAATATAGTAGGAAGTGGTCTGTCTTCTAAGTGGATAGTTATGGATACACTAAGTAATCTCCCCGGGAATTGAACCTAACAAACTTTCTCAATCAAAACATGATCAAGCCTGTCAACAAAGTTGTTGTTAGATGGACATATATATAAATGTCGTTGGGTCTAGAAATCATAAATAGAGTGTAAATGCTTTGGAAATTCTACATATTCACACAATACTTATTAGATTCACATTTGATAACAAAATTAACATTCAATATCAAAAAGTAGATGGACCACACTAGTTCAAGACACCAACATTTCTAGGGTATTAGAAAGCAAATGGTTATCAGAAAAATTTGCTCCCTCACTTGAAAACACGTGTAAGTTGAAGGGGATTATTGAAATTATATTAATGGAAGAATTAATTAAGTGGATTCATCATTCTCTTCATAAGAACAAAACTTCTTGAATGTTGTTGCCCTTGGCACCAAGAATTAATGCACATGATTATACAAAGTTATGTAACATTGTGACCAACAATAGTGTTGCATGTAATCCTACCATTGAATAGTTGGGGTCACAAAAGTCTTGTGACAAATGGATTGTGATAGTATTAGTACAGTGTGTTTTCACTTGATACTTTGGTTCCTTGGGGCTTCTTGAGCTCGGGGATATCACTCCTTTTAATTTAAAGTATACACCTA
Organism: Straminergon stramineum; assembly: GCA_963920665.1. NCBI lineage: Eukaryota > Viridiplantae > Streptophyta > Bryopsida > Hypnales > Calliergonaceae > Straminergon > Straminergon stramineum. Next base: position 43,099,884 of record OY987264.1, read on the forward strand.
AGTTAAGAGGGTATTTGATGTAGGGCTATTTACGTTCATTATTGCTTTTAAGATGATCGTATTTTTACATAAAAAGCTATAAGGGTGTATTTCAAATACCCTATGTTTTTTTGTTAATTCAGTCATGCAATGTTTTCAATGGGGCTATCTTACATACAATATTTAAGTGTCCAAATTTTTCCCATTGCTGATCTTCTTTACAAATTTCCCCTACCCTCTACTACATGCATATACACCATGAAACCAACAACAATCAATTCAATTCTAGTGCCATTAATGAAGTGGTGGTTTTCAATAACAAATTTAGCATTGAACATTTAAAAATACCCACTAAAAGTTTGAAACTATCTTGTGAACATCCCATTCAATATTTGTGTATTTAACACATATGTCCTCAAAGACTGAGTTTAAATGGACTATAAATTCTATCCTCGTATTGTACAAATTTCAAGTCATTGAATCCACTAAGGTAAACCTCACTATTTGTGCAATGTCATAATTTGTGCCATTTGTTGTCAATTTCTTACATTTACACTTAATGTTTTTGCTATATACACTATTAGTTCCATGGCATAATTTCAGTCAACCACCAATCATTGTAGATTTTCTTGATTGTGTCTATTTTATCATCCACATGAAATTATTTGTCCTTATCTATACTCATAGTACTAAAACATTTGCATTGCCACTATCTATTAAGGCTAACTTATTAATAAAAACTCCTACTATATGATATTTTTATATAGCCTAATTTATATACATTAGAGTATATGGAATTTCATGGACCCTATAGTAGCCCTACATATTATATAAAATTTCCCCCCTTTGAATTGATTGGACCCTATCTTATAACTCACGTAGTTTTCTAAAAACTTGAGAGTGATCTCCCCGGGTTCTTGAGAGGATACAAAGGAAGTAAATGATACTAGAAAAAGAGATACTGAAGTGGTTTGGGTGTACCTTGTGGTAGAAATATTGAGTTGTCAAAATTGGTTGGCCATAGCATCACCTAATATGAATTGAAAGAGTTTAAACATCAATAAATAGGGACACAAGTTAGGCAAATCAAGCAAACTAAGGACCTATTTTTGCTTGTTAACATTCATCTATTTGTTATTTGTAGGTTTGTATTGTAACCAATTAAGGACTACATATTTTTCTCAAATGCCGTTCATTTTAGGGTCATGTTCTCAAACAATACATATGTATTCATTCACATTGCAGATGCAAAATACTCTCATGTTTGTGAGAAGTCCATAGATAGAGTAGGGCCCTTATGCCCTTGCAATTTGTAGAGTAATTGATCCTTGTGTAAGTCCTAGACTTGTGCAACAATAATAAACGTTTACAATTCTGTAGATTGAAAATGCCTTCATGAAAAACAATTTGTGTAGTATCCTTATCATATATATTTTGTCCAAAATAATTATCAAAAGCAATGGCACTGAAGAGAATTGTTGAATACTCACAAGTGGAAAGAAGAAAGTTTCCAAAAGGATGGAAGTGGACAAAGTTTACAACCACTACACTTGCAACATAATGTTGAATGAGCATTTTGCTTCAAATGTCCCATATTTGACACCATTAATGTTTGCAACATATTACAAGTATGCCACTAGATGCCTCACATGGCACATTAGGCGACAATCTTTCAATCCATGCAACCCGGCGCAAGAGAAATTATATATAAATGTGCTAGTAGTCGTAGATATAAATTGTGATTTGAGCAAGGAGAACACCAAGTTCTAACAAGATAGAGCAACCAACACTCTTGCAATGCATTCGGGCAATACAAAGATTAAAATGAAGATCTAGAACATCAAGATTTTATGGAAAGATAGAATGCAGAGTGGATTTGAGTAAAAATGCCTCAATGAAAAAAATTGTGAAGTACCCTAGTCAATCTTTCTTGTCCAAAAGAAGTGTGAAACAATTGCACCTAGACAAATTGTGGAATTTTTGCAAGAGGAAAGAAGAAATTTGCTAGGAAGATGGAAAGAGAGAGAGTTTACCACCCCTACACTTGCAACGGAACAATGAATGAGCATTTGGCTTTAGATGTCCCATATCTAACACCATTAATGTTTGCAACGCATTACATGTATCCATAGGATGCCTCCCACATCACAACCCAACCCAAGAGGGATTACATATAAATTTCCCAATAATACAAATGAACAATTGACATAACATACCTTATTGGCCATTCTGCCTCCAACATTTGAAGATGCTTCAATAAGTGTAGAGCTTCTTGGGATGTCATCTAATGAGCCTCAAGATGTACCTCTTCTAAGATTGCATGCATCGGAAGCCTTGAGTTTATATGATGGTATCATGACTCAAATTGTTGACCTCCAAGTACTTCATATTACAAGGATCTTTCATGATGGAGATTGTTATCTTTGGTTGGGTCTAAATGGACACATTTAACTTACTCTAGGTGGTTTCAAGCACCCACATCATAGAACCAACCAACAAACTCTATAAGGGCTTTGAAATGGTGGAAGCTCAAAAATTGCAACTTTGCATTGGTGACCATGTTCCAATATCGAAGAAGTCTCTCAAAAAAGATTGTTTTGATTTGAAGCTTGAGTGTGTTCATAATCCAAAAAGATATGTTAAGTATAGACATGATTACTCTAGATTTTGCCAAAATTGCCCATTGTGTGGGAAGATGCGAAAAGTTATCTTATCCTTTGAGTATTTGCCCATAGTTGGCCTCATGACATATAAGTGTTAGAGTTGCACAGTATGTCATGACAATCTAGTGTTGTGAAGGAGTAAAGAGGCATGACAAGGTTTGCCTCCAAATTTCATGCCAACCACAATACATGAGCTCAAGGATGGTTCCAAGTTTAGGGAGTGTGCAACATTTGGGGATCCTTAGATGAAGTTGGACACACATGTCCACCACTTGGTGGACTCTAATTCATTCTACATGCAAGCATATTTTTCAATCTTTTCCACAATTGCAAAAATGTAAAGAGCAACATACATGTTGGAACAATGATTGTGGCTTGTAAGGCAATTGCAAGAAACACTTTTACAATTTTCAATCACACATTGTCTATTGAATAGTTTTTTGGCCATAACTTTTGCTTTAGGACTCCAAATGATTCAAGATTCATAGGTAAATTATTCATGACTATTATACACTTGGGATCAATTTTTTTTTAACTTTAAAAAATATTTTCATATCTAACAATAGCCCCAAATTTTGTATCACTTGCCAATTTGGGTTGTTTTAGTAAGTCTATTGATATTTCTATCCCCCCTAGAAAATTTGGAGCTAAAATTTGGAAGGGGTGGTTTCTCGGTCGATTGGATTATATTTTTTGAAGGAATTTTTCAAATAATAAATTTTATGTTGTATGAAAGTCCACAAAATAAGCTTCATTCTCCTTACTTTTTGAAACATGTCAAATACAAACTTATTTGTTTGTTTATTGAATGATCATTTCTATAGAATTGTACAATTTTTATTTTAGTTTTTACAAATCAAAATGTCAAAGTACGTATTTTCTTTAGATGTACAACACTTTTTTAGTTCTCTTACCTAGAAGATTTTTCTATGCTTTATCTTCCTAAGGTACCATCTTCTTCGAGGTGTATACATTGGGCAATTTTTTTTAAACGTTTCTCTAAATTTAAGGTACTTCACAAAACAAGTTACATGTAGTGTGAAAACACAAGTTATGCAACAATACCAATAGTTGTTTCTTGCAATCTCCCTATATTTACAGATGGGGTGGATTGACCCCCTCACTCATCCAGGAGGGAAAAAAGCTGAAATGATTTATTTGTCTCCCATGATAGAATTTGGAAATTTTGAATTCATATTTGCAATCAGATAAATTAATGAGGCACAAAATAGGGGGTCTTTCTTTTACATGCACCTCTGGATTGACTTTGGGGGGATGAGCGAGGGGGTCAATCCACCCCAGCCATATTTGCTTCCTTGTCCTCAGTATTTCACTCTTGTGAAGGTGCAAAGAATGATGCAAAAAGGTGAGTTTACTCATATCTTGGGAATGTTTTGGAAGGTTCATTTCTAAATAGTTACATGATAATTTCAGCTGATCATCCTCACTTTCAATTGTCTTCTTGAGAGTTGTTTTATGAAGCATTTGTTATGATGGGAGTTGTCTGAGGAAGTAAGTTAGTTGAATATTATCAGTAGTGTTGAATATCACAGTAGCAGCAGTGTGAAGACTCTTCTGTTACTATCAATCCTGCTCAACTAAGAGAGCAATTTCAGAATTGCATTTCATTATCATTATTATTTGTTAACTTCTCATGAAATAGTAGTATGGAAATTTCAATTCCATTTCCATGCTCAAATGCACAAATGTGATCATTCGAGTGCATTTATTCTTTGTGGAATTTGGAAATATATAATCATCTATTTGTCTATTTGAGGTGGAGCGTTAAATATGATCGATATGCTCATTTCTTAACTTGTTTGGTTATTTTCATTTTCATTTTCATTTTCATATAGTCGTTAATTATCAATATGCTGATTTCTTAACTTGATTTGCTCACTAGGATTCGGTAGCTGCCCCGTAAGATAGGAGGGGCAGAAAATATTGTCCATTTAAGAGTATATTGGTTTAGGATCTCTTGTATGCAAATCTAATCATTTTTTAACAAAATTTAAAGGAAAGAAGAGTGGGAGACCCATCCATCATAATTTGATTTGTAAATTTTAGACCTAAATTGAATTAGATATGATTCTCTAAAGCTCACAATATTAGGGTGCTATTGAAGGCCATAGGTACTACCAATAAATATCAAAAAAAATTCCATCAATGGTGCAAATGGCATCCCAAAATGAAGTCATGGAAACCTTAAAATAGCAGAGCATAGTGCATGTAATTGTGTAGGATGGTAAAAGTGTCCCACCATTCATAACACCACATTCTTTACAATGAATTTTTGTCTATTTCTTAATCAAACTCACTCCTCAACCTCTCATAAAATTGTATTGTACAACAATAATCCCCAATTGGCACCAATTCATCATTGGACAACTTTTCATTCTTGTAGTAATACTTCATGTCTAACTATAAGGGTAGTTCTTGGAGCATGCACAAAACTAGCACCTTCTACCTTAGTTATGAGGATTCATGAGATGCTTCTTAACTATAAAAGGAGATGCATCAATCTATGTTGGGAAATTTTGTTTATTTGTTTGTTGAAGGTGGACTACGTATTGTACTATGTGCATGGTCTATTTGACTTGCAATATGCTAAAGGTGTCTTCTAAAGTTTGAGGCCAAGGCGGATTGACCCACTCAATGCTCCACCCAATGGTAAATGTAAAAAGTTGTCCCTTATTTTGTGCTTGGTTGATTTGGAGCTTAGCTCATTTGGCACCTTTGATTCCAAATATGAATTCAAAGTTTCCAAATGATATCATGGTTGGCAAATTAAAAGTTTCAACATTTTCTCTAGGAATAAACCGCAGACTTTATAAGATGCGTTTAGCATCCTGCATTTGACTCTCATTGTTAGTAGGGCACAACCACCTTCTATAAGTTTACTAGCCATTGGCCTAATTGTAGCTTCAAAGATACTTTTATTCCTGCCTTTCCAATGCTTTTTTTGTGTGATAGATAGTCACTGTTGAATTCTCAGACATATGCATTCTCAACCCTCCTTAACCCATAAACATAGACAAGGACCTTTAGTGTCTGATGAATGAGAGAGAATCCTTCTAGTAGGACAGAAGTGCATCTATTCATCTTTGGAATTTTGTTGTAAAAAGGGGAGGTCTTTTATAATAGTTTGACTACCAATGAATATTCTTAGTTTTTTTAAAAGTAGATGATGTCACATGGTTACCAAAGGGATGATTTCCATTGCCACCAGTGTATCCTTTACGGGTTCAGTTACAGCATATGATTGAGCTCATATGTTGTAAGGCTCATAAGCTCATATGCTGGTCAAAATCAGAGCTCCAATGCTTGTCATTCTAATGTTGAGCGAGAAGCATATAAATTATAGTTTGGATAACCAGATGAGCTCTGAGTGCTTAAAATTCAAATATGCTGTCAAATGCATTGAAGCATGATAACAGATAACTTGGGAACTGGTACCTGAATCAGTTTTGGATTTATCTATATTAGTATTGTCCTTATAAAATCTTTCCATTGAGAAACTAGCTCAAGTTTTTACACATTCATTGCGTGCTGCCTTTGCTTGAAGGATGGGCCCTCCTTGTAATTTTGCATTCCTCGGCCGCTGGGATGGCTTTCAGAGTGCAAGGACAATGTGGTGTCCTTGCTGGATACTTGAGGTGGAGATCTTGAATGCTGGAAAAGTCTGGTCATTGGGTCCTATGTAATGGAAAAGTCTTATATTCCATTTTTTTTCAAACAAGCAAGTTCTAATAGGATTATTAGACATGGAGCTGCAAGTTCCTTAATGCCTTTTAAGAACCATTCATCCAAGAATTATCCAAGAGTTAAGAAGAAGCATGTGTTCATTAGAGAATTTTGAGTGGCTTCTGCTTATTTAACCCCTAAATGTCCGAGGCACCAAATTTCAGTGTTGACAGTACTTTGAAGCAAAATAAAACCTAAAAAACTTACTAGTTTTAGTAGTTTATATTTTTGAATAATTCTTTTTGAAGTCTAGTTTTAGGTTTTTAGCATCAAAAATCCGATTGTGAAAATGATTGATTGTGATTTTTCTATTCAAAATTTTGTGTACAAGTGTCCATTGCAATCTTGACAATCCGTAGTGTTAGGGGCTCTTGGAAATGAGCCTCAAATACACTAGATCTTGGAGGAAAAATTGGAGAATACATTTTGAGAAGCCATAAATTGATTGGGGTTACGCATGCTAGGCTCTTTAACCTCATATTTTTCTGCTTCACGACGAGCTTTTTAGATTTGACATGTAAAAAAAGGATTTTAAAACTCTTGCAATTTCAACATCCTTGTGGTCAAACATTATTATCTTTCAATCCATAAGTGACATTGTTGTGTTATCTTTTCCCATGTGATATCTAGCATGTCTAGTTTGAATTTTTACAATACAAACATAAAGAAAAATTGATACAACTTACCAAAATGATGGATTTTTGTTCAAATTAGAGCAAATTTCTAGAAGCTCAAAAATGACCTTGGGCATTTCGGGGTTAATATCCTCTACATCTCATCAATGAACATCTTGAAATTGGATGAAATCCACATCCCAAAATGCATTTTTTTTATTACATAGCAATTTAGTGTAGTTCACTACAAATGGAGTTTTTAGTTTTATTTTTTTGAAATTTTCACACAACATGTATCCAAGTAGTAGCTTTAAGGCTCGACAATCTTCATAACTTTTGACTAAATGGTTAAAAAGTTATTGTGTGATATGTCATTTTCATTGCTCAACAAGTAGCACGGGAAGCTCAAAACAATTCTTTTAAAATCTCTTTTTTCATAAACAAAAATTTGAAATTGGTTTTCAACATTCATATGTACAAGGAAAGCTTTGAATCATTCCAATTTGATCAATGAGATGAAAGTTATGCGGAGTTTTAGTTTGTGGGTATTTCTGGGTAGTTATGGAATCTCTACTCTAAAATAAACTTTGAAGTCCTTTATTTAACTCCATTTTTCAATTTTTTGGAAAAAAACAAAAATAATAGGTGTTAATTGTGTATTACAGCATTACAACCATTGGGATTGGCATTTTTCAATTCCATAAATAAATTGTTGACAATTTTGTATTTTGAATCATTCTCTACTTCTTTCTACTTACTATTTTTTTTCTATATATTGTACAATTTCAAAGGATCCGAAATTTTTGAAGCATGTAGCCAACTTGTCTTGAAGATTGAATCCAAAGAAGCACCTGAATTTTTGGCATTTTTTCATACAAATGTGACCTTTTGAAGTGCAAGTGCCTGTTTTTTGCAGGGCCCCCCAAAAGTATTTATTTCTATCACTTCAAACACTAGTATATAGCAATTTGTACAACGGAGATTTCTGAAATTTTCCCCACATCTTCTCAAACCACCGTACTACAAGGTCATACAGTTATATGTGCCCCCAAATGTATTTCTTTTTCTAAAATATGGTACTTGTATTGAAAGTGACACTTTTGGAGTGTTTTTGGTGAAAGCATAGTCAAATACATTTAGGGGTTAACACCTGAAAAGAGGCTTGCTACTCCCTTCCTCCAAGAAGTTGTGAGAGTATACTCGCAGTAACAATTGAGTGACAGGAAACACATTCAAGGCCAAAAAGATTAGAAGTAGATAAAAAAAGAGAATATCATTCATGATACTCTATTATGTGAAGGTTGTTTCATTTGTACAAGTTTGATATCTTCCTAGACCTTGTTCATGACACAATGCTTAGTCTTTCTCTCAATATATTGAAAAGGTATATTACATTGTTGGTTGGGAGCATGATTGTAGTGGATGAGGTGGATGAATTTGGAGAGAGCTCTTGCCATTGCAACTTAGCAACACAAGCCAAAAGCACTAGGAGGAAGCTGAAATTACTATAATTCAACGAGGTTGAGGAATACCAACTAAGTTATTTGTCTTGTGGTACTAAAGGGAGATGTAGTGTTGGTTGGAAGGTTATTACAAGAAACACTTTTTCATTTTGTAGGGTTTTATAGTACTCATGATTTTTCTTCTAGAATATAGTAAAATTAGAATTTTTCTTAATAATTTAATAATATGACCTATGTATAACCCTTAAGATGAAGACAACCACTACATGAAAACCATGGAAAAATTCTTGAAGTAGGAGAACTAGAAAAGTGCTAAATCTCAAGAAAATAGACACTTCAATGCTTTCGTTAGGAAAAAATAGAAAAAAATGACATATAGAAACAAAAGTTGTCCCTTTGTAGCAACTCTATGGAAATGGTCATTCACCAAAAGAAACAGAAATAATTTTCTTACATGTTTTAAAATGCAAGTAGAAAGAAGCACACTTTGTAGACGTCCACACAACATGTAATTAACTATTTTCAGAATTTCTTTGAACCATAGCTAAAAGTCTACTATAAGACCATCCCCTCTAAATTTTAACTCCAAATTTGTTCTTTTGATATTATTTTGTTAATAAATAAATAAGTAAGTGTGACAGAAAATGGAGTCTATTTTTGGATAGTAAAGCATTTTTAACAGTTCTAAAAAAGTAGACAAGGCTTTTAATAGTCATGAGTACTTTGCTATAAATTTTGAGTTATTTGAAGTCGGAATGCAAAAGTTATGGCCAAAAAATAAATTAGCAAGAGAGGTGTGACAAAAAATAATACATGTGTTTCTTGCAATCACCTTGGAGTGGGAATGGTATTGATTGAGATGTGTTGGTTGTTCTATTCTCAAGCTCAAAAATATGGATGGAAAAAAATTGCAATGGACATTGCTCATAGTTTGGTGAGTAAGACTTGAAGAGAGCATAGGACCCAATTTGTCACCCTTGTTGCATATTGCAAGTAAATTCAAGTTGCTTTGTTCAAAGTTTAAATTTGTGAATTAAACTAAGTTTAGTGAATTTAGTTCCTAATTATGAACCCTATTTTTGCATATGGAAAAATTTCCCCACTATTGAAACCTCCTTTGTAGATACGTGTATCTCTTAAGTGGTTAGAAATGGGTTGCCTCCCATTGTCTTCTTAAAATTTGTGAATTATTCATTAGACATTCAATATGATGCATTTCAAATTTTTATCCCTTTAAGAACTAGGAATAGTCCAAATGCCAATATTCTTGAAGATTTATTATAAATTGCATGTAAGAAGAAGATTTTAAAGATGATCTTTAAAGAAAAGTTATAAAATATGATGCATATCCAAATGGTTGGTTCTATTGCTACCGCAACCAATAGTTTTTCATAAAGTATTGAAACCAATAATTGAAAATTCTTTCAAAAATTCATTTCTAGATTCAATGCATGTAATTTTTTGAAGAATTGTTTTCCTTAACCCTTTAGTGACCATGGTTGATTTGGGGAGCAAGCACAATTTTTGAATACAATTTTGATAAAGTGAAATTTTGTGGGCGCTCTAAGGATGAAATCCTAGATCAGATCCTATCAATTGGTTCTATAGGGAAAATACTTGAGCCAAACAAAAAATGAAAGTGATCCAATAGTGCACAGGCTTATAAATAACCTTCAAATATTGATATGTTGTAAACAACCTTCAACACCAGTGCTACATACAATTTGCCACAATTGGGCATAAATTTTAGTAAATGCTCCAAAAATCAATCAAAAACCTTCTAGCTAGTTCTTTCACACATATAAGTAGTCATCCCTTACCTTAAATATGTATTTCTTTATGATATTTTACTTGTGAAGGCTGAGGACATTTAAGTTTGGATAAGCATAGCTAATGTGTTTTGGCATACACTCTCTTGAAATTGGTTTTGTTTGGAGCATATGAAGATACTCTAATTGCATTGTTCCTTGGGTTTTTTTAAATCAAATGTTTTGTGAACAATAGTAAACGAAAAGTCCCAAAGTTGACCAAAAACTAGTCAACCAAACACTAAAGGGTTAATCCCTAAAGGAATTCAATGTATTTAGGCCCAAAACTACTTCAAAGCTCCAAAACAAGGCTCAAATCTTCATCTATATTTATTCATTAGCAAATCCAACTATACAATCCTTTAGTTAACTTATTACTTGGGGTGGGGTGGGGTAGTGAGCGGCTAGAATAATAACCTACGTGTGAACAAATGATAGGATATTTTAAAAACATGGGGGCTAATAATTATAATTGGGTTTAGAGTAATATAGGGTATCAAAAATGGCATTGGACATCTTTAACATATTATAGGGTATGGAATAATAGCTCCTATTAGAAAATTACATAATGATAGCATGTGAAAAAAAAATGAAAAAAAAAATCCATACCCCCCTATAAAATAGTGGATGTTTGTACCTATATCCTTATTTGTTTAACACATCAACCCCCCCAAAACTTATTAGAGTACACCCTCCAAAAAAGTTTAGAATAAGAAACCATACCAATCGCAAAATCATGACACTTGGATTTCAAAAAAGAAGTATTTTCAACTCTTCCCAAATGGTTAGGTTTCATCTTTCAAACTTTTTACAAAAAAATGTGTAGATGCTACAACTTGTTACTCTCCACAACAACGATGCTAGCATGTGAGCCTAGAAATGCAAGTCTATGACCTTGAGCATAGGTGTAGATAGATGTTCTACAACTATTGAAGGTGTTTATAACATACATACTTGTAATATGAGTACCCTATAATGATGTGAGGTGCTTGTAACATAGGTACCTATAATATAAATATAATATAACCATGGAAGGTATCTATAACATAGACACCTATAAATTAATTAGGCACTTATTATATAACCATCCTATAACCTTAGAAGGTGCTTATAATATAGGTACTTACAACCTAGATACCTATAATATAAACATCTTATAACCATGGAAGGTATTTTTAACATAGGTACTTACAACATGGATACCTATAATTATAAACATCCTATAACTATGGAAGGTACCTACAATATAGGTAGCAATAACATAGAAGCCTAGGCTCCTAAACTCATGGGCTCAAGATCCTAGGCCCACATACTAGCAACCGTGTTCTTCCACCTTGTTTCATTAAACCAACAAGTCAACAAAATATGAAGCCCGACAAAATCGTTCGCAAAGAATAAATTTACAAAGTCAACAAATTTGGTAGGGATGGTGTCCTATAGTTTTTAGAGTCATTTCTACCATGACTGGGCTCCTCCTCTCCATAGCCGGGTCCGTAGTGGGCCACATTTTTGTCACCAACCTTGCCTAATCCCAAGCCAAGGAGCTTCCCAATGAATGTGTGGTGATGCTTGTACCTTTATCAAATCTTTCTTGTCCAAAAGCATTGTCAAAAGCAATAACACTTATGGTAAAACAACCCATATGCATTGTGGACCTTTTACCCATTGTGGACTCCTAAGAATGACCCCATTATGGTTTTCTTTTAGTTATTGAGATTTGGGCCACATTCAATGTCTTAGCTAACTAGAATGGAGTAATTAGTGAACACAATAGGAACTTTCACTTTTTTAGTGTTATTTCATTGTAGGAAGTGCCTTCTTTAGGTCTTCTATGTTAGAAAATATTATGACCGCTATAGGTGAGTAAGATGAGTGTTATGGATCAATTTTGGTTGGTTTTAGGCAACAATTTTTCAGTTCATACAAATTGGGACAAGTGGCATTTGTTAACCCCTAAAGGACCAAACAGTGTTTTTTGGCAACATAGCGATTTTGGGCAGCTCACTACGGATGGAATTTTTATTTTTTTTCTTTGAAATTTTCACACAACATGTGCCCGAGGAGTAGCTTTAAGACCCAACAATTTTCAGAACTTTTGAATACACGGTTAAAAAGTTATTGTATGATATGTTGTTTTCATTGCTTGGCGGGCAGCCTGGGCAGCAAAAAAAACTTCTTAAAAAATCACTTTTTTTTAAAATAAAAATTTGAAATTGATTTTTCTGATTTTTATATAGATGGAAAGCTTTGAATCATTCCATTTTGATTTATGAGATGAAAGTTATGAAGAGTTTTAGTTGTGGGTAGTTTGTGGGTAGTAATGGAATCTCTACTCTAAAATAAACTTTGAAGACCTTTATTTCACTCAATTTTTCATATTTTTGGGAAAAAATAAGAACGTGAGGTGTAGGTTGTTTATTATAACAATTTCACCATTGGGATTGGCATTTTTCAATTCCATAAAGAAATTATGAACAATTTAGTATTTTGAATCATTCTCTATTTCTTTCAATTTACTATTTTTTTCCTATATGTTGTACAATTCCAAATGATTTAAAATTTTTGAAGAATGTATCCAACATGACTTGAAGAATGAATCCAAAGAGTTACAACCATTTTGGACATTTTTTCATAATGGTTTGACCTTGTGGAGTGCATCTGCCCGGATTTTTGCAGGGCCAAAAAATGGCTTTTTGTCACTTCAAATGCTAATATCTTGCAATCCAAATGGTGGAAATTTCTGAAATTTTTTCCACATCTTCCCAAACCAGATTACTACAAGATCCTATGGTTACATTTGTCCAAAAATGTATTTTTTCTAAAATTTGGTACTTGTACTAGAGATGACAGTTTTGGAACGTTTTTGGTGAAAACATAGTCAAATACCTTTAGGGGTTAAGATACATATTAACCCCTAAACGTCCAGATTCATCTCCAAAATTGACAATTTGAGAAAAATCATTATAAAGTGATATTTGGAAGCATATTTTGGAATTGATATACAAATGAAAGTTGTAGATTATGATTTTTAGATTCCATCTGTACGGTTAGATTCACCAATTTTATCACCAATAATTTTTTATAAATTTTGAAAGAGAAATTCCAAAATTCCTTCAAAATTCGATTACAATCAAAATATGATCATTCTTTGAGTAAAATTTGTTGGAATGGATTTGAAATGAGGTTCTCTTCACATGGTGATTTTTTGAAATTTTTGTGTTCTTCCTATCTATGACCTCATTTTGGCTAGTCCAATTTAGAACTAAAGTCAATGCAGTTTGACCACTTGACATATTTTCACATTTGTAATTTTAGAAAAATATGAACTCTAGTAACACCAAATCCAAACCTTAAATAGGACAAAAACTTGATAATGTATCTTCACAAATTAAAATAACTTTCATCCAAGTAGTTAGGAGGATGAAACTGGTGTTTCAAACTGTTCATCATCCAGAAAATGGAAGTCAACGCATTTAGGGGTTAATGTCCTAGCAGTCTAGGAAGTATGTTAAATTGTAAGTTGTCTACTGAGAACATCAAGTTTGGACGAGATATATAATATTGATAGAGCAGCCAACACACTTGCAATGCAACCAAGCAGCACAGTATACTTTATTACAGGGATTGGAATGAAGAGCCAGGAGGTTTTTCTGCAATTTCATTTGTTTCACAAAAAAGAGAGAAAAAAGAGAAATCCAGGAGATCTATATTTTCTAGGAAAATACAATATCAAACAAAATTGATAATGGATTTGAAACTTTTTCATCCCAACAACCATACTATAAGCATTAATGGTCAAAGTGCCAAAGAAGATGTACAAAAGTTGTAGTATACTACATATGAACATATTCCTAATAATTCCATGCATCTAAGAAACATCAAAAAGGCCAACTAGGCCTTAAATGGTTGTATTAAGAGCAGACTACCTTAATTATAAGTGCAATCCAAAAACTAGAAATGTCTAAGAAAATGTTGTTTTTTTCCATCTCCATTATTCCTTTCATTGTAAAAAAATCATGTTCCCTTTTTCTACAAGACTACATTTCCTAAATATATTTTATAAATTCTTCTCACATTGAAATTTTGAAAATTAGAAAATGCAACAAGTATGTCAAATTGTTATTCAACAAGACCATAGCTTACAAAGTCTTGCAACTTGTTTCACCCTACCAAGAATTTGCCATTGAAAATTTGAAGACAATGCATTGTGTCTTTCCAGACCATGAGGAGTTACATATAGTGTTTAGGTATATTGTGTCTCTTCTCTTAGTTTGTTGGCTTTGGCTGTATTTATCTTATAGACCTACATGAATGAACATTGTTGATACTAAGAATTATAGACGTGCCTCAAATGCATTACAAATTTTACACATTTACACAATTCCATTCGGATTCATGCTTGATATCATAATAATAGATCAACTGCACCAATCTCATTACACCAACTTTTTTTGGTAATTAGAAAGGATATGCTCATGAGGAAATTAACTCCCTTGCTTATAAATATGTGTAAGTAGAAAGAAACTCTCGAAACTATATAAAATGGACAGAAGTAATTGATCATAATCAAACCAATTTGATCATTCTTTTTATAAGAATAGAATCTCTTTAATGTCACTGCCTTGGCACCAAAAACTTAGTGCACATGATTATATGAAGTTATGTAACATCATGACAAACAATACACTAATAAATATATTTGGTGTTTTGTTACATTTGATTTTACTTATCATTTTGTGTGGCTCACTCTATTTCTCATTTAGTTGACAAGTAGTGTTTGAGGTTATGTTTAGTGTTTGTAACATTGGTAGTATTCTTGACATTTAGTGTTTTACATGTCAAAATGAAAACTACTAAAAATTGCAGTAGTTCACAACTACACAAAATAGAGAAATTAGATTGCCTTGACAATTAGGTTGCCTTGTCCCCAAAAAGTTACATTACAAGTCATCAAAGTCAACAAATACTTCTACAAATATTTCCATTTGTACACATGGAGGTTCATGAGTCCCAATTAGAACAACTAATTCAAACTCAGTAGTGCATTCTTGTACAGTAATAACTAAAGTTAAATATGTACTACACTCATATGCAATATGTAACAAGAAGGAGAAGACAATGGAATTAGCAATGAAGAGTAAGTCAAGAGCACCTTAACCCCTGAAGGACCAAACAACATTTTCGAGCAACAAAGTGATTTGGAGTAGGTCATTATGAATGGAATTTTTACTTTCTCTTTTTGAAATTTTCACACAACATGTGCTTTGGGAGTAGCTTTAAGGCCCAAGCATATTCATAACTTTTCAATACATGGGGAAAAAAGCTATTGTAGGATATGTAGTTTTCATTTCTTGGTGGGCATCCTAGTGGCAAAAACAACTTCTCTAAAAATCATTCTTTAAAAATAAATATTTGAAATTGATTTTCTAGATGTACATGTACATATAAAGTTTTGAATCATTCCATTTTGATTTATGAAATAAAAGTTATGAAGAGTTTTAGTGTCCGTAGTTATGGAATCTCCACTTTGAAATAAACTTCAAAGACCTTCATCTAACTCAATTTTCAATATTTTTGGAAAAAAAATAAAAGAATGAGGTGTAGATTGATTATTACAGAACTACAACCATTGGGATGGGCATTTCTCAATTCCATAAATAAGTTGTTAACAATTTAGTATTTTTAATCATTTTCTACTTCTTTCCAATTATTAGCTTTTTCTTACATATTGTACAATTGCAAATGATCTACATTTTTTCAAGAATATGTCCAACTTGTCGTGAAGAATGAATCCAAAGAGTTAAAACCATTTTGGACATTTTTTCACAATGATTTGACCTTGTGAAGTGCAACTGCCCGGGGTTTTGTAGGGCCAAAAAAAATGCTTTTTGTCAATTTAAACGCTAATATCTTGCACTCTACATGGTGAAAATTTATGAAATTTTTTTCACATCTTCTCAACTTAGTGTACTATAAGATCCCAAGGTTACATGCGTCCAAAAATGATATTTTATAAAAATTTGGTACTTGTATTAGAAATGACATTTTTGGAGCATTTTTTGGTGAAAACATAGTCAAATACATTTAGGGGTTAAAAGCGTTGAACAATCAACTAAAACCAATTGACAGACAAAGATATTATAATAATAGCTTATTATGAGTCACAAGAAACTCACAGTGTTTTATGCAATCAAACCTCCAGACTTGTTACCTTGAAAAGTGTCAAAATCTAACACTTGTTACATAGTTTCACACCCCTTCTAGATCCTAAAAGAGAAATGTTAGATATTAAACATTCTTAGTTCTTTGTAAATATACCTTACTATGTGTTAGAATAGACAAAAAAGTGAAACAGTGAAATAGGTACTATTTGATACATTTTATATTTTCTAGAAAAGCTACATCTAAGCTCCCTCGCGTAACAGGATTACATAGCAACTCCAGTGAATACATTGTCCTCGTATAAGTATCCTCGGGGCACAGACTTTCGTTCACCGCAGTCCCCAGTCTTGTATTGCGGTCCACTTGCCGATGCAAGCTGTTTACCAAGAGCACGGACAGCGAGGTAGCACGGCAGGTGGCATGGGACCACTGTGCCAAGCCACTCACGACTCTAACTTAGTCACTCTACGGGAATCCTGTGGGTCATGTACTATAGAAAATCGGTGATAACAGACAAAAGCTGTACTGTAGCTCCGGCCAATTGTTGCTCACAGACTCTTTCTTCACTTGGTCTCTTGTGGGTGGAGCTGGCCCAGAGTCCAGACGAACCTCGTTCATTGTATGTGGGCCGGGCATGTCCGGACTGCGTCAATTGCGGGAAAAGTTCAGCATTTCAGCACTTGGTCGAAATTGTCTGCACGTTAGCTATTGTAGGTACAGAAGTACCCCTCCAGGCTTGCCCATGCTATAGTCGCGAGTTGACAAAGTCCTGAAATTCATTCATTCGCTTCAAATTGAACGATCACCACTAAACGATAACTGTCCGAACTTCCAAGCAAGGGTTGTACACTTGCACTGGTGCATATCACAGGTACGTTACCAAGATGCCCACTGAAGCCGGCTATTAAGTTTAGTGCGCAGGATCCAAGGACGAGTTGTAAGTTAAATATCGCATTTGTATACAGTAAAATATTAAGAGTGAAGAAGGTTCCATTACCTGTGCCGGAAGCTGGCGTGTATGCTTGTGGAAGAGATCCAGTATTGGCAAGGTAATTAAACCCGTATTCAGACTTTCACCACCATATTAGCAACGATGTCATGATCTGTCAGTACACGAATACTGCACAGTACCGTACTTGGGGCCAGAGTACAGAACAGCAATGGGTTTGGGCTACCCAGAAGCGGGAGTCCCTGGCGAGAAGATGAGTGCTCTGGAGGATCCACAGAGCTCCTTGTATGTCGTAGACGGCCAGCGTCATCGAATTCCTGGTCGCGAGGCATGATCCTCGTGAGTGCTTTCCTTCTCCGTCCTCCGAGCTCTGGTACTGCTTAGAGTTGGTTGCTTGTTTTGTGACGACAGTAACTGGTCTCACGAGAGGTCTGTTGATAGAATTGGAAGAGTCGGTTTAGAGGTTCTTGCACAGGTCGACTGGCTTGCGTGTCTGCCCACTTCCGGTGACCAGTTCCCTTCTGCTTGAGAATTCACTTCAGTTCTCTTGGATGAGGCTGATGCTTTTTGCATTTAGTGAGAGTATTCGCTGTAACCTTCCCTCCCTTGTGCTTTGGCTGGATGAGTCACGTTCTACACACTACCCACGACTTGTTGCATGAAGTTTACTTGTACACATGCAGTGACAAGTTGCAAGCACCTGATGGCTTGGTGCTTGGATCTATCACTGTAGTGCCCTTCCTGGTAAAGAAGTTTGAAGGTTGGTAACTGTGTTGTGTAACTCGGGAAGTACTTGACTGAGGTATTTCGATTGCGCAGCAGGGAGAAGGGTTGTTGGGGTTTGGAGGACCCAAGCTGCCCCGCTTGTAAGTGTCGAGTGTTTCTGATCATTGCACCTTCTTCTGTTTGTTCGTGAGATTTTGCATTGAAGCTGCATCGGGGTAGTTGAGGTGAAGATGAGGAAGGTGTTGGCTTTCCTGGTGTGGTTGTTTAGCTTCTGGACTTGGAAAGATTTCTTCTTTGGTTGGCTTTGGAGGTGTCCCTTCTATCCTGGCAGCAGAGAGACTGCCGGGTCGGAGCATTTGCCTTGTGAGGAAGGGCACCCGGAGTCGAAGTGGGCACGGTTTCTCTCTTCCCTACCCGAAGAGGAACGCTGGTGCAATGAGTTGAGTATTAATGGAGACTCTAGTTTCGCACTGCACTTTGGACCGCATCTCGGAAGGTATACGTGCACCGAAATGGAAGTGGGTTATCGTGAGTTTCTGGGAGCAGTTGCTTCGTCCGATGTTGTATTTCATGAAGTAGTGAGGGTGGAGCTCTGCGGGGATGATTCTTTGAAACATTTGGAAGCATTTGCAAAGGCAGTCCTCCAGTCAGGCAACGCTTGCAGAAAACTCATTCTACGGTTTTCTCGTGGATCCGCAATCCCATTTGCCAGGTGTACCGCTCGTGCACTTCTTGGAAATGATGCTATTGAAGATTTGCATTTGGATTTGGGTAATTTGAATGGAAAGATGGACAAAGAGTTGACTACGGAATTTATGGCCATTGTTGTAAAGCCTCACATTCTTCGAATTCTAAAATCATTTCAATGGCTTAGTAGTGTTTTGGATGACGAGGGAGTGGAGGAGTTGGTGAAGCCCTTCAAAAGCCCTAACAGTGTCCTTGAAAGCTTGACAATTTATTCTAAAGTATCAGATGCTCAACTTGAACATATAAGTGACTTGCTGGCCGCAAGCACATCCCTCAAAAACCTCACTATCTATAATTGTGATTATAGTGAGAGGAGGAATGAATGCACGAGAGGATACACTAGCATAGCAACTGCATTGTGCACCAACCAATCTCTTCAAAACCTAAGGTGTAGAAATTCTAGTAGCATGGAGTTGAAGGCATTATTGGACCCGTTGATGCCCAAGGCCAACAACCTCCAACCCAATACTACCCTCACCCATTTGATTTTATCGGAAAGTGTGGGAGGCAAAGAAGGTATTCAAACCTTAGTTGCCATGCTTCGCACCAACATCTCATTGTTGGATTTATCTCTTTTCTATCTTGATGAATTAAGTTTTGGAGATGCTCAAGCAATGGACAACGTTTTGGCCATCTTGGAAGCTCTCAAGACCAACAAATCCCTGAAGAGAATTTCTTTCTTCAGGTGTTATGGAGTTCGCGGTCACAAAGTGCTTGGAGCAATGATGGACTTGCTATTGGAGAATCATTGCATTGAAGACATTCACTTAGCAGACACTGGTTTGGAAGAGTCAGGAGATGCTGAATATGTATACTCCGCATTATCAAAGAAAAACAAGATCAAATTGTGGGATATTGTACAAGGCATGGCAAATGTGAAACCCTCATCTGGGCGAGTGTTTTTGTGTGGACAACCATTTGCAGGTACGCTATGCATTTCTAAGTTTGGTATGTAGATGTCTAGTTCTTGATATTCATTTATTAATATTTGATATTGGAATGATCAAATACTAAGAATATACACAATATGTGTACTCATTAAATGAATAAATAAGATGTGTAGTACTTTGAAACTTGGCAAATTTAAATTCCAAAAGAATTCTTGTCAATTTTGAGATGGTTCATAAAGTTTCTAGATTAGATCTTTGTAGTTGTAGTCTTTATTGGATGGATTGTTCCAAATAATATAATATAAGTTAAACTTTGGGTTGTTTTGAATTTGAGAGAATTTGTGAGTAGCTAGAAGGGTTATGAGTTATAAATGTATATATTTATGTGGTTGCATTGATATATATCAAAGTACAAAACTTGGAATTGCTCTATTTTTAATAACAAATTGATGGTTAATTAGTTCCACAAGGATTGGTTTTCTGCATATCATGGTTGCCAATTAGGAAAATATCTATTTCATGAAGTTGTCTTCTAAATGCATTTTCCAAAGTTTCAAGAACAAATAGAAGCATCTTTCTCATACACCTTGCATCTTAGAACATTCTCACTCCTTGCATTGATCTTTTTCAATGTTGAGTCCATGTTATAAGAATTTTACATATTTCAATATCTTGTTCCAAAATGGAATAGAAACTATTTTCCTATTCAATGTGGATCATTCAACTTCCACCTCTTATTCTAATCATTCTAGTGTTTAGCACGTGTTGAGGTATGTACATCTATTTTACATTGATTTTTGAATACAAGACTTCACCTTTGAAAAGGATTAAAAAAATTGGGGCTTCAAGTTCACACCTTTTTATGAATGGATTTTTTCACTTTAAAACTCTCAAATGCAATACATTACCTCTCATGTTGTCTAAAGGATCCTATATCTTGTCAAATTTATGGAATCTTGAAGAGGTTGAAATGTTTGGAAAAGGATGGGTATAATATCATTTTGGTCCTCAAAATGCATGTAGGCTCCATATCATAATTGAATGGCATCAATTTCAACTACTCAATTTATGATCCTAAAATTGAAATCAAAACACAAGGAATGACTAAAATTGGCTTGTATATAGGTAAGACACAATTGCGACTCTCTATGAAGAAGTTGAAGGAATTCCAACCAAAAGATGAAGTCCAAAACACTTCAAGAATTGGAATGAAATTGCGAAGGGCTTTCAAAAGGCCAAACATTGCAATAGAACCAAAAGAAGACATGTTCCTTGAACGTACCCAAGGCATTGAAGTGGACAATGTGCTTTGTGATGACATTCGCATCTCTATTTGGGACATGGCTGGTCAAACCGACTATCACTCTTTTCACGAGCTAGTCATGCCCAATTTCTCAGCTGATGGAAGTTGTTCAATCTTTTTGTTGATGTGTGATCCAATGGAGAGATTGGATCCCTCCAAAAGACGAAGCCTAACAAGTGTTAAAGAGGAACTTGAATCTTGGTTGCGATTTATTGCTTCCAATACAAGGCGATCCAATGCATACTGCCCACATGTGTCCATAGTTATGACACACTTTGACTATTGGAAGAATGATGGTCGATTTGCAGCACGCATTGAAGAAGAGGTCATAAAGTTGAAAGTTCAATTCCAAGAGGTCTTCCAGTTTGATGACCACCAAGTTGTATTCAAGGTGGACGGTAGGGATATCTCTGATGCATGCAAGGTGTTTGATTTCATCAAATCTCACTTGAAGCAATTGTTGGACAGACTACCAAGAACCATAAGTGCATGTGAAGAAGTGCAACATCTCCTAGTGCAATGGAATGCAAACAAATCAAACCCATTGTTGTTGAAGTGGGATGAGTTTTGTGAAAGAATGTGCAAGGACGTGGAAGACTTCAATATTGCAAACCATGAACTTGTAAGAAGAAGGAAGGAGTTTGTAGCTATATCATTGAGTGAAGGGGGCCACATCATCTACAACGAAAAAGAAGGAGTTGTCATTACCAACCCCCATTGGTTTTGTCATGATATCATGGGACAACTCCTACACCAATGTTCAGAGGAGGTTTATCAATTGGACATGGTTTTGTGCAATGGGGTCATATCCATTGCCCATGTGAAGCAATTCATGTTGGATCTTATTCCAAAGGAAGGTGATATTGACAAGAAGTTTGATGACATCTTGGACATGATGAAAAAACTTCATATATGTTACGAACAAGATGAGAATCACATCTTCATACCATCGACTTTAAGAGACACCAATGAAAGATTGAGTTGGTGTGAACTTGATGGATCAATGAGCTTCAAGTATGTTGGGAGAAGATTGGCTTGCCAAGATGGAGTAAAGACAATGTTGACTCCTGGATTTTTTACACGGCTTCAGGTGATGATTTGAATACTCACTATGAAATAATATACCATAAAAGAAATCTTTACTTGCCCCAACAAAATCTACATGACGTGTTTTTTTAGTCAAACACAAAATCTGCGGGTTTTTGCAATTTTCATTGCAGATTTTGCATTTGCCTCAACAAACACGTCATGTAAATTTTGTTGAGACAAACCCAAATTTCTTCCAGCGATGTGTCCAATGTTTCGTGTTTATTTAAATTGATGGTATTAGTATTTTCCATCTCAGAATAGTCCATACCCCATGTTATTCGAGTTCCAATCCATTTGAACATAAGAAAACAAAACAATTGTTGATGTTCTTACAAAAATGGTATGCAACAATTTTTGATGTTCAATTGATGCAACAATTTTTGCTTTTCCATTTTGAAAAGAATTCTTCATTTTATTCTTAGATGCTATTTTATTTGAATGTCAACCTCTACATATATGGAGTAAATGAAATAGGAGTTTACAATGGCTCTAGTCTCTTCTAAATGCAATTCCTTTGTTGACGTGTTGTCTATAGGTTTCTCTCTTCCAAACACTCCAAAGCAACAATGACCAACGTACGTACAAGGTATTTCGAGATGTCATCAAGTTCATCACCCAAGGTATTGAAGTGATTCTTCAATTCAACCATGGTGATATTGATATCCTTGCACGTTCTGGACAATTTGAAAACAATATGTTAGTCTTTCTTGAAATTCATATTATTGACCACATTAAACTTCTTCAAGAAGATTCCACATTGGGTTGTCCCGGAGTACACCTTACAGAGTACATTCTACGACCTGAGTGTGTCAAGAAGTTGCTTAGTCCAATGGCCCGCAAAACTCAAGTTGTTCATGTGAAGGACTTAGAAGTGGAGGTTATGACACATGGTGTAGATGCTAAACATAGTTGGGGGCTATGTGAAGGCTTGGACCCTAGCTACCACACATTGAACACTTTATTGGGAGATGTGGCATACCACAATCTCCTGGTAAAAAGGACACGTGTGCTACAAGATTATCACAAGAAAATCCAATCTTTGGATTTTTCAACTCAAAAAGATCTTCCATTGAATGAAGAGAAGAATGGTATTGTATCAACCTCTATACATTGGCAAATGCCTTGGAATCGTGTTCATACAGCTTTGGATGTGACATTGAAGAACATGGAAGGCAACATCATTAGAATGCAAAAGCAACATCATGAAGAAATCATGTCCAAATTGGATAATGTGGTAGAAATGATACAAAGTTTGGAATTTGGCATCAAGGATATGCAAAAGGAATTATTGCACAAAGTGTGTTCAAAGATCGATGATTTGATGGCATTCTCCGTGGAGATGAAAAGCTCACAAATTCCCAAAGTAGCATATCTTAGTGAAATTGGAAACCGCAAGCTCTTGATGCAACTTGTGCCTGGATGGGATAAAATCAAACTTCACCTCATGTGTGAAAGTATACATGGATTCCACCAAGTTGCAAACCAAGAAGGTTGCGTGGTCAACTTTGGAACGGAGGACACAAGAAGATTTCTTGCAATGATAGAATATGGATTGAAGATAGTCACCATATTGACCAAGATTGGTGCACATGTAGTTTGTGGGATGGGTGCAATGGTGCCTAATTTTAGTGATGGTTTGAACTTTGTAGCCTTGATTCTTGACACGCCTAGTTTCTTAGACTATCCAATTCCTACATCAGCTTTTGAGTCACTATCGGGAGAAGCAAGGAATGTCATGAGGCTCTCAATGGATGACACATCTGAAGCACAAAGGTGGTTGAGAACCTTTTTGAAGCCAAAATGTCTAAATAGGAAGGAATTCTACGAAAAATTCAAATTGACAAAAGTTAAGTTTAGGTGCTCATCAAGAGGATCAATTGCTTGGATATGTGATAAATGCCTTTCCAAGCATGATGATGAAATTGATGTATTGAATTAAACGTGTTACTTGGTGAAGATCTAGGGATAGTTTTAGAATATGATGAAGGTGATGATGTTATCTTCACCAAGTAGGTGACTAGGGTCCTAGTATGTGACAAGACCTTATTGTATTGAAATAGAGTTTTTATTCACTATCCAACTTTCTAAACGATCATTTTTGATTTCATGAGAAAGCAAGTGAACTACGATGATGGAAGATGTTTTTTTGCTTTTGGATTACAATCTTCATTCCTTTAGGATCAGATGCTTAGCAACTAACCTTAATATTTTATAAAATATTGACAAATGAATGATCTATTTTGGACCAAAAAAATTTCCTATTAAACAAGCCTCAATTTATACGCATATTTATTAGAAAATTGAGTGAAGTCTTGGTTTGTTAAGTTTTGTTTAATCATTTGATTCCAAGGCATTTTGTTGGTTTTGCAAACATGATACATTCATAGAGATGCAATTTGCATGACTTGAAATGTGATACTTTTGAAGTATTGACATTGCTCCATATTAAAAGTCACACAATAATTATCAACCATTCATTACATTCATTTTTATACATTCTTTATCATGCATTTGATGTTGTTGATTTTAGTTGTAATTCTCTAGTCAAAGGCAATGGTCAGCTTGGGGTATTACTTTTTGGACACACCAATCAATTGATTATTGTTCAAAACCTCCAAAGTTTGTCTAATTTGTTTATTTTGATCAATTAAGAAGTTCCTAAAATGAAAAGAAAAAATTCATCCACCTCAATAGGATCAAAATGGATATTCAGAATGAGTTTTATTTTTAAAATTTGAATTTTTTGGATCTATTCGTAGACGTGAGAGAAAAAGCTAAAATTTGGGGATTTGCAAGGATCACAATGGCCAATTTATTAAATTTTTATTGATAAAATTAATTATTTTTTGTATTGGATCACTAAATATAAGTCATATCCAGAAATAAAATGAAAATGAAATTATTTGATATTCCAAATGTTTGTTAATGAGGATTTTATGTGCATTGGACCAAACTTACTTTTTCAACTCAAAAATTCATTAAAAATTCTTAAAATTCTTTGTCCATGATGAATTTTTTTTCTTGATACATTATCAAACTAGGTAGTTAAAACCACATTTTGTGAAGTCATACTTTATCATATTTAAAAGATGAAGTCGTTTGTCACAAGGAGTGGACTGACATTGTAGTTTAGACAACTTTTTTGGATATCGCAACCTGACCATTGTCTCGAAACCATTGTATATATTTTTAAATTACTAAATTTTCAACTTATGCTTGCCCCCAACTTCATAGTTCAACACATTTCATGTTGATTCCATTTGTGTTATGTAAATGCAACCAAAACACAAACTGTAGGCCATTTCTGGCCATCTGGATGTTAAAGGGTTAAGGTACAACCCCTGCACTTGCAACATACGCTTAATGCTGAATGAGCCTTTCGCTTTAGACACTATCAATGTTTTCAACACATCACAAGTGCACCACTGAATGACTCTCTAGTTCTATTGTCAATCTAATATTCTATATTTCCATGAGATAAGTGTGGAACTTCAAAGGATAGTATAATCTTGGTGAACTTAGATTTCATTTAATATTTTTGACTAAAATATTAAACATG
Source organism: Straminergon stramineum (assembly GCA_963920665.1). Taxonomy (NCBI): domain Eukaryota; kingdom Viridiplantae; phylum Streptophyta; class Bryopsida; order Hypnales; family Calliergonaceae; genus Straminergon; species Straminergon stramineum. The sequence continues at coordinate 43,125,580 of OY987264.1, forward strand.
GAGAGATGATTTTTTCCGAAGGATTTACTATCGAAATAAATTGCATGACTCTTGCAATGCAATATATTACAAGGATTGGAATGAAGATTCTGGAGGTCTTCTGCAATTTCATTTGTTAAGAAAGAAAAAGAAAAAGAAATCCAAGAAAATCCAATATCAAATGAAATTGAGTACGGATTTGAAACTTTTTCATTTAAACAACCATACCGTAAACATCAATTATCAAAGTCCAAAAGTAGATAATTATGTGAAAGTTGCAATATACCACATATTAATATAGAAGTTTGAAGAAAAAATTAGGTGTGAGTTTGAAAGAAATTCAATTTCAATGTTGGCTAGATGTCTAAAGTTTGAGTTGGTTTGGGTGTCATAATTTGGAAAAACTTTATATTTTGTCAATTTTTTCCTAGAACTCTATTCTAAAAACTTATTGTGCCATGGCATGTTGGTATACACCGTTTCAAATTGTTGTACACAAAAATTGAAGGAAGTTGACATTTATAGAATTTAAAATATTCATAATCTGACAAACATGCAAATGATGTTAGTTCTCACGATAGTTGAATGTTTTTTTGGAGTTGAGAGTATGGAATTACATTAGCGACAATAAAGAGAGAATAGGTTGCAACATGAACCATTGTTACATCTTAATGCCCTTGCATTTGAAATAGTTATTGAGTAGGATAATGGTTTAATTTATATATTGGAGACACATGATGTATTTTTTAGTTCAAATTTTTTAAAGAAAGAGTAGACTCTATAATGCACATGATTAATTCCACCAATACAAATAAATTAAACTATCATTTTCAACATTATCATACAATTCAAAACCACTGAAAATTACACTAACTTCTATAAAATTGACAATTGATGCATAAACCAATTGAAGTTTTAGACATGGCTAACAATAAAATTAATTTCTTTCAAATCAGACCTCATTTGTTCTTCAAATTAGGCAGAGTTTTTCACCTTGCAAGTCGCATCTCTTACTCAAAAAGATCATGGACACCCAAGCCTCCAAATGTCAACCAAAGGGTTTCCAATCAAAAGAGATTATGGTAGAACCACCCATTACCACCCACTCAAGCATTTTGTGCATGATTTGGAGCAACAAAAGTTAATGTAAATTTTCTACCTCATAGAAAAATAGAAACCATGGGGATTATAATTTTTTGGTACTTTTTTGCCTTGAATTGAAATTACCGTATGAATTTTAGTAGTCAAAAGTAGATATGGATCCATCCCCAACACATAGTCTTCCACAACTCTTCATTCAAAGATTACTTTGGCTCTCAAAACAAAGCAAATGGGTCATGACATTGATGGTTAGAAGATGGTCAAAAAACAAGACTTGGTGGGTAAAAATCAATCACTTTTCTATTGAATTTCCTAGTACCTATAGATTGGCCATAGAGACTATTTTGTTAATGGGTAGTTCAACCATGGTCTCCAAACTTTTAGAAGAAATAAAAAGACAATCTTTCCAATCATTCATAGGAAGGAATCTCTATGAATGACAATGATCATTCACAAGCCTTCTTGGGAAACAAGGGAGGCTTCCCATTTGAATATCTATTAACCCTGAAACACAAAGCTAGTGACTATGGAAATCATCCCTTTTGGAATTGTGTGACATCATCTACTTTAAGAAAACCAAAGATAATAATTGGAGGTCAAATTATTGTGCAAAATCTCTCCGTTTCGCACAAAATTCCAAGGATGAATAATTGCACTTCTATTATCTATAGGAAGATTCTTTGTCATCCATTGGACAAAAACGTCCTTGCTATCATTTAAAGATTATCTTAGAAGACCTCTTTATTAATCATGTAGAAATCTCTCTTTATAATGAGTGACAACAAAGTAGATATTGCATCTTTGGTACTCCCTTTTTTCACATAGGTACTTATGTTGGAAAATGTGAAGTAGTCACTTGTATAAATGTACAAGATATTCAAGGAACCTAGCCATATTGAACCCAACCAATTCTAATTCCTTTAACCAATGATAGTTTCTATTGTAAATTGTGCAAATTGTAAATTTAGGGTAGGTTTCCTAAAATATCTTTGTATGAGTTTTATGGATAACATTCAACATGTCTTCAATTTCATTTACAAACAATGCTCACCTTCCATATTCTTGAATGTTGCTTTACTTTCAAATCAAGATTGTTGTTGTGTGAATCACCACCGAAAACCTCTTGTCTCCCAAGTCTTTGGAGGTCTTACATGCACATTAGCACACCAAACAATTCACCATGTGAGGGCATTCATTATAGGTTGAACCCAAAAAACCTTCTCAAACAAAATACAATCAATCATGTTAAGAGAATCTCCACCCATGGCCTCCAAGGCTTTTGATGTATGTTAAATATGGATGAGAAGTCATTTGGGCCCTTTCCAATATTCTATTGTCTCTCAATCCTTGCATGTCAAGCAATGTCACTTTCAAATCACTATTCATCTAAGCTTAGTCATTTTATTTTATATTTTGCTTGATGGTTGGTTACTTGACTACTTATAAAACACATTTAGTGAATAAAGGTAGGAGCCAAGCAGTTTGAGGGGCCTTCAAAATATGATGCAAAATTTGAGCCTATAAAGTTTGGCTAGTAGAAGATGACATGCTCTAACAAAGTTGTTGACATCACCCTTTTTTAAGTTGGTTATATATAACTCTCATTGTGAAATTTTGTCCTATGAAAGGAAGTCCTTCCCAATATTCCAACATCATCAATTGACAAGAGAGGCCACCTTCTTCTTGCAAAAAGCATTGGTTGACAACTAAAGTGTATATACCCCAAATCAATAGTGCACCCCAAATTGACATTACGTATACTTGTTGTATACTTGATGTGCTTAACCTGTCAAGGTCCATCAACTTCTTGACAATAGAGGTTTTCAATGAATTGTCCCACTTTGATATATTTTTGCACATGGATGTGTTTTAAATTTTTAAATTTAACTATACAAAATTACAGACTACTTTATCTAGTATGTATGGAATCAATTGTAGAAAATATTGACCATTGGAGTTTTAGATAATAAAATTTTGGGTGATCAACTTGTAGGCAAAAGAATGTAGCTCTTTGGGAGGAAAATCCATAAGAAGATGAATAATCGGTTTTTTCCCTCCCCACCCAAAGTTGTATTGGAATCTATGGCAAATGTCAATTTTTTTGTAATTTTAAGAAAATTAGAAATAAAAACTCTCTTCAATTCATGCACATTTTGAAATAGGCGTAGAAAGCCAAAACTAACCAAATTGAATCCTACAAAAAAACAAAAAAATATAAAAATATAAAATGTGTGTATTCATCAATTTTTGAAATTTGATGAATGATATTATTAGCATATTGTTTGGAACCTCTTCAAAAAAATTGGAATCAATCCATTGATTTTGTATTCTTAATCACATTAGATTCAATCTTTGTATTTTCAAAATGTTAAAAAAAAATCAAAAATTTGAAAAAAATTCTCTATACCCCATTTTGTATATAGAACAAAGACTAGAAATGTCGAAGAAAATGTTTTTTTCCATCCCCAATGGGACTTTTTTTCTAGCAAAATTTCACCAAATCAATCAAAACCTAATCACTAAGAATCTATCCCTCCAAAATATGGCCTATGCAATGAAGGCAACAGAGGGGACACTAGTCCAAAAAAAAAACATGATTCCCCATTAGTCCTTTCATTGTAAGAAAATTATGTTTCCTTTTTTCTACAAGACCACATTTCCTAATTTCAAAGTTTAAATACTTCTTACATTGAAAATTTGAAAATTAAAAAATGGAACAAGTATGTCAAATTGTTATTCAACAAGACCATAGCTTACAAAATATTGAGATTTGTTTCACCCTACCAAGAATTTGCCATTGAAAATCTGGAGACCAAACATTGTCCTTTTAGACCTTGAGGAGTTAAATGTAGTATTTAGGAATATTGTATCACTTGTCTTAGATTGTTGGATTTGGATGTACGTATCTTATATACCTACAAGAATGTTGTTGGTACTAAGAATTATACACACATCACAAATGCATTACAAATTTTACACATTTATTCAATACCATTCAGATTCATGCTTGATATCATAATATTGGATCAATTGCACCAATCTTATTATACCAACATTTCTTGTTAATCAAAAAAGATATGGTCATTAGGAAATTACTCCCTTGCTTAAAAATATGTGTAAGTGGAAAGAAACTCTTGAAACTACATAAAACTAAAAGAAAGAATTGATCATGATTGAACCAATTTTATCATTCTTTTATAAGAACAGAATCTCTTTACTGTCACTGCCTTGGCACCAAAAATGTAGTGCACATGATTATATGAAGATATGTAGCATCGTCATAAACAATACACTAATACACTAATAATGATATTTGGTGTTTTGTTACATTTGGTTTCATACTTATCATTTTATGTGACTCACTCTATTCCTCGTTTAGTTGACAAACAGTGTTTGAGGTTATGTTTAGTGTTTATAACATTGGTGGTATTCTTGACATTTAGTGTGTTACATGTGAAAATGAATACTACTAAAAATTGCAATAGTTCACAACTACACAAAATAGAGAAATTAGATTGCCTTAACACTTAGGTTGCCTTATCATAAGAAAGTTACTTTACATGTCATCAAAATCAACAAATACTTCTATAGATATTTCCATTTGTACACATGGAGGTTCATGAGTCCCAATTAGAACAAGACCTCATTTAAAAGTAGTGCATTCTAATACAATAATAACTAAAGTTAAATATGTACTATACTCTTATGCAATATTTAACAAGCAAGAGAAGAAAATGGAATTAGCTAGCACCTTAATAATTTTATCATTTGATCCAATAAGCAGTGAAGGGCATTTTTTTTTTTTAATTTATAAAGGGCCAAAGTGGCAATATAAAATTTTCTAGTGGTGTTCCAAATTTCAACATTCATCCACATATTGGAAAGAAAATAGTACATGAGGACATATTACATGTCTATGATTTTGTTTTCATCCACAACCTAGCGATATCATCCAAGACTTCTTGTTAACCCCTAAAGGCTGAAACATGTTCTTCTGGTATTATAGATATTTTGGGCAGCTCACTACGAGCAGAATTTCCAATTTTTTCCTTTGAAATTTTCACACAACATGTGGTCGAGGAGTAGCTTTAAGGCCCAACAATTTTCATAATTTTTGACTATATGGTTAAAAAGTTATTATATAATATGTGGTTTCTTTGCCGAGTCGGGCAGCTTGGGCAGATAAAAAAAATCACTTTTTTCAAAAATAAAAATTCTAAATTGGTTTCCCAGATTTATATGTATGTGAAAAGCTTTAAATCATTCAACTTTGATTAATGAGGTGAAAGTTATGAGATGTTTTAGTTTGCGGGTAGTTATGGATTCTCTACTCTAAAATAAACTTTGAAGTCCTTCATTTAACTCAATTTTCAATATTTTTTGAAAAAAATAAAATCATTGGATGTGTGTTATTTGTTGCAACATTACAACCATTGGGATTTTCATTTTTCAAGTCCATAACAAAAATCTTAACAATTTAGTATTTTGAATCCTTCTCTACTTCTTTCTATTTACTATTTTTTTCCTATATGTTGTACAATTCCAAATAATTTGAATTTTTTTAACCATGTAGCCAATTTGCCTTGAAGAAATAATTCAAAGACACACATCCATTTTGGACATTTCTTCGTACAAATGTGACCTTGTGAAGAGCAGCTGCCCAGTTTTTTTTAGGGCCCCCAAAAGGGATTTTTGTCAATTCAGAAGGTAATATCTTGCAATTTACATGGTGGAAATTTCTGAAATTTTTTCCACATGTTCTCAAACCATCTTACTACAAGAGCCTATGGTTACATATGTACAAAAATATTTTTTTTTTCTAAAATTTGGTTCTTGTACTAGAAATGGCAGTTTTGAAGTGTTTTTGGTGAAAACATAGTCATGGGCCTTTAGGGGTTAATTCAAAGTTTTATGGCAAAAAATGTCATGGCTTGCTGCCATTATTTAGCCAAATTATTATTTTTTGGTGCAAACTAGCACAAAAAAGCAAAAGCCTTGGTAAGCACATTGGCCATCATAGCTGAATGCAACAATACAAACTGCTCTCTTGATTAAGGTAAAATAGTCCATTGTACGTGGTCAAATGACCCATAGTGGTCACCTAGGAAGTCACCCCATTGTAGGTTTGAATATAAGATTTGGACCACAATCAATGTCTTACCTGATAGTATAGGAGTGATTAGCCCATTAACGACACGGCGGACGTTTTGTGTCCGATGGATGTCAGAAAAGCCATTTGGAGGATGTAAACAAGCTGTTTTTCATCCGTTCTTTTTTTAATTGTGATCGTGCAGAAAGAAGTTGTCATAAAAACCCAAAATCAGACCCATTGAATGCTTTCTTATTTTTCGGTATGCCAAATTGTGTGAAGACAGTTGAGGACAATAATAGGTTGCATGCTGCCCTTTCTTCAATTTCCGACCACGCAACCTCACTGTTGCACTTGCCTGCCATTGAACAACGCAAGAACAGTGCCTTTTTCTGCGGTCAACACAGAAGTTGTTACTGTTCACTACCCACGTCTCCCCCACGGTGTCCAGCCCGGCGTTTAGGGGTTAGTGACTGCATTAGGAACTTCTGACTTTTTAGTGTAATTTCATTGTAGGAAGTGACTTTTTTAGGCCTTTCACATTAGAAATTATTGTGACTGCTTTAGGTGTGTAAGATGAGCATGATGGATACAAATTTGGGTGGTTCTGGGGTAGTCTACAGACTCTTTTGGGCCATGATGGGCTGAACACTTCAAAAATTCATAGCAAATTCATACTTTGTCAAAAAAATATAATTTCAAATGCTCTCATTGTTTCTCACACTTGTGTTTATGTGGGAAAAAAATTAAAAAAAATTCTGCAATGGCAGGAGTACGAACTCCTAATTCTGACCACAATGGGCTGTTTTACCTTACGCTGCATTTGGTGTCTCTGAAAAAACAGGATTTTGAGTGTAACAAAACAAAACAAAAGCTAAAAGTTACCTCCCGGTACTGATATTATTTAGATGGTCAGTGCACCCTGTTGTTCGTGTAGATAATGTGCACCTATGCTTTAGCATGGTCACTACGATCAAGCAAACATAAATGGCAATGTAAGTTATAAACACGTCCATTTGGTTCGTTGTAGCTCAGTCTCAAAGAGACTTGATTATCTACAACAATTGACAGGGAGCTGTTCAAGAAGAGGAGCTGGGTAATTTGCCCAAACCGGAATACCCTCCTCTCACAATTTCTATTATGATATCTAGTTTTCCAAGATATGCTTTCTTCACCATGGATCATTTAGATCATGCTAGATTCCTCAAATCTGAAGTCTGTGTAGCGAAAGGAGTAAGCTTACATCCTTTGGCTTTGCATGAAATACTGATTTTCCACAAGCAGGCTCCAGATTTGAAGACCAAGTCCTTCAGGTCTTAATCCGCTTGGCTTTCCATATAATTTTTGCGCACAATGATCTCAGTATTGGACTAACTTCTCTTCAAATATGCAATCTACTGAGTACGTAAAAGCGAAGGCAAATGCACCCACACGGAGGGAGCCAGAGGTGCAGAGTCTTTTCTTGCACGGCTCAGGACAGACACCGAGGCCAAGTAACAAATTTGGAAGAACACTTTGTTGATTCACTCTTATATATTCCCAAAGGGATAGTGAGAAATTGTGATTTTATGAAGAAACCATACTGTCCTGAAAAATTGATGGGGTACATGGGTTATTAACCAAAACTTTGCAGAAGCTCTGAATATTAGAAGATTTGCTCATTAACCCCTCAAGGACCAAACGGCATTTTTTGGCAACATATAAATTTGGGGCAACTCACTATGAATGGAATTTTTATTTCGTTTCTTTGAAATTTTCACACAATATGTGACCAAGGAGTAGCTCTACGGCTCAACAATTTTCATAATTTTGGAATACATGGTTGAAAAGTTAATATATGATATGTAGTTTTCATATCTCGGTGGGCAACTCCGGCAACCAAAAAAAATTCTTTAAAAATCACTTTTTTATAAAATAAAAATTTGAAATTGATTTTCTAGATTTATATGTACAGAGAAAGATTTGAATCATTTCATTTTGATTTATGAGATAAAAGTTATGAAGAGTTTTAGGTCTGGGTAGTTATGGAATCTCCACTCTAAAATAAACTTTGAAGACCTTTATTTCACTCAATTTTCAATAGTTTTGGAAAAATGAAAAACAATAGGTGTAGATTGTTTATTACAACATTACAACCATTGGGATTGACATTTTTCAATTCCATTAATAAATTGTTAAAACAATTTAGTATTTTTAATCATTGTCTACTTCTTTCTACTTATTAGCTTTTTCCTATATGTTGTACAATTCCGAATGATCTAAATGTTTTCAAGAATATGGCCAACATGCTGTGAAGAATGAATCCAAAGAGTTACAACTATTTTGGACATTTTTTCATAATGATCTGACCTTGCGAAGTGCAACTGCCAAAGGTTTTGTAGGGCCCCAAAAGGTTTTTTTGTCAATTTAAACACTAATATCTTGCACTCTACATGGTGAAAATTTCTGAAATTTTTTCCACATCTTCTCAACCCAACGTACTAAAAGATCCTAAGGTTACATGTGTCCCAAAATGATATTTTATGAAAATTTGGTACTTGTACTAAAAATGACAATTTTGGAGCATTTTGGGTGAAAACATAGTCAAATACATTTAGGGGTTAAAAGAGTTGAACAATCACCTTAAGCCTATTGACAGACGAAGATATCATAATAATTGCTTGTTATCAGTCACAAGAAACTCACAAAGTTTTATGCAATCAAACCTCCAGAGTTGTTACCTTGAAAAGTGTAAAAATCTGACACATGTTACATAGTTTTACATCCCTTCTAGATCCTAAAAGAGAAATGGTAGATGTTAAACATTATTTATTCTTTGTAAATATACCTTACTATGTGTTAGAATAGACAAAAAGTGAAATAGGTACTATTTGATACATTTTATATTTTCCAGAAAAGCTACTTCTAAGCTCCCTCTTGTAACAGGATTACATAGCAATTTGACTGAATATGTTGTCCTCGTATAAGTATCCTCGGGGCACAGACTTTCATTCACCGCAGTCCCTAGTCTTGTATTGCGGTCCACTTGCCAATGCGAGCTGTTTACCACGAGCACGGACAGCGAGGTAGGACGGCAGGTTGCATGTGACCACTGTGCCAAGCCACTCACGACTCTAACTTAGTCACTCTTCGGGAATCCTTTGGGTCATGTCCCATAGAAAATCGGTTCTTAGAGCATCTCCACTCTTGCCCTAGAAAGGGGCCCGACCCTGGCTACGTTGGGCCCGGGGAACATTTCGTCCCCCACCGCGACTACCCAAATTGGCCCTGGCACCCCAGCCACGGAAAAAAAAGGACTTTGGCCGCCATCCTCCAGAGCCCGCTCACTTGTCCCTGGATCACTATTCATGTCAGAGGATTCTTGTCATGATTTTTTTTTATTCTTGATTTGGTTTAGGAAGCCAATTATAGTTGGGTACAGTCATGGTTTGGGGAGTAGAAGGTGCTAAGAGCATCCTTAGTGCTACCCTCTATTTGGCTCGGTAACTGTATAACTAACTTTTGAACTGTAAATAATTAGAACTTCAAAATTGTCTCATTGGAAGTGCATCTAAAAAAACTTGGAGAAGGTCCAACAAAATTCAAATTTTTACATTGGAAAAGTATCTCAAAAACAAGGTAAAAATCAGAAATTATAGAGGTCTTAGCAAATCACGGTTTCCAAAGCAATATTTGGCCATTGACCCTCTAAATGTGGCCAAATGTGGAGGGTCAATGGCCAAATATTGCTTTGGTAACCATGATTTGCTAAGACCTCTATAATTTCTGATTTTTACCTTGTTTTTGAGATACTTGTCCAATGTAAAAATTTAAATTTTGTTGGACCTTCTCCAAGTTTTTTAAGATGCACTTCCAACGAGACAATTTTGAAGTTCTAATTATTAACAGTTCAAAAGTTAGTTATACAGTTACCGAGCCAAATAGAGGGTAGCACTAAGGATGCTCTAAGGAACAATACACTGTAAGGGCAATTTGAAGTTTAATTTTAAGAATTACAAAGATAATTGGAGAAGGCTAGAGGAGAATAGAGAAGTTTTTCTCCAATTAATAACCTTTAACTGTAAGGGGATGCTTTGGAAGCAACTCTTCAACAATGCATACACCTTAAAGTATAAAATATGGAAAAAAGAAGAAGAAAATAAAACATACCAAAAAATTGTGATTCTCTCCAATTAACAACCTTCACGACATTATGAGGGGATGCTTTGGATGCAACTCTTCACAATGCACACACCTCATAGTTTGATAGGATGGAGAAAATCCAAAACCAAATATAAATAAGATCAATATATAAAATATTATATTATATATATAAGCACATATATATAACCAAAAAGAGAGAGATATAAATATAAATGTAAAAGATAAATCTTTTATTTTAATTACTAAAGTTATATGTGGATGTAAGATCCAAAATTATTTCATAACATTCATATTCAAGTAAGCCTATTCAATTTTTCTTGCACAAATTCTCTAATAATTAAAGTATAGAAAATTGAAGATCATAGTCCCCATTCATTGTAAAATCACATGGAGAGAACATTAAAAATTAGGTGTAGGAAGTTTTGTTATATTTTTTAAAAAATACAAGGATTTTATGAAAATCAATTTCCATAATTAAGAAGATAGAAAGTTCCACATGACTCTACATCCCAAAATAATTTTAGTGATTAAAATAAAAGCTTTTTCTTTTACATTGTATCCATAGATTTTCTCTTTTTACTTATATATATATTCATATATAATTAGATGCATATGCTTATATATATTAATATCTATTTATATTTTATAAATATGAAATTCATTTTTATATTTTTATATTTTTATATTTGATTTTTGATTTTCTCCATCCTATTAGATTGTGAGGTGTGTGCATTGTGAAGAGTTGCATCCAAAGCATCCCCTCATATTGTCTCGAAGGTTGTTAATTGGAGAGAATCATGATTCTTTTTTGTGATTTTTTGTTTTTGTATCTTTTGTTTCAGGTTTTTTCAAACTAAATTGAAAGCAAAACTTTTTTTTTTTTAAACACATGGACAATTTCCATTGATAAGGGGGAGAAAGCAAAACTTTCAAAAGAGCTCCTAGCTATGGCTGGCCGGTTTGTATTTTTTCTCTTTGCAATGAAATTCCATTTCATTTGTATCAAAAAGAAAAAAAAAGCTCCTAGCCAAAACCAAGGTTCAATAAAATACAATAGTGTCAAGCAATCAATAGTGCCAATAGTGTTAAGTAGAAAATAATGTCGAATAGTCAATAGTGTTAAAGACAATCAATTGTCAAACCAGAAATCAAGAAAAAAATGGATAAGGACTATTTGAGCGGGGCTTGAGGGAGGGTATGGCTGGGGAACTAGTTGAACAGAGACCACTTTTCCATTTCACGAGCCCGCCAAAGGTAGTTCCAGTGTCCGGGGAGTTCTGTAGGAAAATTGGAGAATTTCCTAGCTTCTAGAAGGTGGCTCGGATTTTTCAAATTTTATCTAGAAGTGGGCCTAGAGGGTGTAAACTTTGTCGGTTGTCAGCCCTCATTTCCTAATGCAATTCGGCAATTAGCCACCATTTATATTTGTCAATTTGTCAATTTCCTAAATGTCAAAAATGGGGCTGGTTTTACATTTTGATGGTGGATTTTTATTCACTACCCATTTTTTTCATTAAAAGTGTTCTTGTCTTTTACTTCCAATTTTTTTTCTTAGAGTATCCTTGGCAAGAGTTGAAGTTGGCAAAGCCCCTACCATCTTAGGGCCAAGGGTGTAGCCTTTGGAAAATATAAGGATCCAAAAAGGTCCAAGTATTTTCTAGAGGCTTGTTAGAACTACAAGTCAAGAAAATTGAGTGCCACTACCATCAGTATCACCTGCACCATATGGACAAGAAAAATAGGGAAGGAAAGTTTGAAAGCAAAGATTTGAAATAAAAAAAAACTGGCAAAGAAAAATGATGATACAATTAGAGAAAGGGACAAGCATACATGTCTTCCAAAGTGTTACCTAAATCACGAATCACCCAAATAGCCTAGACCTAGATTAGTAGAAGCGCCTCGAAGGAGTCGGAACACCCTCAATTTCTAAATCAACACCGAGTGTTAGGAATGAGGCTAGACCACAAGAAATCAAATAAGCCTTGCACGGAGAAAGGAGAAGTTGCATTGTTGCATCCTTGACTCATTGTAGAGTTTTGTGATTCTATTGTTGTATCACTTAGTGAATGTGAGTCCTAGTGTCTTGTGGAAGTATGAGCAAGATAGCAAGGAAGAATTGAGTGATCTAAAGAGGGAAACTCTAACAATCAAAATTTCGAAAATAAAAATCCTAAACCTACAAGGTAGGCCCGAGTGAGTGAGTGACAATGAGGTAGCAATGGCAACGACTTTACAACTCAACGAGTCTATTTTCACTTTGTTTTTCCAAGTCCCATTGTTCCAACGGCAAAACTGCAAAAGACAACTACCTAGTCGCCTTGGTGTGCCTGACACCCTAAGTGCCTCCAAATTTGCACACTTAACTATTTCTCTTGTTTGGGAATCTCATGTAGGCATGTACTTAAGTCTTAAGGCAACAAGGCCAATTAAGATAAACTAGCCTATTACCACCTTGATTTGCAATTTGCCTATCTTAGGGTCAATTCCAACAAGGACACATATTTTTCAAAGGTTGTGCGCTTGTTTCCTGAATCAAATCCAAGTGGAATTATAATTTTTCGATCAAAATTATAATTTTTGTGAATTTTAGAAGTGGTCAGCCTTGAAATTACAAAACCGCTTGTAGACTAGAGTCATAAACAACCCACGACTAACCCATAACCGCCTAATGAAGTACTAAATATTCTCTATTAATGGAGTGACATGTTACCCCACCTTGTTATAAAAATCCGAATTCTGTCATAAAAAACTCTGATTTTATCATAGAAAACCTTGATTTTGTCAAAGAATGAAGGGAATTGGGGGAGATTTTAGGTGGAATTGGGGTCAAGAGTGGGTGATGGAATTGGACTGGCCTATTCATGGAATTGGGCTGCCGAATGGTAATAGGTTGGTGTACCCTATCTCAGATGCTGTGAGCAAAGTATAACACACTAGATATACTACAAAAAAATTCTCTATACAAGTCAAAATAATTTCCTAAAAAGCATGTGCCTGGTCGGCTATTCGCCATAAAAAAGGCATGTAAATCAGTAATTTTCCTACATACTCCTATGATGGAAGGCAAAATTGTCGAAGTTTTTTTTTCTTACCCGTTCCATTTCCAAAAATCTCCTTTTTTTCACTCGGAACCACTTCCTACACTTTTCTACCTTGTTCGGAAATTATCAAAATCAACCAGCTAGCTCGTAACTAAATGCTAGTACTTCCCGGACATTGGGTAGTTCCCTGTGTTGATTTTTCAGTGAAACAGTGGAGATGCTCTAACAGACAAAATCTGTAGCTCCGGCCAATTGTTGCTCACAGACTCTTCCTTCACTTGGTCTGGTGTGGGTGGAGTTGGCCCAGAGTCCCAGACAAACCTCGTTCATTGTGGGTGGGCCTGTCTGGACTGCGTCGACCAATTGCAGGAAAAGTTTAGCATTTCAGCACTTGGTCAAAAGTGTCTGCACATTAGCTACTGTAGGTACATTTGTACCCCTCCAGGCTTGCCCATGCTATAGTAGCGAGCAACGATCCCAGAACGGCCATAGGGTAATTCGCGGGAATTGCTATACCCGTGCAACCCAGGAGCTTTCCCAATGAGTACCATTTTTTTTTGATAAAATGACGGATATACATTTGCAGAAAAGAACTTGTAATTTAACTCCAATTTTTTTTTTTAATATTATACAACCTGCGACAATGCTCCAAATTTGGAAGGGCATTAATGGCTAACTCTGAGATTTTGCAATTGTCTGAATTGCTAAGTGTAATTGAGAATTGTCTAAGATTGGTGATTTTATTGTGAAAGTGATGTGAAAAGTGTTCATTGTGAATATGTCCAATGGATGATATTCTTTGGTGTTTTTTAGAATGATATGCTAAATTGAAAAAGTCTGCCACTAACAAGGGAGTTGAACCCTTCTTGCCATAAGCAAGACTGCCCATATGCAGTGTTAGTATTCTGCACAACAAAACAAACAAGCCACATTAGTAGTAAGGATTAGAACTAAAAGAAAAAGTCACTTAGACAAGGTGTAGGTGCCACAGCTGCACGCTCCACCTCGCTGCAGGTCCAAATCTCCACTTCACAGCAACGTTGAGTTGAGCATGAACCCGTCCAACACAAATTTTGTGTCAAGGAAACATGAGCAACGAAGCTGGTGAAATCTCATGAAAACTAAGGGAAATTTGAAATGGCAAGGATACTGAGAAAAGGATACTACTGTGTTGCAACTAATCAAATATCCCCTTGCCGGCCGACCTTGACAGCACTTTTCCACGAATTTATAGCTTCCTTGTAAGGAAAATTTTGTAGGGAAAAATACTTCTGGCCAAACATGCGCACAACAAGGGGCAAGTGCTTTCCCAGTCTATTTCTCTGGCAAGATTTTAAGAACTTCAATGTGGAAAAACATCTCTCATCTTCAACTGACCCAAGTACCAAGCAGCACCCTATTTCTGCAACTTTGAAATACTTTGAAATCAGCTTACACAGATGGCGTGACTGCGAGAGTCTACGCCACAGCTTGATGACAGGATTCACGTCCAAGGATTCCCCGCAAGCTGCCTCAGAGTTTGCCTGCATAGTTACTTTAAACAAACCTTGCTGTAAGTCTAAGTTAGAAGCTGACAGCATTTCCAGTGCAGTATGAGGCTTTCTACCTTCATATAATGGTTGGCCCTTATTCACAATTCTAGCGTGATTGTAAAAAGATTTCAGAAGAAGAAAGTGCTTAGCAAAACTTTCATTAGCCCCCTCTTGCCTCCAATACTGTGGATAGATAATTCCGAAGGCGTCGAGGAGTTCTTGCTGAGGAAAGCGACAATCTAGCTCACCACTTAAAGATTGAGCAATATCTGTAGACAACCATACAGAAGTTAATTCCCGAGAAACTACAGCCGCTCTAAAAATACAAAGCATGAACAAAAAACAGAACAACGACAGCAAAAGATAACTCAGAGAAAGAGTCAATGACGGACCAAACCCACAGTGGGTTTAGGAAACCCATAGCACTCCAAAAATCTTACAACGGCTTCAAAAAGCCCCATCGCGTGGAGATAACCACGGCGCATGAGTGCGTGACAAACCCACAATGCATCCACAGAACCAAAGCGCGTATGAAAAGAACAAAGTAGATTGGGAAATCGGAACCAAAGCGCAAATAAGAACCACGGCGCGCATCAGCAGGGTAGAGCGCATCGCAAAATCGAAAGCACAGCGCAAACCAGAAGCACGACACGGATGGAAAGCATAGAGCGCACCGCAAAATCAGAACTGAAGCAAAACAGCGGATCAGAACCATGGCGCGCATCAACAATGCAGAACGTAGCGGTTTAGGAACCAAGGCTTACACCAGGACCACAACGGCTTCAACAGCACAGTGAGTCACAGTACCAGAGCGCGGAAGGAAAGTCACAGTGCATCAGTGAACCAAAATTCCCTCAAAAATGAGGCTTACATCACGGTAAGTGACAATCAATGAAAGCAGCATTCACAACCCAAAGGCTGCATTCATCATCCACGACATACAAACAAGTGTTAGAATCACGTTGCATTCACCGTCCAACCACCTTGAATCAGCAAGGTTGAATTCACAAGCCATAGCGAAGGGAAACAATGTTCACAGAGATAGACTCCCGCCTACTGTGAAGCACCATGTCGAGCGGAAAGAAAATGGAAAGCAATATCAAAGCACAACCCAAGTATAAGAAATTAAAAAAAAATGTGAATGAAAAAACATCATACCTACAAACTGCCACTCGATAGTATCCTGCACGCGGTGGAAATCTTGCTGGGTAACAAAAATATGCTCGCCAGTTTGGTTGTCATGGCATCGTGCATAGACATGGGTTACTGATAGATTGTAAAACAAGTGTGAAATACTAGAGTCTCCAGGCAGCTCCTTCCACTGCAGAGGAACTTCTGAGCTCTGCAATGTCACTAATTCACAATACTGGGGGAAATCCTCCTTGCTGAAAGCGATAGCCCCATCGATGAATAACCTCGCAAGCTCGTTTCGGCAAACTTTAATTGCTTGCATGAAGTCACAGATAAAAATATCACATGCCTGGGAAAGCTTGATTAAGCAATGAACTGCATTCACCAATGGAACGAAACAGGCCAAGGAAAGCAACACTTCGATGTCAAATAGCAAGTCAAAGTTATCTACAGCCCCAGGGACAGATTTTTGCCCCGGCCCTCTAGTCATATCGACACCCATTTTGACTAAAAGGGTTCGGTATTCAGCCAAGATTCGTTGCGCTGTACTCCTCATGGAAATCCAACGCGTCTCAACGTTGCGAAGCATTTTGTTGCCCTTAGTTTCCATGAGATTTGCGAGCTTCTGCAGCTCAGTATGTCGCTTATTACTACGACAGAAATAGGAATAAACGGATTGGAAAAGGCCCTCAAGCCGTGAGACCATTGGGTACTTCGAGAGAGTCTCCACAACTAGATTGATCCTGTGACTCACACAGTTGGCTCCCAAAGTGAAGGGAGCCCATTTGTCCCGAATTTGGGTGGTAACACCCGTTTTAGGACCTTGAAAAGTACTAACCCCATCAGCCCCAAAGCACACAAGTTTAGAAGCGATCTCCTCATGACTCAGACCTCCCTCATCCAACAAAGCATGCATAATTACATTGGTTAGTTGATCCGCAGTACCACCTTCGGAGACACAAGATAAATGTAGCAAGTGTGGCACTCGTTCCCAACTGTCCATGGCGTAAACATGAACACCGATCCAGCATGTATTATCCACAGCAGTCACCTCATCAGCACTGATGGAGATAATCCGCGCAGACTGTACAATACTCTTCAACACAGTTAGAACGGAAGAGTGCAAGTGCTCACTCATCTCCCAACCTGTACTTTCAGACCAATGCTTTCTAGGCAAATTCCTAACTTTCAAGTGCCTGAGCAAGTACTGTTCTCTCTCGTAATCACACATAGGACGACCATGAGTTAGAACTTGGAAAAGAGTTGAAAATTGTACTCCCTTCCTCTTGAACTCGCCCTCCACACCACCAGTGAGTTGATCTGCCACGCTGCACCCTTGCTTGCGGCTTGCCCAGAGCTTACAAAATTTGACATGCTTGCAATCCGCCTTTACGAAAGTCTCTCCCTTCTTCAGATGCGAGTGCGGCACACCGTCTTCTCTACATGTTCTCTTGCGTTCGTGTTTTTCAAGATTATCAAGTTTGGGAACCATGACCTTCTTCCTTCCCGTCATTGTTGTGCAGCTTTGGCAAATGATGCCAGTCAGATCACCGTTGGAATCAAACTTGCCCTCCGCCCAAGCAAATTTGCAGGCCCACACTTCTTGCCACCTCCGCGTGATAGTAGCCGAGCTTGTCCTGCTCCTCTTCCGTGCATTGCTAGGAGCTTTTCTTCTCTTCCGCTTCCCCGTCACGCAGTGCTCACCATTGCTGGGTGTATCAAGCGCATCGGTGACCCCTGGGGACACTACGGTGTCTTCAGACGGCGGATCACGATCACCTTCTCAAAATAGCGATTGTGACAAGCGAGTCTCCAAAACATGAGTAATGTCGCATTGAGCAATTTCCATGGGCAGGCCAATGAAGCCACCGAAAGGAGTGCTTGGGTTAGTCGCGAGATACTTCCCCACACCACTACTATTTTGGCTGGAACCAAAACAACGGACCTTGAAGTTCTCAGGTAGCTTGAGTCGCAGCACCATCGGAAGTTCGGAACCTGCACAGCAAAAAACAATCACAACAGTACAGCACCGCACCAAAGACAAGCAGGAAAGCACAACACAATAGCCCAGGATAAACGCACACGAAGACTAAGATAAGAGGTCGCTCGAGTGCTCAAACAACGTGAATAAGCCAGACCGAGAGCAAGACAAATGAAGGCGAGCGCGATGATCAAAACATGCAATAGCTTCATAGGAAATCAGCAGACGGTGAAGCGCCGTCCCGGGAAAGTGATTATAAACGATGAACCCTGCGCCGCCTCCCGCCAATACAATTGAACAATTACCAACAGCTACCTGCACCCCAATCACTCCCACCATTTCCCAGCCACCATTTCCCAATTGCAGTGAATGCAGGGGAGACAATGCGTGCCTCCAAGCCTCCAACATTTTCACAACAGCTTGGAAGTGGCGCACTGGAATTTTGGAATGTCGACAATCAAATTGGCAGAATATGCCACTTTCAAATATGAATAATGAGCAAGCATTTAAGGCACACATCTCAAGAATCGAGGTTGTGAAGAACCCTAAGCAAGGAAAATCCACAAAAAATGCTTGACAGCAATGAGCCAGTCCGCCATTGAAGCTGGCGCTCACCAAGTACAAGAAAAATTAATGCAAACTAGCGATTCCTCAGAGAAATGAGCAGCATTACAACTACAGGGAGACTGGAAGGGGAGGAGCGCGTCTGGAGCTCCTCTTGCGAAATCAACGGTGAGGATGTCGCCGCCAAGCTCCATCTGGACGGACCAGCTCGCGACAACGCGACAATGATTTCTGTACCCTAGCCAACGAATGCTACTAAGTGACGGATGAATACAGACTTCTTCCAACGAACAACGTATTTGGTACGTACTTTGGCTGAAATCTTCATTTTGAAATTTTTTTTCACTATATACATTTAGCACCCTTTTTTTTTTGGTAGAATTCTGGCGAAAATTAGCCAGTTTTAAGATCACTAGTAGCGAGTTGACGAAGTCCTAAAATTCATTCATTTGCTTCAAATTGAACGATCACCACTGAACGATAACTGTCCAAACTTCCAAGCAAGGGTTGTACACTTGCACTGGTGCATATCACAGGTACGTTCCCAAGATGCCCACTGAAGCCGACTATTAGTGCGCAGGATCCAAGGACGAGTTGTAAGTTAAATATCGCATTTGGATACAGTACAATATTAAGAGTGAAGAAGGTTCCATTACCTGTGCCGGAAGCTGGCGTGTATGCTTGTGGAAGAGATCCAGTATTGGCAAGGTAATTAAACCCGTATTCAGACTTTCACCACCATATTACCAATGATGTCATGATCCGGTAATACATGAATACTGCAGTGTACCGTACTTGGGGCCAGAGTACACAATGGCAATGGGTTTGGGCTACCCAGAAGCAGGAGTCCCTAGCGAGAAGATGAGTGCTCTGGAGGTAGTCTGCTCTTAAAGTGACCTTTTAAGGGCTGGTTGGTCTTTTTGATGGTTTTCAGATTCACGAAATTATTTTTTTCTTATTTTTTCACTTGAAGAGAAATTGATGTGGAATCTAACCCAAGTGGTTTCATATTTTTCGGAGCGTTTTTGAATTACTTATGAATTTCTAAAAAATTCTGTCATAGCTAACTATTTATGATAGTAGGCCTTACAAAACCCACACATGCATAATCTGAAAAAAGATATGGCTTCACCAGAGACAAGCACTGCTGCATGCAGAAAGTAATAGACAAGATTTCAAAATGTGACCTTTACTAAACTTAACTTTGAAAGGGCTAAGGCCTTTTTTTTTTGACAAAAATCACTTGGAAATTGTCATTTCTGCTACATTCATTCAAGAAAAAAAATTAAAATTAAAAAATCTATCCGCAAGATCTTGCACTATACTTGTATGAGATCATGTGGTAAAATTTTTTATCAAGTTTGACTGTACAAATTGGAAAATATTAGCATTCAAAGTTCTCGGGGAATTTTTTTTTGAATTCAGGTAAACATTTCAGAAATGGACCCACCTTGGCTCTTATTCCATCCAGTAGCAAATTATAAAGGAACATTTGACAAATGTTAAACCGTTCTGACATCATTCATAAAACATTCAATGCTTAGCTCACATATCCATTTTACAACCTCTTAATGTCAATTTCAGACCTTGGCTAGGAACAGTCTGAAGAAGAGGGTTGGAATTACAACAGATTGCTATAAACCCGTATTCAAACTTTCACCACCATATTCCCAACAATGTCATGATCCGTTACTACACGAATACTGCAGAGTACCATACTTGGGGCCACAGTACTAATATTCTTCGAATTCTCAAATCATTTCAATTGATTGATTCTGATATAGATGACGAGGGAGTGGAAGAGTTGGTGAAGCCCTTCAAAAGCCCTGAAAGTGTCCTTGAAAGCTTGAAAATTTCTTCTCTAGCATCAGATGCTCAATTTGAATACATAAATGACTTGCTTACCGCAAGCACATCCCTTAGTTAAAAGACTCACTATCTATATAGATCATAATATTGAGAAGAGGAATGAAAGCATGAGAGGATACACTAGCATAGCATCTGCATTGTGCACCAACCAATCTCTTCAAAACCTATATTGTGGAAATTCTAGTAGCATGGAGTTGAAGGCATTGTTGGACCCCTTGATGCCCAAGACCAACAAACTCCAAGCCAATACCACCCTCATCCATTTTGGCTTATCGCAAAGGGTCGGAGAAAAAGAAGGTATTCAAACCTTAATTGTCATGCATCTTACCAACATCTCATTGTTGGATTTATCTCTCTACCAACTTCATGAATTAAATTTTGGATATGCTGAAGCAATTGACAACATTTTGGCCATCTTGGAAGCTCTCAAGACCAACAAAACCTTGAAGAAAAATTTCTTTCTCCAATTGTTCGGCAGTTGGTGGTCACAAAGTGCTTGGAGAAATGATGGACTTGCTATTGGAAAATCATTGCATTGAAGACATTCGCTTGCAACACACTGGTTTGGAAAAGTCGGGAGATGCAGAATATGTATACTCTGCATTATCAATGAGAAAGAAAATCAAATTGTGGGATATTGTACAAGACATGGCAAATGTGAAACCCTCATCTGGGCAAGTGTTTTTGTGTGGACAACCATTTGCAGGTATGCTATGCATTTCTAAGTTTGGTATGTAGATGTCTAGTTCTTGATATTCATTTATTAATATTTGATATTGGAATAATCAATACTAAGCATGTACACAATATGTGTAATCATTCAATGAATAAATTAGATGTCTTGCACTTTGCAACTTTGCAAATCTAAATTCCAAAAGAATTCTTGTAAATTCTGAGATAGGTCACAAAGTTTCTAGAGTAGATCTTTGTAGTTCTAGTCTTTATTGGATGGATTGTTCCAATGAATATAAAAAAAAGTTAAACTTTTGGTTGTTTTGAATTTGAGAGACTTTGTGAGTAGCTCTAAGGGTTATGAGTTTTAAATGTATATATTTATTTGATTGCATTAATTTATATCAAAGTAGAAAACTTTGAAATTCTCTATTTTAAATAATGAATTGATAATTAAATAATTCCATGAGGATTGGTTTTCTGGATATCATGGTTGCCAATGAGGAAAATATCTATTTCATGAAGTTATCTTCTAAATGCATTTTACAAAGTTTCAAGAACAAATAGAAGCATCATTTCTTTACACCTTGCATCTTTGAACATTCTCACTCCTTGCATTGATCTTTTTCAATGTTAAGTCCATGTTAGAAGAATTTTACATATTTCAATATCTTGTTCCAAAATGGAATAGAAACTATTTTCCTATTCAATTTGGATCATTCAACTTCCACCTTTTATTCTAATCATTCTAGTGTCTAGCACGTGTTGAGGTATGTACATCTATTTTCCATTAATTTTCTAAGACAAGACTTCACCTTTGAAAAGGATTAAAAGAATTGGGGCTCCAAGTTCACACCTTTTTATGAATGGATTTTTTCACTCTAATCCTCTCAATTGCAATACATTACCTCTCATGTTGTCTAAAGGATCCTATATATTGTCAAATTTATAGAATCTTAAAGATGTTCAAATGTTTGGAAAATGATGGATATAGTATCATTTTGGTCCTCAAAATGCATGTGGGCTTTGTATCATAATTGAATGGCATCAATTTCAACTCCTCGATTTATGATCCTAAAATTGAAATCAAAACATGAGGGGTGACCCAAAATTGGCTTGTGTATAGGTAAGACACAATTGCGACTCTCTATGAAGAAGTTGAAGGAGTTCTAACCACACAATGATGCCCAAAACACTCCAAGAATTGGAAACATAATGCGAAGGGCTTTCAAAAGGCCCAAACGTCCAACAATGCCAAAAGAAGACATGCCCCTTGAACGTACACAAGGCATTGAAGTGGATAATGTGCTTTGTGATGACATTTGCATCTCCATTTGGGACATGGCTGGTCAAACCGACTATCACTCTTTTCACGAGCTAGTGATGCCCAATTTCTCAGCTAATGGAAGTTGTTCAATCTTTTTGTTGATGTGTGATCCAATGGAGAGATTGGATCCCTCCAAAAGACGAAGCCTCACAAGTGTTAAAGAAGAACTTGAGTCTTGGCTGTGATTTATTGCTTCCAATACAAGGCGATCCAATGCATACCACCCACATGTGTCGATAGTAATGACATACTTTGACTATTGGAAGAATGACGGTCCATTTGCAGCACACATTGAAGAAGAGGTCATAAAGTTGAAAGTTCAATTCCAAGAGGTCCTCAAGTTTGATCACCACAAGGTTGTATTCAAGGTGGACGGTAGAAACATCTCTGATGCATGCAAGGTGTTTGATTTCATCAAATCTCACTTGAAGCAATTGTTAGAGAAATTGCCCAAAACCATAAGTGCATGTGAAGAAGTGCAATATCTCGTAGTGCAATGGAATGCAAACAAATCAAACCCATTGTTATTGAAGTGGGATGAGTTTTGTGAAAGCATGTGCAAAGATGTGGAAGACTTCAATATTGCAAACCATGAGCTTGCAAAAAGAAGGAAGGAGTTTGTAGCTATATCATTGAGTGAAGGAGGCCACATCATCTACAATGAAAAAGAAGGAGTTGTCATTACAAATCCCCATTGGTTTTGTCACGATATCATGGGACAACTCCTACACCAATGTTTAGAGGAGGTTTATCAATTGGACATGGTTTTGTGCAATGGGGTCATATCCATTGCCCATGTGAAGCAATTCATGTTGGAACTTATTCCAAAGGAAGGTGATATTGACAAGAAGTTTGATGACACCTTGGACATGATGAAAAAGCTCCATATATATGTTACGAAGAAGATGAGAATTACATCGTCATACCATCGACTTTGGAATAAACCAATGAAACATTGCGTTGGTGTGAACTTGATGGATCATCGAGCTTCAAGTATGTTGGGAGAAGATTGGCTTGCCAAGATGGATTAAAGACAATGTTGATTGATGGATTTTTTACACAGCTTCAGGTGATGAGTCGAGGTCTTACAATGAAATAAAATGTATCCAATGTTTCTTGTTTATTCAAATTGATGGTATTGGTATTTTCTATCTCAAAATAGTCCATACCCCATATTATTGGAGTTCCAACCCATTTGAACATAATTAAACAAAGCAATCATTGAAGTTGTCACATATAAATTCATTTTTGCATGCTTATTTTTAGTACAATAATTTATGCTTTTGAGTTTTTTTATTTGAATGTCAACCTCTAACGATAATATGAAATAGGATTTTACAATGTCTATGGTCATTATTAAATGCAATTCATTTGTTGATGTGTTGTCTATAGGTTTCTCTCATCAAAACCCTCCAAAGCAAGAGTGACCAAAATACATACAAGGTATTTCAAGATGTCAACAAGTTCATCAATGAAGGTATTGAAGTGATTCTTCAATTCAACCATGGAAACATTGACATCCTTGCATGCTCTAATCAATCTCAAAACAAAATGTTGGCCTTTCTTGATATCAATATTATCGACCACATTAAACTTCTTCAAGGAGATCTCACATTGGGTTGTCCCAGAGTACGCCTTACAGAGTTTATTCTACGACCCGAGTGTGTCAAGAAGTTGGTTAGTCCAATGGCCTGCAAAACTCAAGTTGTTCATGTGAAAGACTTAGAATTGGAGGTTATGAAACATGGTGAAGATGCAAAATATAGTTGGGGATCATGTGAAGGCTTGGATGTTGGATCCCACAAAGTGAAAATTTTATTGGGAGATGTGGCATACCACAATCTCTTGGTAAAACGGACACATCAACTACAAGAATATGAAAAGAAAATCCAATCTTTGGATTCTTCAACTCCAAATGAGCCTTCATGGAATGAAGAGAAGAATGGTAATGTGTCAACCACTATACATTGGCAAATGCCTTGGAATCGTCTATACAACGCTTTGGATGTCAAGTTGGACAACATCATTAAGATACAAAAGCAACATTATGAAGAAATCACATCCAAATTAGATAATGTGGTAGAGATGATACAAAGCTTGGAACATGGCATCAAGGACATGCAAGAGGACACTACTCCACAAGGTTTGTTCAAGGATGGATGATTTGATGGCATTCTTTGTGGAGATGAAGAACTCACAAATTCCTAAGGTGGCATATCTTAGTGAAGTTGGGAATCGCAAGCTTTTGATGCAATTTGTCCTTGGTTTGGATAGAATGAAACTTCACCTCATGTGTGAAAGTAAACACGGATTCCACCAAGTTGCAAACCAAGAAGGATGTGTGGTCAACTTTGGAACGGAGGATACAAGAAAATTTCTTGCAATGGCATCGTATGGATTGAAGATAGTGACCATATTGACCAAGATTGGTGCACATGTAGCTTGTGGGATGGGTGCAATGGTGCCTGATTTTAGCGATGGTTTGAACTTTGTTGCCTTGATTCTTGACGCGCCAGGTTTCTTAGACTATCAAATTCCTATGGCAACTTTGGAGTCACTACCGGTAGAAGCAAGGAATATTTTGAGGCTCTCGATTGATGACACATCTGAGGCACAAACGTGGTTGAGAACTTTTTTGGAGCCAAAGTGTCAAAACAAGAGAGAGTTCTATGAGAAATTCAAGTTGACACAAGTTATATATGAGAGCTCAATAAGAACAACAATTGCTTGGATATGTGATAAATGCCTTTCCAAGCAAGATGATGCTAAGGTTGTATTGAATTAAAGTGTTATGTAGAGAAGATCTAGAAATAGTCTTAGAATATGAAGAGATTGATGTCACTAGGTAGGTGAATCTATATGTAGTGAATGAGGGACAACCCCTTTTTTTTATCAAGTAGCATTTGGCATAAGTATCAAGTTTTATAACTGAGCAATTCTAGATTTTATCAAAAAGCTAGTGAACTACTATGGTTGAAGATGTTTTTTGCATTTCTATTATTGTCTTAGTTTCTATAAGATCACTATAGTATTTAAGAAGCAACCTTTATATATTTTATAGGATATTGGTAAATAATCAAAATATCTTGGATAAAGAATTAAAAAATTTCCATATAATAGGTCTCAAGATTGTTGGTGAGTAAATCACCATCCAAAAGCTTGAGTGCAATGTCTTTAGAGGTTTTACAAGTACTTTCACACACCGGCAATGCCCGATATAAGAGCCCTCTTCTTGATTGAATCCCATGGAGATCTCATAGTGTGTCCATTAGGAACCACGTGTGTTAAGATTTTAGACCCCCTATATAATATTCTAAAGTTTAACTAAAAAGAAAAGAAAAAAACATGAGTTGAATTTCCGACTTTGAATGTTTATGTTGTGAATTATTGGTATTTTTTTTAGATAACTATAATTAGTTACAAATTTTTGAAGTAAAAAGATACATTGTAGAGATGAAAATAACTTTCACACCCCTTTTTTATGTAAGAAAAAATTGTCTAAAAACTGAACAAAAAATTCCTGAAAATAAAACCCAATTGAAAGTTCATTTTTCTTGAATAATTATGCAATGGTCATCTCAAATGTATTCTCTATAAATATTTGAGTTAAAAAAAACATGCCATTTTAGTTCATAATTCAACCTATTTTAGAAATCATTTCATATGTTATTTGAGTTGGGAATTTTTGGCAATGGAAACCTATAGTCATCATTAATCAAAGCTCAAAGTTATAAGTTGAAATTATTATTTATTAAAAAGTATATGGGGGTCAAAACATCACTTTAACACACATAGTTTGTTATGGATACACTAAGTAATCTCCCCAAGGATTGCACCTAACAAACTTTCTCAATCAAAACATGATCAAGCCTCTCAACAAAGTTGTTCAAATAGATAGATAGATAGAAATGTTGTTGGATCTAGAAATCATAAATAGAGTGTAAATACTTTGGAAATTTTACATATTCACACAATACTTATTGGATTCACATTTGATAACAAAATTCACATTCGATATCAAAAAGTAGATGGACCACACTAGTGTCAAGACACCAACATTTCTATGGTACTAGAAAGCAAATGGTTATCATGAAAATATGCTCCCTCGCTTGAAAACACGTGTAAGTTGAAGGGGATTCTTGAAATTACATCATTGGAAGAATTAATTAAGTGGATTCATCATTCTCTTCATAAGAACAAAACCTCTTGAATGTTGTTGCCCTTGGCACCAAGAATTAATGCACATGATTATATGAAGTTATGTAACATTGTGACCAACAATAGTGTTGCATGTAATCCTAACATGAAATAGTTGGGGTCACAAAAGTCTTGTGACAAATGGATTGTGATCGTAATAATAATAGTAATAGTACAAAGTGTGTTTTCACTTGATACTTTGATTCCTTGGGGCTTCTTGAGAAGATACTAAGGAAGGAGATGATACTAGAAAAAGAGATACTAAAGTGGTTTGGGTGTACCTTGTGGTAGAAATTTTGAGTTGTCAAAATTGGTTGGCCATAGCATCACCTAATATGAATTGAAAGAGTTTAAGCATCAATAAATAGGAAGACAAGTTAGGCAAGTCAAGCAAACTCATGACCTATTTTTGCTTGTTAACATTCATCTATTTGTTATTTGTAGGTTTGTATTGTAACCAATTAAGGACTACATATTTTTCTCAAATGCCGTTCATTTTAGGGTCATGTTCTCAAACAATACATACGTATTCATTCACATTGCAGATGCAAAATACTCTCATGTTTGTGAGAAGTCCATAGATAGAGTAGGGCCCTTATGCCCTTGTAATTTGTAGAGTAATTGATCCTTGTCTAAGTCCCACACTTGTGCAACAATAATAAACGTTTACAATTCTATAGATTGAAACTCCCTTGATGAAAAAAAATTTGTATAGTACCCTTATCATATGTATTTTGTCCAAAATAAGTATCAAAAGCAACGGCTTTTAAAGGAATTGTTGAATATTCACAAGTGGAAAGAAGAAAGTTGCTAAAAGGATAGAAGTGGACAAAGTTTACAACCACTACACTTGCAACATAATGTTGAACGAGCATTTTGCTTCAAATGTCCCATATTTGACACCATTAATGTTTGCAACATATTTCAAGTATGCCACTAGATGCCTCACATGGCACATTATGCGAAAATCTTTCAACTGAACCATACAACCCAACACAAGAGAAATTATATATAAATGTATCGGTAGTTGTAGATGTTAATTGTGATTTGAGCAAGGATAGCACCAAGTTCTAACAAGATAGAGCAACCAACATTCTTCCAATGCATCCGAGCAATACAAAGATTAAAATGAAGATCTACAACATCAATATTTTATAGAAAGATAGAATGCGGAGTGGATTTGAGTAAAAATGCCTCCATGAAAAAAATTGTGAAGTACCCTAGAGTCAATCTTTCTTGTCAAAAAGAATTGTCAAAGCAACTGCACCTTAACAAATTGTTGAATTTTTGCAAGAGGAAAGAAAAAATTTGCTAGGAAGATGGAAAGAGAGAGAGTTTACCAACCCTACACTTGCAACATAACAATGAATGAGCATTTGGCTTTGGATGTCCCATATCTAACACCATTAATGTTTGCAATGCATTACATGTATCCATTGGATGCCTCCCACATCACATTAGGCAACAATCTTTCAGTCCAAACAACCCAACCCAAGAAGAATTACATATAAATTTCCCAATAATACAAATGAACAATTCATATGACATACCTTATTGGCCATTCTGCCTCCAATATTTGAAGATGCTTCAATAAGTGTAGAGCTTCCCAGGATGTCATCTAATGAGCCTCAAGATGCACCCCTTCTAAGATTGCATGCACCGGAAGCCTTGAGTTTATGTGATGGTATCATGACTCAAATTCTCGGGGAGATCACTCCTTGTAATTTAAGGTAAACACCTAAGTTAAGAGGGTATTTGATGTAGGGCTATTTACCTTGATTATTGCTTTTAAGATGACCGTATTTTCACATTAAAAGTTGTAAGGGTGTATTTTCAATACCCTATGTTTTTTTTGTAAATTCATTCATGCAATTTGTTTAGTGGGGGTATCTTACATACAATATTTAATTGTCCAAATTTTTTCCATTACCACCCTTCTTTACAAATTTTCTCTTCCCTCTACTACATGCATATACACTATGAAAACAACAATGGTCAATTCAATTCAAGTGCCATTAACGAAGGGGTGGTTGTAAATAACAAATTTACCATTGAAAATTTCAAAATCCCCACTAAAAGTCTAAAACTATCTTGTGACATCCCATTCAGCATTTGTGTGTTGAACTCATATGTCCCCAAAGACTAAGGTTAAAAAGACTATAAATTCTATCCTCATATTGTACATTTTTCAAGTCATGGAATCCAATAAGGGAAACCTTACTATTTGTGCAGTGTGATAATTTTAACCATTTGTAGTTCATTTCTTACATTTACACTTGATATTTTTGATATATACACTATTAGTACGATGGCACAATTTCTGTCAAACACCCATCATTGTAGATTTTCTTGATTGTGTCCATTTCATCATCCACATGAAATTGTTTGTCCTTATCTATACTTATAGTACTAAATTTTTGTGCAATGCCTCTATTTGTGAAGGTTAACTTATTAATATAAATTCCTACTACATGATGTTTTTATGTAGCCTAATTTACATTTATTAGAGTATATAGAATTTCATGGACCCTATAGTAGCCCTACATATAATATAAAATTTCCCCCCCTTGAATTGAATGGACCCTATCTTTTAACTCATGTAGTTTTCTAAAACTAGAAAGTGATCTCTCCGGGCTCAAATTGTTGACCTCCAAGTACTTCTTCATATTACAAGGATCTTTCATGATGGAGATTGTTATCTTCGGTTGGATCTAAATGGACACATTTAACTTACTCTAGGTGGTTTCAAGCACCCATATCATAGAACCAACAAACAAACTCTATAAGGGCTTTGAAATGGTGGAAGCTCAAAAATGGCAACTTTGCATTGGTGACCATGTTCCAATATTGAAGAAGTCTCTCAAAAAAGATTGCTTTGATTTGAAGCTTGAGTGTGTTTATAATCCAAAAACATATATTAAGTATAAACAAGATTATTCTAGATGTTGCCAAAGGTGCCCACTATGTAGGAAGATGCGAAAAGTTATCTTATCCTTTGAGTATTTTCCCATAGTTGGCCTTATGACATATAAGTGTTAGAGTTGCACATTATGTCATGACAATCTAATGTTGTGAAGGAGTAAAGAGGCATGACAAGGTTTGCCTCCAAATTTTATGCCAACCACAATACATGAGCTGAAGGATGGTTCCAAGTTTAGGGAGTATGCAACATTTGGGGATCCTTAGATGGAGTTGGACACACATGTCCACTTGGTGGACTCTAATTCATTCTATATGCAAGCATATTTTTCAATCTTTTCCATAATTTGCAAAAATGTAAAGAGCAACATACATGTTGGAACAATGATTGTGGCTTATAAGGCAATTGCAAGAAACACTTATATGATTTTCAATCACACATTGCATGTTGAATAGTTTTTTGGCCATAACGTTTGCGTTATGACTCCAAATGATTCAAGATTCATAGGTAAATTATTCATGACTATTATACACTCAGGATCATTTTTTGCAATGTTCAAAAATATTTCAATATCTAATAATAGCCCGAAATTTTGTGTCACTAGCCAATTTGGGTTGTATTAGTAGTATTGATATTTCTATCCCCCCTAGAAAGTTTGGAGCTAAAATTTGGAAGGGGTGGTTTCTTGTTGGATTGGAATATATTTTTTGAAGGAATTTTTTGAAACAAGAAATTTTATGTTGTATGAAAGTCCACAAAATGAGCTTTATTCCTTACTTTTTGAAACATGCTGAATGCAAACTTATTTGTTTGTTTATTGAATGATCATTTCTATAGAATTGTACAATTTTTATTTTATTTTTTACAATTCAAAACGTCCAAGTACCTATTTTCTTGAGATATAAAGCACTTTTTTAGTTATCTTACCTAGAAGATTTTTCTATCCTTTATCTTCCTAAGGTACAATCTTCTTTGAGGTATATCCATTGGGCAATCTTTTCGTAAACATTTCTCTGACTTTAAAGTACTTCACAAAACAAGTTACACATAGTGTGAAAACACAAGTTATGCAACAATACCAATAGTTGTTTCTTGCAATCACCCTATATTTGCAACCGGGGTGGATTGCCCCCCTCACTCATCCATGAGGGGAAAAGCTTAAATTATTTATTTGTCACGCATGATAAAATTTGCAAATTTTGAATTCATATTTGCAATCAGAGGCCCCAAATTTGCTCAGGGAGGTCTGGAAGAGAAATTTATGAGGCACAAAATAGGGCGTCTTTTTTTTACATGCACCCCTGGATTGACTTGGGGGGAAGAGCGAGGGGGTCACTCTTGTGAAGGTGCGAAGAATGATGCAAAAAGGTGAGTTTACTCATATCTTGGGAATGTTTTGGAAGGTTCATTTCTAAATAATTAACTTACATGATAATTTCAGCTGATCATCCTCACTTTCAATTGTCTTCTTGAGAGTTGTTTTATAAAGCATTTGTTATGATGGGGAGTTGTCTTCAACAGTGTCTGAGGAAGTAGTTGAATATGACGGTAGCAGCTGTGAAGACTCTTCTATTACTATCAATTCTGCTCAACTGAGAGAGCGATTTCAGAATTGCATTTCATTATCATTATTATTTGTTAACTTCTCATGAAATATTAATATCGAAATTTTAATTCCATTTCCATGCTCAAATGCTCAAATGTGCTCATTCGAGTGGATTTATTCTTTGTGGAATTTGGAAATCATATAATCATCTATTGCAGGGTTAACACCTAGAGGTCTAACACCTAAAGGGTTAACCCCTAAAAGCCCAAGGTTTTTTGGGTCTAAAGACATCATTGCTTTTGAAATGTTATAGATCAAAATGCCACTTAGGTATAGAAATCTCAACCATACAATCTTGTAGTGTACATGTTGTAGATGATATGAATCAAATTTGGAGTCATTTGGCCATATAGATTGCAAGATTATAATGTTTTAGTGTTGGAAAAGGATGCTGAACTTTTCCTAGTAACACATTTGGAGGTCAAATTCGATTTCTAAACCTACTCAAATGAAAAAACTTTAAACTATAATGTGATTTAAAACCATTTTACAAACACATTGGTGAAAAAAATATCATTCAATTCACTCATTGTGTTTGCAAAATGGCTTTGAAATGTCAAAAAATAGCAACAAAAGTTGCAAAAATCACATCAAAATCTAAACCTCCTACTACTAATGCTTCTCAGTTCCTCATAACCTATTGGATTGAAATGAAATTTTAGGCACTCAAACTAGACTAGTATGTGCAACTTTTCCAAAAAGAATTATTGGAAACGGACGTTGTATGAAGAAGAAACAAGCCGCTGAAGCTCACTGTAATATAAAAATGTCGGGATTTTGAATTTTGAATTGCTTCCAAACATTCAAAACATCTTGGATTGACATGAAAATTCTACTACAATAACTAGACTTCAAGGGGAACAAAACCCAACAAATTTTATTGAAAAAATAAATTTGATGAAGGAGATACAAGCCCCTAAAGTTGCAGCCATCAAATGCAGTTTGGTGAACTCAAATAGAACCAGTGAACTTCAATTGGCTTCCAAAAAATCATTTCATCTTGGATTGATCTGAAACTTTTACCACACAAACTAAAAAAGAGAGCGCAACTTTTCCAACAAATTTTATTGAATTCGGACATTGGATGCAAAAGTTACAATACTTTGAATTGGAGTTGAAACTCTGTGAGGACACTTTTGGTCCCCTGGGGCGATTAGGGTTTTTTGACTCCTAAAGGGTCTTGGCTACAATTTCACCAAAAATGCTTCAAAATTGCCATATCCAATACAAGTATCAAATTTTAGAAAAAACAACATCTCTAGACACATGTAACCTTAGGATCTCATAGTATGCTAGTTGGAGAAGACGTGGAAAAAATTTCAGAAATTTCCACCATATAAATTTCAAGATATTAGAACTTCAATTGACAGAAATCCTTTTTTGGACCTGCGGAGAATCAGGCAACTACACAAGGTCACATTTGTATGAAAAAATGTCCAAAACCGTGGTGTGTCTTTGGATTCATTATTCGAGGGAAGTTGGAAATATGCTTGAAAAAATTCAATTCATGTGAAATTGTACAACATATAGAAAACAAATAGTAAATAGAAAGATGTAGAGAATGATTCAAAATACCAAATTGTTAAGAATTGAGTTATGGAATTGAAAAATGTCAACCCCTAGGGTTGCAATGTTTTACCTATTAAGAATATATATCCAATGTTTTATTGAAAATTGAGTTCAATAAAGGACTTCAAAGTTTAGTTTAGAGTAGAAAATCCATAATTGCCCACAATCTAAAACTCTTCATAACTTTCATCTCATTATTCAAAATGAAATGATTTAAAGCTTTCCACATGTATATAAATCTAGAAAACTAATTTAAAATTTAAATTCCTCAAAAAAGTAATTTTTTCTCATTTGCCGAAGTTGTCCAAGTTGAGAAAGGAACTACACATCATACAATAACTTTTTAACCATACAATCAAAAGTTATGAAAATTGATGGGCCTTCAAGCTACTCCTAGACCACATGTTGTGTGAAAAATTCGAAGGACAAAAATGAAAATTCCATTCGTAGTGAGCTGCCCCAAAACACTGTTTGGGACTTCCAAGGTTAAAATTGATTGATACGTTGATTTCTTAAATTGTTTGGTTATTCTCATTATTCTTTTTACAGAATCGTTAATTATCAATATCATATTGATATTGTTTCTTTCTTAACTTGATTTTCTCACTTAGATTGGGTAGCTACATGATAAGATCGGAGAGGTAGAAATTGTCCATTTAAGAGTATATTGGCTTAGTTAGGATCTCATCTATGCTGATCAAATCATTTTTTCACAAATTTTCAAGGAAAGAGGAGAGGAAGACACATCCATCATAATTTGATTTGTAAATTTAAGATCTTAATTGAATTAGATATGATATTCTAGAGCTCACAATATTAGGGGGCTATTGAAGGCTATAGGTACTAGTACTATTGAATGTCAAGAAGTTGTCCATCAATGGTGCAAATGGCATCCCCAAACCTTAACTCCTAAAGGACAATTGTTCGTTGAACAAACAATTGAAAATTTCGGTAGGTTCCTATAAAGTCAATTTTGGTTGGATGTTCACAAAATTTTTAGACAAGGTTTGAACATGTATCCACTAAGTAAGAATATATTAATTTTTTTTATTGAGTGTGTAGATCAAAAGGTTTTGCTTCCCTAAACCTATTTTTTTGGTTGGACAACTTTTGCAAAACTCCTCTTTTACTTCTAAAATTTGGTAGGTATGCAACTTAAATGATACAAGATGCAAATGTCAAAAAACAATAACCATGTGTAGTGTAAAAATCTCACTTAGGAGGAGTTAAAGGTTGATGGTCCTTTTAGGCAAGGTTGAAAAAAAATTCTTTGAACTTCAAATGTTATAATCTTTCAATCCGTGTAGTCAAAGTTTCTAAAATTTATTCCACACATTCCCATAGTAGTTTAGTACAGATTTGTGAGGTTGAATTTTGGAAGAAAAAAAATCATATTTTTCCCACTGCCCTAAAAAGTGTTAGTTTTTCACAATTTCTGCCCAAAATATGCCTCCCGGCTTTAGGGGTTAAATTTGAACAACATGCGCATGTAATAGTGTAGGATGGTACAAATTGTCCCATCATTCATAACTCTACATTATTTACATTTGATTTTTGTTTACTTCCAAATCAAACTCACTCCCAAACCAATCATAAAAGTATACAACAATAATCCCAAATTGGCACCAATTCATCACTAGGCAATTTTTCATTCTTGTAGTAATACGTCAAGGTCTAATTATTGGGGGTAGTAGTCTTCAAGTATGCACAAAATTAGTACCTCCTACTTTAGTTATCAGGATTTATGAAATGCTTCTTAACTATAATATGAGATGCATCAATCTATGTTTGGGAATTTTGTTTGTTTGTTGAAGGTGGATTGTGCATTGTGCCATGTGCATTCTATTTAACTTGCAATATGCTATGGGCATCTCAGGAAGTCTGAAGCCAAGGACCTCCTCATTCCTCCAACTAATGGTAAATGTTAAAAATTGCCACTCCTTTTGTGCTTGGTTAATTTTCTAGTTTTTTTCACCTCTAATAGCTCATTTGGGGATTTAATTTGATTCCAAGTGTGAATTCCAAGTTCCCAAATTATATCATGGGTGGTAAATAAAAAGTTCCAATGTTTTATCCAAGGGAAAACAACAAACTTCATAAGATACCTTTTACATCTTGCATTTGACTCTGAGTGTACTACATAGTCACCTTCAATAAGTTTAGTAAAACCGGCCCATTTGTAGCTTTAGTTCAAAGAAAATTTTATCAGTTTGCCTTTTCATGATTTGTTGTAATATCAAATCACTATTGAATTCTCAGACATGCATTCTTAACCCAACTTAAGGCAAGTTTACACCCAAAATCTTGGACTCCAAGCCATGAAAAGAAGTGGTGCCTTGCTTGAAGAATGAGACCATTGTAAGTGGGGTACCATGCTTAAAACAATGGATTTATAAATAAGTAGTGGCCACACACATTTGTTGTAAACCGAAAGAGTTGAGCTATGACCCATTGTGCATTTGGGCTAAATCTTCTAAGTAAAGTTATCCATAGAAGCCTTTCTTAGATTTACCGCAGTCATAGATCCTCTTGTAGTCAACATCTACTGCCTTATATGTTTGTATGTTGTTTTGTTCTAATTCTCTCTATTTATGGCTATTTTTAACAATTTCAGGGCTAAAATTGCCAAAATACAAGCAATGAACAAACATATATATGATTGGCTTAATAAAATCTCCTTCAATTTCTTCTTGGCCTTGGGGGGTGGGTACCTCTAAGATCTTCCCCCAAAATACTCCCCTTCGGTCTAGGAAGTCACTATCCACTTTGGCCATGTAGGATTCCAACAAGGATTTTCATCCAATGAAAAAATGATGGGTTCTATCCCAAGTTCTATTTGGCGTAAACCCCAAAACTAGGTGCCATAGCTATCTTCCAATCAAAACACTCCATTTCTTTGGGCTCAAATCCAAAGTTTTTGGGTCTAAACAAGCCCTAAGTTAGAACATATGTAGGCTCATATGGTGGTCAAAATTAGAGCTCAAATGCTTGTCATTCTACTATTGAATAAGGAGCATATGAATTGTGGTTTGGATATTAACCCCTCACCACACAAGGCTTGAATAGGTTCCAAAACAACATTTCTTTTGAAGTGTTATAGATATCATTTTCACTAAGTTATAGAGATCTCAACTATACAACCTTGTAGTACAGTTGTGGTAGATGACGTGCATCAAATTTGGTGTCATCTGACCACATAGATTGAAAGATTGTAATGTTTTAGTGTTGAAAAACGACACTAAAATTTCCCTAAAAACACATTTGGAGGCGGAATTTGGTTTCTAAATCTACTTAAATGAAGAAACTTTAAACTAGAAAGTGATTCAAAATCAGCATAAAAATACATACATGAAAAAAATATCATTCCATTGATTCATTGTGTTTGTTTGCAAAATGGCTTTGAAATGTTAAAAAATAGCAAGAAAAGTTGCAAAAAACACATCAAAAACTGAACCTCCTTCTACTAAAATGCTTCTCAATCACTCATAACTTCTTGGATTGATATGGAATTTTATACAAACAATCTAAATTAGTATGCACAACTTTTCTAAAAAAAAAATTTGGAAACAAACAATGTATGAAGAAGAAACAAGCTGCCAAAGTTCATGGTAATCCAAAAATATTGGGATTTTGAACTTTGAATGGCTCCCAGACATTCAAAACAACCTCTATTGACATGAAAATTCTATCACAATAACTGGACTTCAAGTGGAACATAAACTAACAAATTTTATTGAAAATGAACTTTGGATGAAAGAGATACAAGCCCTCGAAGTTGCAGCCATCAAATGCAATTTGGTAAACTCAAATTGAACTTGTGAACTTCAATTGGCTTCTGAAAATTCAGTAAATCTTGGATTGATCTGAAAATGTTACCACACAAACTAGAAAAGAATGTGCAAACTTTACAACTAGTTTTTCTTTTTTTTATTGAATTTGAACATCGGATGCAAAAGTTACATCACTTTGAATTTGACCTGAGGACACTTTTGGTCCCCTTCGGCGGTGAGGGGTTAACCAGATGAACTTGGATGTTGTAAAGCTTTGAGTGCTTAAAATTCAAAGATGCTGTCAAATGCATTGAAGCATGATAACAGATAACTTGGAATGGGTACCTGAAACAGTTTTGGATTTATCTATATTAGTATTGTCGTTATAAAATCTTTCCATTGAGAAACTAGCTCAATTTTTAACACATTCATTGCGTGCTGTTTTAGCTTGAAGGGTGGGCGGTCCTTGTAAATTTGCATTCCTCGGCCACTGGGATGGCTTTCAGAGTGTGAGGACAATGTGGTGCCCTTGCTGGATACTTGGGGTTGAAATCTTGATTGCTGGATAAGTCTTGTCATTGGGCCCTATAAGTTATTCCATTTCTTTTCATGCTAGCAAGTTCTAATAGGACTATTAGACATGGAGCTCCAAGTTCCTTAATGCCTTCTAAGAACCATTCATCCAAGAATTATCCAAGAGTTAAGAAGAAGCATGTGTTCATTAGAGAATTTTGAGTGGCTTCTGCTTATTTAACTCCTAAATGCCTGATGCACACAATTTCGGTGTTGACAGTACTTTGAAGCAAATTAAAACCTAAAAAAATTACTAGTTTTAGTAGTTTATATTTTCGAATAATTTTTTTTGAAGTCTAGTTTTAGGTTTTTAGCATCAAAAATCCAATTTTGAAAATGATTGATTGTGATTTTTCTATTCAAAATTTTGTGTACAAGTGTCCATTGCAATCTTGACAATTTGTAGTGTTAGGGGCTCTTGGAAATGAGCCTCAAATACACTAAATCTTGGAGGAAAAATTGTAGAATATATTTTGAGAAGCCATAAATTGATTGGGGTTATGCATGCTAGGCTCTTTAACCTCATATTTTTTTGGTTCACAACTAACTTTTTAGATTTGACATGTGAAAAAAGGATGTTAAAACTATTCCAATTTCAACACCCTTGTGGTCAAACATTATAATCTTTCAATCCATAAGTGGTATTGTTGTGTTTTCTTTTCCCATGTGATATCCAACATGTCTAGTTTGAATTTTTACAATACAAATATAAAGAAAAATTGATACAACTTACCAAAACGATGGATTTTTGTTCAATTTAGAGCAAATTTCTAGAAGCTCAAAAATGACCTTGGGCATTTTGGAGCTAATATCCTCCACATCTCATCAATGAACATCTTGAAATTGGATGGGGTGACATTTGCATCCATTACTTTGCAGGTTGTGCTGCCGATGTTTGCTGGTGATTAGAAAGTTCAAAGTAAAGTAGGCAATCCCAATGATGGAAGCCATTTGTGGAGGTTGTGGGCACTCCAAGGTTGTCTCTTGAGGCGTGAGGAATAAAACAAGATCTTGAGCAAGTTTGATACAATGTATGTTAACCCCTGAATGCCCAACATGCATATTTTTTTATTACATAGCAATTCTATGTAGTTCACTACAAATGGAGTTTTTATTTTTATTTTTTTGAAATTTTCACACAACACATATCCAAGTAGTAGCTTTAAGGCTCAACAATTTTCATATCTTTTGACAAAATGGTTAAAAAGTTATTGTGTGATATGTCATTTTCATTGCTTGGCAAGTAGCACAGGAAGCTCAAAAAAATTCTTTTAAAATCACTTTTTTCATAAATAAAAATTTGAAATTGGTTTTCAAGATTCATATGTATGAGGAAAGCTTTGAATCATTCCATTTTGATCAATGAGATTAAAGTTATGTGGAGTTTTAGTTTGTGGGTATTTCTAGGTAGTTATGGAATCTCTACTCTAAAATAAACTTTGAAGTCCTTTATTTAACTCCATTTCTCAATTTTTTGGAAAACATTCAAAACAATGGGTGTTAATTGTTTATTACAGCATTACAACCATTGGGATTGGCATTTTTCAATTCCATAAATAAATTATTGACAATTTTGTATTTTGAATCATTCTCTACTTCTTTCTACTTACTATTTTTTTTCTATATGTTGTACAATTCCAAAGGATCCGAAATTTTTCAAGCATGTAGCCAACTTGCCTTGAAGACTAAATCCAAAGAAGCACCTGAATTTTTGACATTTTTTCATACAAATGTGACCTTCTGAAGTGCAAGTACCTATTTTTTGAAGGCCCCCCAAAAGTATTTATTTCTATCACTTCAAACACTAGTATATAGCAATCTGTACAATAGAGATTTCTGAAATTTTCCCCACATCTTCTCAAACCACCGTACTACAAGGTCATACAGTTATATGTGCCTCCAAATGTATTTCTTTTTCTAAAATATGGTACTTGTACTGAAAGTGACACTTTTGGAGTGTTTTTGGTGAAAATATAGTCAAATACATTTAGGGGTTCACACCTCAAAAGAAGCTTGCTACTCCCTTCCTCCAAGAAGTTGTGAGAGTATACTCGCAGTAACAATTGAGTGACAGGAAACACATTCAAGGCCAAAAAGATTAGAAGTAGATAAAAAAAGAGAATATCATTCATGATACTCTATTATGTGAAGGTTGTTTCATTTGTACAAGTTTGATATCTTCCTAGACCTTGTTCATGACACAATGCTTAGTCTTTCTCTCAATATATTGAAAAGGTATATTACATTGTTGGTTGGGAGCATGATTGTAGTGGATGAGGTGGATGAATTTGGAGAGAGCTCTTGCCATTGCAACTTAGCAACACAAGCCAAAAGCACTAGGAAGAAGCTGAAATTACTATAATTCAACGAGGTTGAGGAATACCAACTAAGTTACTTGTCTTGTGGTACTAAAGGGAGATGTAGTGTTGGTTGGAAGGTTATTACAAGAAACACTTTTTCATTTTGTAGGGTTTTATAGTACTCATGATTTTTCTCCTAGAATATTGTAAAATTAGAATTTTTCTTAATAATTTAATAATATGACCTATGTATAACCCTTAAGATGAAGACAACCACTGCATGAAAACCATGGAAAAATTCTTGAAGTAGTAGAACTAGAAAAGTGCTGAATCTCAAGAAAATAGACACTTCAATGCTTTCATTAGGAAAAAATAGAAAAAAATGAAATATAGAAACAAAAGTTGTCCCTTTGTAGCAACTCTATGGAAATGGTCATTCACCAAAAAAACCTGAAATAATTTTCTTACATGTTTTAAAATGCAAGTAGAAAAAAGCACACTTTGTAGACGTCCACACAACATGTAATTAACTATTTTCAGAATTTTTTTGAACCATAGCTAAAAGTCTACTATAAGACCATCCCCTCTAAATTTTAACTCCAAATTTGTTCTTTTGATATTATTTTGTTAATAAATAAATAAGCAAGTGTGACAGAAAATGGAGTCTATTTTTGGATAGTAAAGCATTTTTAACAGTTCTAAAATAGTAGACAAGGCTTTTAATAGTCATGAGTACTTTGCTATAAATTTTGAGTCATTTGAAGTCGGAATGCAAAAGTTATGGCCAAAAAATAAATTAGCAAGAGAGGTGTGACAAAAAATAATACATGTGTTTCTTGCAATCACCTTGGAGTGGGAATGGTATTGATTGAGATGTGTTGGTTGTTCTATTCTCAAGCTCAAAAATATGGATGGAAAAAAATTGCAATGGACATTGCTCATAGTTTGGTGAGTAAGACTTGAAGAGAGCATTGGACCCAATTTGTCACCCTTGTTGCATATTGCATGTAAATTCAAGTTGCGTTGTTCAAAGTTTAAATTTGTGAATTAAACTAAGTTTAGTGAATTTAGTTCCTAATTATGAACCCTATTTTTGCATATGGGAAAATTTCCCCACTATTGAAACCTCCTTTGTAGATATGTGTATCTCTTAAGTGGTTAGAAATGGGTTGCCTCCCATAGACTTCTTAAAATTTGTGAATTATTCATTAGACATTCAATATGATGCATTTCAAATTTTTATCCGTTTAAGAACTAGGAATAGTCCAAATGCCAATATTCTTGAAGATTTATTATAAATTGCATGTAAGAAGAAGATTTTAAAGATGATCTTTAAAGAAAAGTTATAAAATATGATGCGTATCCAAATGGAACCAGTAATTGAAAATTCTTTCAAAAATTCATTTCTAGATTCAATGCATGTAATTTTTTGAAGAATTGTTTTCCTTAACCCTTTAGTGACCATGGTTGATTTGGGGAGCAAGCACAATTTTTGAATACAATTTTGATAAAATGAAATTTTGTGGGCATTCTAAGAATGAAATCTTAGATCAGATCCTATCAATTGGTTCTATAGGGAAAATACTTGAGCCAAACAAAAAATGAAAGTGGTCCAATAGTGCACAGGCTTATAAATAACCTTCAAATATTGATATGTTGTAAACAACCTTCAATACCAGTGCTACATACAATTTGCTACAATTGGGCATAAATTTTAGTAAATGCTCCAAAAATAAATCAAAAACCTTCTAGCTAGTTCTTTCACATATATAAGTAGTCATCCCTTACATTAAATATGTATTCCTTTATGATATTTCACTTGTGAAGGCTCAAGACATTTAAGTTTGGATAAGCATAGCTAATGTGTTTTGGCATACACTCTCTTGAAATTGGTTTTGTTTGGAGCATATGAAGATACTCTAATTGCATTGTTCCTTGGGTTTTTTTAAATCAAATGTTTTGTGAACAATAGTAAACGAAAGGTCCCAAAGTTGACCAAAAACTAGTCAACCGGACACTAAAGGGTTAATCCCTAAAGGAATTCAATGTATTTATGTCACGACCCTCATCACAAGGCATGCCCGTGTCACCCTGGTGAGCAAGGGGGGACATTGGAGGTGACTCCCCAAGCCTTGCAAGAGATGGGGTGAGGGGGACTAGGAGTCCCGAGCGATCAGAGCGTGTTAGCGCTCTGATCCGGACAAATTTGGGGTGTGTGTGATAGATGCTTAGAAAGATCCCGAGGAGACGCTTCTAGCCGTCCAAAGAACGCATGATTTGAACTTGTGAGTCAAAAGTTATGGGCGTTCAAAGGTGAGGGTGTCCCGGTGGCGCCGGGACACTTAAGGGCTATGAGGGAGGGGTTCATGAGGAATCCCTCCATGAAGTATGTCATGTAGCATATCCTTGGAAAGCTAAGGACACAAGGATGCTAGATTGACAAGCATTACGAGGTTCTAAGGTAGGAGCCTCAAGTTATGGCCAAGAGAAGCGCCATGGTGAAGGCGTGACGCCTCTCCCGGTGGACCTGAATCTTTGGAGGGCAATAGCTTTGCGAGGACTTGTCCAAATGGGGTAAGTGAGTAGTCCATCGTCATCTACTTGTCGAGTAGATGTCTAAAATGGGCTCGCATGTGAGATTTGGAGCCCGGAACGCAAAGTTATGCCGGGTGGAAGTTCGGGAGTCCCAAACTAGGGCGAATCGGGAGAAATGGGGTGGTTTTCCAAAACCAAAGTGGTTTTGGGAGTTCCCTTTGACATACAAGGGGGGGGGGAGCTGCCGAATCCCACAGAGAGTACTATAGGGGTTGGTCTCCCTCTTGGAGCCTTGGTGAGTCCCGGTGACTCAAGGTTGGTGGTGTGGGGTCACCACCACTCCAAGGCACCATGGGACACTTGTGGGTGTCCCGTGGCACCGGTTGGGTGGAGTCCCACTCCTTGCTAGGCTATGTGGAGGTGTCCCGAATGGTGAGTCCCGATTAGTGATGAAGTGGAAAGTAACAAATATACAAGGAGCCTAGTATGGAGTTGGGATGAAACTCAAGGGCGGTTAGGACCATGGTGAGTAGTGCCACCATGGGTCCTTACACAATAAGATGAAAGATCTGCCCCATGTTACCAAGTAACATGCCCCGGTGTCATGATGTGTGTGTGTGTGTGCTAGTAGTCCCGGTGACTGGAATTTAGCATGAAGAGTTGGAATGGGAGACTAACATTGGATGTGCGTGGCATGTGCAGTGTTAGGAGAGCGTGACCCTTGGTGCCAATAAAGTGTTAAGTGCTTGGAAAGCATTGGAAGGTGGACTTAAGGTGGTAAGTGTCACTAAGGGGTGCGACA
This sequence comes from Straminergon stramineum, assembly GCA_963920665.1. Classification (NCBI taxonomy): domain Eukaryota; kingdom Viridiplantae; phylum Streptophyta; class Bryopsida; order Hypnales; family Calliergonaceae; genus Straminergon; species Straminergon stramineum. Next base: position 43,168,281 of record OY987264.1, read on the forward strand.
ATTTAGGCCCAAAACTACTTCAAAGCTCCAAAACAAGGCTCAAATCTTCATCTATATTTATTCATTAGCAAATTCAACTATACAATCCTTTAGTTAACTTATTACTTGGGGTGGGGTGGGGTAGTGAGCAGCTAGAATAGCAACCTATGTGTAAACAAATGATAGGATATTTTAAAAACATGGGAGCTAATAATTATAATTGGGTTTAGAGTAATATAGGGTATCAAAAATGGCATTGAACATCTTTAACATATTATAGAGTATGGAATGATAGCTCCTATTAGAAAATTACATAATGATAGCATGTGAAAAAAAAAATTCATACCCCCTATAAAATAGTGGTTGTTCAGACCTATATCCTTATTTTTTTAACACATCAACCCCCCCAAAACTTATTAGAGTACACCCTCCTAAAAAATTTAGAATAAGAAACCATACCGATTGCAAAATCATGACACTTGGATTTCAAAAAAGAAGTATTTTCAACTCTTCCCAAATGGTTAGGTTTCATCTTTCAAACTTTTTACAAAAAAATGTGTAGATGCTACAACTTGTTACTCTCCACAACAACGATGCTAGCATGTGAGCCTAGAAATGCAAGTCTATGACCTTGAGCATAGGTGTAGATAGATGTTCTACAACTATGGAAGGTGTTTATAACATACATACTTGTAATATGAGTACCCTATAACGATGTGAGGTGCTTGTAACATAGGTACCTATAATATAAATATAATATAACCATGGAAGGTATCTATAACATAGACACCTATAAATTAATTAGGCACTTATTATATAACCATCCTATAACCTTAGAAGGTGCTTATAATATAGGTACTTACAACCTAGATACCTATAATATAAACATCTTATAACCATGGAAGGTATTTTTAACATAGGTACTTACAACATGGATACCTATAATTATAAACATCCTATAACTATGGAAGGTACCTACAATATAGGTAGCAATAACATAGAAGCCTAGGCTCCTAAACTCATGGGCTCAAGATCCTAGGCCCACATACTAGCAACCGTGTTCTTCCACCTTGTTTCATTAAACCAACAAGTCAACAAAATATGAAGCCCGACAAAATCGTTCGCAAAGAATAAATTTACAAAGTCAACAAATTTGGTGGGGATGGTGTCCTATAGTATTCAGAGTCATTTCTACCATGACTGGGCTCCTCCTCTCCATAGCTGGGTCTGTGGTGGGCCACATTTTTGTCACCAACCTTGCCTAATCCCAAGCCAAGGAGCTTCCCAATGAATGTGTGGTGATGCTTGTACCTTTATCAAATCTTTCTTGTCCAAAAGCATTGTCAAAAGCAATAACACTTATGGTAAAACAACCCATATGCATTGTGGACCTTTTACCTATTGTGGACTCCTAAGAATGACCCCATTATGGTTTTCTTTTAGTTATTGAGATTTGGGCCACATTCAATGTCTTAGCTAACTAGAATGGAGTTATTAGTGAACACAATAGGAACTTTCACTTTTTTAGTGTTATTTCATTGTAGGAAGTGCCTTCTTTAGGTCTTCTATGTTAGAAAATATTATGACCGCTATAGGTGAGTAAGATGAGTGTTATGGATCAATTTTGGTTGGTTTTAGGCAACAATTTTTCAGTTCATACAAATTGGGACAAGTGGCATTTGTTAACCCCTAAAGGACCAAACGGTGTTTTTTGGCAACATAGCGATTTCGGGCAGCTCACTACGGATGGAATTTTTATTTTTTTTCTTTGAAATTTTCACACAACATGTGCCCGAGGAGTAGCTTTAAGACCCAACAATTTTCAGAACTTTTGAATACACGGTTAAAAAGTTATTGTATGATATGTTGTTTTCATTGCTTGGCGGGCAGCCTGGGCAGAAAAAAAAACTTCTTAAAAAATCACTTTTTTTTAAAATAAAAATTTGAAATTGATTTTCCTGATTTTTATATATATGGAAAGCTTTGAATCATTCCATTTTGATTTATGAGATGAAAGTTATGAAGAGTTTTAGTTGTGGGTAGTTTGTGGGTAGTAATGGAATCTCTACTCTAAAATAAACTTTGAAGACCTTTATTTCACTCAATTTTTCATATTTTTGGAAAAAAATAAGAACGTGAGGTGTAGGTTGTTTATTATAAAAATTTCACCATTCGAATTGGCATTTTTCAATTTCATAAAGAAATTATGAACAATTTAGTATTTTGAATCATTCTCTATTTCTTTCAATTTACTATTTTTTTCCTATATGTTGTACAATTCCAAATGATCTAAAATTTTTCAAGCATGTATCCAACATGACTTGAAGAATGAATCCAAATAGTTACAAACATTTTAAACATTTTTTCATAATGGTTTGACCTTGTGGAGTGCATCTGCCCGGATTTTTACAGGGCCAAAAAATGGCTTTTTGTCACTTCAAATGCTAATATCTTGCAATCCAAATGGTGGAAATTTCTGAAATTTTTTCCACATCTTCCCAAACCAGATTACTACAAGATCCTATGGTTACATTTGTCCAAAAATGTATTTTTTCTAAAATTTGGTACTTGTACTAGAGATGACAGTTTTGGAACGTTTTTGGTGAAAACATAGTCAAATACCTTTAGGGGTTAAGATACATATTAACCCCTAAACGTCCAGATTCATCTCCAAAATTGACAATTTGAGAAAAATCATTATAAAGTGATATTTGGAAGCATATTTTGGAATTGATATACAAATGAAAGTTGTAGATTATGATTTTTAGATTCCATCTGTACGGTTAGATTCACCAATTTTATCACCAATAATTTTTTATAAATTTTGAAAGAGAAATTCCAAAATTCCTTCAAAATTCGATTACAATCAAAATATGATCATTCTTTGAGTAAAATTTGTTGGAATGGATTTGAAATGAGGTTCTCTTCACATGGTGATTTTTTGAAATTTTTGTGTTCTTCCTATCTATGACCTCATTTTGGCTAGTCCAATTTAGAACTAAAGTCAATGCAGTTTGACCACTTGACATACTTTCACATTTGTAATTTTAGAAAAATATGAACTCTAGTAACACCAAATCCAAACCTTAAATAGGACAAAAACTTGATAATGTATCTTCACAAATTAAAATAACTTTCATCCAAGTAGTTAGGAGGATGAAACTGGTGTTTCAAACTGTTCATCATCCAGAAAATGGAAGTCAACGCATTTAGGGGTTATTGTCCTAGCAGTATAGGAAGTATGTTAAATTGTAAGTTGTCTACTGAGAACATCAAGTTTGGACGAGATATATAATATTGATAGAGCAGCCAACACACTTGCAATGCAACCAAGCAGCACAGTATACTTTATTACAGGGATTGGAATGAAGAGCCAGGAGGTTTTTCTGCAATTTCATTTGTTTCACAAAAAAGAGAGAAAAAAGAGAAATCCAGGAGATCTATATTTTCTAGGAAAATACAATATCAAACAAAATTGATAATGGATTTGAAACTTTTTCATCCCAACAACCATACTATAAGCATTAATGGTCAAAGTGCCAAAGAAGATGTACAAAAGTTGTAGTATACTACATATGAACATATTCCTAATAATTCCATGCATCTAAGAAACATCAAAAAGGCCAACTAGGCCTTAAATGGTTGTATTAAGAGCAGACTACCTTAATTATAAGTGCAAACCAAAAACTAGAAATGTCTAAGAAAATGTTTTTTTTTTCCATCTCCATTATTCCTTTCATTGTAAGAAAATCATGTTCCCTTTTTCTACAAGACTACATTTCCTAAATATATTTTATAAATGCTTCTCACATTGAAATTTTGAAAATTAGAAAATGCAACAAGTATGTCAAATTGTTACTCAACAAGACCATAGCTTACAAAGTCTTGCAATTTGTTTCACCCTACCAAGAATTTGCCATTGAAAATTTGAAGACAATGCATTTTGTCTTTCCAGACCATGAGGAGTTACATATAATATTTAGGTATATTCTGTCTCTTCTCTTAGTTTGTTGGCTTTGGCTGTATTTATCTTATAGACCTACATGAATGAACATTGTTGATACTAAGAATTATAGACGTGCCTCAAATGCATTACAAATTTTACACATTTACACAATTCCATTCGGATTCATGCTTGATATCATAATAATAGATCAACTGCACCAATCTCATTACACCAACTTTTTTTGGTAATTAGAAAGGATATGCTCATGAGGAAATTAACTCCCTTGCTTCAAAATACGTGTAAGTAGAAAGAAACTCTCAAAACTACATAAAATGGACAGAAAAATTGATCATAATCAAACCAATTTGATCATTCTTTTTATAAGAATAGAATCTCTTTAATGTCATTGCCTTGGCACCAAAAACTTAGTGCACATGATTATATGAAGTTATGTAACATCATGACAAACAATACACTAATAAATATATTTGGTGTTTTGTTACATTTGATTTTACTTATCATTTTGTGTGGCTCACTCTATTTCTCATTTAGTTGACAAGTAGTGTTTGAGGTTATGTTTAGTGTTTGTAACATTGGTAGTATTCTTGACATTTAGTGTTTTACATGTCAAAATGAAAACTACTAAAAATTGCAGTAGTTCACAACTACACAAAATAGAGAAATTAGATTGCCTTGACAATTAGGTTGCCTTGTCCCCAAAAAGTTACATTACAAGTCATCAAAGTCAACAAATACTTCTACAAATATTTCCATTTGTACACATGGAGGTTCATGAGTCCCAATTAGAACAACAACTAATTCAAACTCGGTAGTGCATTCTTGTATAGTAATAACTAAAGTTAAATATGTACTACAATCATATGCAGTATGTAACAAGAAGGAGAAGACAATGGAATTAGCAATGATGAGTCAGTCAAGAGCACCTTAACCCCTGAAGGACCAAACAACATTTTTGGGCAACAAAGTGATTTGGGGTAGGTCATTATGAATGGAATTTTTACTTTCTCTTTTTGAAATTTTCACACAACATGTGCTTTGGGAGTAGCTTTAAGGCCCAAGCATATTCATAACTTTTGAATACATGGGGGAAAAAGCTATTGTAGGATATGTAGTTTTCATTGCTTGGTGGGCATCCTAGTGGCAAAAACAACTTCTTTAAAAATCATTCTTTAAAAATAAATATTTGAAATTGATTTTCTAGATTTACATGTACATATAAAGTTTTGAATCATTCCATTTTGATTTATGAAATAAAAGTTATGAAGAGTTTTAGTGTCCGTAGTTATGGAATCTCCACTTTGAAATAAACTTCAAATACCTTCATCTAACTCAATTTTCAATATTTTTGGAAAAAAAAATAAAAGAATGAGGTGTAGATTGATTATTACAGAACTACAACCATTGGGATGGGCATTTCTCAATTCCATAAATAAGTTGTTAACAATTTAGTATTTTTAATCATTTTCTACTTCTTTCTACTTATTAGCTTTTTCCTACATATTGTACAATTCCAAATGATCTATATTTTTTCAAGAATATGTCCAACATGCCGTGAAGAATGAATCCAAAGAGTTACAACTGTTTTGGACATTTTTTCACAATGATTTGACCTTGTGAAGTGCAACTGCCCAGGGTTCTGTAGGGCCAAAAAAATGCTTTTCGTCAATTTAAACACTAATATCTTGCACTCTACATGGTGAAAATTTCTGAAATTTTTTCCATATCTTCTCAACCCAACATACTAAAACATCCTAATGTTACATGTGTCCAAAAATGATATTTTATAAAAATTTGGTACTTGTACTAGAAATAATAGTTTTGGAGAATTTTTGGTGAAAACATAGTCAAATACATTTAGGAGTTACAAGAGTTGATCAATCACCTTAAACCTATTGACAAACAAAGATATTTTAATAATAGCTTGTTATGAGTCACAAGAAACTCATAGTGTTTCATGCAACCAATCCTCTAGACTTGTTACCTTGAAAAGTATCAAAATCTAACACATGTTACATAGTTTCACACGCCTTCTAGATCCTAAAAGAGAAATGCTAGATATTAAACATTCATAGTTCTTTGAAAATATACCTTACTATGTGTTAGAATAGCCAAAAAGTGAAAAAGTGAAATAGGTACTATTCGATACATTTTATATTTTCTAGAAAAGCTACATCTAAGCTCCCTCGTGTAACAGGATTACATAGCAATTCAACTGAATACATTGTCCTCGTATAAGTATCCTCGGGGCACAGACTTCTGTTCACCGCAGTCCCCAGTCCACTTGCGGTCCACTTGCCGATGCAAGCTGTTTACCACGAGCACGGACAGCGAGGTAGCACGGCAGGTGGCATGGGACCACTGTGCCAAGCCACTCACGACTCTAACTTAGTCACTCTTCGGGAATCCTTTGGGTCATGTACCATAGAAAATCGGTGATAACAAACCAAATCTTTACAGTAGCTCCGGCCAATTGTTGCTCACAGACTCTTTCTTCACTTGGTCTCTTGTGGGTGGAGCTGGCCCAGAGTCCAAACGAACCTCGTTCATTGTGGGTGGGCCTGCCATTGATGTCTGGACTGCGTCGACCAATTGCAGGAAAAGTTCAGCATTTCAGCACTTGGTCAAATTGTCTGCACGACAGCTATTGGAGGTACATTTGTACCCCTCCAGGCTTGCCCATGCTATAGTAGCGAGTTGACGAAGTCCTTAAATTCATTCATTTGCTTCAAATTGAACGATCACCACGAAACGATAACTGTCCGAACTTCCAAGCAAGGGTTGTACACTTGCACTGGTGCATATCACAGGTACGTTCCCAAGATGCCCACTGAAGCCGGCTATTAGTGCGCAGGATCCAAGGACGAGTTGTAAGTTAAATATCGCATTTGGATACAGTACAATATTAAGAGTGAAGAAGGTTCCATTACCTGTGCCGGAAGCTGGCGTGTATGCTTGTGGAAGAGATCCAGTATTGGCAAGCCGTAATTAAACCCGTGTTCAGACTTTCACCACCATATTACCAACGATGTCATGATCCGTCAGTAGACGAATACTGCACAGTACCGTACTTGGGGCCAGAGTACAGAACAGCAATGGGTTTGGGCTACCCAGAGGCGGGAGTCCCTGGCGAGAAGATGAGTGCTCTGGAGGATCCACAGAGCTCCTTGTATGTCGTAGACGGCCAGCGTCATCGACTTCCTGGTCGCCAGGCATGATCCTCGTGAGTGCTTGGCTTCTCTGCTCTCCGAGCTCTGGTACTGCTTAGAGTTGGGAGCTTGTTTTGAGACGACAGTAATTGGCCTTAGGAGAGATCTGTTGATAGAATTGGAAGAGTCGGTTTAGAGGTTCTTGCACAGCTCGACTGGCTTGCGTGTCTGCCCACTTCCGGTGACCAGTTCCCTTCTGCTTGAGAATTCACTTCATTTCCCTTGGATGTGGTTGATGCTTTTTGCATATAGTTGGAGTATTCGCTGTAACCGTCCCTCCCTTGTGCTTTGGCTGGATGAGTCACGTTCTACACACTACCCACGACTTGTTGCATGAAGTTTACTTGTACACATGCAGTGACAAGTTGCAAGCACCTGATGGCTTGGTGCTTGGATCTATCACTGTAGTGGCCTTCCTGGTAAAGAAGTTTGAAGGTTGGTAACTGTGTTGTGTAACTCGGGAAGTACTTGGCTGAGGTATTTCAATTGCGCAGCAGGGAGAAGGGTTGTTGGGGTTTGGAGGACCCAAGCTGCCACGGATGTAAGCGTCGAGTGTTTCTGATCATCTTACCTTCTTTTGTTTGTTCGTGAGATTTTGCATTAAAGCTGCATCGGGGTAGTTGAGGTGAAGATGAGGAAGGTGTTGGCTTTCCTGGTGTGGTTGTTTAGCTTCTGGACTTGGAAAGATTTCTTCCTTCGTTGGCTTTGGAGGTCTCCCTTCTATCCTGGCAGCAGAGAGACTGCGGTGTCGGAGCATTTGCCTTGTGAGGAAGGGCACCCGGAGTCGGAGTGGGCACGGTTTCTCTCTCCCTTACCCGAAGAGGAACGCTGGTGCAGAGAATTGAGGATTAAAGGAGACTCTAGTGTCGAACTGGACTTTGGATCGATGTCGAAAAGGTATACTTGCACCGACATGCGAGCAGGTTATCGTGAGTTTCTGGCAGCAGTTGCTTCCTCCGATGTTGTATTTCATGAAGAAGTGACTGTACGTCTAGAGGGGGACGATTCTTTGAAACATATGGAAGCATTTGCAGAGGCAGTCCACCAGTCAGGCAACGCTTTCAGAAAACTCTCGCTAGAGTGTTTTTGGGTATCCGCAATCCCATATGCCAAGTGTATCTCTCGTACACTTCTTGGAAATGATGCTATTGAAGATCTCCATCTGAATTTGCATCATTTAAATGGAAAGATGGACAAAGAGTTGACTGCGGAGTTCAAGGCCATTGTTGGAGTGCCTCATATTCTTCGAATTCTCAAATCATTTTGGTTTGAGGGTTTTTATTTCGATGACGAGGGAGTGGAGGAGTTGGTGAAGCCCTTCAAAAGCCCTGACAGTGTCCTTGAAGAATTGGAAATTTTTTATTTAGCATCAGATGCTCAACTTGAACATATAAGTGACTTGCTTGCCGCAAGCACATCCCTTAGATACCTCAGTATCAATATGTATGATGATATTGAGAGGAGGAATGAATGCACGAGAGGATACACTAGCATAGCATCTGCATTGTGCACCAACCAATCTCTTCAAACACTACATTGTGGAAATTCTAGTAGCATGGAGTTGAAGGCATTGTTGGACCCGTTGATGCCCAAGACCAACAAACTCCAACCCAATACTACCCTCCCTCATTTGAGCTTATTTCAAACTGTGGGAGGCAAAAAAGGTATTCAAACCTTAGTTGCCATGCTTCGAACCAACATCTCATTGTTGGATTTATCTCTCGTTCGTCTTCTTGAAATAAGATCTCAAGGTGCTCAAGCAATTGACAACGTTCTGGCCATCTTGGAAGCTCTCAAGACCAACAAATCCCTGAAGAAAGTTCGTTTCTGGGGTTGTTCAGCAGTTGGCGGTCACAAAGTGCTTGGAGCAATGATGGACTTGCTATTGGAGAATCATTGCATTGAAGACATTGATTTGCGAGGCACTGGTTTGGAAGACTCAGGAGATGCAGAATATGTGTACTCCGCATTATCAAAGAGAAAGAAAATCAAATTGTGGGATATTGTACAAGGCATGGCAAATGTGAAACCCTCATCTGGGCGAGTGTTTTTGTGTGGACAACCATTTGCCGATACGCTATGCATTTCGAAGTTTGGTATGTAGATGTCTAGTTCTTGATATTCATTTATTAATATTTCACATTGGAATGATCAAATACTAAGAATGTACACAATATGTGTAATCATTCAATGAATAAATTAGATGTGTAGTACTTTCAAACTTTACAAATTTAAATTCCAATAAAATTCTTGTGAATTTTGAGATGGTTAATAAAGTTTCTAAAATAAGTCTTTGTACTTGTAGTCTTTATTGGATAGATTGTTCCAATCAATATAAAAACAGTCAAACTTAGGGTTGTTTTGAATTTGAGAGAATTTGTGAGTAGCTCTAAGGGTTATGAGTTATAAATGTATATATTTATTTGGTTGCATTGATATATATCAAGGTATAAAACTTGGAATTGCTCTATTTTTAATAATGAATTGATGGTTAATTAATTCCAGGAGGATTGGTTTTCTGCATATCATGGTTGCCAATTAGGAAAATATCTATTTCATGAAGTTGTCTTCTAAATGCATTTTACAAAGTTTCAAGAACAAATAGAAGCATCATTTTCTTACACCTTGCATCTTAGAACATTCTCACTCCATGCATTAATCTTTTTCAATGTTGAGTCCATGTAAAAAGAATTTTACATATTTCAATATCTTGTTGCAAAATGGAATATAAACTATTTTCCTATTCAATGTGGATCATTCAACTTCCACCTCTTATTCTAATCATTCTAGTGTCTAGCACGTGTTGAAGTATGTACATCTATTTTACATTAATTTTCTAAGACAAGACTTCAGCTTTGAAAAGGATTAAAAAATTTTGGGCTTCAAGTTCAAACCTTTTTATAAATGGATTTTTTCACTCTAATCCTCTCAAATGCAATACATTACCTCTCATGTTGTCTTAAGGATCCTATATGTTGTCAAATTTATGGAATCTTGAAGATGTTGAAATGTTTCGAAAATGATGGATATAATATCATTTGGTCCTAAAAATCCATGTGGGCTTTGTGTAGTAATTGAATGGCATCAATTTCAACTACTCAATTTATGATCCTAAAATTGTAATCAAAATGCAAGGCATGACCAAAATTGTCTTGTGTATAGGTAAGACACAATTGCGACTCTCTATGAAGAAGTTGAAGGAATTCCAACCAAAAGATCAAGTCCAAAACACTCAAAGAATTGGAAACAAAATGCAGAGGGTATTAAAAAGGCCAAAACGTCCAATGGTGCCAAAAGAAGACATGCCCCTTAAATGGACGCAAGGCATTGAAGTGGACTATGTGCTTTGTGATGACATTTGCATCTCCATTTGGGACATGGCTGGTCAAACCGACTATCACTCTTTTCACGAGCTAGTGATGCCCAATTTCTCAGCTGATGGAAGTTGTTCAATCTTTTTGTTGATGTGTGATCCAATGGAGAGATTGGATCCCTCCAAAAGACGAAGCCTCAAAAGCGTGAAAGAAGAACTTGAATCTTGGTTGCGATTTATTGCTTCTAATACAAGGCGATCCAATGCATATCGCCCACATGTGTCAATAGTGATGACACACTTTGACTATTGGAAGAATGAGGGTCCATTTGGAACACACATTGAAGAAGAGGTCATAAAGTTGAAAGATCAATTCCAAGAGGTCCTCGAGTTTGATCACCACGAGGTTGTATTCAAAGTAGACAGGAGGGATATCTCCGATGCCCGCAAGGTGTTTGATTTCATCAAATTTCACTTGAAGCAATCGTTGGAGAGATTGCCAAGAACCATAAGTGCATGTGAAGAAGTGCAACATCTTGTAGTGCAATGGAATGCAAACAAATCAAACCCATTGTTGTTGAAGTGGGATGAGTTTTGTGAAACCATGTGCAAGGATGTGGAAGACTTCAATAATGCAAACCATGAGCTTGCAAAAAGAAGGAAGGAATTTCTAGGCATATCATTGAGTGAAGGGGGCCACATCATCTACAATGAAAAACAAGGAGTTGTCATTACAAATCCCCATTGGTTTTGTCACGATATCATGGGACAACTCCTACACCAATGTTTAGAGGAGGTTTATCAATTGGACATGGTTTTGTGCAATGGGGTCATATCCATTGACCATGTGAAGCAATTCATGTTGGATCTTATTCCAAAGGAAGGTGATATTGACAAGAAGTTTGATGACATCTTGGGCATGATGAAAAAGCTCCATATATGTTACGAGCAAGATGCGAATCACATTCTCATACCATCGACTTTAAGAGATAGCAGTGAAAAATTGAGTTGGTGTGAACTTGATGGATCATCGAGCTTCAAGTATGTTGGGAGAAGATTGGCTGGCCAAGATGGATTAAAGACAATGTTGACAGCTGGATTTTTTACACGGCTTCAGGTGATGATTTGAATTTTCACTATAAAATAATATGTAGTAGAAGAAATCTTTGTTTGCCAAAACAAAATTTAGATGACGTGTTTTTTTAGTCAAACACAAAGTCTGCAATTTTTTTGCATTTTGCATTGGAGATTTTCCATTTGCCTCAACAAACACGTCATGTAAGTTTTTTGAGACAAACCCAAATTTCTTCTAGTAATGTCTCCAATGTTTCATGTTTATTCAAATTGATGGTATTAGTATTTTCAATCTCAGAATAGTCCATATCCCATGTTCTTCAAGTTCCAATCCATTAGAACATAAGAAAACAAAACAATTGTTGATGCTCTTACAAAACTTGTATGCAACAATTTTTGATGTTCAATTAATGCAACAATTTTTGTTTTTCTATTTTGAAAAGAATTCTTCATTTTATTCTTAGATGCTATTTTATTTGAATGGCAACCTCTACATATATGGAGCAAATGAAATAGGAGTTTACAATGCCTCTAGTCTCTTCTAAATGCAATTCCTTTGTTGATGTGTTATCTATAGGTTTCTCTCTTCCAAACACTCCAAAGCAACAATGACCAACGTACATACAAGGTATTTCGAGATGTCATCAAGTTCATCACCCAAGGTATTGAAGTGATTCTTCAATTCAACCATGGTGATATTGATATCCTTGTACGTTCTGGGCAATCTGAAAACAATATGTTGGTCTTTCTTGAAATTCATATTTTCAACCACATTAAACTTCTTCAAGAAGATTCCACATTGGGTTGTCCCGGAGTACACCTTACAGAGTACATTCTACGACCTGAGTGTGTTAAGAAGTTGTTTAGTCCAATGGCCCGCAAAACTCAAGTTGTTCATGTGAAGGACTTAGAATTGGAGATTATGACACATGGTGTAGATGCTAAACATAGTTGGCGGGCATGTGAAGGCTTGGACCCTAGCTACCACACAGTGAAAACTTTATTGGGAGACGTGGCATACCACAATCTCTTGGTAAAAAGGACAAGTGTGCTACGAGCTTATCACCAGAAAATCCAATCTTTGGATTCTTCATCTCAAGAAGATCTTCCATTGAATGAGGAGAAGAATGGTAATGTATCGACCATTGTACATTGGCAAATGCCTTGGAATCGTGTACATGCAGCTTTGGATGTGACATTGAAGAACATGGAAGGCAACATCATTAGAATGCAAAAGCAACATCATGAAGAAATCATGTCCAAATTGGATAATGTGGTAGAAATGATACAAAGTTTGGAACTTGGCATCAAGGATATGCAAAAGGAATTATTGCACAAAGTATGTTCAAAGATCGATGATTTGATGGCATTCTCCGTAGAGATGAAAAGCTCACAAATTCCCAAAGTGGCATATCTTAGTGAAATTGGAAATTGCAAGCTTTTGATGAGACTAGTGCATGGATGGGATAGAATTAAACTTCACCTCATGTGTGAAAGTATACATGGATTCCACCAAGTTGAAAACCAAAAAGGTTGCATAGTCAACTTTGGAACGGAGGACACACGAAGATTTCTTGCAATGATAAAATATAGATTGAAGATAGTCACCATATTGACCAAGATTGGTGCACATGTAGTTTGTGGGATGGGTGCAATGGTGCCTGATTTTAGTGATGGTTTGAACTTTGCAACCTTGATTCTTGACACCTCTGGTTTCTTAGACTATCCAATTCCTACGTCAACTTTCGAGTCACTATCGGGAGAAGCAAGGAATGTTTCGAGGCTCTCAATGGATGACATATCCGAAGCACAAAGGTGGTTGAGAACCTTTTTGAAGCCAAAATGTCTAAATAGGAAGGAATTCTACGAAAATTTCAAATTGACAAAAGTTAAGTTTAGGTGCTCATCAAGAAGATCAATTGCTTGGATATGTGATAAATGCCTTTCCAAGCATGATGATGAAATTGATGTGTTGAATTAACCCCTAAAGGACCAAGTGTCTGTTCAGCATACCCAAGAAATCTCGGGTAGGCTCCTATGAAGTCATTTGTGGTTAGATGTTCATGAAATTTGGATATGTAGTGTATCTATGTATCCCCTTCCTGAAAATCTAGTTTTTTTTCCGATCGGGTGCCCAGATCAAAAGTTACGCTGCCCTGAACTTTGCGGGCAGCTCGGGCAGCTTCGGGCAGCATGTGCAAAACTCTTCCTATGATTTTGAAATTTGGCGGGTGTGTAGCTTACATGATCCAAGTTGAAAATGTCCAAAAAAATAACCCTTTTCAGCGTAAGAATCTCATTCTAGAAGGAGTTAAGCCATGTCGGGCAAGGTTGGAAAAAAACTTTTTCACCTAACTTCAAACGTTATAATCTTTCAATCCATGCGGTCAAAGTTTCTAAATTTTTTTCCACATATTCCAAAAGAAGTCCAGTTCAAATTCGTATGGTTGAATTTTGAAAAAAAAACTTTTATTTTCATTTTTTTCTTGCTGCCCTAAAAAGTGTCAGTTTTTGACAATTTATGCCTAAAATGTGCCTCGGTCCTTTAGGGGTTAAAAGTGTTACTTGGTGAAGATCTAGGGATAGTTTTAGAATATGATGAAGGCGATGATCTATTTTCTTCACCAAGTAGGTGACTAGGGTCCTAGTATGTGACAAGACCTTCTTGTATTGAAATAGTATTTTTATTTACTATCCAACTTTCTAAATGATCATTTTTGATTTCATGAGAGAGCAAGTGAACTACGATGATGGAAGAAGTTTTTTTGCTTTTAGATTACAATCTTGGTTTCTTTAGGATCAAATGCTTAGCAACCAACCTTTATATTTTATAAAATATTGAAAAAGAAATTATCTATTTTGGACAAAATATTTTCTATTAAACAAGCCTCAATTTATACATGTATTTATTAGAAAATTGAATGAAGTATTGGTTTGTTAAGTTTTATTTAATCATTTGATTCCAAGGCATTTTGTTGGTTTTGCAAACATGATACGTTCATAGAGATGCAATTTGCATGACTTGAAATGTGATACTTTTGAAGTATTGACATTGCTCCGTGTTAAAAGTCACACAATAATTATCAACCATTCATTACATTCATTGTTATACATTCTTTATCATGCATTTGATGTTGTTGATTTTAGTTGTAATTCACAAGTCAAAGGCAATGGTCAGCTTGGGGTATCACTTTTTGGACACACCAATCAAGTGATTATTGTTCAAAACCTCCAAAGTTTGTCTAATTTGTTTATTTTGATCAATTAAGAAGTCCCTCAAATGAAAAGAAAAATTTTATCCACCTCATTAGGATCAAAATGTATATTCCTAATGAGTTTTATTTTTAAAATTTGAAGTTTTTGGATCTATTCGTAGACGTGAGAGAAAAAGCTAAAATTTGGGGATTTGCAAGGATCACAATGGCCAATTTATTAAATTTTTATTGATAAAATTAATTATTTTATGTATTGGATTACTAAATATAAGTCATATCCAAAAATTAAATGAAAATGAAATTATTTGATATTCCAAATGCTTGTTAATGAGGATTTTATGTGCATTGGACCAAACTTACTTTTTCAACTCAAAAATTCATTAAAAAGTCTTAAAGTTCTATGTTCATGATGGATTTTTTTTCTTGATACATTATCAGACTAGGTAGTTAAAACCACATTTTGTGAAATCAGACTTTATCATATTTAAAAGATGAAGTCGTTTGTCACAAGGGAGTGGACTAACATTGTGGTTTAGACAATCTTTTTGGGTACACCAAGTTGACCATTGTCTCGAAACCATTTTATTTATTTTTAAATTGCTAAATTTTCAACTTATGCTTGCCCTCAACTTTATAGTTCAACACATTTCATGTTGATTCCATTTGTGTTATGTAAATGCAACTAGAACACAAACCATTGGCCATTTTTGGCCATTTGGGCGTTAAAGGGTTAAGGTACAACCCTAGCACTTGCAACATACACTTAATGCTGAACGAGCCTTTCGCTTCATACACCATCATTGTTTGCAACACATCACAAGTGCACCACTAAATGACTCTCTAGTTCTACTGTCAATCTAAATTTCGATATTTCCATGAGATTAGTGTGGAACTTCAAAGGATAGTATAATCTTGGTGAACTTAGATTTCATTTAATATTTTTGACTAAAATATTAAACATGGAGAAATGATTTTTTCCGAATGATTTACTATCGAAATAAATTACATCACTCTTGCAATGGAATATATTATTGGGATTGGAATGAAGATTCTGCAAATCTTCTACAATTTCATTTGTTAAGAAAGGAAAAGAAAAAGAAATCCAAGAAAATCCCATATCAAACGAAATTGAGTACGGATTTGAAACTTTTTCATTTAAACAACCATACCATAAACATCAATTGTCAAAGTCCAAAAGTAGATAATTATGTGAAAGTTGCAATATATCACATATTACTATAGTAGTTTGAAGAGAAAATTAGGTGTGATTTTGAAAGAAATTGAATTTCAATGTTGGCTAGATGTCTAAAGCTTCAGTTGGTTTGGGTGTCATAATTTGGAAAAACTTTATATTTTGTCAATTTTTTCTTAGAACTCTATTCCAAAAATTTATTGTGCCATGGCATGTTGGTATACATTGTTTCAAATTGTTGTACACAAAAATTGAAGGAAGTTGACATTTATAGAATTTAAAATATTCATAATTTGACAAATACGCAAATGATGTTAGTTCTCACAATAGTTGAATGTTTTTTTGGAGTTGAGAGTATGGATTTACATTAGCAACAATAAAGAGAGTAGAGGTTGCAACATGAACCATTGTTACATCTTAATGCCCTTGCATTTGAAATAGTTATTGAGTAGGATAATGGTTTAATTTATATATTGGAGACACATGATGTATTTTCTTGTTCAAATTTTTTAAAGAAAGAGTAGACTTTATAATGCACATGATTAATTCCACCAATAAAAATAAATTAAACTATCATTTTCAACATTATCATAAAATTCAAAACCACCGAAAATTACACTAACTTCTATAAAATTGACAGTTGACACACAAAACCAATTGAAGTTTTAGACATGGCTAACAATAAAATTAATTTCTTTCAAATCACACCTGATTTTTTCTTTAAATTAGGTTGAGTTTTTCACCTTGCAAGTCACATCTCTTACTCAAAAAAGATCACAGACACCCAAGCCTCCAAATGTCAACCAAAGGGTTTCCAATCAAAGGAGATTATGGTAGAACCACCCATTACCAACCACTCAAGCATTCTGTGCATGATTTGGAGCAACAAACGTTAATGTAAATTTTCTACCTCATAGAAAAATAGAAACCATGGGGATTGTAATTTTTTGGTAATTTTTTTGCCTTGAATTGAAATTACCATATGAATTTAAGTAGTCAAAAGTAGACATGGATCCATCCCCAATACATAGAGTCTTCCACAACTCTTCATTCAAAGATTACTTTGGCTCTCAAAACTAAGCAAATGTGTCATGACATTGATGGTTAGAAGATGGTCAAAAACCAAGACTTGGTGGGTAAAAATCAATCACTTTTCTATTGAGTTTCCTAGTACGTATAGATTGGCCATAGGGCATGTTATGGTAATGGGTAGTTCAACCATGGTCTCCAAACTTTAAGAGGAAATAAAAAGACAATCTTTCCAATCATTCATAGGGAGGAATCTCTATGAATGACAATGATCATTCACAAGCCTTCTTGGGAAACAAGGGAAGCTTCTTATTTGAATATCTATTAACCCTAAAACACAAAGCTAGTGACTTTGGAAATCATCCCTTTTGGAATTGTGTGACATCATCTACTTTAAGAAAACCAAAGATAATAATTGGAGGTCAAATTATTGTGCAATATCTCTCTGTTTTGCACATAATTCCAAGGATGAATAATTGCACTTCTATCATCCATAGGAAGATTCTTTGTCACCTATTGGACAAAAATGTCCTTGGTATCATGTAAGGATTAACTTAGAAGACCTCTTTATTAATCATGTAGAAATCTCTCTTTATAATGAGTGACAACAAAGTAGATATTGCATCTTTGTACTCCCTTTTTTCACATAGGTACTTATGTTGGGAAATGTGAAGTAGTCACTTGTAGAAATCTACAAGATATATAAGAAACCTAGCCATATTGAACCCAACCAATTCTAATTCCTTTAACCAATGATAGTTTCTATTGTAAATTATGCAAATTGTAAATTTAGGGTAGGTTTCCTAAAACATCTTTGTAGGGTGAGTTTTATGGATAACACTCAACTTGTCTTCAATTTCATTTACAAACAATGTTTACCTTGCATATTCTTGAATGTTGCTTTACTTTCAAATAAAGATTGTTGGTGTGTGAACCACCACCCAAAATTTCTTGTCTGCCAAGTCCTTGGAGGTCTTTCAAGCACATTAGGACACCAAACAATTCACCATGTGAGGGCATTTATTATTGGTTGAACCCAAAAAACCTTCTCAAACAGAATACAATCAATCATGTTAAGGGAATCTCCACCCATGGCCTCCAAGGCTTTTGATGTATGTCAAATATGGATGATAAGTCATTTGGGCCTTTTCCAATATTCTATTGGCCTTCAATCCTTGTAAGTCGAGCATTGTTTCTTTCAAATCACTATTCATCTAAGTTTAGGGATTTTATTTTCTATTCTACTTGATGATTGGTTACTTGACTACTTATAAAACACATTTAGTGAATAAGGGTGGGAGCCAAGTAGTTTGAGGGGCCTTCAAAATATGATGCAAAATTTGAGGCTACAAAGTTTGGCAAGTAGAAGTGGAGATGCTCTAACAAAGTTGTTGACATCACCTTTTTTTAAGTTGGTTATATATTACTCTCATTGTGAAATTTTGTCCTATGAAAGTAAGTCCTTCACAATATTCCCACATCATCAATTGACAAGAGAGGCCACCTTCTTCATGCAAAAAGCATTGGTTGACAACTAAAGTGTATATACCCGAAATCAATAGTGCACCCCAAATTGACATTATGTATACTTGTTGTATATTTGATGTGCTTAACTCCTCAAGGTCCATCAACTTCTTGACAATAGAGCTTTTCAATGAATTGTCCCACTTTGATATATTTTTGCACATGGATGTGTTTTAAATTTCTTAATTTAACTATACAAAAGTAAAGACTACTTTATCTAATATGTATGAAATCAATTTTAGAAAATATTGACCATTGGAGTTTTAGATAATAAAATTTTGATCAACTTATAGGCAAAAGAATGCAGCTCTGTAGGAGGAAAACCATAAGAAGATGGATAATGAGTTTTTCCCCTCCCCACCCAAAATTGTATTGGAATCTATGGCAAATGTCAATTTAAAAAAAAATCAGAAATAAACTCTCTTTTAATTTGTACACATTTTCAAATAGGAGTAGAAAGCCAAAACTAACCAAATTGAATCCTACAAAAAAATTTAAAATGTATGTATTCATCAATTTTTGAAATTTCATGAATGATATTATGATAAGAGACCAACCACACCAATCTCATTACACCAACTTTTCTTGGTACTTAGAAAGGATGTGGTCATTAGGAAATTACTCCCTTGCTTAATAATATGTGTAATTGGAAAGAAACCTTTGAAACTACATAAGACTGAAAGAAAGAATTGATCATGATTGAACCAATTTGATCATTCTTTCTTTAAGAACGGAATTTCTTTACTATCACTGCTTTGGCAACAAAAATTTAGTGCACATGATTATATGAAGATATGTAGCATCGTCATAAACAATACACTAATAATGATATTTGGTGCTTTGTTACATTTGGTTTTGTACTTATTATTTTATGTGACTCACTCTATTTCCCGTTTACTTGACAAATAGTGTTTGAGGTTATGTTTAGTGTTTATAACATTGGTGGTATTCTTGACATTTAGTGTGTTACATGTGAAAATGAATACTACTAAAAATTGCAATAGTTCACAACTACACAAAATAGAGAAATTAGATTGCCTTAACAATTAGGTTGCCTTGTCCCAAGAAAGTTACATTACAAGTCATCAAAGTCAACAAATACTTCTACAAATATTTCCATTTGTACACATGGAGGTTCAGGAGTCCCAATTAGAATAACAAGTAATTCAAAAGTAGTGCATTCTAATATAGTACTAACTAAAGTTAAATATATACTACATTGATATGCAATATTTAACAAGTAGGAGATGACAATAGAATTAGCAATGACACGTAAGTAAGAAGCACCTTAATAGTTTTATCATTTGATCTAGTAAGCACTAGGTTTTTTGTTTTGTTTTATTTTTTTCATTTTTTATGAATTGTTGAAGTGGCAATATAGAATTTTATAGTGGTGTTCCAAATTTCAACATTCTTCCACATATTGGATAATAAAAAATATTACATTAGCACATATTACATGTCTGTGATTCTATTTTCATCCACAATTTGATGATTTCATCCAAGACTTTCTGTTAATTCAAAGTTCAATGTGCAAAAAACTTCATAGTTTGCTGCCATTTTTTTGTCAAGTTATTTTTTTCTAGTGCAATCTGGCACCCAAAAGCCAAAAATAAAAAGAAGTGGTAAGCACATTGGCCATCCTAGCTGAATGTGACGATACAGACTGGTCCCTTGATTACACTGCATTTGGTTTCTCTGAAAAAAATGGATTTTGAGTGTAACAAAACAAAAGCTAAATGTTACCTCTCAGTGCTGATATTATTTCTATCAGTGCAACCTGTTGTTTGTGTAGAGATACTGCACATAAGCTTTTAGCTCAGACAGTATGATCAAGCCAAATGAAATTGCAACGTCAGTTGTAAACATGTCCATTTCGTTCGTTGTAGCCCAAACTCAAAGAGACTTTATCATCTTCAACAATTGACAGGGAGCTATTGAAGAAGAGGAGCTGGGTAATTCGCCCAAACCATGATTCCCTCCTCTTACGATTTCAATTATCATATTCAGTTTTCCAAGATATGCTTTCTTCGCCATGGATCATTCAGGTCATGCTAGATTATGCAAATCTAAAGTCTTTGTAGCGAAAGAAGTACAATCATCCTTTGGCTTGGCATGAACTAAGTACTGATTTTCCTCAACCAAGCTCCAGATTGGAAGACCATGTTGTTCAGGTCTCCATCTGCTTGGCTTTCCATATAGTTATTGCACACAATGATCTTAGTATTGGACTAATTTCTCTTCAAATACGCAATCTACTGAGTCTGCAAAAGCGAAGGCAAATGCACCCACACAATAGGGGGAGCCAGAGGCGCACGGTCTTGTCTTACAGAGCGCAGGACAGACACCGAGGTGAAGTAACAAATTTGAAAGAACCATTTGTTGATTTACTCTTATATTTATTTGTTGGGGATAGTGAGAAACTGTGGCTTTCTGAGAAAACCATACAGTCCTGAAAAATTGATGGGGTACATGTATTATTAACCAAAACTTTGCACAAGCTCTGAAGATTAGAAGATTTGCTCATTAACCTCTGAAAGACCAAATGGACCTTTTTTTGGCAACATAGCAATTTGGGGGAAGTCAATACAAATGGACTTTATATTTTGTTTCTTTGGAATTTTCACACAATATGTGCCCGTGGAGTAGCTTTATGGCCCAACAATTATCATAACTTTTGAATACATGGTTGAAAAGTTATTATATGATATGTAGTTTTCATAGCTTGGCGGGCAACTGGGGCAACCAAAATAAACTTCATTACTAATCACTTAAAAAAACAAAACAAAAAATTTGAAATTGATTTTCTAGATTTATATGTACATAGAAAGCTTTGAATCATTCCATTTTGATTTATGAAATAAAAGTACTAAGGAGTTTTAGTTTTGGGTAGTTCTAGAATCTCTACTCTAAAATAAACTTTGAAGACCTTTATTTAACTTAATTTTCAATGTTTTTGGAAAAAAATATTATTAATTATGAGGTGTAGATTGTTTATTAGATCATTTCAACCATTGGGATTGGCATTTTTCAATTCCATAAATAAGTTATTAACAATTTTGTATTTTTAATTATTCTTTGCTTCTTTTCCACTTGTTAGCTTTTTTCCTACATATTGTACAATTCCAAATGATCTAAATTTTTTCAAGAATATGGCCAACTTGCCGTGAAGAATGAATCCA
This sequence comes from Straminergon stramineum, assembly GCA_963920665.1. Classification (NCBI taxonomy): domain Eukaryota; kingdom Viridiplantae; phylum Streptophyta; class Bryopsida; order Hypnales; family Calliergonaceae; genus Straminergon; species Straminergon stramineum. The sequence goes on from OY987264.1 coordinate 43,189,962, forward strand.
AAGAGTTACAGCTATTTTGGACAGTTTTTCATAATGATATGAGCTTGCGAAGTGCATCTGCCCGGGGGTTTGTGGGGTCAAAAAAAGGCTTTTTGTCAATCTAAACGCTAATATCTTGCACTCTACATGGTGAAAATTTCTGAAAATTTTTCTACATCTTCTCAATCTAGTGTACTACAAGATCCTGAGGTTACATGTGTCCCAAAATGATATTTTCTAAAAATTTGGTACTTGTACTAGAAATGACTGTTTTGGAGCATTTTTGGTGAAAATATAGTCAAATACATTTAGGGGTTAAAAGAGTTGAACAATCACCTTAAACCGATTGACAAACAAGGATATTATAATAACTGCTTGTTATGAGTCACAAGAAACTCACACTGTTTTATGCAGTCAAACCTCCAAACTTGTTACATTGGAAAGTGTCAAAATCTGACACATGTTACATAGATTTACAACCCTTGTAGATCCTGAAAGAGAAATGGTAGATGTTAAACATTATTTACTCTTTGCAAATACACCTTACTATGTGTTAGAATAGCCAAAAAGTGAATAAGTGAAATAGGTACTATTTGATACATTTTATATTTTCTAGAAGAGCTACTTCTAAGCTCCCTCTTATAACAGGATTACATAGCAATTCGACTGAATACATTGTCCTCATATAAGTATCCTTGGGGCACCCACTTTCGTTCACCGCAGTCCCCAGTCTTGTATTGCGGTCCACTTGCCGAGGCAAGCTGTTTACCACCAGCACGGACAGCGAGGTCGCACGGCAGGTGGCATGGGACCACTGTGCCAAGCCACTCACGACTCTAGTCACTCTACGGGAATCCTGTGGGTGATAACAGACCAAACCTGTACTGTAGCTCCGGCCAATTGTTGCTCACAGACTCTTTCTTCACTTGGTCTCTTGTGGGTGGAGCTGGCCCAGAGTCCCAGACGAACCTCGTTCATTGTATGTGGGCCTGGCATGTCTGGACTGCGTCAATTGCAGGAAAAGTTCAGCATTTCAGCACTTGGTCAAAATTGTCTGCACATTAGCTACTGTAGGTACATTTGTACCCCTCCAGGCTTGCCCATGCTATAGTAGCGAGTTGACCAAGTCCTAAAATTCATTCATTTGCTTCAAATTGAACGATCACCACTAAACGATAACTGTCCGAACTTCCAAGCAAGGGTTGTACACTTGCACTGGTGCATATCACAGGTACGTTACCAAGATGCCCACTGAAGCCGGCTATTAAGTTTAGTGCGCAGGATCCAAGGACGAGTTGTAAGTTAAATATCGCATTTGCATACAGATATTCAGGGTCCAGAAGGTTCCATTACCTGTGCCGGAAGCTGGCGTGTATGCTTGTGGAAGAGATCCAGTATTGGCAAGGTAATTAAACCCGTATTCAGACTTTCACCACCATATTACCAACGATGTCCTGATCTGTCAGTAGACGAATACTGCACAGTACCGTACTTGGGGCCAGAGTACAGAACAGCAATGGGTATGGGCTACCCAGAGGCGGGAGTCCTTGGCGAGAAGATGAGTGCTCTGGAGGATCCACAGAGCTCCTTATATGTCGTAGACGGCCAGCGTCATCGACTTCCTGGTCACCCGGCATGATCCTCGTGAGTGCTTGGCTTCTCTGCTCTCCGAGCTCTGGTACTGCTTACAGTAGGGAGCTTGTTTTGAGACGACAGTAACGGGCCTCAGGAGAGATCTGTTGATAGAATTGGAAGAGTCGATTTAGAGGTTCTTGCACAACTCGACTGGCCTGCGTGTCTGCCCACTTCCGGGTACCGGTTCCCTTCTGCTTGAGAATTCACTTCATTTCCGTTGGATGTGGTTGATGCTTTTTGCATATAGTGAGAGTATTCGCTGTAACCGTCCCTCCCTTGTGCTTTGGCTGGATGAGTCACGTTCTACACACTACCCACGACCTGCTGCATGAAGTTTACTTGTGCACATGCAGTGACAACTTGCAAGCACCTTATGGCTTGGTGCTTGGATCTATCACTGTAGTGGCCTTCCTGGTAAAGAAGTTTGAAGGTTGGTAACTGTGTTGTGTAACTGGGGAAGTACTTGGCTGAGGTATTTCGATTGCGCAGCAGGGAGAAGGGTTGTCGGGGTTTGGAGGACCCAAGCTGCCACGGATGTAAGTGTCGAGTGTTTCTGATCATCTTACCTTCTTCTGTTTGTTCGTGAGATTTTGCATTGAAGCTGCATCGGGGTAGTCGAGGTGAAGATGAGAAAGGTGTTGGCTTTCCTGGTGTGGTTGTTTAGCTTCTGGACTTGGAAAGATTTCTTCCTTCGTTGGCTTTGGAGGTCTCCCTTCTATCCTGGCAGCAGAGAGACTGCGGCGTCGGAGCATTTGCCTTGTGAGGAAGGGCACCCGGATTCGGAGTGGGCACGGTTTCTCTCTTCCTTACCGGAAGAGGAACGTTGGTGCAGAGAATGGTGGACTGACGCAGACTCTAGTTTCACACTGTACTGTGGACCGAACTGGAAGATGTATACTTGCACCGACATGCAGTCCGGTTATCGTGAGTTTCTGGGAGCAGTCGCTTCCTCCGATGTTGTATTTCATGAAGAAGTGACTGTACGTCTAGAGGGGGAAGATTCTTTGAAACATATGGAAGCATTTGCAGAGGCAGTCCTCCAGTCAGGCAACGCTTTCAGAAAACTCCGGCTACAGTTTTCTAGTGGATCCGCAATCCCATTTGCCACTTCTATCTCTCGTGCAATTCTTGGAAATGATGCTATTGAACATCTCCAGCTGGATTTGCTTTATCGGATTGGGAAGATGGACAAAGAGTTGACTGTGGAGTTCATGGCCATTGTCGCAGAGCCTCATATTCTCAGAATTCTCAAATCATTTAGTTTCACTGGTTCAGATTTCTATGAGGAGGGAGTGGAGGAGTTGGTGAAGTCCTTCAAAAGCCCTGAAAGTGTCCTTGAAAGCTTGAAAATTTCTCGTCTAGCATCAGATGCTCAACTTGAACATATAAGTGACTTGCTTGCCACAAGCACATCCCTTAAAGACCTCACTATCTATATGTATGATCTTACTATCCATACGTTTGTTGATACTGAGAGGACAAATGAATTCACAAGAGGGTACACTAGCATAGCATCTGCATTGTGCACCAACCGATCTCTTCAAAAGCTACATTGTGTAAATTCTAATAGCATGGAGTTGAAGGCATTGTTGGACCCGTTGATGCCCAAGACCAACAAACTCCAACCCAATACCACACTCACCCATTTGATTTTATTGGGAAGTGTGGGAGGCAAAGAAGGTATTCAAACCTTAGTTGCCATGCTTCGCACCAACATCTCATTGTTGAATTTATCTCTCTGGGATCTTCGAGAATTAAGTTCTCAAGATGCTCAAGCAATTGACAACGTTTTGGACATCTTGGAAGCTCTCAAGACCAACAAATCCTTGAAGAACATTTCTTTCTGGGGTTGTTCAGCAGTTGGTGGTTCCAAAGTGCTGGGAGCAATGATGGACTTGCTATTGGAGAATCATTGCATTGAAGACATTGGCTTGCAATCGACTGGTTTGGAAAAGTCGGGAGATGCAGAATATGTGTACTCTACATTATCAAAGAGAAAGAGAATCAAATTGTGGGATATTGTACAAGGCATGGCAAATGTGAAACCCTCATCCAGGCGACTATTTTTGTGTGGACATCCATTTGCAGGTACACTATGCATTTCTAAGTTTTGTATGTAGGTGTCTAGTTCTTGATATTCATTTATTAATATTCGATATTGGAATGATCAAATACTAAGAATGTACACAATATGTGTAATCATTCAATAAACAAATAAGATGTGTGGTACTTTCAAACTTTACAAATCTAAATTCCAAAAGAATTTTTGTCAATTTTGAGATAGTTCATGAAGTTTCTAGAATAGGTCCTTGTACTTGTAGTCTTTATTGGATAGATTGTTCCAATAAATATAAGATAAGTGAAACATTGGGTTGTTTTGAATTTGAGAGACTTTGTGAGTAGCTCTTAGGGTTATGAGTTTTAAATGTATCTATTTATTTGGTTGCATTGATATATATCAAAGTACAAAACTTGGAATTTCTGTATTTTTAATAACAAATTGATGGTTACTTAATTCCACAAGGATTGGTTTTCTGCATATCATGGTTGTCAATTAGCAAAATATCTATTTCATGAAGTTGTCTTCTATATGCATTTTCCAAAGTTTCAAGAACAAATAGAAGCATCTTCTTTTTACACCTTGCATCTTAGAACATTCTCACTCCTTGCATTGATCTTTTTCAATGTTGTGTCCATGTTATAAGAATTTTACATATTTCAATATCTTGTTCCAAAATGGGATATAAACTATTTTCCTATTCAATGTGGATCATTCAACTTCTACCTCTTATTCTAATCAGTCTAGTCTTTAGCATGTGTTGAGGGATGTATATAGATTTTACATTGATTTTCGAAGACAAGACTTCACCTTTGAAAAGGATTAAAAAAATTGGGGCTTTAAGTTCACACCTTTTTATAAATGGATTTTTTCACTCTAATCCTCTCAATTGCAATACATTACCTCTCATGCTATCTAATTGATCCTATATATTGTCAAATTTATGGAATCTTATAGATGTTGAAATGTTTGGAAAATGATGGATATAATATCATTTTGGTCCTCAAAATGCATGTCGGCTTTGTGTAGTAATTGAATGGAATGAAATTCATCGAGTCAATTTATGATCATAAAATTGAAATCAAAACGCGAGGGGTGACCAAAATTGTCTTGTGTATAGGTAAGACACAATTGCGACTTTCTATGAAGAAGTTGAAGGAATTCCAACCAAAAGATGTAGTCCAAAACACTCAAAGAATTAGAAACAAAATGCGGAGGGTATTGAAAAGGCCAAAAGTTCCAATGGTGCCAAAAGAAGACATACCCCTTGAACGTACGCAAGGCATTGAAGTGGACAATGTGCTTTGTGATGACATTCGCATCTCCATTTGGGACATGGCTGGTCAAACCGACTATCACTCTTTTCACGAGCTAGTGATGTCCAATTTCTCAGCTGATGGAAGTTGTTCAATCTTTTTGTTGATGTGTGATCCAATGGAGAGATTGGATCCCTCCAAAAAACGAAGCCTAACAAGCGTTAAAGAGGAACTTCAATCTTGGTTGCGATTTATTGCTTCCAATACAAGTCGATCAAATTCCTACCGCCCACATGTGTCAATAGTCATGACACACTTTGACTATTGGAAGAATGAGGGTCCATTTGGAACATGCATTGAAGAAGAGGTCGTAAAGTTGAAATTCCAATTCCAAGAGGTCCTCGAGTTTGATGACCACCAGGTTGTATTCAAGGTGGATGGTAGGGATATCTTTGAAGCCCGCAAGGTGTTTGATTTCATCAAATCTCACTTGAAGCAATTGTTGGAGAGATTGCCAAAAACCATAAGTGCATGTGAAGAAGTGCAACGTCTCGTAGTGCAATGGAATGCAAACAAATCAAACCCATTGTTGTTGAAGTGGGATGAGTTTTGTGAAAGCATGTGCAAGGACGTGAAAAACTTCAATAATGCAAACCATGAGCTTGCAAAAAGAAGGATGGAGTTTGTAGCTATATCATTGAGTGAAGGAGGCCACATCATCTACAATGAAAAAGAAGGAGTTGTCATTACAAATCCCCATTGGTTTTGTCATGATATCATGGGACAACTCCTACACCAATGTTCAAAGGAGGTTTATCAATTGGACATGGTTTCATCCAATGGGGTCATATCCATTGACCATGTGAAGCAATTCATGTTGGATCTTATTCCAAAGGAAGGTGATATTGACAAGAAGTTGGATGACATCTTGGACATGATGAAAAAGCTCCATATATGTTACGAGCAAGATGTCAATCACATTCTCATACCATTGACTTTAAGAGATACTAGTGAAAGATTGCGTTGGTGTGAACTTGATGGATCAACACACTTCAAGTATGTGGGGAGAAGATTGGCTTGCCAAGATGGACTAAAGACAATGTTGATTGCTGGATTTTTCACTCGGCTTCAGGTGATGATTTCAGGTCTCACAATGAAATAAAATGTGTCCAGTGTTTCATGTTTATTCAAATTGATGGTATTGGTATTTTCCATGTCAAAATAGTCTACACCTCATGTTGTTGGAGGTACAATCCATTTGAACTAAATAAGACAAAACCATCATTTAAGTTGTCACATATAATTTCATTTTTCCATGCTTATTTTCATTACACTATTTTATGCTTTTGAATTTTTTATTTGAATGTCAACCTCTAACAATAATGTGAAATAGGATCTTACCATGTCTATGGTCATTATTAAATGCAATTCATTTGTTGATGTGTTGTATATAGGTTTCTTTCTTCAAAAACCTCCAAAGCAAGAGTGACCAAAATACATACAAGGTATTTCAAGATGTCATCAAGTTCATGAGCGAAGGTATTGAAGTGATTCTTGAATTCAACCATGGAAACATTGACATCCTTGCATGCTCCAATCAATCTCAAAACAAAATGCTGGCCTTTCTTGAAATCAACATTATCGACAACATTAAACTTCTTCAAGGAGATCCTACATTGGGTTGTCCCGGAGTACGCCTTACAGAGTTCATTCTACGACCCGAGTGTGTCAAGAAGTTGCTTAGTCCAATAGCCCGCAAAACTCAAGTTGTTCATGTCAAAGACTTAGAAGTGGAGGTTATGAAACATGGTGCAAATGCAAAATATAGTTGGGGATCATGTGAAGGCTTGGATGTGGGATCCCACAAAGTGAAAACTTTATTGGGAGATGTGGCATACCACAATCTCTTGGTCAAAAGGACGCATCAACTACTAGAATATGAAAAGAAAATCCAATCTTTGGATTCTTCAACTCCAAATGAGCCTTCATGGAATGAAGAGAAGAATGGTAATGTGTCAACCACTATACATTGGCAAATGCCTTGGAATCGTCTATACAACGCTTTGGATGTCAAGTTGGACAACATCATTAAGATTCAAAAGCAACATCAAGAAGAAATCATGTCCAAATTCGATCATATTGGGGAGATGATACAACGATTGGAACTTGGCATCAAGGACATGCAAAAGGAACTACTCCACAAAGTTTGTTCAAGGATGGATGATTTGATGGCATTCTCCGTGGAGATGAAAAGCTCACAAATTCCCAAGGTGGCATATCTTAGTGAAGTTGGGAACCGCAAGCTTTTGATGCGATTCGTGCCTGGTTTGGATAGAATCAAACTTCACCTCATGTGTGAAAGTAAACACGGATTCCACCAAGTTGCAAACCAAGAAGGATGTGTGGTCAACTTTGGAACGGAGGATACAAGAAAATTTCTTGCAATGGGATCGTATGGATTGAAGATAGTGACCATATTGACCAAGATTGGTGAACATGTAGCTTGTGGGATGGGTGCAATGGTGCCTGATTTTAGCAATGGTTTGAACTTTGTTGCCTTGATTCTTGACGCACCAGGTTTCTTAGACTATCAAAATTCCTATGGCAACTTTGGAGTCACTACCGGTAGAAGCAAGGAATATTTTGAGGCTCTCGATTGATGACACATCTGAGGCACAAACGTGGTTGAGAACTTTTTTGGAGCCAAAGTGTCAAAATAAGAGAGAGTTCTATGAGAAATTCAAGTTGACACAAGTTAAATATGAGAGCTCAATAGAAGGATCAATTGCTTGGATATGTGATAAATGTCGTTCCAAGCAAGATGATGATAAGGTTGTATTGAATTAAAGTGTTATGTAGAGAAGATCTAGAAATAGTTTTAGAATATGAAGAGATTGATGTAACTAGGTAGGTGAATCTAGATGTACTGAATGAGAGACAATCTTTTTTTTTTATCAAGTAGTATTTGGCATAAGTATCAAGTTTTATAATTGAGCAATTCTAGATTTTATCAGAAAGCAAGTGAACTACTATGGTTGAAGATGTTTTTTTCATTTCTAATATTGTCTTAGTTTCTATAAGATCACTATAGTAGTTAACAAGCAACTTTTATATATTTTATAGGATATTTTTAAATAATCAAAATATCTTGGATAAAGAATTAAAAAATTTCCATATAATAGGTCTCAAGATTGTTGGTGAGTAAATCACCATCCAAAAGCTTGAGTGTGAAGTCTTTAGAGGTTTTAAAAGCACTATAACACGCTGGCAACGCTTGATATAAGAGCCTTCTTGATCGATTGAATCCCGCAGAGATCACTTAGTGTGTGCATTAGGAACCACGTGTGTTAAGATTTTAGGCGCCCTATATTATATTGTAAACTTTAACTAAAAAGAAAAGAAAAAAATAAGAGTAGAACTTCCTACTTTGAACGTTTATGTTGTGAATTATTGGTATTTTTTTTTAGATAACTATAATTAGTTACAAATTTTTGAAGTAAAAAGATACATTGTAGAGGTGAAAATAACTTTCACACCCCTATTTTATGTAAGAAAAAATTGTCTAAAAAATGAACAAAAAATTCCTGAAAATAAAACCCAATTGAAAGTTCATTTTTCTTGAATATTTATGCAATGGTCATCTCAAATGTATTCACTATAAATATTTGAGTTAAAAAACATGCCATTTTAGTTCATTATTCAACCTATTCTAGAAATCATTTCATATGTTATTTGAGTTGGAAATTTTTGGCAATAGAAACCTATAGTCATCATTAATCAAAGCTCAAAGTTATAAGTTGAAATTATTATTTATTAAAAAGTATATAGGGGGGCAAAACATCACTTTAAAACACATGGTTTGTTATGGATACACTAAGTAATCTCCCCAAGGATTGAACCTAACAAACTTTCTCAATCAAAACATGATCAAGCTTGTCAACAAAGTTGTTGATAAATAGACATATATATATATAAATTTTTTTGGGTCTAGAAATCATAAATAGAGTGTAAATGCCTTCAAAATTTTACATATTCACCCCAATACTTATTAGATTCACATTTGATAACAAAATTCACATTCGATATCAAAAAGTAGATGGAGCACACTAGTGTCAAGAAACCAACATTTCTAGGATACTAGAAAGCAAATATTTATCATGAAAATATACTCCCTCACTTGAAAACACGTGGAAGTTGAAGGGGATTCTTGAAATTACATCATTGGAAGAATTAATGAAGTGGATTCATCATTCTCTTCATAAGAACAAAACCTCTTGAATATTGTTGCCCTTGGCACCAAGAATTAATGCACATGATTATATGAAGTTATGTCACATTGTGACCAACAATAGTGTTGCATGTAATCCTAACATGAAATAGTTGGGATCACAAAAGTCTTGTGACAAATGGATTGTGATAGTAATAATAATAGTAATCGTTCAAAGTGTGTTTTCACTTGATACTTTGATTCCTTAGGGCTTCTTGAGAAGATACTAAGGAAGGAGATGATACTAGAAAAAGAGATACTAAAGTGGTTTGGGTGTACCTTGTGGGAGAAATTTTGAATTGTCAAAATTGGTTGGCCATAGCATCACCTAATATGAATTATAAGAGTTTAAACATCAATAAATAGGAAGACAAGTTAGGCAAGTCAAGCAAACTAAGGATATATTTTTTCTTGTTAACATTCATCTATTTGTTATTTGTAGTTTCGTATTGTAACCAATTAAGGACTAGATATTTTTCTCAAATGCCGTTCATTTTAGGGTCATGTTCTCAAACAATACATACATATTCATTTGCATTGCAAACGCGAAATACTCGCATGTTCGTGAGAAGTCCATAGATAGAGTAGGGCCCTTATGCCCTTGTAATTTGTAGAGTAATTGATCCTTATGTAAGTCCCAAACTTGTGCAATAGTAATAAACGTTTACAATTCTAAAGATTGAAACTCCGTTGATGAAAAAAAATTGTATAGTACCCTTATCATATGTCTTTTGTCCAAAATCAGTATCAAAAGCAATGGCACTTAAAGGAATTGTTGAATACTCATAAGTGGAAAGAAGAAAGTTGCTAAAAGGATGGAAGTGGACAAAGTTTACAACCAGTGTACTTGCAACATAATGTTGAACGAGCATTTTGCTTCAAATGTCCCATATTTTACACCATTAATGTTTGCAACATATTACAAGTATGCCACTAGATGCCTCACACAGCACATTAGGCGAAAATCTTTCAACTAATCCATACAACCCAACATAAGAGAAATTATATATAAATGTGCCGGTAGTCATAGATGTTAATTGTGATTTGAGCAAGGAGTGCACCAAGTTCTAACAAGATAGAGCAACCAACATTCTTGCAATGCATCCGGGCAATACAAAGATTATAATGAAGATCTATAACATCAATATTTTATGGAAAGATAGAATGCGGAGTGGATTTGAGTAAAAATACCTCAATGAAAAAAATTGTGAAGTACCCTAGTCAATCTTTCTTGTCCAAAAGAATTGTCAAAGCAACTACACCTAGACAAATTGTTGAATTTTTGCAAGAGGAAAGAAGAAATTTGCTAGGAAGATGGAAAGAGAGAGAGTTTACCAACCCTACACTTGCAACATAACAATGAATGAGCATTTGGCTTTGGATGTCCCATATCTAACACCATTAATGTTTACAATGCATTACATGTACCCATTGGATGCCTCCCACATCACATTAGGCAACAATCTTTCAGTCCAAACAACCCAACCCAAGAGGAATCACATATAAATTTGCCAATAATACAAATGAACAATTGATATAGCATACCTTATTGGCCATTCTTGCTCCAACATTTGAAGATGCTTCAATAAGTGTAGAGCTTCCCAGGATGTCATCTAATGAGCCTCAAGATGCACCCCTTCTAAGATTGCATGCACCGGAAGCCTTGAGTTTATATGATGGTATCATGACTCAAATTTTGGGGGAGATCACTCCTTGTAATTTAAGGTATACACCTAAGTTAAGAGGGTATTTGATGTAGGGCTATTAACCTTGATTATTGCTTTTAAGATGACCATATCTTTACATAAAAAGATATAAGGGTGTATTTTCAATACCCTATGTTTTTTTTGTAAATTCATTCATGCAATTTGTTTAGTGGGGGTATCTTACATACAATATTTAATTGTCCAAATTTTTTCCATTACCGCCTTCTTTACAAATTTTCTCTTCCCTTACTACATGCATATACACCATGAAAACAACAATGGTCAATTCAATTCAAGTGCCATTAACGAAGGGGCAGTTGTAAATAACAAATTTACCATTGAAAATTTCAAAATCCCCACTAAAAGTCTAAAACTATCTTGTGACATCCCATTCAACATTTGTGTGTTGAACACATATGTCCCCAAAGACTAAGGTTAAAAAGACTATAAATTCTATCCTCGTATTGTACATTTTTCAAGTCATGGAATCCACTAAGGGAAACCTTACTATTTGTGCAATGTGATAATTTTTGCCATTTGTAGTTCATTTCTTACATTGACACTTGATATTTTTGATATATACACTATTAGTACGATGGCACAATTTCTGTCAACCACCCATCATTGTAGATTTTCTTGATTGTGTCCATTTTATCATCCACATGAAATTGTTTGTCCTTATCTATACTTATAGTACTAAATTCTTTTGCATTGCCTCTATCTGTTAAGGCTAACTTATTAATATAAATTCCTACTACATGATGTTTTTATGTAGCCTAATTTACATTTATTAGAGTATATGGAATTTCATGGACCCTATAGTAGTCCTACATATAATATAAAATTTCCCCCCCTTGAATTGAATGGACCCTATCTTTTAACTCACATAGTTTTCTAAAACTAGAAAGTGATCTCCCCAGGCTCAAATTGTTGACCTCCAAGTACTTCTTCATATTACAAGGATCTTTCATGATGGAGATTGTTATCTTGGGCTGGATCTAAATGGACACATTTAACTTAGTCTAGGTGGTTTCAAGCACCTATATCATAGAACCGACAAACAAACTCTATAAGGGCTTTGAAATGGTGGAAGCTCAAAAATTGCAACTTTGCATTGGTGACCATGTTCCAATATTGAAGAAGTCTCTCAAAAAAGATTGCTTTGATTTGAAGCTTGAGTGTGTTTATAATCCAAAAACATATATTAAGTATAAACAAGATTACTCTAGATGTTGCCAAAAGTGTCCACTATGTGGGAAGATGCGAAAGGTTATCTTATCCTTTGAGTATTTGCCCATAGTTGGCCTAATGACATATAAGTGTTAGAGTTGCACATTATGTCATGACAATCTAGTGTTGTGAAGGAGTAAAGAGGCATGACAAGGTTTGCCTCCAAATATCATGCCAACCACAATACATGAGCTCTAGGATGGTTCCAAGTTTAGTGAGTGTGCAACATTTGGGGATCCTTAGATGGAGTTGGACACACATGTTGACCACTTGGTGGACTCTAATTCATTCTACATGCAAGCATATTTTTCAATCTTTTTTACAACTACAAAAATGTAAAGAGCAACATACATGTTGGAACAATGATTGTGGCTTATAAGGCAATTGCAAGAAGCACTTACACAATTTTCAATCACACATTGCATGTTGAATAGTTTTTTGGCCATAACTTTTGTGTTATGACTCCAAATGATTCAAGATTCGTAGGTAAATTATTCATGACTATTATACACTCAGGATAATTTTTTGCAATGTTCAAAAATATTTTAATATCTAACAATAGCCCAAAATTTTGTGTCACTTGCCAATTTGGGTTGTATTAGTAGTATTGATATTTCTTTCCCCCCTACAAAGTTTGGAGCTAAAATTTGGAAGGGGTGGTTTCTTGGTGGATTGGAATATATTTTTTGAAGGAATTTTTCAAATAATAAATTTTATGTTGTATGAAAGTCTACAGAATGAGCTTCATTCTCCTTACTTTTTGAAACCCTTGAATGCAAACTTATTTGTTTGTTTATTGAATGATCATTTCTATAGAGTTGTACAATTTTAATTTTAATTTTTACAATTCAAAATGTCCAAGTACCTATTTTCTTGAAATATAAAGCACTTTTTTAGTTCTTTCACCCAGAAGATTTTTCTATGCTTTATCTTCCTAAGGTACAATCTTCTTCAAGGTGTATACATTGGGCAATGTTTTTGTAAATGTTTCTCTAACTTTAAAGTACTTCACAAAACAAGTTACACATAGTGTGAAAACACAAGTTACGCAACAATACTATTTGTTGTTTCTTGCAATCACCCTATATTTGCAGCCGGGGTGGATTGCCCCCCTCGCTCATCCATAAGGGAAAAAGCTTAAATTATTTATTTGTCATGCATGATAAAATTTGCAAATTTTGAATTCATATTTGCAATTAGAGGCCCCAAATTCGCTCGGGGAGGTCTGGAAGATAAATTTATGAGGCACAAAATAGGGGGTCTTTTTCTTACATGCAACCCTGGATTGACTTGGGGTCAAATTTGGAGTCATTTGGCCATATAGATTGTAGGATTATAATGTTTTAGTGTTGAAAAAAGATGCTGAAATTTTCCTAGTAACACATTTGGAGGTCAAATTCGATTTCTAAACCTTCTCAAATGAAAAAAACTTTAAACTATAAAGTGATTTGAAACCATTATACAAACACATTGGTGAAAAAAAATATCATTCAATTCACTCATTGTGTTTGCAAAATGGCTTTGAAATGTCAAAAAATAGCAAGAAAAGTTGCAAAAATCACATCAAAACCTAAACCTCCTTCTACTAAAATGCTTCTCAGTTCCTCATAACTTCTTGGATTGGAATGAAATATTAGACACACAAACTAGACTATTATGTGCAACTTTTCCAAAAAAATTTATTGGAAACGAACGTTGTATGAAGAAGAAACAAGCCGCAGAAGCTCATTGTAATGTAAAAATGTCGGGATTTTGAATTTCGAATTGCTTCCAAACATTCAAAACATCTTGGATTGACATGAAAATTATACTACAATAACTAGATTTCAAGGGGAACAAAACCCAACAAATTTTATTGAAAACAAACATTTGATGAAGGAGATACAAGCCCCCGAAGTTGCAGCCATCAAATGCAGTTTGGTGAACTCAAATAGAACCAGTGAACATCGATTGGCTTCCAAAATTTCATTTCATCTTGGATTGATTTGAAACTCTTACCACACCAACTAGAAAAGAGTGCGCAACTTTTCCAACAAATTTTATCGAATTCGGACATTGGATGCAAAAGTTACAATACTTTGATTTGGACTTGAAACTCTGTGAGGACACTTTTGGTCCCTTGGGCGTTCAGGGTTTTTTGACTCCTAAAGGTTTTTGGCTACGATTTCACCAAAAATGCTTCAAAATTGCCATTTCTAGTACATGTATCAAATTTTAGAAAAAAAAACATCTCTAGACACATGTAACCTTAGGATCTCATAGTGTGTTGGTTGGAGAAGACGTGGAAAAAATTTCAGAAATTTCCACCATATAAATTTCAAGATATTAGAATTTCAATTGATAGAAATCCTTTTTTGGACCTGCAGAAAATCGGGCAGCTACACAAGGTCACATTTGTATGGAAAAATGTCCAAAATGGTGGTGTGTCTTTGGATTCATTATTCGAGGCAAGTTGGAAACACGCTTGAAAAAATTCAATTCATGTGAAATTGTACAATATATAGAAAATGAATAGTAAATAGAAAGATCTAGAAAATGATTCAATATACCAAATTGTTAAGAATTGAGTTATGGAATTGAAAAATGTCAACCCCTATGGGTGCTATGTTTTACCTATTAAGAATATTTGTCGTATGTTTTATTGAAAATTGAGTTCAATGAAGGACTTCAAAGTTCAGTTTAGAGTAGAAAATCCATAATTGCCCACAATCTAAAACTCTTCATAACTTTCATCTCATTAATCAAAATGAAATGATTTAAAGCTTTCCATGTACATATAAATCTAGAAAACTAATTTAAAATTTAAATTCCTCAAAAAAGTAATTTTTTCTCATTTGCTAAAACTACCTAAATTTAGAAAGGAACTACACATCATACAATAACTTGTTAATCATGTAGTCAAAAGTTATGAAAATTGTTGGGCCTTAAAGCTACTCCTTCACCACACGTTGTGTGAAAAATTCAAAGGAAAAAAATGAAAATTCCATTTGTAGTGAGTTGCCCTAAAGCATTGTTTGGGACTTCCAGGGTTAAAAGTGATTAATATGTTGATTTCCTAAATTGTTTGGTTATTCTCATTATTTTTTTACGAAATTGTTAATTATCAATATCATATTGATATTGTTGCTTTCTTAACTTGATGTGCTCACTTAGATTGGGTAGCTACATGGTAAGATAGGAGAGGTAGAAATTGTCCATTTAAGAGTATATTGGCTTAGTTAGGATCTCATCTACGATGATCGAATCATTTTTTCACAAATTTTCAAGGAAAGAGGAGAGGAAGACACATCCATCATAATTTCATTTGTAAATTTAAGATCTTAATTGAATTAGATATGATATTCTAAAGCTCATAATATTAGGGGGCTATTGAAGGCTATAGGTACTACTATTGAATGTCAAGAAGTTGTCCATCAATGGTGCAAATGGCATCCCCAAACCTTGACTCCTAAAGGACAATTGTTCGTTGAACAAACAATTGAAAATTTAGGTAGATTCCTATAAAGTCAATTTTGGTTGGATGTTCACAAAAATTTTCACACAAGGTTTGAATATGTATCCACTAAGTAAGAATATATTAATTTTTTTTTATTGAGTGTGTAGATCAAAAGGTTTTGCTTCCCTAAACCTTTTTTTTTGGTTGGATAGCTTTTGCAAAACTCCTCTTTTATTTCTAAAATTTGGTAGGTATGCAACTTAAATGATACAAGATGCAAATGTCAAAAAACAATAACCATGTGTAGTGTAAAAATCTCACTTTAGGAGGAGTTAAAGATTGATGGTCCTTTAAGGCAAGGTTGAGAAAAAATTCTTTGAACTTCAAACGTTATAATCTTTCAATCTGTGCAATCGAAGTTTCTAAAATTTATTCCACACATTCCCATAGTAGTTTAGTACAGATTTGTGTGGTTGAATTTTGAAAGAAAAAAAATCATGTTTTTCCCACTACCCTAAAAAGTGACAATTTTTCACAATTTCTGCCCCAAATATGCCTCCCGGCTTTAGGGGTTAAATTTGAACAACATGTGCATGTAATTGTGTAGGATGGTACAAATTGTCCCATAATTCATAATTCCACATTATTTACATGAATAGGTTCAAAAACAACATTTCTTTTGAAGTGTCATAGATATAATTTTCACTAAGTTATAGAGATCTCAACCGTACAATATTGTAGTACAATTGTAGATGACGTGCATCAAATTTGGTGTCATTTGACCGCACATATTGAAAGATTATAATGTTTTAGTGTTGAAAAACGACGCTGAAATTTCTCCAAAAACGCATTTGGTGGCAAATTTGGTTTCTAAATCTACTCAAATGAAGAAACTTTAATTTAGAAAGTGATTCAAAATCAGCATAAAAATACATTGATGAAAAAAATATCATTCCATTGATTCATTGTGTTTGCAAAATGGTTTTGAAATGTCAAAAAATAGCAAGAAAAGTTGCAAAAAACACATCAAAAATTGAACCTCCTTCTACTAAAATGCTTCTCAATCACTCATAACTTCTCGGATTGATATGGAATTTTATACAAACAAACTAAAATAGTATGCACAACTTTTCTAAAAAAATAAAAATTGGAAACAAACATTGTATGAAGAAGAAACAAGCCGCCAAAGTTCATAGTAATCCAAAAATGTCAGGATTTTGAACTTCGAATTGCTCCCAGACATTCAAACAACCTCTATTGACATGAAAATTCTACCACAATATCTCAACTTCAAGGGGAACATAACACAACAAATTTGATTGAAAACGAACTTTGGATGAGAAGGAGATACAAGCCCCCGAAGTTGCAGCCATCAAATGCAATTTGGTGAACTCAAATTGAACTTGTGAACTTCGATTGGCTTCCAAAAATTCAGTAAATCTTGGATTGATCTGAAAATTTTACCACACAAACTAGAAGAGAATGTGCAAACTTTACAACTAGTTTGTTTTGTTTTGTTTTGTTTTGTTTTATTGAATTTGGACATCGGTTGCAAAAGTTACATCATTTTGAATTTGACCTGAGGACACTTTTGGTCCCCTTCGGCAGTGAGGGGTTAACCAGATGAACTTGGATGTTGTAAAGCTCTGAGTGCTTAAAATTCGAATATGCTGTCAAATGCATTGAAGCATGATAACAGATAACTTGGAATTTTTGGATTCATCTATATTAGTATTGTCGTTCTAAAATCTTTCCATTGAGAAACTAGCTCAATTGTTTACACATTCATTGCGTGCTGTTTTAGCTTGAAGGGTGGGTGGTCCTTGTAATTTTGCATTCCTCGGCCACTGGGATGGCTTTCAGAGTGTGAGGACAATGTGGTGCCCTTGCTGGATACTTGAGGTGGAGATCTTGAATGCTGCAAAAGTCTGGTCATTGGGCCCTATAAGTTATTCCATTTCTTTTCATACAAGCAAGTCCTAATATGATTAGTAGACATGGAGCTGCAAGTGTCCTTAACCCTTAAATGTGAACACGGACGTTTTGTGTCCGATTAATGACAAAAACGATTGTATTGGATGTAAGGAAGTAGTTTTTCATCCAAGTTTCTTGATAAATGTGAAGATGGAGACATCCTCCATCATGGACAACCAAAACTAGCATCATTGAGTGCAACTGTATTTTAGGTGCTGCAAATCGGAACAAAAAGTCACAGAGATTGAGATACATGGACTTAGAGCCCATACTACCCTTCTTGTAAATTTCATGAGGGGAGCTAATATTCATTTGCATGAATAATACTATTTTGCGCGGTTAGCACCTAATCTTCAACATATTGCAGCCCACCTTTTTCTCCACGGTGACCAGTCTGACGTTTAAGGGTTAATGCCTTTTAAGAACCATTCATCCAAGAATTATCCAAGGGTTAAGAAGAAGCATGTGTTCATTAAAGAATTTTGAGTGGCTTTTGCTTATTTAATACCTAAATGCCCAATGCACCAAATTTCAGTGTTGACAATACTTTGAAGCAAAATAAAACCTAAGAAAATTACTAGATTTAGTAGTTTATATTTTTGAATAATTCTTTTTGAAGTCTAGTTTTAGGTTTTTAGCATCAAAAATCCAATTTTGAAAATGATTGATGGTGATTTTTCTATTCAAAATTTTGTGTACAAGTGTCCATTGCAATCTTGACAATCCGTAGTGTTAGGGGCTCTTGGAAATGAGCCTCAAATACACTAGATCTTGGAGGAAAAATTGTAGAATACATTTTGAGAAGCCATAAATCGATTGGGATTATGCATGCTAGGCTCTTTAACCTCATATTTTTTTGGTTCATGACCAACTTTTTAGATTTGACATGTGAAAAAAGGATGTTAAACTCTTGCAATTTCAACACCCTCGTGGTCAAACATTGTAATCTTTCAATCCATAAGTGATATTGTTGTGTTTTATTTTCCCATATGATGTCTAGCATGTCGTGCTTGAATTTTTACAATACAAATATAAAGAAAAATTGATACAACTTACCCAAATGATGGATTTTTGTTCAATTTAGAGCAAATTCCTAGAAGCTCAAAAATGACCTTGGGCATTTTGGGGTTCATATCCTCCACATCTCATCAATGAACATCTTGAAATTGGATGGGGTGACATTTGCATCCATTACTTTGCAGGTTGTGCTGTTGATGTTTGCAGGTGATTAGAAAGCTCAAAGTAAAGTAGGCAATCTAAGTGATGGAAGCCATTTATGGAGGTTGTGGGCAGTCTAAGGTGTCTCTTGAGTCATGCGGAATAAAACAAGATCGTAAGCAAGTTTGATACAATGCATGTTAACCCCTAAATGCCCCAAATGCATTTTTTTGATTACATAGCAATTCTGTGTAGTTCACACCAAATGGAGTTTTTATTTTTTATTTTTTTGAAATTTTTGCACAACATGTATCCAAGTAGTAGCTTTAAGGCTCAACAATTTTCATAACTTTTGACAAAATGATTAAAAAGTTATTGTGTGATATGTCATTTTCATTGCTTGGCAAGTAGCATGGGAAGCTCAAACAAATTCTTTAAATATCACTTCTTTCATAAATAAAAATTTGAAATTGGTTTTCAAGATTTATATGTACGAGGAAAGCTTTGAATCATTCCATTTTGATCTATGAGATGAAAGTTATGCGGAGTTTTAGTTTGTGGGTATTTCTGGGTAGTTATGGAATCTCTACTCTAAAATAAACTTTGAAGTCCTTTATTTAACTCAATTTCTCAATTTTTTGGTAAAAAATAAAAATAATGGTTGTTAATTGTTTATTACAACCATTAGGATTGGCATTTTTCAATTCCATAAATAAATTGTTGACAATTTAGTATTTTGAATCATTCTCTACTTCTTTCTACTTACTATTTTTTTTTCTATATATTGTACAATTCCAAAGGATCCGAAATTTTTGAAGCATGTAGCCAACTTGTCTTGAAGATTGAATCCAAAGAAGCATCTGAATTTTTGGCATTTTTTCATACAAATGTGACCTTTTGAAGTGCAAGTGCTTGTTTTTTGCAGGGCCCCCCAAAAGTATTTATTTCTATCACTTCAAACACTAGTATATAGCAATTTGTACAACGGAGATTTCTGAAATTTTCCCCACATCTTCTCAAACCACGGTACTACAAGGTCATACAGTTATATGTGCCTCCAAATGTATTTATTTTTCTAAAATATGGTACTTGTACTAAAAGTGACACTTTTGGAGTGTTTTTAGTGAAAATATAGTCAAATACATTTAGAGGTTAACACACGAAAAGAAGCTTGCTACTTACTTCCTCCAAGAAGTTGTGAGAGTATACTCGCAGCAACAATTGAGTGACAGGAAGCACATTCAAGGCCAGAAAGATTGGAAGTAGATAAGAAAGGAGGAATATCATTCATGATACTCTATTACGTGCAGGTTGTTTCATTTGTACAAGTTTGATATCTTTCTAGACCTTGTCCATGACACAATGCTTACTCTTTCTCTCAACATATTGAAAAGGTATATTACATTGTTGGTTGGGAGCATGATTGTAGTGGATGAGGTGGATGAATTGGAGAGAGCTCTTGCCATTGCAACTTAGCAATACAAGCCAAAAGCATTAGGAAGAAGCTAAAATTACTATAATTCAACAAGGTTGAGAAGTACCAATTAAGTTATTTGTCTTGTGGTACTAAAGGGAGATGTAGTGTTGGTTGGAAGGTTATTACAAGAAACATTTGTTGATTTTGCTCAGTTTCATAGTACTCATGATTTTTCTTCTAGAATATTGTAAAATTAGAATTTTTCTTAATAATTTAATAATATGACCTATGTATAACCCTTAAGATGAAGACAACCACTGTAGGAAAAACATGGAAAAATTCTTGAAGTTGGAGAACTAGAAAAGTGCTAAATCTCAAGAAAATAGACACTTCCATGCTTTCATTAGGAAAAAATAGGAAAAAATGAAATATAGAAACAAAAGTTGTCCCTTTATAGCAACTATATGGAAATGGTCATTCACCAAAAAAACCTAAAATAATTTTCTTACATGTTTCAAAATGCAAGTAGAAAGAAGCACACTTTGTAGACTTCCACACAACATGTAATTAACTATTTTCAGAAATTCTTTGAACGATAGCTAAAAGTCTACAATAAGACCATCCCCTCTAAATTTTAGCTCCAAATTTGTTCTTTAGATATTATTTTGTTAATAAATAAATAAAATTAGCAAGTGTGATAAAAAATGGAGTCTATTTTTGGATAGTAAAGCATTTTTAATAGTTCTAAAAAAGTAGACAAGGTTTTTAATAGTCATGAGTACCTTGCTATGTATTTAGAGTCATTTGGAGTTGGAATGCAAAAGTTATGGCCAAAAAATAAATTAGCAAGAGAGGTGTGACAAAAAATAATACATGTGTTTCTTGCAATCACCTTGGAGTGGGAATGGTATTGATTGAGATGTGTTGGTTGTTCTATTCTCAAGCTCAAAAATATGGATGGAAAAAGATTGCAATGGACATTGCTCATAGTTTGGTGAGTAAGACTTGAAGAGAGCATTGGACCCAATTTGTGACCCTTGTTGCATATTGCAAGTAAATTCAAGTTGCTTTGTTCAAATTTTAAATTTGTGAATCAAACTAAGTTTTGTGAATTTAGTTCCTAATTATGAACCCTATTTTTGCATATGGAAAAATTTCCCCACTACTGAAACCTCCTTTGTAGATATATATATCTCTTAAGTGGTTAGAAATGGGTTGCCTTCCATCATCTTCTTAAAATTTGTAAATTATTCATTAGACATTCAATATGATGCATTTCAATTTTTTATCCCTTTAAGAACTAGGCATAGTCCAAATGTCAATATTCTTGAAGATTTATTATAAAATGCATGTTAGAAGAAGAATTTAAAGATGATCTTTAAAGAAAAGTTATAAAATATGATGCATATCCATAGGGTTGGTTCTATTGCTACACTAACCAATAGTTTTTCATAAAGTATTGAAACCAATAATTGAAAATTCTTTCAAAAATTCATTTCTGTATTCAATGTGTGTAATTTTTTGAAGAATTGTTTTCCTTAAGCCTTTAGTGACCATGGTTGATTTGGGGGGCGAGTGCAATTTTTGAATACAATTTTGATAAAGTGAAATTTTGTGGGCCTTCTAAGGATGAAATCCTAGATCAGATCCTATCAATTGGTTCTATAGGGAAAATACTTGAACCAAACAAAAAATGAAAGTGATCCAATAGTGCACATGTTTATAAATAACCTTCAAATATTGATATATTGTAAACAACCTTCAACACTGGTGCTACATACTATCTGCGACAATTGGGCATAAATTGTAGTAAATGCTCCAAAAATCAATCAAAAAACTTCTAGCTAGTTCTTTCACACATATAAGTAGTCATTCCTTACATTAAATATGTATTTCTTTATGATATTTTACTTGTGAAGGCTCATGACATTTCAGTTTGGATAAGCATAGCTAATGCGTTTTGGCATACACTCTCTTGAAATTGGTTTTGTTTGGAGCGAATGAAGATACTCTAATTGCATTGTTCTTTGGGTTTTTTGACATCAAATGTTTTGTGAACAGTAGCAAACAAAAAGTCCCAAAATCGACCAAAAACTGGTCAACCGGGCACTAAAGGGTTAATCCCTAAAGGAATTCAATGTATTTAGGCCCAAAACTACTTCAAAGCTCCAAAGCAAGGCTCAAATCTTCATCTATATTTATTCATTATCAAATCCAACTATAAGATCCTTTAGTTAACTTATTACTTGGTGTGTGTGGTGAGCGGCTAGAGTAGCAACCTACGTGTGAACAAATGATAGGGTATTTTAAAAACATGGGGGCTAATAATTATAATTGGGTTTAGAGTAATATAGGGTATCAAAAATGGCATTGGACATCTTTAACATATTATAGGATATGGAACAATAGCTCCTAGTAGAAAATTACATAATGATAGCATGTGAAAAAAAAATGAGAAAAAAAAATTCATACCCCCCTATAAAATAGTGGTTATTCGCACCTATATCCTTATTTTTTTAACACATCGACCCCCCCAAAACTTATTAGAATACACCCTCCTAAAAATTTTAGAATAAGAAACCATACCAATTGCAAAATCATGACACTTGGATTTCAAAAAAGAAGTATTTTCAACTCTTCCCAAATGGTTAGGTTTCATCTATTGAACTTTTTACAAAAAAATGTGTAGATGCTACAACTTGTTACACTCCACAGCAACAATACTAGCATGTGAATCTAGAAATGCAAGTCTATGACCTTGAGCATAGGTGTATATAGATGTTCTACAACTATTGAAGGTGTTTATAACATACATACGTGTAATATGAGTATGCTATAACGATGTGAGGTGCTTGTAACATAGGTACCTATAATATAAATATAATATAACCATGGAAGGTGCCTATAACATATGTACCTAAAACATAGACACCTATATTTTAATTAGGCACTTATTATATAAACATCCTATAACCTTAGAAGGTGCTTATAATATAGGTACTTACAACATAGATACCTATAATATAAACATCTTATAACCGTAGAAGGTATTTTAACATAGGTACTTACAACATGGATACCTATAATTATAAACATCCTATAACTATGGAAGGCACCTATAATATAGGTAGCAATAACATAGAAGCTTAGGCTCCTAAATTCATGGGCTCAAGATCCTAAGCCCACATACTAGCAACCGTGTTCTTCCACCTTGTTTCATTAAACCAACAAGTTGACAAAATATGAAGCCCGACAAAATCGTTTGCAAAGAATAAATTTACAAAGTCAACAAATTTGGTGGGGATGGTGTCCTATAGTTTTCAAAGTCATTTCTACCATGACTGGGCTCCTTCTCTCCCTAGCCGGGTTTGTGGTGGACCACATTTTTGTCACCGCCTATGCCTAATCCCGGGTCAAGGAGCTTCCGAGTGAATGGGTGGTGATGGTCTTACCCTTATCAAATCTTTCTTGTCCAAAAGCATTGTCAAAAGCAATAACACTTAAGGTGAAACAACCCATATGCATTGTGGACCTTTTACCCATTGTGGACTTCTAAGAATGACCCCATTATGGTTTTCTTTTAGTTATTGAGATTTGGGCCACATTCAATGTCTTAGCTAACTAGAATAGAGTTATTAGTGACCACAATAGGAACTTTCAATTTTTTAGTGTTATTTCATTGTAGGAAGTGCCTTTTTTTAGGTCTTCTTTGTTAGAAAATATTGTAACTACTATAGGTGAGTAAGATGAGTGTTATGGATCAATTTTGGTTGGTTTTAGACAACAGTCTTTTGGTTCATACAAACTGGGACAAGTGGCATTTGTTAAGATACATATTAATGTGCTAGCAATCTAGGAAGTATGTTAAATTGTAATTTGTCTACTGAGAACATCAAGTTTGGACAAGATATATAATATTAATAGAGCAACCAACACACTTGCAATGCAACCTAGCAGCATAGTATACTTATGGTAGTCTGCTCTAAATCCGCTCGTCTTCTAAAGACTGTCCCTAGCCAGGTTCTAAAATGGACATTAACAAGTTGTAAAATGCAAATGTGTAAAGCATTGAATGTTTTGTAAATGTGTCAGAGCAGTTTAAAATTTGTTAAATGTTCCTTTATACTTTGCTAGTGGATGGAATAAGAGCCAAGGTGAGTTTATTTCTGAAATGTTTACCTATATTCAAAAAAACTTTTCTCCCCCAACTTTGAATGCTAATATATTTCAATCTGTACAGTCAAACTTGATAAAAATTTTACCACATGATCTCATACAAATATAGTACAACATCCTACGGTTGGATTTTTTATTTTTTTATTTTTTTTCTTTCATAAAAGAACGCAGCAAAAATGACAATTTCGAGTGATTTTTGTCAAAAAATAGGCCTTGGTCCTTTAGGAGTTTAGTTTAGTAAAGGTCGCATTTTGGAACCCTGTCTATTACTTTCTACATGCTGTTGTGCTTGTTTTTGGTGAAGCAATATCTTTTTTCAGACGACACATGTGTGGATTTTGTAAGGCCTACGATCAAGAAATAGATCCCTATGGCAGAATTCTTTAAAAATTCATAAGTAATTCAAAAGTGCTCCGAAAAATATGAAACCACTTGGGTTAGATTCCACATCAATTTTTCTTTGAGTGAAAAATAAGGAAATATATTTTCGTGCATTGAAGAACCATCGAAAAGGCCGACCAGCCCTTAAACGCACGGTTTATGAGCAGACTACCTTATTACAGGGATTGGAATGAAGATCCAGGAGGTTTTTCTGCAATTTCATTTGTTTCAAAAAAAAAGAGAAAAAAGAGAAATCTAGGAGATCTAGGAAAATACAGTATCAAACAAAATTGATAATGGATTTGAAACTTTTTCGTTCCAACAACTTTACTATAAGCATTAATGGTCAAAGTGCCAAAGTAGATGTACCAAAGTTGTAGTATACTACTTATGAACATATTCCTAATAATTCCATGCATCTAAGAAACATCAAAAAGGCCAACCAACCCTTAAACGGTTGCAGCAGACTAACTTCATTATAAGTGCAAACCAAAAACTAGAAATATCTAAGAAAATGTTTTTTTTTCCGTCTCCATTATTCCTTTCATTGTAAAAAAATCATGTTCCCTTTTTCTGCAAGACTACATTTCCTAAATATATTTTATAAATGCTTCTCACATTGAAATTTTGAAAATTAGAAAATGCGACAAGTGTCAAATTGTTACTCAACAAGACCATAGCTTACAAAGTCTTGCAATTTGTTTCACCCTACCAAGAATTTGCCATTGAAAATTTGAAGACAATGCATTGTGTCCTCTTAGACCATGAGGAGTTACATATAGTATTTAGGTATATTGTGTCTCTTCTCTTAGTTTGTTGGATTTGGATGTACTTATCTAATATACCTACATGAATGAACATTGTTGATACTAAGAATTATAGACGTGCCACAAATGCATTACAAATTTTACACATTTACTTAATTCCATTCCAAATCATGCTTGATATCATAATAATAGATCAACTGCACCAATCTCATTACACCAACTTTTCTTGGTAATTAGAAAGGATATGCTCATTAGGAAATTAACTCCCTTGCTTAAAAATATGTGTAAGTGGAAAGAAACTCTTGAAACTACATAAAACGGACAGAAATAATTGATCACAATTAAACCAATTTGATCATTCTTTTTATAAGAACATAATCTTTTTAATGTCACTGCCTTGGCACCCAAAACTCAATGCACATGATTATATGAAGTTATGTAACATCATGACAAACAATACACTAATAATGATATTTGGTGTTTTGTTACATTTGGTTTTACTTATCATTTTGTGCAACTTACTCTATTTCTCATTTAGTTGACAAATAGTGTTTGAGGTTATGTCCAGTGTTTGCAACATAGGTGGTTTTCTTGACATTTAGTGTTTTACATGTCAAAATGAAAACTACTACAAATTGCAATAGTTCACAACTATACAAAATAGAGAAATTAGATTGCCTTGACAATTAGGTTGCCTTGTCCCAAGAAAGTTACATTACAAGTCATCAAAGTCAACAAATACTTCTACAAATATCTTCACTTGTACACATGGAGGTTCATGAGTCCCAATTAGAACAACAACTAATTCAAACTCGGTAGTGCATTCTTGTATAGAAATAACTAAAGTTAAATATGTACTACACTCATATGCAGTATGTAACGAGTTGAAGACAATTGAATTAGCAATGACGAGTAAGTCAAAAGCACCTTATCCCCTGAAGGACCAAACAACATTTTTGGGCAACATAGTGATTTGGGGTAGGTCATTATGAATGGAATTTTTACTTTCTCTTTTTGAAATTTTCACACAACATGTGCTTTGGGAGTAGCTTTAAGGCCCAAGCATATTCATAACTTTTGAATACATGGGGAAAAAACTATTGTAGGATATGTAGTTTTCATTGCTTGGTGGGCATCCTAGTAGCAAAAACAACTTCTTTAAAAATCATTTTCTTAAAATAAATATTTGAAATTGATTTTCTAGATTTATATGTTCATAGAAAGTTTTGAATCATTCCATTTTGATTTATGAAATAAAATTTATAAAGAGTTTTAGTATCTGTAGTTATGGAATCTCCACTCTAAAATAAACTTGGAAGACCTTCATTGAACTCAATTTTCAGTATTTTGGGAAAAAAAAAAGCTTGAGGTGTAGATTGATTATTATAGAACTACAACCATTGGGATGGGCATTTCTCAATTCCATAAATAAGTTGTTAACAATTTAGTATTTATAATCATTCTCCACTTCTTTCTACTTATTAGCTTTTTCCTACATATTGTACAATTCCAAATGATCTAAATTTTTTCAAAAATATAGCCAACTTGCCTTGAAGAATGAATCCAAAGAGTTACAACCATTTTGGACATTTTTTTCGTAATGATTTGACCTTGTGAAGTGCAAGTGCCTGGGGTTTGTAGGGCCCAAAAAAGGCTTTTTGTCAATTTAAACACTAATATCTTCCACTCTACATGGTGAAAATTTCTGAAATTTTTTCCACATCTTCTCAACCTAGCGTACTATAAGATCCCAAGGTTACATGTGTCCAAAAATGATATTTTCTAAAAATTTGGTACTTGTGCTAGAAATGACAATTTTGGAGCATTTTTGGTGAAAACATAGTCAAATACATTTAGGGGTTAAAAGAGTTGAACAGTCACTTTAAACTTATTGAAAAACAAAGATATTTTAATAATAGCTTGTTATGAGTCACAAGAAACTCAGTGTCTTATGTAGTCAAACCTCCAGACTTGTTACCTTGAAAAGTGTCAAAATCTGACACATGTTACATAGTTTCACACCCCTTGTAGATCCTAGAAGAGAAATGCTAGATATTAACATTCTTAATTCTTTGTAAATATACCTTACTATGTGTTAGAATAGACAAGAAGTGAAAAAGTGAAATAGGTACTATTTGATACATTTTATATTTTCTAGAAAAGCTACATCTAAGCTCCTTCTTGTAACAGGATTACATAGCAGCAGTTAGACTGAATACGCTGTCCTCGTATAAGTATCCTCGGGGCACCCACTTTCGTTCACCGAGTCCCCAGTCTTGTATTGCGGTCCACTTGCCGATGCAAGCTGTTTACCACCAGCACGGACAGCGAGGTAGCACGGCAGGTTGCTTGGGACCACTGTCCCAAGCCACTCACGACTCTAACTTAGTCACTCTTCGGGAATCCTGTGGGTCATGTAACATAGAAAATTGGTGATAACAGATAAAATCTGTAGCTCCGGCCAATTGTTGCTCACAGACTCTTTCTTCACTTGGTCTCTTGTGGGTGGAGCTGGCCCAGAGTCCAGACGAACCTCGTTCATTGTGTGTGTGCCTGGCATGTCTGGACTGCGTCAATTGCAGGAAAAGTTCAGCATTTCATCACTTGGTCAAAATTGTCTGCACGTTAGCTATTGTAGGTTCATTTGTACCCCTCCAGGCTTGCCCATGCTATAGTAGCGAGTTGACCAAGTCCTAAAATTCATTCATTTGCTTCAAATTGAACGATCACCACTAAACGATAACTGTCCGAACTTCCAAGCAAGGGTTGTACACTTGCACTGGTGCATATCACAGGTACGTTACCAAGATGCCCACTGAAGCCGGCTATTAGTGCGCAGGATCCAAGGACGAGTTGTAAGTTAAATATCGCATTTGGATACAGTAAAATATTAAGAGTGAAGAAGGTTCCATTACCCGTGCCCGAAGCTGGCGTGTATGCTTGTGGAAGAGATCCAGTATTGGCAAGGTAATTAAACCCGTATTCAGACTTTCACCACCATATTACCAACGATGTCGTAATCCGGTAGTACACGAATACTGCACAGTACCGTACTTGGGGCCAGAGTACAGAACAACAATGGGTTTGGGCTACCCAGAGGCGGGAGTCCTTGGCGAGAAGATGAGTGCTCTGGAGGATCCACAGAGCTCCTTGTATGTCGTAGACGGCCAGCGTCATCGACTTCCTGGTCACCAGGCATGATCCTCGTGAGTGCTTGGCTTCTCTGTCTACCCAGCTCTGGTACTGCTTAGAGTTGGTTGCTTATTTTGAGACGACAGTAACTGGCCTCAGGAGAGACCAGTTGATAGAATTGGAAGAATCGGTTTAGAGGTTCTTGCACAGCTCGACTGGCTTGCGTGTCTGCCCACTTCCGGTGACCAGTTCCCTTCTGCTTGAGAATTCACTTCATTTCCGTTGGATGTGGTTGAAGCTTTTTGCATATAGTTGGAGTAGTCGCTGTAACCGTCCCTCCCTTGTGCTTTGGCTGGATGAGTCACGTTCTACACACTACCCACGAGCTGTTGCATGAAGTTTGCTTGTACACATGCAGTGACAAGTTGCAAGCACCTGATGGCTTCTTGTTTGGATCTATCGATGTAGTGTTTTTCTTGGTAAAGAAGTTTGAAGGTTGGTGACTGCGTTGTGTAACTCGGGAAGAACTTGGCTGAGGTATTTTGATTGCGCAGCAGGGAGAAGGGTCGTTGGGGTTTGGAGGGCAAGAGCTGCCACGGTTGTAAGCGTCGAGTGTTTCTGTTCATCGCACCTTCTGTTTGTTCGTGAGATTTGCATTGAAGCTGCATCAGGGTAGTCGAGGTCAAGATGAGGAAGGTGTTGGCTTTCCTGCTGTGGTTGTTTAGCTTCTGGACTTGGAAAGATTTCTTCCTTCGTTGGCTTCGGAGGTCTCCCTTCTATCCTGCGAGCAGAGAGATTGCGGGGTGGGAGCATTTGCCTTGTCAGGAAGGGCACCCGAAGTCGAAGTGGGCACGGTTTTTCTCTTCCTTACCCGAAGAAGAACATTGGAGCAGACAATTGGTGATTGAAGGAGGCCGTGGTGTCCATCTGCTCCTTGAACCGTATCGGGAAAGGTATTCTTACATCGACATGCAGTCCTTTTATCATGAGTTTCTGGGAGCAGTTGCTTCCTCAGAAGTTGTACTTCATGAAGAAGTGACTGTATGTCTCCAGGGGGACGATTCTTTGAAACATATGGAAGCATTTGCAGTCGCAGTCCGTCAGTCAGGCCACACTTTCAGAAAACTCACGCTCGTGGGTTTTGAGGTATCCGCAATCCCATTCGCCAAGTGTGTCTCTACTGTGTTTCTAGGAAATGATGCTATGGAAGATCTCCACCTTCATTTGAATCTTCAGATTAGAAAGATGGACAAGGAGTTGACTATGGAGTTTATGGCCATTGTTGGAGTGCCTCACATTCTTCGAATTCTCAAATCATTTCAATTGATTGGTTTTTTTTTAGATGATGAGGGAGTGGAAGAGTTGGTGAGGCCCTTCAAAAGCCCTGAAAGTGTCCTTGAAAACTTCCGAATTCTTTCTTTAGCATCAGATGCTCAACTTCAGCATATAAGTGACTTGCTTGCCATAAGCACATCCCTAAAAGAACTTGATCTCAATGTGTATGACAATATTGAGAAGAGGAAGGAATGCACAAGAGGATATACTAGCATAGCAACTGCATTGTGCACCAACCGATCTCTTCAAAACCTATATTGTGGAAATTTTAGTAGCATGGAGTTGAAGACATTGTTGGACCCGTTGATGCCCAAGACCAACAACCTCCAACCCAATACCACACTCATCCATTTGAGCTTAGAGGGAAGTGTGGGAGGCAAAGAAGGTATTCCAACTATAGTTGACATGCTTCGAACCAACATGTCATTGTTGGATTTATCTCTCTCCAATCTTCATGAATTAAGTTTTGAAGATGTTCAAGCAATTGACAACGTTTTGGCCATCTTGGAAGCTCTCAAGACCAACAAATCCTTGAAGATAATTTCTTTCCAGGGTTGTTCAGGAGTTGGCGGTCACAAAGTGCTGGGAGCAATGATGGACTTGCTACTGGAGAATCATTGCATTGAAGACATTGACTTGCAAAACACTCATTTGGAAAAGTCGGGAGATGCAGAATATGTGTACTCTACATTATCAAAGAGAAAGAAAATCAAATTGTGGGATATTGTACAAGGCATGGCAAATGTGAAACCCTCATCTGGGCGAGTGTTTTTGTGTGGACAACCATTTGCAGGTATACTATGCATTTCTAAGTTTGGTATGTAGATGTCTAGTTCTTGATATTCATTTATTAATATTTGATATTGGAATGATCAAATACTTAGAATGTACACAATATGTGTAATCATTCAATGAATAAATAAGATGTGTAGTACTTTGCAACTTTGCAAATCTAAATTCTAAAAGAATTCTTGTAAATTTTGAGATGGATCATAAAGTTTCTAGAGTAGATCTTTGTAGTTGTAGTCTTTATTGGATGGATTGTTCCAATTAATATAAGAAAAGTCCAATTTTTGGTTGTTTTGAATCTGAGAGACTTTGTGAGTAGCTCTTAGGGTTATGAGTTTAAAATAAATATATTTATTTGGTTGCATTGATTTATATCAAAGTACAAAACTTGGAAATTCTCTATTTTTAATAATGAATTGATGGTTAATTAATTCCACAAGGATTGGTTTTATGGATATCATGGTTGCCAATTAGTGAAATATCTATTTCATAAAGTTGTCTTCTATATGCATTTTCCAAAGTTTCAAGAACAAATAGAAGCATCTTTTTTTTACACCTTGCATCTTAGAACATTCTCACTCCTTGCATTGATCTTTTTCAATGTTGTGTCCATGTTATAAGAATTTTACATATTTCAATATCTTGTTCCAAAATGGAATATAAACTATTTTCCTATTCAATGTGGATCATTCAACTTCTACCCCTTATTTTAATCATTCTAGAGTTTAGCACATGTTGAGAGATGTACATCTATTTTAAATTGATTTTCAAAGACAAGACTTCACCTTTGAAAAGGATGAAAAAAATTTGGGCTTCAAGTTTAGACCTTTTTATGAATGGATTTTTTCACTCTAATCCTCTCAATTGCAATACATTACTTCTCATGTTGTCTGAAGGATCCTATATATTGTCAAATTTATGGAATCTTATAGATGTTGAAATGTTTGGAAAATGATGGATATAATATCATTTTGGTCCTCACAATGCATGTGGGCTTTGTGTAGTAATTGAATGGAATGAAATTCATCGAGTCAATTTATAATCGTAAGATTGAAATCAAAACACAAGGAATGACCCAAATTGGCTTGTGTATAGGTAAGACACAATTGCGACTCTCTATGAAGAAGTTGAAGGAATTCCAACCAAAAGATGAAGTCCAAAACACTTCAAGAATTGGAAACAAAATGTGGAGGGTATTGAAAAGGCCAAAAGTTCCAATGGTGCCAAAAGAAGACATGCCCCTTGAACGTACGCAAGGCATTGAAGTGGACAATGTGCTTTGTGATGACATTCGCATCTCCATTTGGGACATGGCTGGTCAAACCGACTATCACTCTTTTCACGAGCTAGTCATGCCCAATTTCTCAGCTGATGGAAGTTGTTCAATCTTTTTGTTGATGTGTGATCCAATGGAGAGATTGGATCCCTTCAAAAGACGAAGCCCCACAAGCATTAAAGAAGAACTTGAATCTTGGTTGCGATTTATTGCTTCCAATACAAGGCGATCGAATTCCTACCATCCACATGTGTCAATAGTCATGACACACTTTGACTAT
This sequence comes from Straminergon stramineum, assembly GCA_963920665.1. NCBI lineage: Eukaryota > Viridiplantae > Streptophyta > Bryopsida > Hypnales > Calliergonaceae > Straminergon > Straminergon stramineum. The sequence goes on from OY987264.1 coordinate 43,222,215, forward strand.
TGGAAGAATGAGGGTCCATTTGCAACACGCATTGAAGAAGAGGTCATAAAGTTGAAAGATCAATTCCAAGAGGTCCTCGAGTTTGATGACGACAAGATTGTATTCAAGGTGGATGGTAGGGATATCTTTGAAGCCCGCAAGGTGTTTGATTTCATCAAATCTCACTTGAAGCAATTGTTGGAGAGATTGCCAAAAACCATAAGTGCATGTGAAGAAGTGCAACATCTCGTAGTGCAATGGAATGCAAACAAATCAAACCCATTGTTGTTGAAGTGGGATGAGTTTTGTGAAACCATGTGCAAGGATGTGGAAGACTTCAATAATGCAAACCATGAGCTTGCAAAAAGAAGGAAGGAGTTTGTAGCAATATCATTGAGTGAAGGAGGCCACATCATCTACAATGAAAATGAAGGAGTTGTCATTACAAATCCCCATTGGTTTTGTCATGATATCATGGGACAACTCCTACACCAATGTTCAAAGGAGGTTTATCAATTGGACATGGTTTTGTGCAATGGGGTCATATCCATTGACCATGTGAAGCAATTCATGTTGGATCTTATTCCAAAGGAAGGTGATATTGACAAGAAGTTTGATGACATCTTGGACATGATGAAAAAGCTCCATATATGTTACGAGCAAGATGTCAATCACATTCTCATACCATCGACTTTAAAAGATAGTAGTGAAAGATTGTGTTGGTGTGAACTTGATGGATCAACGAGCTTCAAGTATGTCGGGAGAAGATTGGCTTGCCAAGATGGACTAAAGACAATGTTGACAGCTGGATTTTTTACACGGCTTCAGGTGATGATTTGAATTTTCACTATAAAATAATATACCATAGACGAAATCTTTGTTTGCCTCAACAAAATCTACATAACTTGTTTTTTGAGGCAAACACAAAATCTTTTTTTTTTTGCATTTTTCATCACAGATTTTGCATTTGCCTTAGCAAACATGTCGTGGAAATTTTGTTGAGGCATACCTGGAGTTCTTCTAGTAATGTGTCCAATGCTTCATGTTTATTCAAATTGATGGTATTGGTATTTTCCATCTTAGAATAGTCCATATCCCATGTTATTGGAGTTCCAATCCATTTGAACATAAGAAAACAAAACAATTGTTGATGCTCTTACAAAAATTGTATGCAACACTTCTTGATGTTCAATAGATGCAACAATTTTTGCTATTTCATTTTCAAAAGAATTCTTCATTTTATTCTTAGATGCTATTTTATTTGAATGTCAACCTCTACATATATGGAGCAAATGAAATAGGATTTCACAGTGCCTCTAGTCTCTTCTAAATGCAATTCCTTTGTTGATGTGTTATCTATAGGTTTCTCTCTTCCAAACACTCCAAAGCAACAATGAGCAACATACGTACAAGGTATTTCGAGATGTCATCAAGTTCATCACCCAAGGTATTGAAGTGATTCTTCAATTCAACCATGGTGATATTGATATCCTTGCACGTTCTGAGCAATCTAAAAACATTATGTTGGTCTTTCTTGAAATTCATATTTTCAACCACATTAAACTTCTTCAAGAAGATTCCACATTGGGTTGTTCTGGAGTACGCCTTATAGAGTACATTCTACGACCTGAGTGTGTCAAGAAGTTGCTTAGTCCGATGGCCCGCAAAACTCAAGTTGTTCATGTGAAGGACTTAGAATTGGAGGTTATGATACATGGTGTAGATGCTAAACATAGTTGGGGGGCATGTGAAGGCTTGGACTCTAGCTATCACACGGTGAAAACTTTATTGGGAAATGTGGCATACCACAATCTCTTGGTCAAAAGGACATGTGTCCTACAAGATTATTACAAGCAAATCCAATCTTTGGATTCTTCAACTCAAAAAGATCTTCCATTGAATGAGGAGAAGAATGGTAATGTGTCAACCACTATACATTGGCAAATGCCTTGGAATCGTCTATACAACACTTTGGATGTCAAGTTGGACAACATCACTAGAATGCAAAAGCAACATTATGAAGAAATCATGTCCAAATTGGATAATGTGGTAGAAATGATACTAAGTTTGGAATTTGGCATCAAGGATATGCAAAAGGAATTATTGCACAAAGTGTGTTCAAGGATCGATGATTTGATGGCATTCTCCGTGGAGATGAAAAGCTCACAAATTCCCAAAGTAGCATATCTTAGTGAAATTGGAAACCGCAAGCTCTTGATGCAACTTGTGCCTGGATGGGATAGAATCAAACTTCACCTCATGTGTGAAAGTATACATGGATTCCACCAAGTTGCAAACCAAGAAGGTTGCATGGTCAACTTTGGAACGGAGGACACAAGAAAATTTCTTGCAATGATAGAATATGGATTGAAGATAGTCACCATATTGACCAAGATTGGTGCACATGTAGTTTGTGGGATGGGTGCAATGGTGCCTGATTTTAGTGATGGTTTGAACTTTGCAGCCTTGATTCTTGACACACCTAGTTTTTTGGACTATCCAATTCCTACAATAACTTTGGAGTCACCATCAAGAGAAGCAAGGAATGTTTCGAGGCTCTCAATAGATGACACATCCGAAGCACAAAGGTGGTTGAGAACCTTTTTGGAGCCAAAATGTCTAAATAGGAAGGAATTCTATGAAAAATTCAAGTTGACAAAAGTTAAGTTTAGGTGCTCATCAAGAGGATCAATTGCTTGGATATGTGATAAATGCCTTTCCAAGCATGATGATGAAATTGATGTGTTGAACTAAAAGTGTTACTTGGTGAAGATCTAGGAATAGTTTTAGAATATGATGAAGGCGATGATGTTATATTCACCAAGTAGGTGACTATAGTCCTAGTATATGACAAGACCTTGTTGTATTGAAATAGTATTTTTATTTACTATCCAACTTTGGAAACGATCATTTTTTATTTCATGAGAAAGCAAGTGGACTACGATGATGAAAGATGGTTTTTTGCTTTTAGATTACAATCTTAGTTCCTTTAGGATGAGATGCTTAGCAACCAACCTTAATATTTTATAAAATATTGACAAAGAAATGATCTATTTTGGAAAAAATATTTTCTATTAAACAAGCTTCAATGTATACACATATTTATTAGAAAATTGAGTGAAGTCTTGGTTTGTTAAGTTTTGTTTAATCATTTGATTCCAAGGCATTTTGTTCGTTTTGCAAACATGATACATTCGTAGAGATGCAATTTGCATGTCTTGAAATGTAATACTTTTGAAGTATTGGCATTGCGACGTGTTAAAAGTTACACAATAATTATCAACCATTCATTACATTCATTCTTATACATTCTTTATCATACATTTGATGTTGTTGATGTTGGTTGTAATTCACAAGTCAAGGGCAATGGTTAGTTTGGAATATTACTTTTTGGACACACCAATCAGGTGATTATTGTTCAAAACCTCCAAAGTTTGTCTAATTTGTTTATTTTGATCAATTAAGAAGTCCCTAAAATGAAAAGAAAAAATTCATCCACCTCAATAGGATCAAAACGTATATTCGTAATGAGTTTTATTTTTAAAATTTGAAGTTTTTGGAACTATTCATAGACGTGAGAGAAAAAGCTAAAATTTGGGGATTTGCAAGGATCACAATGGACAATTTATTAAATTTTTATTGATAAAATTAATTATTTTATGTATTGGATCAGTAAATATATTCCAAATGTTTGTTAATGAGGATTTTATGTGCATTAGACAAAACTTACTTTTTCAACTCAAAAATCCATTAAAAATTCATAAAATTCTTTATTCATGATGAATTTTTTTTCTTGATATATTATCAAATTAGGTAGTTAAAACCACATTTTGTGAAATCATACTTTATCATATTTAAAAGATGAAGTCGTTTGTCACAAGGGAGTGGATTGACATTGTAGTTTAGACAACCTTTTTGGATACCTCAAGCTAACCATTGTCTCGAAAACAATTTATATATACTCCTACACATTTCCACAATCCTTGTGAAACTATCAAACTCTCTAGTTCTAGTGTCAATCTAAATTTCTATATTTCCATGAGATTAGTGTGGAACTTCCAAGGATAGTCTAATCTTGGTGAACTAGGATTTCAATTAATATTTTTGACTAAAATCTTAAACATGAAGCAATGATTTTTTCCAAATGATTTTACTATCAAAATAAATTGCATGACTCTTGCAGTGCAACCAAGAAGTACAATATAGTTCAAGGATTGGAATGAAGATGCTGGAGATCTTCTGCAATTTCTTTTGTTAAGAAATTTTTTTTTAAGAAAATCCAAGAAAATCCAATATCAAACAAAATTGAGTATGGATTTGAAATTTTTTTCAGTTAAACAACCATACCATAAGCATCAATTGTTAGAGTCCAAAAGTAAATAATTATGTGAAAGTTGCAATATACCACATATTACTATAGAAGTTTGAAGAAAATATTAGGTGTGATCTTTAAAGGAATTTAATTTCAATGTTGGCTAGATGTCTAAAGCTTTAGTTGGTTTTGGTGTCATATTTTGGAAAAACTTTATATTTTGTCATTTTTTTCTTAGAACTCTATTCTAAAAACTTATTGATCCATGGCATGTTGGTATACATTGTTTCAAATTGTTGTACACAAAAATTGAAGGAAGTTGACATTTATAGAATTTAAAATATTCATAATTTGACAAACATGCAAATGATGTTAGTTCTCACCATATTTGAATTTGTTTTGGAGTTGAGAGTATGGAATTGCATTAGTGACAATAAAGAGAGTAGAGGTTGCAACATGAACCATTGTTACATCTTAATGCCCTTGCATTTGAAATAGTTATTGAGTAGGATAATGGTTTAATTTATATATTGGAGACACATGATGTGTTTTCTAGTCCAATTTTTTTAAGGAAAGACTAGACTTTATAATGCACATGATTATTTCCACCAATACAAATAAATTAAACAATCATTTTCAATATCATCATAAAATTCAAAACCACCAAAAATTACACTAACTTTTATAAAATTGACAGTTCACACACAAAACCAATTGAAGTTTTAGACATGGCTAATAATAAAATTAATTTCTTTCAAATCACACCTCATTTTTTCTTCAAATTAGGTGGAGTTTTTCACCTTGCAAGTCGCATCTCTTACTCAAAAAAGACCATGGACACCCAAGCCTCCAAATGTCAACCAAAGGATTTCCAATCAAAGGAGATTATGGTAGAACCACCCATTACCAACCACTCAAGCATCCTGTACATGATTTGGAGCAACAAAAGTTAATGTAAATTTTCTACCTCGTAGAAAAATAGAAATCATAGGGATTGTAATTTTTTGGTAATTTTTTGCCTTAAATTGAAATTATTGTATGAATTTTAGTAGTCAAAAGTAGATATGGATAAGGTCCAAGATGACCCTAAACTATAGGATGATGGTGGAAAGATACCCAAACCAAATGGAGTGGTTGCGGATTCGATACTTGGCTGTGATAGGTTAGTTTATCTAGTGTGAAATCAACCTTTCTTCCTAACAGAAATCCTTGCAGTGTGTTCTTCAACACGCTTGTGTCAGAAAAAAAATAGATATGGATCCATCCCCAACACATAGAGTCTTCCACAACTCTTCATTCAAAGATTACTTTGGCTCTCAAAACTAAGCAAATGGGTCATGACATTGATGGTTAGAAGATGGTCAGAAACCAAGACTTGGTGGGTAAAAATCAATCACTTTTATATTGAATTTCCTAGTACGTATAGATTGGCCATAGGATCTATCTTGGTAATGGTTGGTTCAACCATGGTCTCAAAACTTTTAGAGGAAATAAAAGACAATCTTTCCAATCATTCATAGGGAGGAATCTCTATGAATGACAATGATCATTCACAAGCCTTCTTGGGAAACAAGGGAGGCTTCCCATTTGAATATCTATTAATCCTAAAACACAAAGCTAGTGACTATGGAAATCATCCCTTTTGGAACCGTGTGACATCATCTACTTTAAGAAAACCAAAGATAATAATTGGAGGTCAAATTACGATGCAAAATCTCTCCGTTTTGCACAAAATTCCAAGGATGAATAATTGCACCTCTATTATCCATAGGATCGAAGATTCTTTGTCATCCATTGGACAAAAACGTCCTTGGTATCCTGTAAGGATTAACTTAGAAGACCACTTTATTAATCATGTAGAAATTCTCTTTTTAATGAGTGAGAACAAAGTGGATATTGCATCTTTGGTACTCCCTTTTTTCACATAGGTACTTATGTTGGAAAATGTGAAGTATTCACTTGTAGAAATCTACAAGATATTCAAGGAACCTAGCCATATTGAACTCAACCAATTCTAATTTGTCTAACCAATGATAGTTTCTATTGTAAATTGTGCAAATTGTAAATTTAGGGTAGGTTTCCTAAAACATCTTTGTAGGGTGAGTTTTATGGATAACACTCAACATGTCTTCAATTTCATTTACAAACAATGCTCACCTTGCATTATCTTGAATGTTGCTTTACTTTCAAATCAAGATTGTTGGTGTTTGAATCACCACCCAAAATCTCTTGTCTCCCAAGTCTTTAAAGGTCTTACAAGCACATTAGCACACCAAACAATTCACCATGTGAGGGCATTTATTATAGGTTGAACCCAAAAAACCTTCTCAAACAAAATACAATCAATCATGTTAAGAGAATCTCCACCCATGGCCTCCAAGGCTTTTGATGTATGTCAAATATGGATGATAAGTCATTTGGGCCCTTTCCAATATTCTATTGGCCTTCAATCCTTGTAAGTCAAGGAATGTCACTTTCAAATCACTATTCATCTAAGCTTAGTCATTTTATTTTATATTCTGCTTGATGATTGGTGACTTGACTACTTATAAAACACATCTAGTGAATAAGGGTGGGAGCCAAGTAGTTTGAGGGGCCTTCAAAATATGATGCAAAATTCGAGGCTGCAAAATTTGGCAAGTAGAAGTGGAGATGCTCTAACAAAGTTGTTGACATCACCTTTTTTTTAAGTTAGTTATATGTTACTCTCACTGTGAAATTTTGTCCTATGAAAGGAAGTCCTTCCCAATATTCCCGCATCATCAATTGACAAGAGAGGCCACCTTCTTTTTGCAAAAAACATTGGTTGACAACTAAAGTGTATATCCCCCAAATCAATAGTGCACCCCAAATTGACATTATGTATACTTTTTGTATATTTGATGTGCTTAAGGTCCATCAACTTCTTGACAATAGAGGTTTTCAATGAATTGTCCCACTTTGATATATTTTTGCACATGGATGTGTTTAAAATTTTAAAATTTAACTATACAAAAGTAAAGACTACTTTATCTAGTATATATGGAATCAATTGTAGAAATATTGACCATTGGAGTTTTAGATACTAAAATTTTGGGTGATCAACTTGTAGGCAAAAGAATGCAGCTCTTTAGGAGGAAAAACCATGAGAAGATGAATAATAGTTTTTTTCTCTCTCCACCCAAAATTGTATTGGAATCTTTGGCAAGTGTCAATTTTTTTATTTTAAGAAAATCAGAAATAAAAACTCTCTTCAATTCGAACACATTTTCAAATAGGAGTAGAAAGCGAACTGACCAAATTGAATCCTACAAAAAAATTTAAAAGGTATGTATTCAGCAATTTTTGAAATTTCATGAATGATATTATTAGCATATTTTTTGGAACCTCTTCAAAAAAATTGGAATCAATCCAATGATTTTGTATTCTTAATCACATTAGATTCAATCTTTATATTTTAAAATTGCTAAAAAAAAATCAAAAATTTGAAAAAAATTCTCTATACCCAATTTTGTGTATAGTTCAAAGACTAGAAATGTCGAAGAAAATATTTTTTTCCATCCCCATTAGTCCTTTCATTATAAAAAAATTATATTCCCTTTTTTCTACAAGACTACATTTTCTAAATTAAAATTTTAAATACTTCTCACATTGAAATTTTGAATATTAAAAAATGGAACAAGTATGTCAAATTGTTACTCAACAAGACTATAGCTTACGAAATATTGAGATTTGTTTCACCCTACCAAGAATTTGCCATTGAAAATTTGGAGACCAAACATTGTCCTCTTAGACCTTGAGGAGTTAAATGTAGTATTTAGGAATATTGTGTCACTTATCTTAGTTTGTTGGATTTGGATGTACATATCTTATATACCTACATGAATGTTGTTGGTACTAAGAATTATACACATGTCACAAATGCATTACAAATTTTACACATTTATTCAATACCATTCAAATTCATGCTTGATATCATAATAATAGATCAACCACACCAATCTCATTATACCAACATTTCTTGGTACTCAGAAAGGATATGGTCATTAGAAAATTAACTCCCTTGCTTGAAAATATGTGTTAGTTGAAACGAACTCTTGAAACTATATAAATCTGAAAGAAAGAATTGATCATGATTGAACCAATTTCATCATTCTTTTTAGAAGAACGAAATCTCTTTAATTAGTCATTGCCTTGGCACCAAAAACTCATTGCCTATGGTTATATGAAGTTATGTAGCATTGTCATAAACAATACACTAATAATGATATTTGGTGTTTTGTTGCATTTGGTTTTACTTATCATTTTGTGTGACTCACTTTATTTTTCATTTAGTTGACAAATAGTGTTTGAGTTGATGTTTAGTGTTTATAACATTGGTGGTATTTTTGACATTTAGTGTGTTACATGTGAAAATGAATACTACTAGAAATTGCAATAGTTCTCAACTACACAAAATCGAGAAATTAGATTGCCTTAACAATTAGGTTGCCTTGTCCCAAGAAAGTTACATTACAAGTCATCAAAGTCAACAAATAGGCTTCTACAAATATTTCCATTTGTACACATGGAGGTTCATGAGTCCCAATTAGAACAACAACTAATTCAAAAGTAGTGTATTCTAATATAGTAATAACTAAAGTTAATGTGTACTACATTGATATGCAATATTTAACAAGTAGGAGATGACAATAGAATTAGCAATGATGCTTACATTAGAAGCACCTTAATAGTTTTATCATTTGATCTAGTAAGCACTAGGTTTTTTGTTTTTTTTGTTTTTTATGAAGTGCCGAAGTGGCAATATAGAATTTTATAGTGGTGTTCCAAATTCCAAATTTCAACATTCTTCCACATATTGGATAATAGAAAATATTACATTAGCACATATTCACATCTATGATTCTATTTTCATCCACAATCTGATGATTTCATCCAAGACTTTCTGTTAATTCAAAGTTCAATGTGCAAAAAACTTCATAGTTTGCTGCCATTTTTTAGTCAAGTTATTTTTTTCTAGTGCAATCTGGCACCCAAAAGCCAAAAATAAAGAGAAGTGGCAAGCACATTGGCCATCCTAGCTGAATGTGACGATACAGACTGGTCCCTTGATTACACTGCATTTGGTTTCTCTGAAAAAAATGGATTTTGAGTGTAACAGAAACAAAAGCTAAATGTTATCTCTCAGTGCTGATATTATTTCTAACAGTGCAACCTGTTGTTCGTGTAGAGCTACTGCACATAAGCTTTTAGCTGAGACAGTATGATCAAGCCAAATGAAATTGCAACTTAAGTTGTAAACATGTCCATTTCGTTCGTTGTAGCCCAATCTCAAAGAGACTTTATCATCTTCAACAATTGACAGGGAGCTATTGAAGAAGAGGAGCTGGGTAATTTGCCAAAACCATGATTCCCTCCTCTTACGATTTCTATTATCATATCTAGTTTTCCAAGATATGCTTTCTTCACCATGGATCATTCAGGTCATGCTAGATTACACAACCATTAGCAAAAGAAGTCCAATCATCCTTTGGCTTTGCATGAACTCCTGATTTTCCACAACCAAGCTCCAGATTTGAGGACCATGTCCTTCAGGTCTCCATCTGCTTGGCTTTCCATATAGTTATGGCACACAATGATCTTAATATTTGACTAGCTTCTCTTCAAATATGCAATCTACTGAGTATGCAAAAGTGAAGGCAAATGCACCCACACACTAGGGGGAGCCAGAGGCGCACTGTCTTGTCTTGCAGAGTGCAGGACAGACACCGAGGTGAAGTAACAAATTTGAAAGAACAATTTGTTGATTTACTCTTATATATTCCATTAGGTGTAGATTGTTTATTACACCAATACAACCATTGGGATTGGCATTTTCAATTCCATAAATAAATTATTAGCAATTTAGTATTTTTAATCATTCACCACTTCTTTCTATTTATTACCTTTTTCCTATATGTTTTACAATTCCAAATGATCTAAATTTTTTCAAGAATATAGCCAACTTGCCTTGAAGAATGAATCTAAAGAGTTACAACCATTTTGGAAATTTTTTCATAATGATCTAACCTTGTGAAGTGCAGTTGCCTAGGGTTTTGCAAGGCCAAAAAAAGACTTTTTGTCAATTTAAACGCTAATATCTTGCACTCTACATGGTGAAAATTTCTGAAATTTTTTCCACATCTTCTCAACCCAACATACTAAAATATCTTGAGGTTACATGTGTCCAAAAGTGATTTTTTATAAAACTTTGGTACTTGTTCTAGAAATGATTGTTTTGGAGCATTTTTGGTGAAAACATAGTCAAATACATTTAGGGATTGAAAGAGTTGAATAATCACCTTGAACCTATTGATAGATGAAGATATTATAATAATTTCTTGTTATGAGTCACAAGAAACTTACAGTGTTTTATGCAGTCAAACCTCTAGACTTGTTACCTTGAAAAGTGTAAAAATCTAACACATGTTACATAGTTTCACAACCCTTCTAGATCCTAAAAGAGAAGTGCTAGATGTTGAACATTATTAGTTCTTTGTAAATATAGCTTACTATGTGTTAGAATAGCCAAGAAGTGAAAAAGTGAAATTGTGGATTATAAGGCAATTGCAAGAAACACTTATACGATTTTCAATCACACATTGTGTGTTGAATAGTTTTTTGGCCATAACTTTTGTGTTATGACTCCAAATGATTCTAAGATTCATAGGTAAATTATTCATGACTATTATACACTTGGGATAATTTTTTTCAACTTTAAAAAATATTTTAATATCTAACAATAGCCCCAAATTTCATTAGGAGAATATTGAGGCCTAGAAAAGGCCGTATCCCTTTGATATTAATGAAAAGCAAGTATCTTGAAAAAACAAGCTGGGATTGCCCGAGCGGTGGAGATCTTTTGAATCTAATGGATGTGAATTCCTTAGCCACGAATTGCTACCCAAATTCCATGATTGCAGTTCAATGATAGTAGTTTTTTGTCTGCCACGTTGCTCTCTCAACTGCCAGGTTTTTGCTCCCGCTCTCCCAAGTTGTTCTACCTGCTCCCACCTCTGCCAGGTTGTTCCACTTGCTCGCGCCAAGTTTTCATGCTCCCACCAAGTTATTTGCAGTCTCTTTCTTCCCCTAGCTCCACGTTGTAAGTTAGCAATTTTTGACATTCTTGTAGCATCTTATTTTGTCAAAGTGTCCTGTAGCGTCTTACTCTTGTCAGAACCTTGATTGTGTCATATTTTGAGCGTGTTAATTTTAGACATGACGTACAAGATTTCAACATCAATTGCCACAAAATATGCACCGTTGATCAATCGAGGTCGCCCGATTCATGAACAAACCCCAAAGTCCTAGTTTCCTGATTTATGTGAGAGTGGAGCCACAAATATCGATTTGTGGGTTACTGGTTTTCTTTATCCTATAAATCCAGTTGATGGTAGAAGACCCCGATTTCAGAGTGTCAGTGAGTTGCTCAAATTTGTTGGTGACAGAAAATTAGGTTTGCTTGGATATGTCACTAGTCTTTGCTCTGCTGATCAAGTCATACAGTTTAATCTTAGTGAAGCTCAAAGAGAGAACCAGTCCTTGAGAGATCGTTTGGATTCTTTAACCAATGCAGCTGTAGAAAGAGATCAATTACTACAGTTCACAAGAGAAGAAGCTTATGCAAGAGAAAGAGTCGAAGAAGAGTTCAAAGCTATGATTTCTACCTCTAACTTGCTAAAAACTGAGATATACAAACTGAGAGAAGAAAGTGAGAGGATGAGAGGTAGCTACGAAGCACGATTGCAAATTTGCAATTCCAATGAGGCTAAAAGTGCCGAGGATTGCTTGCAGTTGCAAATTGATTTGTGGGTCGAAATGGAGTCTCTCAAACAATCGCATGAAGAAAGACTAGCATCCGTAGCTTGTGAGCTTAGAAGAACTAAAGCCATGTTGCAACACCGTGAGTTGCGACTTCAAAAATTGGTGAAAACACCGTATGGCTATAGAAGCACTGTGAGAAACAGAAGGGATGTTCATACGCTAGCACCTAATGGTGGCTAGGCAAAGCGAGCAATTCGCTTAGCTAGATGTATCCTCACGCCTGCTACTGCGAAGGAGGTTCAAACCCGAAATTCACAATATGGCACAAAAGAGCGCCTCTGTGGTAGTAAAGACATTCAATCTAGAACTGCTCAAGTCCTCACATCACTATTAACAATGAAAGAGGTTAATGCCATGTGTGAATCCAATAAATTGACTACTGTAGGGGTTAGGATGGCTAACCGATATTTTGACAAGATTGGTCAAAACATAGGAGCTCATGACATTTGTGAGGCAATGGATAAAAATGGAATTACTCAAGCAGCATACTCTGCTGTGTACAAAAAATTTAAAGGTGCTGCCAAGTTAGCTAGCAAGGGACTTCGAATTGGTTGCCTGCCAAACCCGAGCAGCGTTACCAAAGTTCGACAAATGCTGAATCTCAAACTGCATGATTACATTGGAGACTACAAGTTTATCACCAATACTTTACAAGTTCCAGCACCGAAGGGTTCAAAGACGAAGGACCCAGTTACAGTCAAACGAAATGACTTTAACTCTTTATTTGCTAATGTGGAGCAAGTTCAATGTACTATGGTTCAATTATACAACATTACAACTACAAGTAATTGCCATATTTACTACTTCTCATTTTATGATTCTAAGGGTCGATCCAAGGAATGCATCAAGCATTGCTTAATTAAACACCCTCAAATAGCTTGAATATCGTTGACTCCAACTCCAAGGTGTTAAGATAGTTCTTCCTTCTTCCGTTTGTATCTGCAGCCATGCAGAGTTGGCGCATGTACTAGCAATGATTTATTGTTATTAATTTGCTATGGTATTTTGATAGTATCATGCTATTGTTTTGCAACAGTTTAGCAATGCTTAAGTATTTCTTTAATGCTCTTGATTTATATATTTTTTTGGATATCTTTGTATTCCCTAATGAAAACCTCAAGATAACACATCTTCTGTTTGTTATTTCAGAATTGCAAGGTCAACCGCTCATTTTTGTTCTAAAAATTGACGAGGCTGAAATAGTGCACGCCCAGAAGATGGAGCGTGTATCAATTACACTGATGAATCGAGCCTTGAATTCTTTAATTGATCCAAGTAGTGAAGAATTTTTCTCTGTCCAAGCAGAACAGGAGATATGGCCTATTGCCTCATTCCAAGTTCCTCGAGAGAATCATGCAATTTTGCAATGGGTGTTCTCGCAAACATCCCTTCCAAGTCTCATAACAGCACAAGAGGCTGGACAATTGCTACATGTTCTAGATGTTGGTGATTTCAAAGTTCAGTGGCACCTAGCTGCAGATATGAAGAGCATCAAATGCATGTACGGCTTGTCTATGGGAGCAAACAGCCCTCATTCATGCATATATTGCATGCAAAAGCGAAAAAAGCCAGTGGTAACTAGTATTGGAGAAGCAGAAACATTATTCAAGAGCAACGCTGTCGCGCCCCTTAGTGACACTTACCACCTTAAGCTCACTTTCCAAACACTTAGCACCTTAGTGCCACTAAGGTTCACGCTCTCCTAACACTGCACATGCCACGCACCCACAATGTTAGGTTCCACCTCAAGTCACGGGGTTCCCCATTCCTCCGTGACTCCCAATCCTTTCCTTCCAATACTTAATTCCCACAAGACACCGGGCATGTCATTTGATGACATGGGGCGGAACTTCCATTGATGTCCAAGCACTCGGTGAGGCACTACTCCCACCGGTGCTAACCGCCCTTGAATGGGACCCAACTCCCCACTAGGCCCAATCCAACTCATTTCGGGACTCATTAATCGGGACTCACCAAACGGGACTCACACCATGGCCTAGTGTGAAGTAGGACACCACCCAACCGGTATCAAGGAGTGCACAAGCACTCCATGGTAACACACAAGTGGTGGTGAGGCTCCAACACTAGCCTCACCACCCGGGACCACTTAGGCTCACCATGGCACCATCCGGGAGTGAGGAGGGAGACCACCCCTCCTCATAGTACTCTCTGCGGGATTCGGCAGCCCCCCCCATACTAGAGGTCACCGGGAACCCCCAAGATGCACCCCATCTTGGAAGACCACCCATTTCTCCCGATTCGCACTACTTTGGGGACTCCCGAACTTCCACCCGGCATAACTTTGCGGTCCGGGATCCAAATCGCACATGCGACCCCATTTTCGACATCTACGCGACGCGTAGATGCCGATGGACTACTCACTTGCTCCATTCGGACAAGTACTCGCAAAGATATCGCCCTCCAAAGATTCGGGACACTCCCGCCGCGGCCGGGACACTCCCGCCGCGGCCAGGGCACTCCCGGCGCGACCAGGGCGCTCCCGGCGCGACCGGGACACCCCGAACTTTGAACGCCCATAACTTTTGACTCGCAAGTCCAAATCACGCGTTCTTTGGACGGCTGAAAGCGTCTTCTCAAGACCTTTCCAAGCGTATATCACATGCCCCCAAATTCGTCCGGATCAGAGTGCTACCTCGCTCTGATCGCTCGGGACTCCTAGTCCCCCTCACCTCATCTCTTGCAAGGCTTGGGGCGTCACCCCCAATGTCCCCCTTGCTCACCAAGGTGGCACGGGCACGCCTTGTGATGAGGGTCGTGACAAACGCCTTTGCCTGGGATGATGGCTTATTTTCAACTTCAGTTGTAGCCAAGCATGTACAAGGAGTCGAAGTTGCAAGCCGATGGAAAGGGATCTTGCCGATACCATTGGACCGAGTTCATATTTGCACACTCCACACCTTCAACCGCATTGTTGAGAAGATTGTTCAACTACACTTCATCCATGTGTGGACTATTCGGAATCCAACACTTAGAAAACAAGCCATTGATGAAATGCAAAAGGTGGTTTCTCTTACAGGTGCTCATGGTGGAGATGTGAGAATTTGCAAAGATGGTGAACTTTCAGGAAAATCGAACAACGTCCCAAACAAACCAAGTTTTAGTGGAGCTCATGCGTTAAAACTATTCATTAAACACCCGACGGTAGATGGCATTGAACGGAAATTATATATAGATGTGGTGAATGTAGAACACAATACAATGAATAACGGCCGAGCCAAAAGAGATAGGATTGAGATGTGGAAAGCTTTGGATGAATTGCGACCATATTTCACTGGCTTGCGACTAAATCCAGATTAGTCTCCATCAAATTTCAAGGTGAAGGTGAACCGTTGGGGAAAGCTATATGTCAAGTGTTTTGGGGAGCACCAAGTCACGCATTATATGGTATGTCCTTGACTACAACCTTATTGCATCTTATACTCATATAATACTTATATATAACTCATATTTAACTCACTCATGTATATGTATTTTGTTATTGTTTTCTTGTTGAGGGTGTCTATCAGGCTGAGCGGACGTTGGTCAGAAAATTATGCGCTTGCAATGCATGCACACCATAGAATCAGAAGACAATTCAATTCTACACAAGATTGAGCGAATCTCATTATATGTATCTTGCGATTACAAAAATGACGTTCCATCTCCTCAACACCCATATTCTCATTCCTTTATAAAACCAAAACCAGTTGTAATCGAAACAATTTGAGTTGCGAAGGTGATCTTGAATAGCTATTTTTTATAATTAATTCATCATTCCGACAGCTTAGATTGATCACATACATTTTGATCATCTAATTTATTCCAAACATGATTAAAGCAAATGATCATGGCACTAACAACTGCAAACAAATTCAACATTCAATTAAATTGATTGATGAACTCTGAGCGACTTCATGAGAAAATATGTAATACGTACAGCAGTCAGAGCAGAGGTTTGGATTGTAGTACCGGTGTGTTGAAAGTTGATCAACTTGGCTTGCCGAAGTTAATTACCCTAGTGAGCCTCAAAATTTCCCTACTTGCCATCGAACCTCAGAGTCACTGGTTCTAATTCTAAACTAGAATATAAAACACTAGAATATGAGATGCTTGCTTGAATGAATTGATTACCTGTCACAATGCGTGTACTAAGCTGGATGTTAGTTTCAAATGCTATGTACTGATTGAATCTTGTAATTGGCAGCATGTTCTAGTTCGTCATGGCCCATATTTTGTAGAGCAGTATGGTTCCTTGGTAGTTTGGTCTTGCCAGGGAATGGAAAACTCTCACCATGCAGCTAAGACTGCCTATTAGCGTCACACACAACATTCTAGTGGTAAGCATAAAAGAAGCCCTCTTGTTCAAACATATCAACATTGGTATCGCACAATTGCTCATAGATTTCGGAATAAGGAAATTATTCCTAATTTAGCAGTAGACAGTACATCATCTACTGAAGATGCTATAGCCAAGAGGCGTGAGGCTAGTTTGAGATCATCTTTGGCTGCACATGCTGAGATTTGGCGGTCAAAATGTAGAAGGGAAGGTAGTTGATGGATTCCTATCTCTGAAAATGAGACAGTAGATTCATAACTTCCTGAGAAGGCCTTTATTATGTACAACTACACTCAGCTGACGAGGAGGCAATGTAAATTATTATAACTCACCATTTAAAAAATGAAAAACTACTTTGACTTTGCATGATTACTTATCTCTCTATCCTGACTAGACTACAGGATCGGTAGAATACCGAAAATCGCAGTAGTACAGACCATACATATGAGTATCCTCAGCAATCTCCGCAAGTATTCACTAAACTTGAATAATTTTCACAGGGATTGAATTCCAAAATATTCCATATTGCACTTGCCCATAGAGCGAGATGTCTGAATGTGCATGCATGTGCTACGGGTGTCTCTCTTTCAGCCGCTTTCTTTCTAGAGTTTCGACAACACTCTTTTTCATGATAATACTGAAGTTGATATATATCGATGTTAGCACATGCTAGCAGGTCACCTAAACACGTTCCACATCAACCAGTATCTATGGTGCTATTAATGCCAGCTCATGGAAATCGAAATTCTTTCACCTCATTGATGGACATATAGACAGGCTTCCCTGGTTGAGGATGCGCACCAAAAGTTCAGTAGCTGCAGAAATTTTGACACATGCACGTAGGACACTATGGTACATGAACCAAATGACACCAATGTACATTCCTTTCTGTTTTGATTCATGAGTTTGGTTCAAATTATGTTCATAGAGACAAGCATTGACTTCCCTTCAGGTGGCCAGATGTTCCGTTGAAAGACTGGCACTAGACTTGTTTCCATCTAAATGTTAAAAAACTCTAAGCTACGATTGCTGCGTCAGAGGCAGAGTTGGTCGACCCTTTGGCTTGCCTTTACTTTAACTTATAGTACTTCTGGATTTTGCAGGGAATCATTTCTCTTAAAGCAGCCATGTTTTGCTCATGTCAAACTGACTTGCTACATAACCTTTCTTTTAAGGTAAAAATACCTAAGGTGGGCACCCCAAAACCGCCATTTTCTATTATTAGTACGGTCAAATTTCATATCTTCATCTTGACAAATGAAAGGAGGTTTCAGCACACCAAAGAATGCAACATTTGGATACCATGTGCAAAGATTAGGAAGGGTCAAAGTTATTTTCACAAATGAGAGGTTTCAACACACCAAAGAATGCGACATTTGGATACCATATGCAAAAGTTAGGAAAGGTCATAGTTTTTTTTCTAGAAGTTCTAAAATCATTTCTTCCTAAAGGTCACCTAAACACCTAATGAACCTTTCTATTTTGCTAATGTTCATGAATGGAAAAAAAATACAGTCCTTGCAAGGAACTACATGAATTCTTCTAAACAAAGGTAGGGTAGTTGATGATTGGGTTCAGGACTATCTCCGAAGACAAGAACTTCATAACTTCCTTAGAAGGCGTAGTACCTTCGGTGGCATGACATCTGCAGCTATATGGTTTTTTTCATTTTGTGCATTAATCTTCACAGTAGTTGTTCCATTTACGATCCACATTTGGTATACTCCGTTAGTCTCTATCCCCAATTGCACTGCAACCTCTTGCCGAATGTCAACTAGAGACCAAGTTAACCCCACCTCCAAATCGTGCTCTTTGTCCTCCATCTAGCAATGCACCGTCACCATGACACAGGGCATGTATTGGTCTAGGTCCACCCATTCCGAAACTGATACTCTTCTCTGTCGATTGTACACAAATCGAGCATATAATGTGGACCTTGCAATGTGGAATCTGAATATTAATGAAGTCCTTGCAACTGTACACTTGATAGCATTTGTTGCAAAAGTGACCTTGGAATCCCAACCACCATCCATAAGGGATTGGCACAATGCGTCACTTACTTGTTTGAAAACCCACATAGTTGTTGTCCTTTGAACGGTATCTGCTATTGCAAACAAATCAATGAAAACACAGATAGGCATAAACCATGACAAATGAGTCTGGCTTGATCCTGTATTAGGCCTCATGGAATTCTGGAAGTCAAAACGAAGCCTTGCCCGAAAAGCCTCTGTTGTACGCATGTCTGGGAGGGGCCACTCTAGTGACTCAAAGCTTGGTAGTGGGATTGGCTCCACTTTGCCAAATTGTCTCCCTCCTATTCGTGTAGCATATGAAGCATTATAAAAAAAAATACCATCATCTAGAAGCTCCTTGTGTAGTCGATTCCCTCTTGTGAGTTCACCCACTTCAGCATGCATGACATCAATGACTCCTTCTATGCATTTCGGATCCAACCATTGCTTATAAATGGAGGGATATAAGTCTGCAAGTAGAAGTTATTATCTCACATGAATAAGTTTATAAATTTGACTAAGAGTCCACAAATATTTGTGGTACAAACAAGTAGGTTTTCCAAGATTATGTATTCTAAGATTCAAAAAATATGAGAAAAATGTGTTGCAATGATACTCATGTACTTCTAACTCATTTTATTGATCAAGGTACAAGCATTTCAATTGTATAAGATAACCTGACCTTGGAAACCTTCCAAGCATGGTGCACATTACAATGTAACTTATACGTCAGTGTCCTTAAAACATTCATACTACTGTAAATTAGTTCAATTCACTACTTAAAGACTCTGTTTACAAGGCAGATACTTAAAGAGATAAAAAAATTTCAAAGACACGAATACTTACAGTTGCATGCTGCAATCATCTCGTATGGCAATTGTGGATTCAAATCCAATTGACGCCACATATAAGCATGCTACACCTTCACCATGGACACTGAACCTTGTGCAGAAACCTTGAACTTCAATACTTTGGCCTTATACGATCCATCCATCCCTGAGCCTCCATGTTTCTTTGCGTCCTTTGCATGCCCTCCAACGCATCCAGGCGTCAAGGTCACCCAACTATTCACCTCTACCTTAAGTGGTATCCAATTCCCTTCCGCATCTGTACAAGTGTAAATTATAACAGCCTCGATCGAAGAGCGAGGTCTCATTGCCCCTGATGAATTTGACAACCGAATCAGAGAAATGGAGAGACGATGGATGCCTATCATAAAAACAATTGAATAATTCATACAATTTAGAAAAGGTTTAGGGTTAATTATAGCAAACATGGTCATTAATTATCATGCACTGTTGCTCCAGCATAATTAATTTGATAACAAGAACAAAATGTAGTTCAGAGGTTATACTTGAATGTTGAGTGGTCATAAAAACTCACTCTCTTGAAATTACTTGTACATAGGTAAGAAATAAGTTCCTCTTTACCTGGAATATAATGTTTTTGATGCCCTTGTGTTGGACCATAACCACGATGTCTACACCTTCCCTGATACGAGCTTGGTGAACTTTTGCAATCTGAAAAATTCATCATTCAGAAACTGGTAGCTTATGCATGTAGATGCTTCACCACCTTCCAGTGGTTTTTCTAGAAAAGGAAGAACAATCAATCTAGATTTACACTTTCTACTCACTCACTATCATAGAGTCATTAATGGATTGGAAGAACTTTAGTGAAAACTGCCCAGTCATGCTGTGTAATGTTGTATATTCATGTGCAAGAGACAAGACTAACTAGCCGAATGCATGAAATGATATCAAACTTCAGAAAGTATGGCACTAATGGGATTAAACCAAGACAACGTTCCAATCCTATAGAGAGAAGACAAGAGATCAGAGATGAGAAGACTAACCGAAGTTGTTGCAAGTGCGGTAGTATTGAAGTTAGCAAAAAGCTCCGAAGGGGCCTTACTTAGCTCCTCCTACCTTTCTGGTTGCACTAACCTAAAATCAAGTGACAAAAACAATCAGACCAATGGAAGTACTAGATGATTGAACAAAGCAAACATTCATCATAATACACAATGCTCATATTAGACTGATCACCTATAAGAATTGGATAAAACCAGGCAATCCACTAACAAACCATCAATCCTGCCCTATTCCAAAATAAAAATGTAGACCAAAGATTCAAGAACAAATGAAATGCCTTTAAAATCATCATTTTTTTCTCTACCGTGAACTTGAACAATACTTGACGTAGCAACCTCACGGCCTTACTACTAAAAACGATAAACAATTAAGTTCATGATGCAAGTGCAACATTAATGCTCAGAACTTGTTTACAAACGCACTTGTAGACCTTGCCACAAAGCCAGTAACAAATGACATGATAATGATAATCGTTCTCCTACGAAAAGCATGCCAGGGTTCATCTTTCCAATTGAAGGACGCAATTGTGATCAGAACGCGCGCATTCTTGAAAGCAGGGTTGTTTTGTCGAACGTGTTTTGGGGTTTGGGTGTCGAGTTGTTTGTCTGATGTCGCATGTCATATAAGACGAGTGTCGCATATACGAGACAAATTTGACGAGCGCGAAATTAGGGTTTAGGGTTTTCGGGCAGGGCATCCAAAATTTTTATCTTATGTGGCGGGTTGTCAACAGTGATGTGGAAAGCTTTGACCACGTCACTATAGGCGACTACGGGTGGGGCGACCGCGGGTCCTAGAATGAGGGTGACTGCGGGTTCAATCTGGGGCGACTGCGGGTCCAGTCCAGGGCGACTACAAGTCGAGGGGGGGGGGGGCGAGTGCGGGTGGGGTGCATGCGGGTAAGATGGGGCGACCTCGGGTCCTAGAATGAGGGCGACTGCGGCTTCAATCCGGGGTGATTGCAGGTCCAATCCAGGGTGACTACAGGTTGAGGGGGGGGGGCGAGTGCGGGTCCAAGGGGGGCGAGTGCGGGTCCAGGGGGGGCGAGTGCGGATAGAAGGGGGCGACTACGGGTCTAGGGGGGTGAGTGCAGGTCTAGGGGGGGCAAATGCAGGTAGAAGGGGGCTTAGGGGGGCGACCACAGGTCATTTCTTGGGTGACCGCGGTTGATGGGGCGACTGCAGGTTTTAGACTCAAGAAGTCTTCTAGTTCATGACGATGGAGGCAGCTGCATATGGGGCAACTGCGGGTCAGGGGTGCCAGAAAACATGAGTTTGAGTTTCCCCCCTTACAAAGTGGAGGGAAGGCGTTCAAACTTTTCAAGTACCGCTCCCCCCTTTTCTGAGGAATAACTCCAGAAAATCCTAAAACTAAGGCATTCAATACTAAGTGATCAAAAGTTCATTAAGTAATAAAGAAAGCAAATTGGTTTAGGAAGTGGAGATTTGGAAAAGCCCTTTTTCCTAACATTTCATTTCTCCTTCATCCATCCTTGTGGTCATGTCAAATTCAACGTAACCATTTCCTATTTTAATTTTTGGAGGGAGTACATTGAGAGGAGACCTTCCCTTTTGGAGGAAATCATGTACAAAAAAAATACTAACATCGTGGGATGCACAAAGAAGAAATCTTCTTATCTACATAAGAAGTGGTTTAAGAAATGGAGACTTGGGGAAGCTCTTCTAATTGACATTTTTTTTTTCCTTCGTGGTCATGTCAAATTCAACGTGACCACTTCCTATTTTTATTTTTGGAGGGAGTACATTGAGAGGAGACCTTCCCTTTTGGGGGAAACCATGTACAAAAAAAATACTAACACCGTGGGATGCATGAAGAAGAAATCTTTTTATCTACATAAGAAGTGGTTTTAAGAAATGGAGACTTGGGGAAGCTCTTCTCCTCATCATTTCATTTTCCATCCTCCAACATAGGAATTTCAATATAGTCCTCCCCTTGATACATCAAGGGGATTTAAAACACATTTGAAGGGGTGAATGAATATTCAATTTATTGAAGATTAAAAAGCTAGGAAATGACACTTTCAATGTTTTTTTATCTTACAAGTACAAGGTTTAGGAGTTCAAACATTTTTACGACATATAATGAAAAGCAACTCACATGTGTGTGTCATTTTATCCATCCTAAAAAATAGAAGTACATTACTTTTGGACTCGCATACATGGAGAAGGTCCATGGTTTTTCTATAGGGTTTAGGGTATAGGGTTAGGGTTTAGGGTTTGGAAAACCCTCTTCAATTTCTCTAATTAGTCATACTAAAATTTCTGTATTTATAGACTAATTATGTAGTATTAACTAACTACGAGCATTGAAGGACATGTCAATTATAGTGTATGGAAGATGCAATTAAGCTTGACTTCATTAGAGTTGGAGATGGCTCACATCTTGTGGTATGTTGGTTCCTGCACTAACGTGACTTTAAGATAGAGGTGAATATAGGTCTTGGGCGAGTTCAGGTCTTGGGCGACCGTGGATGGAGGCGAATTCAAGTCTTGTTGTTGTTGAGCCCAATTTGGTGGAATGGAGGGCGACCTCGGGTCTTGGGCGACCACGGGTGAGGGCGAGTTCAAGTCTTGTTGTTGTTGAGCCCAATTTGGTGGAATGGGGGGCGACCTCGGGTCTTGGGCAACCGCGGGTGAGGGCAAGTTTGAGTCTTGTTGTTGTTGAGCCCAATTTGGTGAATTGGGGGGCGACTTCGGGTGGAGGGCGACCTCGGGTCTTGGGCGACCGCGGGTGAGGGCGAGTTCGAGTCTTGTTGTTGTTGAGCCCAATTTGGTGAATTGGGGGGCGACTTCGGGTGGGGGGCGACCTCGGGTCTTGGGCAATCGCGAGTGAGGGCGAGTTCGAGTCTTTGGTGGAATGGGGGGCGACCTCGGGTCTTGGGCGACCGCAGGTGAGGGCGAGTTCGAGTCTTGTTGTTGTTGAGCCCAATTTAGTGGATTGGAGGGCGACCTCGGGTCTTGGGCGACCGCAGGTGAGGGCGAGTTCGAGTCTTGTTGTTGTTGAGCCCAATTTAGTGGAATGGGGGGCGACTTCGGGGGGGGCGACCTCGGGTCTTGGGCGAGTTCAGGTCTTGGGCGACCACGGGTGAGGGCGAGTTGAAGTCTTATTGTTCTTGAGCCCAATTTGGTTGAACCCGTGGTCTGCAAGGGGCGCACGCAGATCTCGGGGAGTGACCACGGGTCTGGTAGGGCGACTGCGGGTCCACGAGCGATTACTTGTCTTGGACAAGGCGACTGCGGGTCTAGGGGCGACTGCAGGTCTTGGACAGGGCGACTACGGGTCCACGGGCGATTACTTGTCTTAGACAAGGCGACTGCGGATCTAGGGGCGACTGCGGGTCTTAGACAGGGCGACTGCGGGTTTTGGGCAAGGCGACTACGGGTCCTCTAGATGGCGACTATAGGTCTTTTGAGGCGCGTGCGGGTCCCCTGGAAGACGACTGCGGGTCTTTTGAGGCGCCTACGGGTATTTGTGAGGCATTACTCTCTTTAGGCTCCGACTTCATGTCTTTGCCTCACAAGTCGCCAAGTACTTCCCACCCGCGGTCGCCTAGAAGCGTGAACCCGAAGTCGCCCTATCTATAATTGCCTACAGCCATGGTCGCCCACACCCGAGGTCGCCTACACCCGCATGCGCCCCTTTAGGATGCCACGTAGAAGACACGTGTTTGCCACATGGCATCCAGGTGGCCTCACGGGCAGGGTGAATTTTAAAAAAAAAGTCAAAGCTAAGTTTGACTCTATTAGACGGACAAGAGGGTCTACTTGACGTGTTGGACGTCGTGTTCGTCGTGTTGTCGAACTGTCCGCCGGAACAACCATGCTTGAAAAAACGCGGGAAGATGAAAGCGGGAAGATGCCGCGTGTAACAAACAAGTACTCCCACAAACAACAAACTCAAGCCATCTCACCCACGACCAGATGCTCTCATTGGCCCAACCTCCCTCAACGTTCATTTGTGGACAATCATCATCCAGATAGATTGTACGTACACTTTGCTTGGGCAGCAGGCAAGGAGTACAGTGGGCAGTAGTGATTATTGGGGGCCTTATAGTGGCTTCAATATTCTCCTAATGTGTATCGCCTACCAATTTGGGTTGTTTTAGTACTATTGATATTTTTATCCCCCCTAGAAAATTTGGAGCTAAAATTTGGAAGGGGTGGTTTCTTGGTAGATTGGAATATATTCTTTGAAGGAATTTTTAAAATAAGAAATTTTATATTGTATGAAAGTCCACATAATAAGCTTCATCCTCCTTACTTTTTGAAACATGTCAAATACAAACTTATTTGTTTGTTTATTGAATGATCATTTCTATAGAATTGTACAATTTTTATTTTAGTTTTTACAAATCAAAATGTCAAAGTACCTATTTTCTTGAGATATAAATCACTTTTTTAGTTCTCTTACCTAGAAGAATTTTCTATGCTTTATCTTCCTAAGGTACCATCTTCTTCAAGGTGTATACATTGGGCAATTTTTTTGTAAACGTTTCTCTAAATTTAAGGTACTTCACAAAACAAGTTACACGTAGTGTGAAAACGCAAGTTACACAACAATACCAATAGTTGTTTCTTGCAATCACCCTATATTTGCAGCTGGGATGGATTGCCCCCCTTGCTCGCCCAGTAGGGAAAAAGATGAAATTTTTTATTTGTCACTTAAGATAAAATTTGCAAATTTTGAATTTATATTTACAAGCAGAGGCCCCGGGAGGTATAGACACTACAAGAAAACCAATGTTTTATGACTATGAAAATATGACTAGAGATGACTGGCAACTACTCACAGTCATATTTTTGGAGCCTAAGACCTTAGAAAAGAATATGACTACAAATATGACAGTTAGTCATATTCTAGCATGGTATTTTGAGGACGTATAGTATACGCCCATTGGGAACACCAAAATACTTCATAGGGAATGATAGGGAACATGTTCGGAGAACGTCCAATCATATTTGGTAGTCATATTTTGCAAGCAATCATATTTTGTAGTCATATCTTTATGGTTGTGACTTTTTTTCTCTTTTAGGGCAGCCCAATGTAAATTTGGGTGGGAAACATGCTTGGAGAGGTCCTAGTCATATTTTTGTTCTAGTCATATTTGGTAGTCATATTTTGCAAGCAATCATATTTTGTAGTCATATCTTTATGATTGTGACTTTTTTTTTCTTTTAGGTTGGCCCAAGGTAAATTTGGGTGGGAAACATGCTTGGAGAGGTTCTAGTCATATTTTTGCTTCAGTCATATTTTGTAGTCATATCTTTATGGTTGTGACTTTTTTTTTCTTTTAGGTTGGCCCAAGGTAAATTTGGGTGGGAAACATGCTTGGAGAGGTCCTAGTCATATTTTTGCTTCAGTCATATTTTGTAGTCATATATTTTTTTTGTGTGTGTGAGCAACCCAAGGAAAAGGTGGGCAATCTAAAATGGCCTTCTTATATTTTGGCCATAGGGACATCCTTTGGTGTGTACACATCATTTTTTTTTTAATTTCTATTAAAAATAAGATTATTTTTTGTTGTGTATTTTGTCTATAATAAAATTGGCGTCCAATAAATTCAGGTGCCACATGTTCATATTTCAATTCATTAATTTATATTACTCATAGGTTTTACAAGTGAATTACAAAAAAATAAATCAATTAATGGTAGGAGACAATAGATGGGTTCATATTCAGATCATCTCATATGAAGGGATTGGGGAAGGGTCTCCAAATGCATGCGAAACATATTTTGATTTTAAGGTTCACATACATTTTTGGTAACAGCGGCAGTCCTCAGAATTAGTATTCCAAACGTAGACTTTGTTATCATTACATAGAGGGTTTATTCTTTCATATACACATTAGGTCAAGAAAAGATGGTCAATCTTGCAAGAGAGTGCAATGGCAATGTTGGTGCTTGATGTATTATATGATGAATGCTATTCATTTCATTGACATTTTCCTACAAAGATCAACACAATTACATGGTGTGTTTCTATATGATGTGTTGAAGAGAATTTTATATACAAAATTCAAATTAAAACATGAAAGACAACTTCATTTACAACACTTGTAGCCATGATTGGGGAATCAATCATAATCTGCATCAAAGTATTGTATGTCATTTGCTTCTATGTCATCATTAATCAGACATTGCAATGCAGTTGCAACCACATTGGGCTTTACTTCCACTACATTGTACATGATGGGTGTCTTTGGTATGAGGTCTTCATGCAAAGTCATGGCTTTTAGTCCATGAAAATTAGTTGTCTTATCCCAACACTAAGACAAAATGGATGTTTATGACTCTGAAAATATGATTGAGGATGATTGGTGACTACTTGTAGTAATATTTTTGGAGGCCAATACTTTGGAGAGAAATATGACTGCTACTTACATTTTGGCCTTGTACATCGTGGGCTTATAATATACATTTGTTTGGAACACCAAAATATTTTATAGGGCTTCATGGGAAACATATTTGGGGAACGCACTATCATATTTAATAGTCATATTTTGCAGTCATATTTCTATGATAGTCACATTTTTTTCCTTTAGGGCAATCTAAAGAAATTTGGATGGGGAATATATTTTTGGAGAGTGCTAAGTCATACTTTCACTTTAGTCATATTTGTTAGTCATATTTTTACTTTAGTCATATTTTGCAGTCATATTTTGTAGATATATTTCTTTGGTAGTTATTTTTTTTTCTTTGGAGGAAGCCTAAGGAAAAGGTGGGCAATCGAAAATGACTCTTTTATATTTTGCCCCTACAGGCCATTCCTTGGAATTAAGGCATGACTTTATTTAATACCTATTAAAATAAATTATTTTCTTTTGTATAATGTGTCTATTAAAGAATTAATGTACAAATAATTTAGGGTGGCATATGTTTATATTTTTATTAATATATTTTAAAAATTTATAGGAATTAGAATAGAAATAGAGAAGAATAAAGTATTTAATATTAGGAGATAATAAATTTTTTTTTGAGGATTTAAGGGAAAATTAGAGAGGAATAAAAGCCTATAGACAGACCAAAGTACTAAGGTGGGACTAAGCCTAAGAACCCAAGATGAAAACTAGGCCTCCCTTGACCCAATATTGGAACTTGTCATGGGTTTGACTAATTATGCTAATTGATTGTGATGGTTAATACAAAACAAAACCTAATGCATTTAAACTGGTAATATAGATTGAAAGTTGTGGAGTTTAGAAAAAATACTTGAAGCTTAGGAAAGATCTAATTCAAGAAAAAGAAAGAAGAATGTGAGCAAAATTCATACCCAAGTGGCCATGAAGCAAGAGTAAGCAAGGAGTGTGATTTGTGTTGAGAGTCTCCAAGTGTTTGAAGAAGTGTAGGTTCCAAGTTACTACTGAAAACTTTAGACATGGTTAGGAGATTAATATGACCCCCTTATAGGGATTTGACTTTGTATTATACAGAGATTGTTGATTACAATACACATAGTTGATCAAACAAAGTTTCAAAGTCTTAAGTAGATATTTAGTTAGCAGTTATAAAGTTGATGTCATTACAATTGTTTGATTCCTAGAGTAATTAGAAATCAGTTAGTAGTAATAGAAGTTAAAGATTGCAATTCTAAACTATCTCCAAAAATAAAGGAAAAAAAAATATTGAAAATAATATAGAGAAAGTAAAGAAGGAAAAGTAGAAAGAAATAGGTGGAAAGAAAAGAATTAGATCATATATCTAATTTATACCTCTTGTTGTAAAAGTTGTTATTTAAGTTATATACAAAAATACAATAAATGCAATAAAAATGGATTAAAGCAGATCTCATGATACAATTACAATATACTTGTTGAATTGTTGGAGAATGGGGATGTGGTGAAAATAGATTTCAAGGCTTGTCCTTAAATTTGGCATTTAGTTTTTTCTCTTCTTGTAGAAACTATAATTGCGCTACAAATTAGAGGTTTAGGTCAAATCTCTAAGAATTTATTAAATCCAAATTTGAATTCAAGATCACCTAGTTAATTTGTAGAAAATTCTAGTAACATATCACATTTTAAAAAATAGATAAAAATTATGGAAGATAGAGAACAATGAAATTGAATATTCTATAGTATTAGTTTTAGATAAATAATATGAAAGTTCATCCAATTCAAGTCAAAAAGGGAACTTGAAATGTAGTGACATTTAGAATCCAATTTTGAAAGTAAAATGAATTTAGACTTATAGACTAAAATAAAATGTTAGATGAAATCTTGAAGGATGAATTAGAGACAAACCTTCATCTATTTATATATTTTTTTTATTAGGCTTCAAATTTCCTAAGTTAGATATTTAAGTATTGTTCAATGGGTGTTCTAAACAGTGAACAATTTTTTTTCTAATAATAAACTATAAGTGGTTCACATCTAAACTAAAACAAACACAAATAATAAAAATTAGAAATTTTAATTGATTTTGGCCAATCTAGATCAAAATTTTAGACCTCCAAATATCAAGGATATAAATAAAATACTCACATATATCATGTATTGAAGTTTGTCTCTTTCTTAAAAAGGTTCTCTGTAATGTCATGTAAGTCATATTTATAGAGGGACTTTAAAGGGCCGTTTAGAAGTCACAAAATTATTCATATGAAGATTGAGGCTCACTATGATACACGTGCTTGTATTGCAATTAAAAGATGGTTGCTTAAATATTCTTTGAAGGATATAGACTATAAAAATATAATCCCTTTTTCTACTTCAAAGATACTTTTAAATAATGCTTCTATCAAATATTTTTACTCTTACATACTTAGTGCATAGACATAGATACTTTGATTGATGCAAGGCATTTGCTAAGTTGTCTTTTTTTGCCATAACTGTAGGTGTTGAAGGCCTTGCAATTTTCCTTTAGACATTTTGTAGAATTGTATTGCAACATACATCCACTTTGAAGCAAATTTTGTTGTTAAAATAGCTTAGTTGCTTAGTATAATCAGATTTAGTAAGTCGCATGACTACGTCAAGTCACATGACTAAAGCAAGTCATGTGCATGACTAGGGTAAGTCATATGACTAGAGTTTGAAAACCCTAGCCGCCACTTCTATATAGCTGCCATTGATTTAGGGTTTTGAAACCCTAGCCACTGTTTCTTCTTCTTCTTCTTCTTCTTCTTCTTCTTCTTCTTCTTCTTCTTCTTTGTTTTTTGTTGCTTCTTAGGTTTTGCTTCTTATTGTTGTGTAGCTTTGGCTTCTTCTTTCTTATTAGTTCTTATTTTTTGTTGCTTCTTAGTTCTTGATTCTTGTTTCTAGTTTCTTCTTTCTTATTAGTTCTTATTTTTTGTTGCTTCTTAGTTCTTGATTCTTGCTTCTAGTTTCTTCTTTCTTATTAGTTCTTACTTTTTGTTGCTTATTAGTTCTTGATTCTTGCTTCTCGTTTCTTCTTGTTACCTTTAATTCTTACTTTCTAATTCTTAATTCTTACTTATAGTTTTTGCTTGTTACGTCTTAATTCTTGTTTCTAGTCTTTTCTTTCTACCTCTTAATTTTTGGTTCCTAATTCTTTCCTTTTATTGCTTCTTAGATTTTGCTCCTTGTTTCGAGTTTCCTCTTGTTATGTCTTAATTCTTGTTTTGTAATTGTTGCTTCTTCTTGCTTCTTAGTTTTTGCTTCTTGGTTCTAGTTTCCTCTTATTATGTCTTAATTCTTGTTTCCTAATTCTTGTCTCTTATTGCTTCTTAGTTTTTGCTTCTTGGTTCTAGTTTCCTCTTATTATGTCTTAATTCTTGTTTCCTAATTCTTGTCTCTTATTGCTTCTTAATTCTTGCTTTTAATCTCTTCTTGATGCATTTTAACTTGTGTTTCTTATTGCCTTTCAATTCTTGTTTTTCTTATTATTTGTTGCATTTTATTGCATCTTAACTTGTCTCTCTTGTTTTTTCTTGTTGCATCTTGATTTGTTTTTTCTTGTTATTTATAGCATCTTAAATTGTGTTTCTTGTTGTTTCTTGTTGCTTCTTATTGCATCTTAATTCTTACTTCTTGTTTCTTTTTGTTATATCTTACTTCTTGCTTATTATTACCTCTTAACACTTGTTGCCTTCTAGCTTTTGTTCCTTTTATCACTATTGTTGTTCTTTCCTCTTATTTTCTTGTGTTTTCTAGAAATATAGTGATTATGGATTCTTCTTACTTTAAACTTGTGCTTCACATTTTATGTTGCTTTAAATCTTTGAAAATTGAACTATATTATTCATTTACTAAAAATTAACCTCTTTCATTTTATGTGTAGGCACTTAAAGCTGGATTGAAGTTATTGGAGGCTATTTACAACACTAGAGAGACAACTTCTTCACATTTTTGTAAGGAATTACAAGTCCTAGAGTGTGTAGGAATATATATTTATAGACTATCATTGTGATATGTTTTTTGTTAGTGACTAATAAATGTCATTGAAAAAAGTCACATTTTTTTCTTGCATTTTTTCTCTTCAATATGATTATCTTTGCGCATCTCAAAAATCATATTTGCTCATTTTTTATTGTATGTAGTCATTTATACAACTACTAAATCATATTCATGCACGATTGCAACGCCTCATGTCAATTTAGAATGTATGGAAAATATGATTACAATTTATGACAAAAGTTACTATAAACCTCAAGTCACCTAGTTACAAATATCACTTGTTTGAGTCATGTTTTATAATATATCTTAATCAAAATATGACTTGTTATAATTATATAATGCTCACAATCATGCCAATAATGTGACTCTATACTTTTAAAAATATAACTACATTCAATCATAAAATTACTAGTAACATTCCATGTGAACTACTACATGGCCAAAAATATGACTTACATTAGTCATATTTCACATCAATAAAAAAAGCGACTCATGAAGGTCATATTCCACATCAATGAAAAATATGATCTACTAGAGTCATTTTTTACATCAACATGCAAAGAATATGACCCATGAGAGTCATTTTTCACATCGACAAAAAATATGACTCACAAAAATCATATTCCACATCATACCAAAATATGACTACAAAAAGTCATATGCCTCATCCACCAAAATATGACTCACCATAGTCACACTCCACGTCCGCAAAAATATGACTCACCATAGTCATACTCCACATCCGCCAAAATATGACTTACCATAGTCATAGTCCACGTCAGCTTAACCCCTAAACGCCCAAACTGCGTTTTTTGGCAACATAGCGATTTTGGGCAGCTCACTACGAATGGAGTTTTTCTTATTTTTCTTTGAAATTTTCACACAACATGTGCCCGAGGAGTATCTTTAAGGCCCAACAATTTTCATGACTTTTGACTTCATGGTTAAAAAGTTATTGCATGATATGTAATTTTCAGTGCTCCTCGGGCAGCCCAAAAATTTCTTAAAAAAACACTTTTTTAAGAAATAAAAATTTGAAATTGGTTTTCTAGATTTATATGTACATGGAAAGCTTTGAATCATTCCATTTCGATTTATGAGATGAAAGTTATGAGGCGTTTTAGTTTGCTGGCAGTTTCGGATTCCCTACTCTAAAATAAACTTTGAAGTCCTTTATTTCACTCAATTTTTAATATTCTTTGAAAAAAATAAAATGATAGGGTGTGTATTGTTTATTAAAACATTACAACCATTGGGATTAAAAAATTTCAATTCCATAACGAAATTCTTCACAATTTAGTATTTTGAATCATTCTCTACTTCTTTGTACTTACTTCCTTTTTCCTATATGTTGTACAATTTCAAATGATTTGAATTTTTTCAAGCACATAGACAACTTGCCTTGAAGAATGAATCCAAAGAGTAACCACCATTTTGGAATTTTTTTCATACAAATGTGGCCTTGTGAAGTGCAGCTGCCCGTTTATTCACAGGGCCCAAAAAAGGATTTTTGCTAATTCAAACACTAATATCTTACAATCTACACGGTGGAAAATTCTGAAATTTTTTCCACATCTTCTCAAATAAGTTTAGTACAAGATCTTACGGTTACATGTGTCCAAAAATGTTTTTTTCCTAAAATTTGGTACTTGTTCTAGAAATGACAGTTTGGGAGCATTTTTGGTGAAAACATAGTTGAAAACATTTAGGGGTTAAAATATGACTACAAGCAGTCATATGCCACGTAGACTTTTTTTCCTTGCCCAGGCAGGTCAAGAGAAAGTCAAGTCTCCAAGAATAGTCAACGTATACACCACATTGGCAAAATATGGCTAATTATACCCCCCAAATACGATGACTACAAATATGACTCATGTCCGAAGCGACTAGTCAGTAATGACTAGACCCAGTCATGTTGCGCATCATCTACAGTAATTCTTGCATGAGTCATATTTTCAAATTTTTTGACTCACTACAGTCATTTTTTGCAGTCATAAAACATCAATTTTGTTGTAGTGCTTAGGGAGGTATAAAAGATAAATTAATGATGCACAAAATAGGGGTCTTTCTTTTACATGCACCCATGGATTGACTTGGGCGGACGAGCAAGGGGGTCAATCCACCCCGGCCATATTTGCTTCCTTGTCCTCAGTATTTCACTCTTGAGAAAGTGCGAAGAATGATGCAAAAAGGTGAGTTTACTCGTATCTTGTGAATGTTTTGGAAGGTTCATTTCTAAATAATGACACGATAATTTCAGCTGATCATCCTCACTTTCAATTGTCTTCTTGAGAGTTGTTTTATGAAGCATTTGTTATGATGGGGGAGTTGTCTTCAACAGTGTCTGAGGAAGTAGTTGAATATTATCACAGTAGTAGCAGCTGTGAAGACTCTTCTATTACTACGGATCCTGCTCAACTAAGAGAGCAATTTCAGAATTGTGTTTCATTATCATTATTATTTGTTAACTTCTCATGAAATAGTAGTATGGAAATTTCAATTCCATTTCCATGCTCAAATGCTCAAATGTGCTCATTCAAGTGCATTTATTCTTTGTGGAATTTAGAAATCATATAATCATCTATTTGTCTATTTGAGGTGGAGCGTTAAATATGATTGATATGCTCATTTCTTAACTTGTTTGGTTATTTTCATTTTCATTTTAACGAAGTCGTTACTTATCAACATGCTGCTTTCTTAACTTGATTTGCTCAATAGGATTTGGTTGCTGCCCCATAAGATAGGAGGGGCAAAAAATATTGTCTATTTAAGAGTACATTGGTTTAGGATCTCTTGTATGCAGATCTAATCATTTTTTAACAAAATTTCAAGGAAAGAAGAGTGGGAGACACATCCATCATAATTTGATTTGTAAATTTTAGACCTAAATTGAATTAGATATGATTCTCTAAAGCTCACAATATTAGGGTGCTATTGAAGGCCATAGGTACTACCATTAGATGTCAAAAAGTTTTCCATCAATGGTGCAAATGGCATCCCAAAATGAAGTCATGGAAACCTTAAAATAGCAGAGCATGGTGCATGTAATTGTGTAGGATGGCAAAAGTGTCCCACCATTCATAACACCACATTATTTACAATGAATTTTTGTCTATTTCTTAATCAAACTCACTCCTCAAACTCTCATAAAATTGTATTGTACAACAATAATCCCCAATTGGCACCAATTCATCATTGGACAACTTTTCATTCTTGTAGTAATACTTCATGTCTAAATATGAGGGTAGTTCTTGGAGCATGCACAAAACTAGCACCTTCTACTTTAGTTATGAGGATTCATGAGATGCTTCTTAACTATAAAATGAGATGCATCAATCTATGTTTGAAAATTTTGTTTATTTGTTTGTTGAAGGTGGACTATGTATTGTACTATGTGCATGGACTATTTGACTTGCAATATGCTAAAGGTATCTTATGAAGTTTGGGGCCAAGGTGGATTGACTCCTTCATTGCTCCACCCAATGGTAAATGTAAAAAGTTGTCCCTTATTTTGTGCTTGGTTGATTTAGAGCTTAGCTCATTTGGGGCCTTTGATTTCAAATATGAATTGAAAGTTCCCAAATGATATCATGGTTGGTAAATTAAAATTTCCAACATTTTCTCTAGGGATAAACCGCTAACTTTATAAGATGCGTTTAGCATCCTGCATTTGACTCTCAATGTTAGTAGAGCACAACCACCTTCAATATGTTTACTAGCCATTGGCCTAATTGTAGCTTCAAAGATACTTTTATTCTTGCCTTTCCAATGCTTTTTTTTTGTGATAGATAATCACTATTGAATTCTCCGACATAAAGTAGATACACCCAAAAGTGACAAAAGTTGATACTGTGCATTGTTACTATTATTGGGCTGATCAGATATTTATATTTCCTTGTTGGCAAGAGAAAGGAGGTTCCAATGCACCAAAGAACACCTCATTTGGATATTATATGCAAAAGTTATTCACAGTCAAAGTTTGTTTCTACAAATGCTCTATGCAAATAGGTACATAACTGAATTTAGGAATGTTCACCTGCTGTAGATGGCGCTTTTAGACACAGGGCGATTTGGGGAGTACCCACTGTATGCATTCTCAACCCTCCTTAACCCATAAACGTAGAGAGGGATGTTTAGTATCAAATGAATGAGAGAAAACCCTTCTAGTAGGATAGAAGTGCATCTATTCATCTTTGGAATTTTGTTGTGAAAAGGGGAGGTCTTTTACAATAGTTTGACTACCAATGAATATTCTTAGTTTTTTTTAAAGTGAATGATGTCACATGGTTACCAAAGGGATGATTTCCATTGTCACCAGTCTATTCTTTACGGTTTCAGTTACAGCATATGATTGAGCTCATATGTTGTAAGGCTCAGAAGCTCATAGTTTGGATAACCAGATGAGCTCTGAGTGCTTAAAATTCAAATATGATGTCAAATGCATGATAACAGATAACTTGGGAATTGGTACCTGAATCAGTTTTGGATTTATCTACATTAGTATTGCCCTTATAAAATCTTTCCATTGAGAAACTAGCTCAAGTTTTTACACATTCATTGCGTGCTGTTTTAGCTTGAAGGGTGGGTAGTCCTTGTAATTTTGCATTCCTTGGCCACTTGGATGGCTTTCAGAGTGTGAGGACAATGTGGTGCCCTTGCTGGATACTTGAGAGCATCTCCACCGGGGCACGTCATACTGCCCCGGCAAAGGGTTTGGCGTGCCCGGAAGCTTTTGGCAGACCCACCAGTTGCAGCCTGAAGCGTTTGTCAACGCAGGCCACAGGGAATTTGTATTGCCACACACCATCTTCCAGTGTCTCACTTGTTTGACTTCTGGCCCGGTACTGACGAAAAGAAGTGCTTGGTCCTATTTTCGATGGAGGTGGTCATTAAGTCCGACCCTACATTCATTTCATTGACATATTTAATTGAATGAGAGGGCCGAAGGCCGAGTTAAAAAGACCCCCTCCCCAGCTAGCTCGGTAATATGATAATTGCGAACTCCACCTCGTGGCCTTGGGATGTGGGCTTGTCAGATTGTCACAATTGCTACCTCGAAATTTGGGTTTTCGCTCTTCACTGGTGGGGGCGCGGTAAATAACCGGGGCCTGTCGTCAGGCTGCCACACGCCAAAAGAGCTTTGGCGTGTCCCTTTTAGAGGGCACCGGTGGAGATGCTCTGAGGTGGAGATCTTGAATGCTGGAAAAGTCTTGTCATTGGGCCCTATAAGTTATTCCATTTCTCTTCATACAAGCAAGTTCTAATATGATTAAGGTAAACCAACCCATGACAGGCAAATTGTCCAATGCAGATACTAGAAAACCACCCATTTCAGTCTTACACCAATTCATGGAAGATTTTTGCTAATAAATGAAGTTAAGACTTCATTAGGTTTATTAGTGGTGGAAATCAATGCTTTGGGGTGATGTTGATGGAGTTAGTAACAAGTAATTTAGGACTTTCTACCTTTCTAGTGTAAATTCATTTCAAGAGCTAAATTTTTTGTTCCTTTATGTCATGGCCATGTTAGGAAAATTTGAGACTGCTTTAGGTGATCAAATGACCACTATGGGTACACTCAATGGTGATTTTGAGGTAGTCTACATACTGCTTTGGGCCAAGTAGGCAGCACACTTCAAATAATCATAACAAATTGATAATTTGTCAAAAAAAATTTCAATTGATCTCTACATTTCTCATGTTTCTCTTTATGTGCAAAAATTTTAATTTTTTTCAAAAATGTGAACATGGCAAACCAGCCATTCTACCTATCATAGGTTGATTTACCTTAGTAGACATGGAGCCGCAAGTGTCCTTAACCCCTCAACGCCCTAGCACCCCAAATTTGGCCTTTCAAAAATGAAAGGTTGCCCTATTTGACTATTATAATCTTTTCAATGATATGGTGAAATCATTTGTCTTCTCCCCCACAAGATTCAGGCCTGACTCCAATACCAATCAATATGGTCAATTTTAGTGGCTCTTGTTTTGGGTGATAGTTTAATTGGAATAAGTTTAGAAGAGTCTAGAATTTAGGAAATACGTCCTAGGTGCTTTGGGTGCCCTTAATACCTTTTAAGAACCATTCATCCAAGAATTATCCAAGAGTTAAGAAGAATGATGTGTTGATTAGAGAATTTTGGGTGACTTATGCTTAACCCCTAAATGCCTAAGGCACCAAATTTTGGTGTTGACAATACTTTGAAGCTAAAGAAAATTTAACCAAATTACTATTTTTTGTAGTTTATATTTTTGAAGAATCCTTTTTGAAGTCTAGTTTTAGCACCAAAAATCCAACTTTGAAAATGATAGATTATAATTTTTCTATTCAAAATTTTGTGCAAGGGTGTCCATTGCAATCTTGACATTCTGTAGTGTTGGGGGCTCTTGGAAATGAGCCTCAAATACACTAGATCTTGGAGGAAAAATCACATTCAAAATTCATTTAAGAAATTGTAGAATAGATTTTGAGAAGCCATAAATTGATTGGGGTTATGCATGCTAGGCTCTTCAACCTCATATTTTTTTGGTGATCAACTTTTTAGATTTGACATGTGAAAAAAGGATGTTAAGACTTTTGTAGTTTCAACACCCTCGTGATCAAACATTATAATCTTTCAATCCATAAGTGATATTGTTTTTGGTTTTTTTCCATGTAATCTCTAACATGTCTAGTTTAAATTTTTATAGTTACAAATATAAAGAAAAATTGATACATCTTATCAAAATGATGGATTTTTGTTCAATTTAGAGCAAATTCCTAGGAGCTCAAAAATGACCTTAGGCATTTGCAGGTTAATATCCTCCACATCTCAATGAACATCTTGAAGTTTTATATGGTGACAATTGGATCCATTACTTTGCGGGTTATGTTGTTGATGTTTGTGGGTGATTTGAAAGCTCAAAGTAAAGTTGACAATCTAAGTGATGGAGGCCATTTATGGAGGTTGTAGGCCCCCCAAGGTGTCTCTTGAGTCATGAAGGAATACAACAAGATCTCAAGCAAGTTTGATATAATGTATGTGAATGGCCCCTAAACACCCAAACTACGGGTTTTTTTGGCTACATAGTGACTTTGAGCAACTCACTATGAATGGAGTTTTCTTTTTTTTCTTTGAAATTTCCATACAACATCTGCCGGAGGAGTAGCTTTAACGCTAGACAATTTTCATAACTTTTGACTACATGGTTAAAAAGTTATTGCATGATATGTCATTTTCATTGCTTCACCGACATTACAAGCAACTCAAAACATCACTTTTTTCAAAAATAAAAATTTGAAATTGTTTTTTTCTAGATTTATAAATACGTGGAAAGCTTTGAGTCATTCCATTTTGATCAATGAGATGAAAGTTATGAGTAGTTTTAGTTTGCGGGTAGTTACAAATAGTTATGGGATCTCTACTCTCAAATAAACTTTGAAGTCCTTTATTTAACTCCATTTTCAATATTTTTTGAAAAAAATAAAAAATCATGGGTGTAGATTCTTTATTATAGCATTACAAACATTGGGATTGGCATTTTTCAATTCCATAAATAAATTGTTAACAATTTAGTATTTTGAATCATCTCTACTTCTTTCTACCTACTTTTTTTTATTGTATGTTGTACAATTCCAAATGATTCGAATTTTTTCAAGCATGTTAGCCAACTTGCCTTGAAGAATGAATCCAAAGAAGCACCATAAGTCTAGAATACAGTTGGACATTTTTCCATATGAATGTGACCTTGTGAAGTGCAATTGCTTGTTTTTAGCAGGGCCAAAAAAGAATTTTTGTCAATTCAAATGCTAGTATATGGCAATTTGCAATGTAAAAATTTCTGAAATTTTTTCCACATCTTCCTGAACCAGCATACTACAAGGTCCTATGGTTATGTGTGCCCCCAAATGTAGTTTTTTTTTCTAAAATTTGGTACTTGTACTAAAAATGACACTTTTGGAGTGTTTTTGGTGAAAACATAGTCCAATACATTAAGGGGTTAACACCTTTAAAGAAGCTTGCTACTCCCTTCCTCCAAGAAGTTGTGAGAGTATACTCGCAAAACAATTGAATGATGGAAAGTGCATCCAAGGCCAGAAAGATTGGAAGTAGATAAGAAAGGAGGAATATCATTCATGATACACTATTGTATGGAGGTTGCCTCGTTTGTGTGGGTTTGATATCTTCCTAGACCTTGTCCATGACACAATGCTTACTCTTTCTCTCAACATATTGAAAAGGTATATTACATTGTTCATTGGGAGCATGATTGCAATGGGTGAGGTGGATGAATTGGAGAGAGCTCTTGCCATTGCAACTCAACAACACAAGCCAAAAAGATTAGGGGGACTGTAGAGAAGGAAGTTGAAATCACTATGATTCAACAAGGTTCAGGAGTACCAATTAAGTTATTGGTCTTGTGGTACTAAAGGGAGATGTAGTGTTGGTTGGAAGGTTATTACAAGAAACACTTGTTAATTTTGTTGTGTTTCATAGTACTCATGATTTTTCTTCTAGAATATTGCAAAATTATAATTTTTCTTAATAATTTAATAATTTGACCAATGTATAGCCCTTAAGATGAAGGCAACCACTAAAAGGAAAACCTTGGAAAAATTCTCAAAGTAGGAGAACTAGAAAAGTGCTAAATCTCAAGAAAATAGATACTTCAATGTTTTAGTTAGGAAAGAATAGGAAAAAATGAACTATAGAAACAAAAGTTGTCCCTTTGTAGCAACTCTATGGAAATGGTCATTCACCAAAAAAACACCAAAATAATTTTTTACATGTTTCAAAGTGCAAGTAGAAAGAATCACTTTTTGTAGACTTCCATACAAAATGTAATTAACTATTTTCAAAAATTCTTTGAACGGTAGCTAAAAGTCTACTAGAAGACTATACCCTCTAAATTTTAACTCCAAATTTGTTCTTTTGATATTATTTTGTAAGAAAAAAAAATTAGCAAGTGAAATAAAAAATGGAGTCTATTTTTGAATAGTAAAGCATTTTTTAAAATTTCAAAAAATTAAAACAAGCTTCTAATAGTCATGACTACTGTGCTATATATTTTGAGTCATTTGGAGTCGGAATGCAAAAGTTAAGGCCAAAAAATAAATTAGCAAGAGAGGTGTGACAAAAAATAGTACATGCGTTTCTTACAATCACCTTGGAGTGGGAATGGCATTGATTGAGACATGTTGGTTGTTCCATTTTCAAGCTCAAAAAAATGGATGGACAAAGATTGCAAGGGACATTGCTCATAGTTTGGTGAGTAAGAGTTGAAGAGAGCATTGGACCCAATTTGTCACCCTTGTTGCATATTGCAAGTAAATTCAAGTCACTTTGTTCAAAGTTTAAATTTGTGAATTAAACTAAGTTTTGTGAATTAAGTTCATAATTATGAAATCTATTTTTGCACATGGGAAAGTTTCTCCATTGTTGAAACCTCCCTTGTAGATACATGTATTTGCTTAAGTGTTTAGAAATGGGTTGCCTCCCATAGTCTTCTTAAAATTTGTGAATTATTCATTAGACATTCAATATGATGCATTTCGATTTTTTATCCTTTTAAAGACGAGGCATGCGCATTGTCCAAATGTGAATATTCTTGAAGATTTAATATAAAATGCTTGTTAGAAGAAGAATTTAAAGATGATCTTTAAATAAAAGTTATAAAATACGATGCATATCCATAGGGTTGTTTCTGTCACTACACTAACCAATAAATTTTATCAAGTATTGAAACCAATCATTGAAAATTCTTTCAAAAATGCATTTCCGAATTAAATGTATGTAATTTTTGTAATAATATTTTTCCTTAATTCCTAAAGGAATTCAGTGTATTTAGGCCCAAAACTACTTCAAAGTACTCAAACCCAAAGCAAGGCTAAAATCTTCATCTATATTTATTCATTAACAAATCCAATGATAAGGTCCATGTGTTTACTTGTTAGAGTATACCTTCCTAAAATTTCAGAATAAGAAACCTTACCAATTCCAAAATCATGACACTTGGATTTTTAAAAAGAAATATTTTCAACTCTTCCCAAAGGGTTAGGTTTCATCTTTCAAAATTTTTACATAAAAATGTGTAGATTCTACAACTTGTTACTCTCTACAATATGCTAAAGAAGTAAGTTGGAAATATATACGAAAAATTTCAACAAAATAATTTTTATATTCATTCTTGAAAAAAATAATAAGTAGAAAGAAATAGAGTATGATTCCAAATACTAAATTGTTAACAATTTAGTTATGGAATTGAAAAATACCAATTCCAATGGTTGTAATGTTATATTAAGCAATCTACATCCAATGAGTTTATTTTTTTCAAAAGTATTAAAAATGGAGTTAATAAAGGATTTCAAAGTTTATTTTAGAGTAGAGATTCCATAAGTGCCCACAACCTAAAGCTCTTCATAACTTTTATCTTGTCAATCAAAATGGAATGATTCAAAGCTTTCCATGCATATATAGATCTAGGAAGCAAAGTTCAAAATTTATATTTTTTTTAAAAGTCATATTTTTGAGTTGTCTAGGATGCACCGAAAACTATATATTGTACAATAATTTTTTAATTATACAATCCAAAGTTATGAAAATCATGTCCCTTAAAGCTACTCCTTAACCACATGTTGTGTGAAAAGTTCAAAGAAAAAAATGAAAATTCTGTTGGTATTGAGTTGCTCCAAATCACTATGTTGCCTAAAAACACAATTAGGTCCTTTAGGGGTTAAATCCAACCTAAAATGTTCTAATTATTCAAATTGCGATTTTTGAAGATTTTTATATTACAAATTTATGTGAGTATTTTTTTACAAAGTACAACCCTCATGCCCTTGTAAGTTGTATAGTGGGGTATAATAATCTTACAAACAATTTTTTTGTGCCATTCAAAGAATCTTGCATGATATTGAATAAATGTGGCATATATTGTCTAACTTGCATACTTAACACACAATTCTTATGCAATCCCAATCAAGCATAGGAAATTTCAGTTTCAAAAAAAAGAATTCTTTTTTTGGTGAGTTTTTAAAGTCAACTTTCATGGTTTTACATATTATTTTATTGAAAAAAAGCGGTGGTAAATTTTTTAGATTTGATTGCATAGATATGTAGGGAACATCTATATGCACA
Organism: Straminergon stramineum; assembly: GCA_963920665.1. Lineage (NCBI taxonomy): Eukaryota > Viridiplantae > Streptophyta > Bryopsida > Hypnales > Calliergonaceae > Straminergon > Straminergon stramineum. The sequence goes on from OY987264.1 coordinate 43,264,061, forward strand.
TCTTTCATATAAAAAAACCAACCTTAAGTAACAAAAATATAACGGAGGATGAATTCAATGTAAAGTGTCATATGACCAAACTTTAAAGAAATGGATATCTCTATATTTTAACTAAGTTTTTTTAGTTGACCCTCACAATGTGACTAATTATGCACATTTGAGCATGATGGTACATTTTATTTGCCAAAATTTAGTTAAAATATGGAGATGTCCAATTCTTCAAAGTTTGGTCATATGATGCTTTACATTGAATTCATCCTCGGGTATATATTTTTGTTACTTAAGGGGGTGTTTTTTAATATGAAAGATGTGCATGTGGATGCTACCTACATATCTATGCAATCAAATCTAAAAAATCCATCACCAATTACTTTCAATAAAACATTACCTAAAACCATGAAAATTGACTTTAAAAATTCATCAAAAATGGAGTTTTGTTTTTTTGAAACTAAAATTTGGTATGCTTGATTGGGATTATGTAAGGATGCAATGTCAACTTTGCTTACCAAAAGATACCACTTATACTCCATGTTGTAAAAAAAATGTGAATGGCTCAAATAGGCCGGTTGTAAGAATATTCAACCCCACTACACAATACTTCACCCTCTGTAAGTCCCAATCCTGCACATCACTAATAAATAAGTTTTCACGATTCTGTAGATTGAAAATAAATTGTGAAGTACAGTACACTAAGCTTCCCCTTATCAAATCTTTCTTGTCCAAAAGCATTGTCAAAAGCAATGCCACTTAACTTATCTGAATTAAGCTTACACTAGTTGTTGAATCCTCGCAAGTGGAAAGAAGAAAGTTGCCAAAAAGATGGAAGGAGGCAGACAGAGTTTAAGTTACAACCCCTGCACTCGCAACATAAGCTTAACCCCTGTACGTCGGAGGGGATGTTTCTGGGACGCTATAAAAATAGGATTTGTGAAATATCAAGTTCATCAAATATTATAATCTCGAAATCCACACTGTGGATTCTTTTGTAAATTGTAGATTTGTACTCACCAGTAAGTTGGCTTCAAATCTCAACTGTGAAACTTTCAGTAACTGAGTAGTTCTCAAATTATTTTGGATTTTCTAGATCCATCAAAAAAAAGCTCCTCATTTATGTTGTTCTCTCTGTGATGCTCAGGGGTTAATGCTGAATGAGCATTTTGCTTCAGATGTCCCATATTTGACACCTTCAATGTTTGCAACACATCACAAGTGCACAAGTGCGCCACTGAATGACTCTTGCACTGCAACCAAGCAGCACAGGATACTACAGGGATTGGAATGAAGATCCAGGAGATCTTCTGCAATTTCATTTGTTTCAAAAATAAAGAAAATTTCCCAGTTTTTTGTTGCTATAGAAATTGACAAAAACAAGTTTTTGTATTGGTTGAATTAATCATGTCCATTATAAACTCTAGTCTTTGTACAAAAGATTTGAACCTAAAAACACATTATGGGTCTCCAAAATAGAATTGAACGCATTGTCCTATTTAAAAGCCATTTCAAATGCCAGGGCATTAAGATGTAAAAATGGTTCATGTTGCAACCAATACTCTCTTTACAATCTCTAATACAATTCTTCACTCTCAACTCCCCCAAAATATTCAAATATGGTGAGAACCAACATCGTTTCCATGTTTGTCAAAATGTGAATATTTTTAATTCTATAAATGTCAACTTCCTTCAATTTTGTGTACAACAATTTGAAATGATATATACCAACATGCCATGGCACAATAAGTTTTTTTTGGAGTTCTAAGAAGAAATTGACAAAATATAAAATAATTCCAAAATATGACACCCCAAACCAACTGAAGTTTTAGACATGGCCAACATTGAAATTAATTTTCTTTCTAATCACACCAAATTTTTTCTTCAAACTTCCATAGTAATGTGTTAATATGTTCTATACTACAACTTTCTTACATCTACTGTTGGATTTTGGCCATTGAAACTTACGGTATGGTTGTTTAAATGAAAAAGTTTCGAATCCATAATCAAGCTTGTTTGTCATTGTATAGTACCTGGCAAGTCTAAATCGTCCATCCAATTCTACCATTCAAATTTTTTTTGAATAATATATAATATAATTGACATTTTTTGACTTGCATAATCTAATTGCAATGATGAAATATCTATTTTTCAAAATTTGGACATTGTCACCCCAACTTTTAAAATGTTGTAAGGAAATTCTAAAACTTTTTGGAGTTGCTTATTGAAGGAAAGGTATGCGTATAGATGTTTCCTACATATTGCCACAATCAATTTATAATAATTCATCATCAATGTTTTTCAATAAATTATTGTGTAAAAGCATTAAAATTTAATGAAACTATTCACCAAAACTTCATTTTTGGTTTTCTGAAATCCAAATTTGGTATGCTTGATCTGATTTGTGTATGAATTGAATGTTAAATATGCATGACCAAAAATGCTAATAATCCTAAACATTCTGCAATTTTCTTTGGGAATGGCAGAATGGGGTGGACGATTCACAGTTGCGGGGTGCTGTACTCTACAATGCAGATTGGATTACCAATGCAAGCTGTTTACCACCAGCACGGACAGCGAGGTAGCACGGCAGGTTGCATGCGAGCTTCGATTTCGATCCTCCACCACGCCAAGCCACTCACAACTCCACGAGAGTCCTGTGGGTCACGTAACACAGAAAATCGGTGACCACAGAAAAAATCTGTAGCTCCGGCCAATTGTTGCTGACAGATTCTTCACCTGTTCCAGTGTGCAGCTGGCCGAGACGAACCTCGTTCATTGTCTGTGGGCCTGGCGTGTCTGGACTGCGTCAATTGCAAGCGGAAAAGTCCAGCATTTCAGCAGAGTCTGAACTTGGTCAAGATTGTCTGCAAATTTGGAGCCTTCCAGGCTAGTCCATACTACAGTAGCTAGTTGACAAAGTCATCACATTAATTTACTTCCTTCAAATTGAACGATCACCACTAAACGATGACTGTTCCAACTTCCAAGCAAGGGTTGAACACTTGCACTGTTGCATATCACAGCTATGTTACGAAAAGGCCCACTGAAGCCGGCAATTAGTGCGCAGAATCCAAGGACGAGTTATAAGATAATTATCGCATTTGGATACAATCAAATATTAAGGGTCGAGAAGGTTCCATTACCAGTGCCGGAAGGTGGCATGTATGCATGTGTAAGAGAACTCGAGATCCAGTATTGGCAAGGTAATTAATTAAGCTTAAACCCGTATTCAGACTTCCACCACCATATTACCAGGGACGTCACCCGAGAGGACACGGATACTGCACAGTACTGTACATGGGGCCAACGTACAGAACAACAATGGGTTTAATTGGGTTACCCACCAGCGGGAGTCCCTGGCTAGAAGATGAGTGCTCAGAAGAATCCACAGAGCTCCTTGTATGTCGTAGATGGCCAGCGTTACGGAGACGTCTGCAATTCCCGGTCGCCAGCCATGATCCTCGTGAGTGCTTTGCTTCTCCGTCCTCCGAGCTCTGGTACTGCTTAGAGTTGGCTGTTTGTCTTAAGACGAGGGTACCTGGCCTCAGGAGACATCTGTTGATAGCATTGGAAGAGTTAGTTTAGAAGTTCTTGCAGAGCTCGACTGGCTTGCGTGGCTGCCCACTTCCGGGTACCAGTTCTCTTTGATGTGACTGAAGCTTTCTGCATATAGTGAGAGTAGTCTCTGTAACCGTCCCTCCCTTGTGCTTTGGCTGGATGAGTCACGTTCTACACACTACCCACGACCTGTTGCATGAAGTTTACTTGGTACACATGCAGTGACAAGTTGCAAGCATATGATGGCTTCTTGCTTGGATCTATCGATGTAGTGTCTTTCTTGGTGAAGACGTTTGAAGGTTGGTGACTGCGTTGTGTAACTCCGGCAGTCCGTGGGTGAGGCATATCGATTGCGCAGCAGGGAGAAGGGTCGTTGGGGGATTTGGAGGACCCAAGCTGCCACGGTTGTGAGCGTCGAGTGTTTCTGATCATCTTACCTTCTTCTGTTTGTTCGTGAGATTTTGCATTGAAGCTGCATCGGGGTAGTCGAGGTGAATATGAGAAAGGTGTTGGCTTTCCTGGTGTGGTTGTTTAGCTTCTGGACTTGGAAAGATTTCTTCCTTCGTTGGCTTCGGAGGTCTCCCTTCTATCCTGCCAGCGGAGAGACTGCGGCGTCGGAGCATTTGCCTCTTCAGGAAGGGCACCCGGAGTCGGAGTGGGCACGGTTTCTCTCTTCCTTACCCGAAGAGGAACGCTGGTGCTTTCAATTGGAGATTCGCGGAGACTCTAGTGTCCTCCTGTACTTTGGATGGAGTTGGAAAAGGTATACTTGCACCGACATGCAGTCCGGTTATCGTGAGTTTCTGGGAGCAGTTGCTTCCTCAGAAGTTGTATTTCGTGAAGAAATGATGGTATTTCTCCACGGGGACGATTCTTTGAAACATATGGAAGCATTTGCAGACGCAGTCCGTCAGTCAGGCAACGCTTTCAGAAAACTCACGCTAGAGCGTTCTATTGGATCCGCAATCCCATTTGTCAAGTGTGTCTCTAGTGTGCTTCTTGGAAATGATGCTATTGAAGATCTCGCGCTTCGTTTGGGTTCTCAGGATAGGAAGATGGGTAGAGAGTTGACTGCTGAGTTTATGACCATTGTTGCACAACCCCACATTCTTCGAATTCTCTAATCATTCGCATTCCAACGTTGTAATTTTGATGATGAGGCAGTAATGGAGTTGATGAAACCCTTCAAAAGCCCTGATATTGTCCTTGAAAGCTTGAATTTTTTTTCTTCAGCATCAAATGCTCAACTTGAACATATAAGTGACTTGATTGCCGCAAGCACATCCCTTAAAGACCTCACTATCCATATGTATGATTATATTGAGAGGAGAAACAATTGCACAAGAGGATACACTAGCATAGCATTTGCATTGTGCACCAACCAATCTCTTCAAAACCTATATTGTGTAAAATCTAGTAGCATGGAGTTGAAGGCATTGATGGACCCATTGATGCCCAAGACCAACAAAATCCAACCCAATAAAACTCTCACTCATTTGAGATTATCGCAAACGGTAGGAGGCAAAGAAGGTATTCAAACCTTGGTTGTCATGCTTCGCACCAACATGTCATTGTTGGATTTATCTCTCTTTCGTCTTTGTGAATTACGTTACGAAGATGCTCAAACCATTGACAACGTTTTGGCCATCTTGGAAGCTCTCAAGACCAACAAATCCTTGAAGATAATTTCTTTCATCTATTGTTTAGCAATTGGTGGTTACAAAGTGCTTGGAGCAATGATGGACTTGCTATTGGAGAATCATTGCATTGAAGACATTGACTTGCGAGGCACTGGTTTGGAAGAGTCAGGAGATGCAAAATATGTGTACTTTGCATTATCAAAGAGAAAGAAAATCAAATTGTGGGATATTGTATAAGGCATGGCAAATGTGAAACCCTCATCTGGGCGAGTGTTTTTGTGTGGACAACCATTTGCAGGTACGCTATGCATATCTAAGTTTTGTATGTAGATGTCTAGTTCTTGATATTCATTTATTAATATTTGATATTGGAATGATCAAATACTAAGAATGTACACAATATGTGTAATCATTCAATGAATAAATAAGATGTGTAGCACTTTGCAAATCTAAACTCTAAAAGAATTCATCTAAATTTTGAGACAGTTCATAAAATTTCTAGAATAGATCTTCATAGTTCTAGTCTTTATTGGATAGATTGTTCCAATTAGTATAAAAAAAGTTAAACTTTGGATTGTCTTGAATTTGAGAGAATTTGTAAGTAGCTCTAAGGGTTATGAGTTTGAAATGTATATATTTCTTTGGTTGCATTGATATATATCAAAGTAGAAAACATTCAAAATCTCTATTTTTAATAATGAAATGATGGTTAATTAATTCCACGAGGATTGGTTTTATGGATATCATGGTTGCCAATTAGGAAAATATCTATTTCATGAAGTTCTCTTCTAAATGCATTTTACAAAGTTTCAAGAACAAATAGAAGCATCATTTCTTTACACCTTCCATCTTAGAACATTCTCACTCCTTGCATTGATCTTTTTCAATGTTGTGTCCATATTATAAGAATTTTACATATTTCAATATCATGTTCCAAAATGGATTATAAACTATTTTCCTATTGAATTTGGATCATTCAACTTCTACCTCTTATTCTAATCATTCTAGTGTTTAGCACGTGTTGAAGTATGTACATCTATTTTACATTGATTTTCGAAGACAAGACTTCACCTTTGAAAAGGATTAAAAAAATTGGGGCTTCAAGTTCAAACCTTTTTATGAATGGATTTTTCCACTCTAGTCCTCTCAATTGCAATACATTACCTCTCATGTTTTCAAAAGGATCCTATATATTGTCAAATTTATAGAATCTTGAAGATGTTGAAATGTTTGGAAAATGATGGATATAATATCATTTTGGTCCTCAAAATGCATGTGGGCTCAATGTTATAATTGAATGGCATCAATTTCAACTCCTCAATTTATGATCCTAAAATTGAAATCAAAATGCGAGGGGTGACCAAAATTGGCTTGTGTATAGGTAAAACACAATTGCAACTCTCTATGAAGAGGTTGAAGGAATTTCAACCAAAAGATGAAGTCCAAAACACTTCAAGAATTCGAAACAAAATGCGAAGGGTATTAAAAAGGCCAAAACGTCCAATGGTGCCAAAAGAAGACATGCCCCTTGAACGTACACAAGGCATTGAAGTGGACAATGTGCTTTGTGATGACATTTGCATCTCCATTTGGGACATGGCTGGTCAAACTGACTATCACTCTTTCCACAAGCTAGTGATGCCCAATTTCTCCGCTGATGGAAGTTGTTCAATCTTTTTGTTGATGTGTGATCCAATGGAAAGATTGGATCCCTCCAAAACACGAAGCCTAACAAGCGTTAAAGAAGAACTTGAATCTTGGTTGCGATTTATTGCTTCCAATACAAGGCGATCCAATGCATGCCACCCACATGTATCAATAGTCATGACACACTTTGACTATTGGAAGAATGAGGGTTGATTTGCAACACGCATTGAAGAAGAGGTCATAAATTTGAAAGTTCAATTCCAAGAGGTCCTTGAGTTTGATGACCACTAGGTTGTATTCAAGGCGGATGGTAGGGATATCTCTCATGCATGCAAGGTATTTGATTTCATCAAATCTCACTTGAAGCAATTGTTGGAGAGATTGCCAAAAACCATCACTGCATGTGAAGAAGTGCAAAGTCTTGTAGTGCAATGGAATGCAAACAAATCAAACCCATTGTTGTTGAAGTGGGATGAGTTTTGTGAAAGCATGTGCAAGGACGTGAAAGACTTCAATAATGCAAACCATGAGCTTGCAGAAAGAAGGAAGGAGTTTGTAGCTATATCATTGAGTGAAGGAGGCCACATCATCTACAATGAAAAAGAAGGAGTTGTCATTACAAATCCCCATTGGTTTTGTCACGATATCATGGGACAACTCCTACACCAATGTTCAAAGGAGGTTTATCAATTGGACATGGTTTTGTGCAATGGGGTCATATCCATTGACCATGTGAAGCAATTCATGTTGGATCTTATTCCAAAGGAAGGTGAAATTGACAAGAAGTTGGATGACATCTTGGACATGATGAAAAAACTCCATATATGTTACAAGCAAGATGAGAATCACATCCTCATACCATCGACTTTAAGAGACACCAATGAAAGATTGAATTGGTGTGAACTTGATGGACCAACAAGCTTCAAGTATGTTGGGAGAAGATTGGCTTGCCAAGATGGACTAAAGACAATGTTGACTGCTGGATTTTTTACACGGCTTCAGGTGTTGATTTGAATTTTCTCTATGAAAAAATTAGAAGTAGAAGAAATCTTTGTTTGCCCAAACAAAATCTACATGATGTGTTTTTTGAGTCAAACCCAAAATCTGTGTTTTTTTGCTTCTGTCATTGTAGATTTTGCATTTACCTCAACCAACACGTCATGTAAATTTTGTTGAGGCAAACCCAAATTTCTTCTAGTAATGTGTCCAGTATTTCATGTTTATTCAAATTGATGGTATTAGTATTTTCCATCTCTGAATAGTCCATACCCCATGTTATTGGAGTTCGAATCCATTTGAACATAATAAAACAAAACAATTATTGATGCTCTTACAAAAATTGTATGCAACAATTTTTTATGTTCAATTGATGCAACAATTTTTGCTTTTTTCTTTGAAAAGAATTCTTCATTTTTTTCTTATATGCTATTTTATTTAAATGTCAATCTCTACATATATGGAGCAAATGAAATAGGATTTTACAGTGCCTCTAGTCTCTTCTAAATGCAATTCCTTTGTTGATGTGTTATCTATAGGTTTCTCTCTTCCAAACACTCCAAAGCAACAATGACCAATGTACGTACAAGGTATTCCGAGATATCATCAAGTTCATCACCCAAGGCATTGAAGTGATTCTTCAATTCAACCATGATGATATTGATATCCTTGCACGTTCTAGGCAATCTGAAAACAATATGTTGGTCTTTCTTGAAATTCATATTTTCAACCACATTAAACTTCTTCAAGAAGATTCCACATTGGGTTGTCCTAGAGTACACCTTACAGAGTACATTCTACGACCTGAGTGTGTCAAGAAGTTGCTTAGTCCACTAGCCCGCAAAACTCAAATTGTTCATGTGAAGGACTTAGAAGTGGAGGTTATGATACATGGTGTAGATGCTAAACATAGTTGGGGGGCATGTGAAGGCTTGGACCCTAGCTACCACACTGTGAAAACTTTATTGGGAGATGTGGCATACCACAATCTCCTAGTAAAAAGGACACATCAGCTAGAAGAATATGACAAGAAAATCCAATCTTTGGATTCTTCATTTCAAAAAGATCTTCCATTGAATGAGGAGAAGAATGGTGATGTATCGACCATTATACGTTGGCAAATGCCTTGGAATCGTGTACATGTAGCTTTGGATGTGACATTGAAGAATATGGAAGGCAACATCACTAGAATGCAAAAGCAACATCATGAACAAATCATGTCCAAATTGGATAATGTGGTAGAAATGATACAAAGTTTGGAATTTGGCATCAAGGATATGCAAAAGGAATTATTGCACAAAGTGTGTTCAAGGATCGATGATTTGATGGCATTCTCCGTAGAGATGAAAAGCTCACAAATTCCCAAAGTAGCATATCTTAGTGAAATTGGAAACCGCAAGCTCTTGATGCAACTTGTGCCTGGATGGGATAGAATCAAACTTCACCTCATGTGTGAAAGTATACATAGATTCCACCAAGTTGCAAACCAAGAAGGTTGCATGGTCAACTTTGGAACGAAGGACACAAGAAGATTTCTTGCAATGATAGAATATGGATTGAAGATAGTCACCATATTGACCAAGATTGGTGCACACGTTGTTTGTGGGATGGGTGCAATGGTGCCTGATTTTAGTGATGGTTTGAACTTTGCAGCCTTGATTCTTGACACGCCTGGTTTCTTGGACTATCCAATTCCTACATCAACTTTCGAGTCACTATCGGGAGAAGCAAGGAATGTTTCGAGGCTCTCAATGGATGACACATCCGAAGCACAAAGGTAGTTGAGAACCTTTTTGGAGCCAAAATGTCGAAATAGGAAGGAATTCTACGAAAATTTCAAGTTGACAAAGGTTAAGTTTAGGTGCTCATTAAGAGGATCAATTGCTTGGATATGTGATAAATGCCTTTCCAAGCATGATGATGAAATTGATGTGTTGAATTAAACATGTTACTTGGTGAAGATCTACGGATCGTTTTAGAATATGATGAAGGCAATGATGTTATCTTCACCAAGTAGGTGACAACGGTCCTAGTATGTGATAAGACCTTGTTGTATTGAAATAGTATTTTTATTTAGTATCCAACTTTGGAAACGATCATTTTTGATTTCATGAGAAAGCAAGTGAACTACATTGATGGAAGATGTTTTTTTGCTTTTAGATTACAATCTTAGTTCCTTTAGGATTAGATGCTTAGCAACCAACCTTTATATTTTATAAAATATTGACAAATAAATTATCTATTTTGGAAAAAATATTTTCTATTAAACAAGCTTTATTTTATACACATATTTATTAGAAAATTGAGTGAAGTCTTGGTTTGTTAAGTTTTGTTTAATCATTTGATTCCAAGGCATTTTGTCAATTTTGCAAACATGATACGTTCGTAGAGATGCAATTTGCATGTCTTGAAATGTGATACTTTTGAAGTATTGACATTGCTACGTGTTAAAATTCACACAATAATTATCAACCATTCATTTCATTCATTATCATACATTTGATGTTGTTGATGTTGGTTGTAATTCACAAGTCAAGGTCAATGGTTAGCTTGGAATATCACTTTCTGGACACACCAATCAGGTGATTATTGTTCAAAACCTCCAAAGTTTGTCTAATTTGTTTATTTTGATCAATTAAGAAGTCCCTAAAATGAAAAGAAAAAATTCATCCACCTCAATAGGATCAAAATGTATATTCCTAATGGGTTTTGTTTTTTAAATTTGAAGTTTTTGGATCTATTCATAAATGTGAGAGAAAAAGCTAAAATTTGGGGATTTGCAGGGATCACAATGGACAATTTATTAAATTTTTATTGATAAAATTAATTATTTTATGTATTGGATCACTAAATATATTCCAAATGTTTGTTAATGAGGATTTTATGTGCATTAGACAAAACTTACTTTTTCAACTAAAAAATCCATTAAAAATTCATAAAATTCTTTATTCAGGATGAATTTGTTTTCTTGATACATTATCAAACTAGGTAGTTAAAACCACATTTTGTGAAATCATACTTTATCATATTTAAATGATGAAGTTGTTTGTCACAGGGGAGTGGACTAACATTGTAGTTTAGACAACTTTTTTCAGTACCCCAAGCTAACCATTGTCTTGAAACAAATTTATATTTAGTCCTACACATTTCCACAATCCTTGTGAAACTATCAAACTCTCTAGTTCTAGTGTCAATCTAAAGTTCTATATTTCCATGAGATTAGTGTGGAACTCCAAAGGATAGTATAACCTTGGTGAACTAAGATTTCAATTAATATTTTTGACTAAAATCTTAAACATGGAGCAATGATTTTTTCCGAACGATTTTACTATTGAAATAAATTTTATTTCATTCTAGAAATATATTGCAATTCAAAAACAATAAGTGATTCTCTTTTTATCTGTTATAGATTACAATCCATAAATTGAATAGCATTATCAAGGTTTTGACAACTTCGACATTATACTTTTACCAAAAAAACAAGTATAGCAACTAGTTTAATGTAAATTTTTGAACTTTATGAAACAACTTTCTATATGTAATTGAAAATCACCAGTGAGTATGTGCACACACAAATATACATACATTGCATCAAATGATGATGACAATATCTCCAAATTGAAGATTCAAAGTCCCATTCAAAGACTATCTCAGTTTCATGGTAGGCAACCCATTCATGATGTGTACCATTCTAGCAACGTAGGGTGGAGTAATTTCGATTAGGAGGTGATTAATAGTGATTATTGATGGCACAATTTCTAGCAAAGTTGTGGCACATTATGATTGGCTACAAGACTCTCAATATTGCATTGAACCCTTTTGGGATTTTGTAACCACCCCTTTGTCGGACATAGGAAGGTCTATATGATTAATATGGATGGAACATAATCTTCAACTAAAAAGTTCATGGTAATGATGTTTTGAGAAATAAAATCTGAAAAATTATAGAAACCTTATGAACTCTATCTTTGCGCATGGGAAAAACTCCCCATTGTTGTAACCTCCCCTGCAAATATATGTATCTGCTTAAGTGGTCAAAATTGGATTGCCTCCCTTCGTCTTTTTAAAATTTGTGAATTAATCATTAGACATTCAATATGATGCATTTTAGTTTTTTATCCCTTTAAAGACTAGGCATAGTCCAAATGTCAATATTCTTGAAGATTTATCATAAATGCAAATTACAAGAAGAATTTAAAGATGATATTTAAATAAAAGTTCTAAAATATGATGCATACCCATATGGTTGGTTCTATCACTAGACTAATCAATAAATTTTATAAAGTATTGAAACCAATAATTGAAAATTCTTTCAAAAATTCATTTCTAGATTGAATGTGTGCAATTTTTTGAAGAATTGTTTTCCTTAAACCCTCAAGGAATTCAGTGTATCTAGGCCCCAAACTACTTCAAAGTACTCAAACCCAAAGCAAGGCTAAAATCTTCATCTACACTTATTCATTAACAAATCCAACCGTAAGGTCCTTTTGTTTACTTGTTAGAGTAAACCTTCCTAAAATTTCAGAATAAAAAACCTTACGAATTGCAAAATCATGACACTTGGATTTCTAAAAAAATATATTTTCAACTCTTCCCAAATGGTTAGGTTTCATCTTTCAAACTTTTTACACAAAAATGTGTATATCCTACAACTTGTTACTCTCCACAATATGTTGGAGAAATAAGTTGGAAATACATATGAAAAATTTCAACAAAAGAATTTTCATATTCGTTCTTGAAATTTTTTTGAGTAATAAGTAGAAAGAAGTAGAGTATGATTCAAAATACTAAATTTTTAACAATTTAGTCATGGAATTGAAAATTTTCAATTCCATTGACTATAATGTTATATTAAACAATCTACATCCAATGAATTTATTTTCTTCAAAAGTATTAAAAATGGAGTCAAATAAAGGACTTCAAAGTTTATTTTAGAGTAGAGATTCTATAAGTGCCCACAACCTAAAACTCTTCATAATTTTCATCTTGTCAATCAAAATGGAATGATTCAGTGTTTTTCATGTATATATAGATCTACAAAACCAAGTTCAAATTTTTGTTTCTTAAAGAAGTCATTTTTTTAGTTGTTTGGGCAGCAATGAGAACTCTATATTGCACAATAACTTTTTAATTATACAATCCAAAGTTATGAAAATTGTGTTCCTTAAAGCTACTCCTTGTCTCCTTGACCACATGTTGTGTAAAAATTTCAAAGAAAATAAATGAAAATTCCGTTTGCAGTGAGCTGCCCTAATTTTCAAATCACAATGTTGCCAAAAAACACAATTTGGTCCTTTAGGGGTTAAATCCAACCTACAACGTTCTAATTATTCAAATTGTAATTTTTGAAGATTTTTGTATTACGAATTTGTGCCAGTATTTTTTGACATATTACGGCCTTCATGCCCTTGTAAACTGTCGAATACTTGTGACCCTCCGTACGTCCCAGGCCTGCACAGCAGTAATAAATAAAGTGTTCACGATTCTGTAGATTGGAAAAAAATTGTGAAGTACAGCAGAGTAAGCTTCCCCTTATCATATCTTTTTTGTCCAAAAGCATTGTCAAAAGCAATGGCACTTAACTTATCCAAATTAACCCCTCACCGCCTGAAGTCCAAACATGTGTAAGAGCTGACTTGCTTTTCAAGTCCTATAAGTCTAAATCTCAGTGAGTTATGAAAATCTCAACCGTACAATATTGTAGTGTGCATGTTGTAGATGGTGTGGAAAAAATTTGGGGTCATTTGACCGTATAGATTGAAAGATTATAATGTTTTAGTGTTGAAAAAAGATGCTGAAATTTTCTTAAAAACACATTTGGAGGTGAAATTCGATTTCTAAACCTACTCAAATGAAAACATATTGAACTGAAAAGTGATTCAAACCAATAGACAAACACTATGGTGAAAAAAAATCTCATTCAATTGACTCATTGTGTCTGCAAAATTGTTTTGAAATGTCAAAAAACAGTGAAAAAAGTAGCAAAAAATCACATCTATGGCTGAACCTCCCTCTACTAAAATGCTTCTCAGTCACTCATAACCTCTTGGATTCATATGAAATTTTAACCACACAAACTAGACTGGTATCCGCAACTTTTACAACAAAAATTATTGAAAACGGACCATGTATGAAGATGTTATAAGCCGCCGAAGTTCATTGTAATGCAAAAATGTCTGGATTTTGAACTTCGAATTGCTCCCAAACATTCAAAACAACTTGGATTGACATGAAAGTTTTACCACAATAACTAGGCTTTATTGGGAACAAAACCCAACAATTTTTTTTATTGAAAACAAACATTTGATGAGAAAGATACAAACCCCCGAAGTTGCAGCCATTAGAATGCAGTGAGGTGAACTCAAATTGAACATGTGAACTTCGAATGGCTCTCAAGAACTCAGTACATCTTGGATTAATCTGAAAATTTTACCACTCAAAATAGACTAATATGCACAACTTTTTCAACAAGTTTTATTGAAGTCGGACGTTGGATGCAAAAGTTATAGCACTTTGAATTTTACTGCCAGACTATGAGAGGACACTTTTCGTCCCCTCCGGCGGTGAGGGGTTAAGCTTATATGAGTTGTTGTATCCTGGCAAGTGGAAAGAAGAAAGTTGCCAAAAAGATGGATGGAAGAAGACAGAGTTTAAACCGTCATCGCCCAAGGGGATGAAAAGTGTCCTTACAGTGTCTGGTAGTCAAATTCAAAGTATTGTTACTTTTGCATTCAATGTCAGAATTTGATAAAAACTTGTTGAAAAAGTTGCGCATATTAATCTAGTTTCACTGGTAAAATTTTCAGATCAATCCAAGAGGTACTAAGTTTTTGAAAGCCCTTCAAAGTTCACATGTTCAATTTGAGTTCACCACATTGCATTCTGATGGCTGCAACTTCCCGGGCTTGTCACTTTTTCATAAAATGTTTTTCTTCAATACAATTTGTTGGATTTTTTTCCTCTTGAGGTTTCGTTATTGTGGTAAGATTTTCATGACAATCCAAGTTGTTTTGAATGTTTGGGAGCAATTCGAAGTTCAAAATCCAAACATTTTTGCATTACAGTGAACTTCCGTTGCTTATAACTTCTTCATACGTGGTCCTTTTTCAATAATATCTACTGGAAAAGTTTTACATACTAGTCTAGTTTGTGTGGTTAAAATTTCATATCAATCCAAGAGGTAATAATGATTGAGAAGCATTTTACTAGAGGGAGGTTCAGCCATAGATGTCATTTTTTGCTACTTTTTTCACTGTAATTTGACATTTCAAAACAATTTTGCAAACAAAATGAGTCAATTGAATGATATTTTTTTTCACCATAGTGTTTGTCTTTTGGTTTTGAATCACTTTTTAGTTTAAAGTTTTTCATTTGAGTAAGTTTAGAAATTGAATTTCACCTCCAAATGTGTTTTTAAGAAAATTTCAACATCTTTTTTCAACACTAAAACATTATAATCGTTCAATCTATATGGTCAAATGACCCCAAATTTGTTCGACCCCATCTACAACATGCACACTAAAAGATTGTAAAGTTGAGATTTTCATACTTTACTAAAATTTAGACTTATAGCACTTGAAAAGCAAGGATGCTTTTACACATGTTTGGACTTCAAGCGATGAGGGGTTAAGTTGTACAGGATGTTAAATCCTGCATTCAAACTAGGCCCTGCAAGATAATTTTGTGGGTTATCTGAGGATAAAAGTAAAAATTGCCCCCTATTTTGAGCCATGTCGAGGGTATGTTTTAGACCTCACGTGGCTAATTTGGGGTCTCTGATAGCAAATATGAATTCAAAATTTGCAAATAAAATAATGTGCAAAAAATAAAAAATTCCTGCACTTTCCCGAAGGTAAATTTGCCCCTACGGAGCCCAGTTTGAATGGAGGATTTAACATCCTCCTTAAGGTACAACCCCAACACTTGCAACATATGCTTAATGTTGAACGAAACTTTTGCTTTAGATGTCCTATAAGGTGGACCTACCCAATTCCATCTGCATCCTAATTCCGTCACTCTATAATTGGCCCCAATTCCGCCCGTTTAAGCATCTAAATCTGTCCAGAAATTAATCAAATCTGCTCCAGATTTTCACAAACTGAGAGAATTAATGTCATTTAGGGTGTCGTGTCACTCCTTTATTGGTCAATTTCCAAATGCTAATAGATATATGAAATGGCGGTTTTAGGTTGTTTCTAGGACATTTATGACTCTAGTCTACAAACGGTTTTGTCATTTCAGGGCAGACCACTTCAGAAATTCATAGAAATTACAATTTTGATCAGAAAATTATAATTCCACTTGGGTTCGACTCATGAAACAAGCACACATCTATGAAAAATATTTGACCTTCTTGGAAATGGCCCCAACATAGTCAGATTGCATATCAGGGTGGTCATAGACTTGTCTACCTTAACACACACCATCAATGTTTGCAACACATCACAAGTGCACCACTGAATGACTCTTGCAGTGCAACCAAGAAATACAATATATCACAGGGATTGGAATGAAGATTCTGGAATTCTTCTGCAATTTCATTTGTTAAGAAAAGAAAAGAATTTTTTTTTTTTTTAAATCCAAGAAAATCCAATATCAAACGAAATTGAGTATGGATTTTAAACTTTTTCATTTAAACAACCATACCATAAGCATCAATTGTCAAAGTCCAAAAGTAGATAATTATGTGAAAGTTCCAATATACCACATATTACTATAGAAGTTTGAAGAAAAAATTAGGTGTGATTTTGAAAGAAATTGAATTTCAATGTTGGCTAGATGTCTAAAGCTTTAGTTGGTTTTGGTGTCATAATTTGGAAAAACTTTATATTTTGTCAATTTTTTCTTAGAACTCTATTCTAAAAACTTATTGTGCCATGGCATGTTGGTATACACGAGATGTAGAATATGTGTACTCTGCATTATCAAAGAGAAAGAAAATCAAATTATGGGATATTGTACAAGGCATGGCAAATGTGAAACCCTCATCTGGGTGAGTGTTTTTGTGTGGACAATCATTTGTAGGTATGCTATGCATTTCTAAGTTTTGTATTTAGATGTCTAGTTCTTGATATTCATTTATTAATATTGGATATTGGAATGATCAAATACTAAGAATGAACACAATATGTATAATAATTCAATGAATAAATAAGATGTGTAGCACTTTGCAACTTTGCAAATCTAAATTCTAAGAGAATTCTTGTAAATTTTGAGATAGTTCATAAAGTTTCTAGAGTAGATCTTTGTAGTTTTAGGGTTTATTGGATGGATTGTTCCAATTAATATAATAAAAGTTAAACTTTTGGTTGTTTGGAATTTAAGAGACTTTGTGAGTAGCTCTTGGATTTATGAATTTTAAATGTATATATTTCTTTGGTTGCATTGATATATATCAAAGTAGAAAACTTTGGAATTCTTTATTTTTAATAATGAATTGATGGTTAATTAGTTCCACGAGCATTGGTTTCATGGATATCATGGTTGCCAATTAGGAAAATATCCATTTCATGAAGTTGTCTTCTAAATGCATTTTACAAAGTTTCAAGAACAAATAGAAGCATCTTTTTTATACACCTTACATCTTAGAACATTCTCACTCCTTGCATTGATCTTTTTTAGTATCGCAGACAGTGTTGTGTCAATATCATGACAATTTTACATATTTCAATATCTTGTTCCAAAATGGAATATAAAGCATTTTCCTATTGAATTTGGATCATTGAACTTCCACCTCTTATTTTAATCATTCTAGTATTTAGCACATGATGAGGGATGCACATATATTTTACATTAATTTTTGAAGACAAGACTTCACCTTTGAAAAGGATTAAAAAAAATTGGCTTTGGATTCAAGCCTTTTTATGAATGGATTTTTCCACTCTAATCCTCTCGAATGGAATATATTACCTCTCATGATGTCCAAAGGATCCTATATACAGTCAAATTTATGGAGTCTTGAAGATGTTGAAATATTTGGAAAATCATTGATATAATATCATTTTGGTCCTCAAAATGCATGTGGGCTCCATGTGGTAATTGAATGGCATCAATTTCATCTACTCAATTTATGATCCTAAGATTGAAATCAAAATACAAGGGTTGACCCAAATTGGCTTGTGTATAGGTAAAACACAATTGCGACTCTCTATGAAGAAGTTGAAGGAATTCCAACCAAAAGATGAAGTCCAAAACACTCCAAGAATTGGAAACAAAATGCGAAGGGTATTAAAAAGGCCAAAACATCCAATGGTGCCAAAAGAAGACATGCCCCTTGAACGGACGCAAGGCATTGAAGTGGACAATGTGCTTTATGATGACATTCACATCTCCATTTGGGACATGGCTGGTCAAACCGACTATCACTCTTTTCATGAGCTAGTGATGCCGAATTTCTCCGCTCATGGAAGTTGTTCAATCTTTTTGTTGATGTGTGATCCAATGGAACGATTGGATCCCTCCAAAAGACAAAGCCTAACAAGCATTAAAGAAGAACTTGAATCTTGGTTGCGATTTATTGCTTCCAATACAAGGTGATCCAATTCATACCGCCCACATGTATCAATAGTCATGACACACTTTGACTATTGGAAGAATGAGGGTTGATTTGCAGCACGCATCGAAGATGAAGTCATAAAGTTGAAAGATCAATTCCAAGAGGTCCTCAAGTTTGATGATGACAATATCATATTCAAGGTGGATGGTAGAAACATCCCCGATGCAAGCAAGGTGTTTGATTTCATCAAATCTCACTTGAAGCAATTGTTGGAGAGACTACCCCAAACCATAAGTGCATGTGAAGAAGTGCAACGTTTTGTAGCGCAATGGAATGAAGACAAATCAAACCCATTGTTGAAGTGGGATGAGTTTTGTGAATCCATGTGTAAGGATGTGGAAGACTTCAATAATGCAAACCATGAGCTTGCTAAAAGAAGGAAGGAGTTTGTAGCAATATCATTGAGTGAAGGGGGCCACATCATCTACAATGAAAAAGAAGGAGTTGTCATTACAAATCCCCATTGGTTTTGTCACGATATCATGGGACAACTCCTACACCAATGTTCAAAGGAGGTTTATCAATTGGACATGGTTTTGTGCAATGGGGTCATATCCATTGACCATGTGAAGCAATTCATGTTGGATCTTATTCCAAAGGAAGGTGAAATTGACAAGAAGTTGGATGACATCTTGGACATGATGAAAAAACTCCATATATGTTACAAGCAAGATGAGAATCACATCCTCATACCATCGACTTTAAGAGACACCAATGAAAGATTGAGTTGGTGTGAACTTGATGGACCAACAAGCTTCAAGTATGTTGGGAGAAGATTGGTTTGCCAAGATGGACTAAAGACAATGTTGACTGCTGGATTTTTTACACGGCTTGAGGTGATGATTTGAATTTTCACTCTGAAATAATATGCAATAGAAGAAATCTTTGTTTGCCCCAACAAAAACTACATGACATGTTTTTTGAGGCAAACACAAAATCATCATTTTTTTGCATTTTTCATTGCAGATTTTGCGTTTGCCTCAACAAACATGTCATGTAAATTTTGTTGAGGCCAACTCAAATTTCTTCTAGTGATGTGTCCAATGTTTCATGTTTATTCAAATTGATGGTGTTGGTATTTTCCATCTCTGAATAGTCCATACCCCATGTTATTGGAATTCAAATCCATTCTCTGGAAGAAAACTACATTTTACTTGTTAAAAACTACATTTTACTTGTCAAATTTGTGTTTTGCTTGATAGAAAATGTGTTCTACTCAACAGAGAAGTATGGGCTAGATTTTGTTGAGTTCTCCCTTCATAATGCAAAAATCTACATTTCAACATTTCAACATAGAATTTGACAAGTAAAACACAAAATTTTGGGTTAAATGCAAAATTTTGGGTTACGACGGGAGACCTCAACAAAATCAGGCCTATACTTTTCTATTGAGTAAGACGTAGTTTTCTTCTAGTGATTTGAATATAATAAAAGAAAACAATTGTTGATGGTCTTACAAAAATTGTATGCCACAATTTTTGATGTTAAATTGATGCAATAATTTTTCCTTTTTGAGTTTGAAAAGAATTGTTCATTTTATTCTTATAAGCTATTTTATTTGAATGTCAACCTCTAAATATATGGATTAAATGGAATGGGATTTTACAATGCTTCTAGTCTCTTCTAAATGTAATTCATTTGTTGATGTTTTGTCTATAGGTTTCTTTCTTCCAAACACTCCAAAGCAACAATGACCAACATACGTACAAGGTATTTCGAGATGTTATCAAGTTCATCACCCAAGGTATTGAAGTGATTCTTCAATTCAACCATGGCGATATTGACATCCTTGCATGCTCCAATCAATCTCAAAACAATATGTTGGTCTTTCTTGAAATTCATATTATCGACCACATTAAACACATTCAAGAAGATTCCACATTGGATTGTCTTGGAGTATGCCTTATAGAGTATATTTTGCAACCTGAGTGTGTCAAGAAGTTGCTTAGTCCAATGGCCCGCAAAACTCAAGTTGTTCATGTGAAAGGCTTAGAAGTGGAGGTTATAAAATACGGTGTAGATGCCAATTATACTTGGGGGGGCATGTGAAGGCTTGGACCCTAGCTACCACTTGGTGAAAACTTTATTGGGAGATGTGGCATACCACAATCTCTTGGTAAAAAGGACACGTGCTCTACAAAATTATCACAAGAAAATCCAATCTTTGGATTCTTCAACTCAAAATAATCCTCCTTTTAACAACCACAAGAATGGTGATGTATCAACCACTATATGTTGGCCTTGGAATTGTGTATTTGGGATTTTGGATGTGACATTGAAGAACATGGAAGGCAACATCATTAGAGTGCAGCAACATCATCATGAAGAAATCATGTCCAAATTGGATACTGTGGTAGATTTGATATAAAGTTTGGAACTTGGCATCAAAGATATGCAAAAGGAATTATTGCACAAAGTTTGTTCAAGGATGGATGATTTGATGGCATTCTCCATGGAAATGAAAAGCTCACAAATTCCCAAGGTGGCATATCTTAGTGAAGTTGAGAACTGCAAGCTTTTGATGCGATTTGTGCTTGGTTTGGATAGAAGCAAACTTCACCTCATGTGTGAAAGTAAACATGGATTCCACCAAGTTACAAACCAAGAAGGTTGTGTGGTTTATTTTGGAACAGAGGATACAAGGAGATTTCTTGCGATGATAGCATATAGATTGAAGATAGTCACCATATTGATGAAGATTGGTGCACATACAATTTGTGGGATAGGTGCAATGGTGCTTGATTTTAGTGATGGTTTGAACTTTGTTGCCTTGATTCTTGACACACCTGGTTTCTTAGACTATCAAATCCTGACAAGAACTTTGGAGTCACTACCACCAAAAGCAAGGAATGTTTCGAGGCTCTCGATGGATGACACATCTGAAGCACAAAGGTGGTTGAGAACCTTTTTGGAGCCAAAATGTCTAAATAGGAAGGAATTCTATGAAAAATTTAAATTGACAAAGGTGAAGTTTAGATTCTCATCAAGAGGATCATTTGCTTGGATATGTAATAAATGCCTTTCCAAGCATGATGATGAAATTGATGTATTGAAGTAAAAGTGTTACTTGGTGAAGATGTAGGGATAGTTTTAGAATATGATGAGGTTGATGATTTTGACATCACTGAGTGGGTGAATTTGGATGTAGTAAATGGGAGACAACTTTTGTTTTGTCAAATAGCATTTGTCATTAGTATCAAGTTTTATAATCAAGTAATTGTAGACTTCAACAAAAACAAAGTGAACTACTAATACAATGGAAGATGTTTTTTTCATTTTGATTATTGTCTTAGCTTTTATAAGATCACAAGTTAGAAAGCACCCTTGTTTTATAGGATATTAGTGAATAAACAAACTATCTTGGACAAAAGATTTCATCTTCCATTAAATAGGTCTCTATAGATAAACCACTATAAGAAAACAATGTCTGAATCAACCCCTCCTAATCTTCTAAGAGTGTTTGAATTGACAAATAAATGTCCGAAATGACAGAAAATTGACAAAATATTGTCCGAATCAACCCCTCCTAATCTACTAGTAGTGTCCAAATTGACACTGCTCCTTTGTAGTGAACATACATGGACTATAAAGCAAAGGCCTTGTTTCTATTGAGTTTTATATAAAGACTTGATTCTAAGGCAATTTGTTGTTTTTGCAAATATGGTGCATTGATGGAGATGCAATTCATGTCTTGAAGTGGGATACTTTTGACATATCTTTGAAGTGCTTAAATTGCTATGTGTCTAAAATAGAACCTTAATATTATGAAAATTATTGAAATTATGCATATATATTCTTGATTATAAATGTGAAATGGTTGATGCTGGTTGTAATTCATAGGCCAACAAAATTAAAATATGCCTATACAAACATCCAACATCCTTGAAAAATTATAGGACTGTCTAGTTCTAGTATCATACCAAATTTCTATATCTACATGAGATTAATATGGAGTTTTGATAGATAATATAATCTAGGTGACAAATCTAGGATTTCAAATAATATTTTCAACAAGAATCTTAGACATAGAGTGATGATTTTTCCCAAATGATTGTACCATGAATATGTAAATTACATTTGATTCTAGAAATATGCTATAATTCAAAAATAATTCATGGTTTCTTTCTTTGAACATATTCTATTACCTTCCATAAATTGAATGGCATTATTAAGGTTATCTTCACTTCAACATTGTACTTTTAACAAAAAGAAACAAGTGAAGCAATTAGTTTTATGTAGGTTTTTTATTCCTATAAGCAATGGATCCTTAGGTTTTCCAACTCCATGAAATGACTTTATATAGGTTACCATAAGTCAAAGATCTATTATAAACTTCAAGTTGAAAGATGAATTTAACCCCTCACCGCCCATAGCCAGATAGGTGGATGTGGGTGCTTTTAAGATGCTGCGGAAAACAATGTCGATTAGGGGAGATTGGGGGTGCCCCTGTTAGAAGTCACCGGGTGGATTGGAAGTAGCTAGCCTTGCTAGTCTCTCGAGACGATGTGTTCGATTGACATTTGGTTGGTTGGATTTTTGGCATTTTGCAAACAAAGTGTAGAGAAAAAAACAAAACATGCGGGTTTTCATCATGTGCACAGTGCTTCAAGGTCTCTAGCATGCGCCTCATTGATCCAAAGTGCCTAAAAATTCATGCCTACCTTCGCAATGCACTCTAGAATTACTTCCCCAAATTTGGCGGAGAATGATGCATCATACCAACAACTAGATGGAAGGCAAATCGAGGTGCACAAGCCAAAAATGATGATTTCACCAAAAAATCCCAAGATGATGACCGGGCGTGCAGGTTCCGGCATATTGCACCCCCTTCAATGTGCAGCAGGATCCAATGTGCAATGGTCCTGGATTGGCAAATGCCGGTTAGTTCCACCCAATTGCCATATCTGAATTTAGACATGCACGCAATGGAAGCGTTGAAACTCGACACATCTTCAAGCTAAACCACCGAGAATGGTGTGGTCGTATTCACACCTCAACCCTAAATCGCCCCAATCAAGCAGAAGGCTGAATTTTTTGTTGTGCGTCATGTGGTGGGCCTTTTACCAATTCCCTAAAGACCATTTTGGTCCCCTCGAGTGGTCAAGGATTAATGATGATTTTAAAATAGAATTTGTAAAATATGATTCATATCCATATGATTGGTTCTATCATTAAACCAACAAAGAAATTTTATGACAAATTGAAACCAATAATTGAAAATTCATTCAAAAATTCATTCTAGAATCAACATGTGTAATATTTAATTAGAAGACTTTATTTCTTTAGATATAACCTACTTAGTTCTAATTATTCAAATTGTGAGTTTCTAAAAAAATATTTTGTTTATAGATTTGGCAAGTTGTTTTTGTCAGTCCATATTTTGAACTAAAAAAATTATCTTTGAGGTAAAACATACCTAAAGCCCTAGAGCTACACAATAATTATGAACAAAAATTCTAAAAATCTATATTGTACAAATGAAAAAGTATTGTATAAACTAAAACAAAAATCCACAAAAATTTTACATTAATTATATAGAACATCATGGTGCAAAATCCTTCCCAAGCCATTCTAAAATTAAAAATCAACACTCCATGCACTAGAAGAAAACCTTGTTGAAGTCAACACATTCTACATGATGTTTTTTGTTTTTTGTAACAAAACATGTTAGATTCAACACAATTTTGTATTTTGCTATAGGAAATAGGAAACGTCACGTAGAATGTGTTGACTTCAATAAGGTTTTCTTCTAGAGATGGTATTTGATCCTGAAGTTCAAGATGTAATAAAACATGGAATTTTAGGAATTTTTCAAAACTTTAAATTGGACTATAAGCTAGGCTTGATAAAACTTCATTTCATTTCTTGGGTTTGAACTCAAAAAAAGCCTTTTATGGCTTAATACATTCAAATAAGGAGAAAGGAGCAAAAGTTGCCAAAATACACTAGATATATCATATATGGTTGTCCATAGATAACCCATTATATTATGTAGGAAAGTCTTAAATTATCTCAAGAAAGAAAAATCTCATACCATTTATTGAAAATGAATTCAAATAATTCTTCCAAAAATATTTGGATGAAAAATTATTATTTTTCCATCCATTTAGGCTCCTTCAAATGATCCAAAGGAATCTAGTCAGATGTTTTAGAGTTAACCAATTAACCCTTCTTATTTGAGGTGATTTGAGAATGTTTTGTAAGGTCTCCAAATCACAAAGAATTAGAAATTCAATAGAATATTGGAATAAAGTTGGCGGTAGATGTCAATTTTTTTGGTAGAGAATCATTTTGTAAAGATAGATTTAGAAAATATAATTCCTTGTAGAAGATAATGGCATTTATACAAGACAATGTGAGGTTGTCATTGTAAAATACTTAGAAAGAGGTAGGAAAGATGGTAGAAGTGTGTGCCTCCATATTTTGATGTGTATA
Source organism: Straminergon stramineum (assembly GCA_963920665.1). Lineage (NCBI taxonomy): Eukaryota > Viridiplantae > Streptophyta > Bryopsida > Hypnales > Calliergonaceae > Straminergon > Straminergon stramineum. The sequence continues at coordinate 43,288,883 of OY987264.1, forward strand.
CATGTAGTAGGCTCTTAGGGTTTGGTGTTAGTTTTCAAGGATGGGGTACAAAAAGATGGTTGCCATGGTATATGAGTAATAAAAAAAAGAGTGCAAAAAAGAAATATCGCACCCCTTCCTACAAATAGTGGAACCAAATGTATAAAGTCAATTTCTCAATCTTTTTTGGAAGCAATTGAAGCCGTAATAAACCCACAATGAACTCACCTCTATAAACACTACGTATATGCTCCCATTGATGGAAAATGCAACACCTATAGATCTTTATACAATAGAAAAAAGAGATTATGGATCTACAAAATTATAGCTTGTCTTGTTATAAACTTGTATTTTGCTTATCAAACATCATATTTCCATATTATTCCCCAAAGGACTAGTAATGTCAATTGCAACTTCTACAAATCCCATGCATGCCTCTTTGAATGCCAATACCATTTGCACTTGTGACAACTCTAAATTTTGGCATTATTTGTATAGTCACGTGCACACTCTATTATACATTACATTGACTTTCTTATCTATTTTCTCCCAATTTCAATAGTAGATCATGCCTATCTCCTTACAAAAATTAGTTAAGTACATGAACATTAGTTTTGCACAATGTTCAAAGATTCTTATAATATTTCCTCTCCTTCCCTACCAAGTCTAGGATTTCAAGGGTTAAGAACCTTGACATTGGTGAGATGCACCTTGACAATCCTAAAGAATGGACCCAGTAGTCACTTGGATAATCCCCAAAGAATACATTCACAAATCCCAAAATTCTCATGTGGAGTTTTGAAGTATTATTTGAAAATTGTGTCTTATTATGAACTACAAGTCTCATACTACATTAGTGAGATTTCAAATCTATGAAGATCTTACTATTTGTCTAAGTCTACAGATGTGGCAAAATCAAACTAAAAAAGAATTGACAATGAATCATGGAAGAGAAATTGTTATTCATGAATAATTGCCAAAATCGTACCTGATTTTTGAGTTGGCTCCCATTAGACTGGAAAAAATGAGAAAAAAGTGGATAAAATCACCAAAATCATCTTTATAAAATATAAAATTCGCCAATATTTGGATGAAGTTTACTATTTTGAAGTATTGGTACTATTTGGGGATGAGTGCGAATAGATGATCAAAATTGGACGATTTGTTGACTTGCTTGCATTTGAGGGTGCACATTGCCCTTCCACCAAGAAAACCAAAAAAGTTTACTAAATTGTGGTTCTCGTGTGAACCCAAAGCGAGCTAGTTGGCCACAAAAATCCTTAGTTCTTGTTAGACTACCATAGTGTAGGAGCTTGGGAGCCCTATTAGTGCAATCAACCAAGGGCAAAAATTGCTTTTTCTTGTGTTTTTTTGTTAAAAAAAACAATGAGAACAGTAAATGGACTGCTATCATGCCAATCAACTTCTTTCTATTACACTACTACATTTCAATCACAATTTAGGCAATCAAGCTTCTACAACTCTTGCTCTTTGTTTCTTCTTGTGGTTCTCCATGTTTAACATCTGCAGGAATTACAAATAAAGCATAAACAACAAAGTACAACATCAAGTGCAAATTTATTCCTTCAGTTACATGAACTAAACAGTAGGAGTCAAAGGGGAATATGACTCACCTTGTTTTCTGTATGTGAGAGGCGCTCTTCAAATAAGGACACCGTTCGAGTAAGGACTTCCAATTGACCAACAATGTGCTGCACAATTTCGAAATAGAGGTGAGCATAGAGTACCGTGTTGCATGAATATTCATGTTGCCAAAGTTTCAACAATGAAAGCAAAGATGTAGGCTTGGGAAAGTTTAAAAACTTATCACATGACGTCTGATTAATTTGAATTCCATACTAGTGGAAATCAGAAAACAACAAAACATGGATGTTCACCAACGCTAGAAACTAGGTGTACTGAAAATTAGTGTACCTCCAAGGTTTTCCCAAAAGTTTCAAGAATCGTCTTTGAATCTTCCGAGCTTTTGTTGTGGCCGTTCTTTATGGTGGGTGAATGAGCGACAGACTCCGGGTGAGACCAATTCTCCTTCTCCTTCTTGGTTTTAAACGAGGCTTGGCAAACGGTCTTGGGGGATCTTTGAGGGGACTGTGGTCGATGGGGTTTATGTGGGCTCCTTGGCCGAGGACATTTTTGAGAGCATGGACCTGAATACAGGCGCACATCAGGGTCCATTTCCTTCAGTGCCTGTAAAGTAAGGCATAATGCAAAGTTTGAGTGAAAACGAAGTGGGTATTGCCGTTTTATTACTACCGTTCACGTTGGCAAATGGGAAACAATCAATGGTACGAAACCACGCGTGAGATATTCGAAGAACTTAGCCATAGTAAACCCTGCCATTTGTAATTCCATTCAACTGAAGACAGTTTCTAATGTGAACTGGGGCAATTGTAATTGGGGCTAGCTTTCCTGGAATACCTCAGCGATCGAGTCGATTGTTCAGGATAAAACTAGGCTAAGTCTTTAATTTCATTTAGAAGTGGAGTGCATGTAACATGCTCACCTTGTGTTCCGAATGTTGCTTTACTTTCGGATCAGGAATGTTGGTGCGTAAATCACCACCCAGAATCTTGTCTGCCAAGTCTTTGGAGGTCTTACAGGCACATTGACACGCCATGCAATTCCCTGTGTGAGGGCCCTCCTCGTGGATTGGACCCAACAAACTTTCTGAAACAAAACACAATTGAGCATGTTAACTAAGTTGTTGAAATTTATATACATGTGAATGTTGTTGGATCTAGAAATCATAAAGAGACTGCGAATGCTTTGGAAAGTTTACATGTTCCCCCGATACTTATCAGATTCACATTTGATATTAGAAAAGTAGATCAACCGCACAAGTTCAGCACAACAACATTTCTAGGTTACCAGAAAGCAAAAGGTTACCACAAAAATTGCTCCCTCACTCGAAAACACATGCAAGTTGAAGGGGACTCTTGAAACTAGATCAACTGAAGAATTAATTAAGCTGATTCGATCATTTTCTTCATAAGAAATAAAGCTCGTGAATGTTGTTGCCTGGAAGAATTAATTAAGCTGATTCGATCATTCTCTCCACAGGAACTAAAGTTCTCGAATGCCGTTGCCCTTGACACAAAGAATTAATGCACATGATTTTATGAAGTTATGTAACATTGTGACAAACAGTAGTGTTGCATGTAATCCTGACGTTAAGTAGTTGGGGTCACGAGAGTCTTGTGACCACAGATTGTGGTAGTGATAGTCCAGAGTGCGATTTCACTTGGTACTTCTGTTCCTTGGGGCTTCTTGAGAGAATACTAAAGAAGGAGATGATATTAGAGAAAGAGATAATAAAGTGATTTGGGTGTGTACCTTGCGGCAGACATATTGAGTCGTCAAAATTGGTTCGCCAAAGCATCACCTGATCCGAATTGAAAGTGTTTGAACCGTCAATATATAGCCAGAACAACACAGGCAACTCAAGCAAACTAAGAAACTATTTTCACTTATTAACATTCATCTATTCGTAATTCGAAGCTACATCCTGTAATTGGGTGCTAGACATTTGTCTCAAATGCCGTTCATTTTAGGTTGAAAACAGCACGTACATGTTCATCCACACTTCCAGATGCAAAATACTCGCCTGTCGGCGAAAACTCCGCACACAAAGTAGGGCCCTCATGCCCTTGTAAGCTGTAGAGTACTTGACCCTCTCGTAAGTCCCAGACCTGCGCAGCAATAGTAAATGTTCACGATTCTGTACACTGAAAATGCCTGGACGAAAAAAATTGTAAAGTACCCTTATCGTATCTTTCTTGTCCAAAATGATTGTCAAAAGCAATGGCACTTACACGAATTGTAGAATCTTCGCAAGTGGAAAGAAGAAAGTTGCCAGAAGGATGGAAGCAGACAGAGTTTACAACTCCTGCACTTGCAACATAATGCTGAAAGAGCATTTTGCTTCGGATGTCCCATATCTGACACCATCAACGTTGACAACACATCACAAGTACGCCACTGGATGCCTCCCACAGCACATTAGGCGGCAGTCTTTCAGTCCATACAACCCAGCACAAGAGGAATTACATGTAAATTTGCCAGCAGTCTCGGATGTAAATTGTGATTTGAGTAGGAAGAACACCGAGTTCTGACAAGATAGAGCAGCCAACACACTTGCAATGCAACCAAGCAGCACAGGGATTGGAATGAAGATCCAGGAGAGCAATATTTTCTGGGAAAATACAATGCGGAGTGGATTCGACTAAAATGTGCATGATAATACAGACGATGAAGGTTGAAAAAAGAGAGAGTACGGAAATTCAAACACCTGAACATAATTGTCGGAACCACCCGTCCCAAGAAGGGAGCCATTGGGATGAAAACGAACAGAGTTAATCATTCTGCAAGTCGCGTGCTTTACTCAGAAAAGAGGGCCACCGAAGACCTCAAATGTCAACAAAAGCGTTTTCATTAAAGGTAGATTATTCTCAGAACTTATAGACAAAAGCAACACCAGAATCTTAGCCATCATTCATAAGGAGGAATCCCTACGGTTGACAGTGATCATTCACAGGCCTCCGCGGGATACACAGGGAGACCTCCATATGAACAAGTATAAGGAGACCTCCCTATGAATCATTCAGAGAATTCTCTCCATAATGTCTAAGAATTCTTCAAATAGTCCTAATTCTACTGAAAATCCTGTTCAACTGCCCGTCAACTGGTGGAGCAACTCGTGCAATGAACCTCTCGGTTTCTAAAAGAGCTCTATTGTATACGAAAGAAACACATAGCAGACGAAATTGTAGAAGAGTTTGACCTACCCCATGCCATCACCGAATTGCTGCAAACACTCGTGGCGCTCCAAATCCCATAGTCGAACAGTCCTGTCATCACTACCAGAGACAATCGTCCTGCGGTGCAAATTCAAGAAGCTTCATCAGCAGTTTGAACACGAGTCCTAGAGTTCATATTCTTCTGTTTGATAGAATATGTGCAATTTCAGCTCCTGCAACCACACAAGAAGCACAAACAGTATTGCAAGAAAAAAGGAAAGAAGTCATTCAGCAAAGATTCTAAAGGAAAACTGACCCGCCATCAGGATGAAACTCTGCAGACCGCACCCAATTTATGTGGCCAGCCAACGTCGCCAAGAACTTTTGTCCGTGAACTAACCATACCTGCCCGGAATGCAGTAGAGAAACGAACTTCATTACTGAATCTGACGAAGAGCGTTAGTTAGTAGCAGTGAGTACCAGGGCTTTTTTTTCTGGCGAAATTTCGCCAGATCTGTCAGAATCTGACCAATGTGAATCTGTCCCTCCAAAATCTGGCCTGAGCAGTGAAGCTAGCACAGGGGACACTTGTCCAAAAAAAAAGCCCTGGTGAGTACATAGAATCATAATTAACCAGCAGGAGAAGACATCAGGATTAGCAATAACGAGTAGTTCAGAAGCACCTTAATAGTTTTATCATCTGATCCAGTAAGCAGATATTGGCCATCATAGCTGAATGCAACAGTACGAACTGCCCCTCCATGTGCCTTGATAACACTCGATTTGGCTTCTCTGAAAAAACAGAATTTCAGTGTAATAAAACGAAAGCTAAGTTACCTCTCGGTACTCCTATTATTTGTGTCAGTGCAACCTGTTGTTGTTCGTGTAGAGATAGTGCACCTATGCTTTAGCTCGGACACTATGATCAAGCAAAATGAAATCGCAGCGTAAGTTAGAAACATGTCCATCTGGTTCAATGTGGCACAATCTCAAAGAGACTTTATTATCTACGACAATTGACAGGGAGCTATTCAAGAGGAGGAGCTGGGCAATTTGCCAAAACACAGATATTATTTAGAAACAGAGGGAGTATGATATCTAGTTTCCCAAGATAAGCTTTCTTAGGTTTCTACGATCACTCAAGATTGTAGGGTCATTTAGATCATGCTAGGTTACTTAAATCTGGAGTCTTGGAGTGAAAGAAGTACGATCCTTTGGTTTAGCATGAACTATTTTTCACAATCAGACTCCCGATTTGAGTTACCTAGTCCATCAGGTCTCAGTCCGCTTAGTTTTCGATATTTTGCATACAATGATCTCAGTATGTGACTAACTCCTCTTCAAATGAGCAATCTGCTCAGCATGTAAAAGCAGAGGTAAATGTACACACACAGTAGGGAGCCAGAGGCGCACGGTTTTGTCTTTGGATCCTGATGCCACCACATTGTCCAACGGTGAAACGGCCACCGAGTAGACAGGTCCCTGACAGCCACCAAGGCCAAGTAACAAATTCTTAAGAACATAATGATCATTCAATCTTACACATTCAATGTTAAAATATATTACCATGCCCCCAAGACGCCAATAATGAATGATCATGAACAGAAATCAGATGCTGTATTCCAAAGATGATTCTTCACTTAGTTTCAACAAAAAACTACTCAACGAGAGGCTCTATTCCTTTCTAGTGCAGCTACATATCTCCGAGAGTCTCTGCAGTTTATTCCATAGTGTGGCTTATTTCATATTAAGGAGTAGGACTCAGTTTTCAAGTAGCAACAAACACTGTCCATAGGAATCCACTCACTTTTACACTTCAAACTTCACTGTTGGGATGATACAATGCAAGAGCCAATGAATATAAGCTTTAGCATTGCTCGAGGATAAGTAATTTTTCGTCGTTTTCGTAAGTCATAGACGATTATAATCGAAAAGAGTAGTTCGGTAGCCGATATTCCTACACTACAGGCCGACAGCTAGATTTTCGTCCTAACACTGAAAATTGAGATTGCAGCAAGTCCGAAGACCCTCAAGATCGAGACAGTGATGAACCTAAAAACTCAAGTAGCAATATTGTAGGCATACTGCTTTTCGTAACATATCGGTCATTCTCATGAACCCCGAACCCTATCCAGCGCCAGACCTAATTTCGCTCAATTCGAAGTAAAACTTGTTACTACCAGCTTACTTCACACAAGCTGTCACGTTCATCTATATAAATTAAAGCCTGAAACATGAATCAAACCAGAAATACAAATTACTAATCGAGCTGCAAGATACTGGACTAAGGAGCTGCATACACTGCATGCGAACATGGAGATCCAATGAAACAGCCAAATCAAACTACGGACATACACTTCGCCTACACATTGGAAACCTGGACATGACCACTTACTGTTCTACTGGAAAACGGAATATTCTCACTACCAATTATTCGATTGCGTAGTTGATTGTCTTGCAATGCGCTTTTTCGATTCAGTGTTTCACATACCTGTTCCCAAGCTGTAGGAGCGTTTAAAGAAGATTGAAAAAGGCTAAAAATGCTCTAATTGTTACTCAATTATAACCCTGAGAAAGAGAGTGTTCCGTTTTCCCGTAACTGAACACTCAATTGATAACCAAGAGCTTTCTCTCTGTATTATGAGGGATGCTTCGAGAAGCAACTTTCATGAAATGCACTGACGATAATCACGCTCACCGTTCAACACGCTTCCTACAGGCAAATCGACATCCCTTGTCTCACAAAACATGACCTGAATAGCAAAAGCTATCGATTAAGGAAGTATGATGACCTGATGCCCCAGGAAGCGATAAGGTCGAACAACAGGATGCCGCAGGTTAGGCCGACAATGTAAGCTCCACAGCAAGACAACTGAATCGGCACCTCCGGAGACCATATGCTTCATGTGCGGTCGGAAATGGAGCGCGTTCACGCCTCCCCGGTGACTGCCATAGCTGGCCAGGATGACCGGGTCTTGGTCGCCCATGGTTGCAGCGTTGGATCGGCTTCGACAACGACAAGCAACCTACAACAACATCAACAACGAACAACCGCAAACTGAAGCTCCAGGAGGTCTTTCAAAGCCAGCTCCTCCGCCATTTGGCTTATGAATACACGTGTTTCCCACCATTTGTGTTGAAATACCGGTAACTAACTCCAGCACATATGTAGAGGTCGGATCTCATATCTAGGAATGCGATCTGTTTCCCCAAGCTTGCGCACGTTTTGGAAAGCTCCGGGAAACGAAGGCGCTTCAAGTTCCGACAGCGCCTCCGCCGGTCCTGAGAGCTTTCAAACTGCGGCGCTCTGTTTCAGCGTTCATATTGCTTGGAATTCATGAAATTTTCTACACAAAACAGGCAGTTTTACCAATACCCATCACCAATTGTGTCATTTGTGCAGCCATTTCAAAGAACCGAACGTAATTGACCGCATTTGAGGACGTTTGAGACCGTCAGCAGCAAACATGGAAACATTTGTGCCCGGAACAATCAAGTCACAGGCAATTCATGCTGATGAGAAGTGAACTTCTGTGATCCAGGTCGTCTTCCTCGCTGCCAATTCAGGTTTGGCTCACCTGTTAGGGTTTGCAACAATGTCCATGAGATCGAAACACGATCGAAATCATTGAGAGCCCCCAATTGTAGAAGAGCTCTTGCATTACCTTCAATTAGCTCTTTCACTGTGGAGACTTCCGCTTTCATGTGTACGATCTTGGTTTCTCGTTCCTTCTTCACTTGTTAGTTGAAGTTTCAATTTTTGATAAGGATTGAATGGTTTGTGTCTTTTCTTTTATAAAGGGAAACCTTTTGCTTGGGTGGATAGTGTTGTGAAATAAATGTTGACATTGCTTTTTCTTTTTATCCAACACTGTTTTTCAATCATCAGGTTGTCTCATGAATGCAAGTAGAATTGATATTGCTCTCTTGGATTACAGCCTAGGAATTCAATGCATATATAAACTTTGATGACCTTCAATGATTAAAATTTTCTTAAATACTTTTTGGAGTTAGAATGAGAACTAGAGATAAATAGAATTAGGTTATGAATCATATGATATGGCTATTCATTTTATCCCTCTTTCAATTGGTGTTTTGAATTGCATTTGAATTCTCTTTCAATTTCTATCTTTTGGAATGATAGTTAAGGACGATGGCATGCAATTAAATCATATTGAATTGTCTTCTCCGTCTATTACCATTGTGTATGGACTTAAGAGAAACAATTTTTTAGAGATAGTGTAGTGCAACATGATAATTCTTGGAGAAATTACATATTATACAAACTTTTTTTTGGCAAGATCGCAGATTAGGATTGAATTGTTGTCTCTACAATGACTAAAAATGGAGTTCCATTACCTCCATCTCCTCGAGCAAAGGACATGTATGGCTCACCCGAAGGTTCAACATATAGTCCAAAAATGGCCTCACCACGAGCCAAGGTTTCACCGAGAACAAAGATGCTCAAAAGATGGCCAAGAGTTGATGAACGGCGTATGCTCCATGTTGTGTATCATGTGGGCAACATTGAAGAATCCATAGAGTGAGCTCATTCATATCTCTTGATGTGAAGTTCATTCTTGTTGATTTTTGAAGTGATATAATAAAACATCTTATAGATTTTTAGGTAAAATTAGACTATTTCACCATCATGACCTCAAGACAAATTATGAAAAAATCCTCTCTATAGTTTTAGGAGGTCTCTCTATACTTGCCATGATCATATTGAAGATTGTAGACCTTGAATTTTAAGAAGACCTTTGGATGATTACTATGATCCTAATTTGAGTATTGGAGATTGTAGGCTTTGGAATGCAGGATGTATATGTCACACTAAATTGAGGAGCAATAAGGTCGTCATATTTGCTTAGTGCAAGATATAGCACATCTCATACTCCATCACAAACAATACTTAATCTAGCATAACTACTGATGACAAATGCAAACAATTGTACTAATGGTTGTATTCACAAGTTACATACAAAGCACATGGGGGGCACATGTGCTCCTACAAAGCAAACAAAACTCCTAGTGAATCATGAAAAGTTTATTTTTGATGTTGTTGTACAAATGCCTTTAAAATAGTCAAATTTTATTGAGAACATCATTGCACTCAAGGTTGTTGACAACCTTATCTTACTTATTTTACAACCCTAAGATTTGGGTTGCAATGCAATGTCAATTAGTCACAAAGCTTTAGTTGATTCTTGCAACACATCACCTTGCAAGTATTCCACTTGAAACTACACAATGGGTACGAATGTTCTTTCAAGATGACGCCATTTCACAAGAATTTGATATTTGACAACAATCATGCTTTGCGCAGGTACTATCGAGAATGCTTAGAAATGCACATCCTTCGAAAGATAGATTTCCCAGAAGACAAGTACTTGACTGTATTTATGGGTTATGGAACAGAAGACAACCATTTAGTTGTTGAGTTAACATACAGTGAGTTAGCAGATGTTCTCCTTCATTTTTTTAATAGAATTGACATAAAAATCATCTAAAATAGTGTCCTTAGTAAAATTAGACTACTAACTTACAAAATCATTTGACTCCCAAATCTTCTTTTGAATTTTTTCTCATTGTAGCTAGTATCTTTGTACATGAAGGTTAATATTTGCCTTAATTTCACCAAATTTGTTACCAGTATAAGGAGTTAATTTGAAAAATTGAAGCAATTATACTTCTGATGAGTGAGAAATTCGGTGTCGTTTGAAAGTTCCTAAATGAGTTCAATTTTACTGAAAACTCTGTTCAATGAGCTGCTGGAACAGTGCTCTCAGATATCTACAGTAGATGATCAGTGGCAAGATAAAAACAATCCAAAATCATGAAAACGTGTCTGGAGTGTGAGCTTAAACAGTCGCCTTTCGTGGCGGTATGATTTGCAGATTATGGTGTGACCAAGTACGAAATTGGGACGGGGCTCAACCACTTCGGAATCACTGTGCCAAACGTAAGAGTGTGAAACCCTAATATCTGCATAACTTAACTTGAAAAATATTAATAAAATGATACTGGTCGGGTACGTTGAGCTAGCTTGTTCCAGTTGTAATTGAACATTCATTTCAGTGATGGAATCTCACCATGTTATTACACCGATTGCGGATTCTTATACCCTACCTGAAGTTTGCAGTCACTGTGCCGTAGATCTCTTATTTTGTCACTCTAAAGTACAGTCAAATTCCATATTCCTTCAAAGCTCCGAAATGTCATGAAATTGGCAAGAAATAGGCTAGGACTGGGTTTTGAGGAACAGATCAGTTTAGAGTCAGACAAGTTATAAAAACTGGAGCCCAGCGGAACCTCACAGCCTTAAACAAGACCTAGATTTCAGAGCTTCACGTTCCAGTTGACCACCTCAAAATCCATAAGCTAGCTTGTCATGGATTTTGAGCTTTTGAATGTGACATTTTGAGCACTCTGAATGCCAATTCCGTTCAGTTGGCGGAATTCCACAGCTTTGGTCATTTTCAGAGCACGTAGCTCCAAATATTGTTATTGTTTTGAGAGCGTGGAACAGATGATTGGCCTAAGGTCACAGATTTTGGCACCCAAAATTTCATCAATCCAGCGAAATTGACAATTTTAAGGTCCACCATTCTAATGAATACAAATGATACACAATTGATGGCATAGAAAAGAGTCCTCCGTAAATAATGGGAAACATTCTCTTCATGACGCTGTCTCAGAGTTCCTAAAACAGTGTGTTACTACAAATTCTAATAAGCTGATGCTGTACAGCAAAACCTATTATTGCTGGAGAAATCACTGACCTCTACCGACCATTCTGCAGGTTCAAAAGGCGTTGGACGTGATAAGAAAGAAAGGATTTCCGGCTCCAGAAAGTACCTCCGTGGATCTCAATAAAAACGTGTATGCTAACATCAAGGATCCAGATGGGTACACTTTCAAACTCATTCAGAGGGCAGGTATGCGTGAACGCTTCTGGCAAGTGAGTTACAACGTTGCCGACATCAACGCAGCTGTCCTGTTTTATCAAGATGTAATACCCTTGGTTTCTCTAAAATCAATTACTGCTCCCAGGATTTATCAGCTAGTAATACCATTAGATATCTTGCATATGCGTCTTTCCGAAGAGCATGAATTTATTTTAAAAAGATATTCTTCACTTTCAGTGTTTCCAATTCTTTAACTGTTACTTCATTTCAATCTGACATTCCGATGGATTTGGTGGAAGGTTGGGCTAGGCTTTTGGAATGCATCTACTTTCGAGAAACGACTATCCTCTGTCACAGGTTCTACACTCAGTCCTCTATCACCCTTTCATACCCAAATCCCTTTAAAAAAATTTACGTAACATAATTTTGCAAAATAATGTTTTTGGGCAAATATATTACTTGTATCCCAATGTCATCAAATTGGTCATCAAAGAAGGGCTTCTTCTAAGACTCAAGCATTACTTTGGATGAAGGAGACTTTATTGAACCAAAGATCACCTTAAAGCACTTTGTTCACCAAATCACAATATGCACTTTGGTTGTAGCACACTAGTCAGACATTCATAATAAGTCATAGCTATTACATTGGGACCCAAAAGGCAACCAAACTAAAGACGCCAAGGCATATATCTTACAACGATAAATAATTATATACTGTCTGTCACCCATACTATTTGAGCTCCAAAACTGTGACATTGAAGACGTCTGGGTGAATATTCTTACAAACCCAATTCTACACATCATGTCTATCTATAGTCGTGCTATACAACTTCCTAATGAGTCTATCTTTTCGTGTTTCTCTTCCAGAGAACATTCGCATACTTAGCCTATGACTTGGATGATCGCAAAACAACTGTCATTGAATTGGAGTACCACTACGGTGTCACTCAGTACACCAAGGGAACAGGCTACGACCAGGTGCGAAACCAACCCGAGATGGACTGCAACCAAAATCATCTGCATATCTCGACACACCTAAACTTGAGTCACGAGCACGACTAAATAGAAGTCTGCGGGGGTGCAGATATCCATAGGGACGGACGATGTTTACAAGACGGCCAATGCTGTTGAGTTGCAGAAGGGCAGAACCGTTCGTCCTCCTGGTCCTTTACCTGGCATTCCAACCAAAATTTATATTTGCCTTGACCCAGACGATTGGAAAGTTGTAAGTTAAACTCATTACCAATTTTACTCTAACTTCTATTCTGTGTATGGTCAAAATCCAAGTTCGCAGATCTTCTGATCTTCTACTCCTTCGTGTGTCCACGCCACCCACTTAATTAGTTGTTCTACGGCTTGTTTGATCCAGGTGTTTATTGATAACTGGGACTTCGCAAGAGAGCAAGAGCCTGCTTCCTTCGTCCCCCGAGTCACAACTTCACTAACACTACCGAGAGGCACTGCTAACAGATGTCCAAGTCATGACCCAATGCTCGAGGATCGCTAAGGGAAAAATGGTGCGTCAATAAATGAACAGCCACAGATTCTCACTTTGATTTTGAGCAAACGCAGACTCCAGTTACGCATTTCATGGGACACCGGTGGCCATTATTTATAGTGGCATGGAGAACTAACATTCAGTTCAAGCAATTGACAACATATATTTGGAATAAAATCGTAAAGATGATACCAAAGAAACAGAGATGGGTTGAAGAAGAAGATAAAATGCGTAGGGAGAGGATTGAAGTTTGTGCTGAAGATTTCGTTCACCTACATCTGTTAATGAGGAATTGGTTAGTTCAAGGATCATTAACTGTTCTCCGCATGCTCGCAGTCTTGACTCTGGTTAACGCACCGCAATGAATCAATGAGCAGCCGTCAGATTAATTTCGAGTCTTCGTTGGAAGATACGTTCAATCCGAGAAGTTAGTACAACAATGTGAGATTCTTCGAAACCGATAAAAAAAACTGTAGAGATTCTTCGAAAACGGTAAACAGAGACCGACATACATACCGAAGTGGCGACTAATCCCAGCTCTGCTTCTGGAGCTCTCACTTCACATACATGAGATCTGTACAATTGGGATTGAGCACATGGGCCTGCAGCTAGCTAGCTACTCACTGTGCCTTCTGGCAACGTTGGTGGTGTTGCGCAACATGCTTGGAGATCATTAAGTGGGTGATCATACGCCACCCCAGAAGGTCCCTGTGCTACTTCTGTGAAAATGAATGGATGGCGTCCACCACTCCTGAAAATGAGTGGTAGATCAGCACCAGGCATTTGAAACAGTTAAGGGATGCGAGTCTACGGCTGAAATTCTTGAGGTGGGAAAGAGCCAGGAGGTGGGGAGTTGAATGCCAGTCTCGGGAGAAGTGTACGTTGCGGACGATTCCTGTGTACTGTCCAGACTGGAACTCGACTTAGGGCTGGAATGCCCTAAAGTAAGATCCAACTTCGACCCTTGGTCTCCAACTGTCTGGCTCGGAGAAATTGGCAATGCATTCAACCCTGGCTTGAATTCTTCATCCACGTTGCACTTGGCTTCTTCGACAGGATTAGGTCTTGCGTGATTAGAGTTTGCCGTAGTGGAACGAGAGTGAGAAGAGACGGGCTTAAGAGAGAGCCTGACAGCGCGTTCGTGGATGCTTTCGCCCGGCAGCAGATCTGGAGATTCTGTAGGAGTAGGCGACAAGCAGGACGAAGCGGGCAATTCAAAATTTGTTCGGGCCTTGGCTCCACGCAACCTCCTCGCGGCGGCGTCATACGCCCTTGCTGCATCTTCGGCTGTATCAAATGTTCCAAGCCAGTGTCTGCATTTGCCGATCCTGTCACGAATCTCTGCTGACCATCGTCCCCATGGCCTTTTCCTAACGCCTCTGTAAGTTCGCCTTGTGGTAGGAACTGGATAATCATCACTGCTAGTGGCCTTCTCCATAATATTGCTTGACAAACAACGACGATCTGCAGCTTCGAGTCTAACTACCTCATTCGTATAAAAACGCGGCTGCTGCATCATAGAGCCAAATCTTTCCGATCCTTGAATGAGAAGTTCCGAATCAGATGTACACCACTGTAAGGTCGGTTGACATTTCTGGAATGTTAAATAACTTGATGCTTGCTGAGTACTGGACTTATCGCGTGACAATGACCTCAAACTATCTGAATACGCTGCTTCGGATGTCATACTTCCAACGCCATAAGCTGACAGCTGCTGTTGCCATGGATTGGACACATTCTCAGAATGTGCGACTGGCATTTGGGAGGGAAAATCGGAAAACCCTCTGGGATTGCCAAAGAGGGCGTGCTCTCCCACAACCGCTCCAATGCCATAATCATGGCTGGTCGCCCCGTCCTCCACGCTCTTCGATACGTCAAGAAAAGGTCCGAGGTGCAGAAGGGATTCCTGCTGCAGGCTTTCGTACTTCTGCGATGACTGCTGCAAGTGAGAAAAACTATTCCTGGTCGGTTCTTGATAACTCATATGCGCCCCGGGATGGCCAGTAATTACACTCCCGGTTGAAAGAGACGACGAATTAGTCTGTGGCTGATTGATCCTGATGCTTGAAGCGGGGCGTAAGTTGAAACTCTCCTGAGTAGCAAAGTTAGTTGAAGGTCTTGGATGCATGTAATCATCATGTCGGGCTGCATTTTCGAACGACAATGTTGCAATACACGTATCGCAAAGGTAGTGGAACTTGGCCGGGGCCGAACAGCGCATACAAGCTCCACAGACACTCTCATCGTCCAAGAGCCCCGAGATGTACTGGATTCTCTCTTTCTTTACCGGCACAGAAAATAAGGTGGAATTGTACTTCCGCTTGGAGTAAGCGCCGCTGCCAACTAACAACTCGTGCAACGCCATATCTTCAAGCACCTCAATACTCGAAATGCTTTTGCTACATTCCCCGTCTCAACAGTATTATTCCTAAGGCAGCACGGACTACATGTACACGGAACAGTAACCGGTACTTCAACTGTAGAGTGTCAAACCTGCAAGTTCTTGAGAACGCCCTGCGCAAGATTTAACCAGAAACCTGGATCCAATCTAGGATGCGCAGGAAAAAAATTTAAACATGAATATGTCCTAATCGACCGCAAGAACCAGATCAAGTCTGACTCGCGTGTTAAAGTTGACTGAGTAGAAGATGTGCAAAACAAGTACCGCTGACAGTCCTCGATCAACGCCGCGCGAAACGAAGAGACTGTTCAACCTTGTTCAAGTGCGGGAAATTCATCTCAATCAAATAATAGTACCAAGTATAATCTATCTTGTTGATTCCTGCACTAGATCTCACTTGTATAAAAACTATGACGAGGAGCGAATGGCTTTTGCGCAAATTGATCTAAGTTTTCGATCCAGCTGCAAAGGCTAAAGGTGAAAGGAGAAAAATCTTGACAGAAGAGTTCAAGTGAGCACGCGCATGGCCAAAAACGAAAGACCAGGAACTGCTATACTTTCTACCGAACAGAAAATCTAGAATAAAAGTGGAGACTCAGTTTCTACCAAAACTGGCCCGCCACCGTCCAAATCTGGAAGTACGTCGAGAAGCAGACCGACGCACACCAGCAGACTCACATCCGAACAGAAGCCCCTCGGAAACTCTGAATCAGAGACCGGGGTTTATTATGTGAGAGAACCCAAGTCCACACTCGATCTGAAATCTCTTCAGGAGCTCATGTGCGCGTTTCCTAAACTAGATCATGCTAACCCGAACTTCTGCCCCTTATAAACCTGGGGATGGGCAAGTAGCTCGGCCGGGAATATGTACGACTCCCCATTCTCTGTGCAACCAGGTGAAGAAGGAATTAATAAGTTCAAGGCAGCAAAAAATATAGAATTTTAAAATTAGCAGCCGCCACACTGTACCAACGCTTTCCAAATGCCCTGGTGGTAACGAGAACAGTACAGATGAACACGATACTGAAGAAGAATCCTGCAGGTGGGTTGCATTTTGCGTTCCGGTTCCTCACCGTTGAAATAAATTTCAATGGGTACCAAAGAATTAACAAATTAAAAAAAGAGAAGAAGAAGAATGTCGGTGGATCCTATCACAATGGACATCTCTTTGCAGGAAGTTTAGCGATGGTTCAGATTTCCGTCGTCAATAATTTCGTCAAAGAACTTGGTGCAGCGCAAATCGCATCCCACCCATCACTGCATCAACCTAATTTTGGCGAATTTGAATATATATTTACTTTCTTTTTCTTTTCTTTCTGAGATTTAATTCGCAAAGAAATTTTGACATCACGAATCTTCCATTTCTGTTTTTAAAATAAGGGATCCTGACCCACATACGCATACAATCGCTGGAACTACTATCAATGGTTCGGGGTCGACCACATCGAAGCGCTTTTGGAAGATTGAGAGATAAGGGAGCCCACCCATCGTACACGTGTGGAGATGCTCTACGCGCATGACCGAATGAAAGGTTCGCCGTTCGCTGCTGGCGAATAGGTTAGATCACATGCGGGTCACGCACAGCGGAATTTAGTCGAGGAACGTCTATAAATGGTTTTGTTTTTCCGAATGAGGAAAGTCCATGCAAATCGCTTCTAAACCTTTTTGTGGGTGCTAAATAATAATCAAGTGAGCAGTCGCAGAATTGCAGGGATGAGTCAACCCATCGGCCAGGGACCCACTGACATTGATCGAATTTTATACTCCGCATAAGTAACAAAGGAGGGCGAACACGGCGAACTAATTGAGCATGAGAAGTAGGAAATAATTGGCTGGCTCAAGCTCCGGTGCAGTTAACCAAGACGGAGTCGGTGGCGAAAATTATATTACCCTGCAGTTTTCGCCATTGCTCCGTCGCAATGTCCTGGTATTATCCTTCACCGTAATGCTGTGTCAATGAACTTGAATCTGCTGAAGTCACTTACAGTAGGTCTCTACCTCTCATGTACATGGCTTCAGTGAAAAGAGATAACGAATGACACGATGTTATCAGCGCACCAGCTGGCTGGACTTACTCCAGAAAAATGCACCCTAATCTTTACACGATTCGAAGTTTGAAAAAGCTTTATGTGTGTATATATACATATATAGTCTTGGTCCAACGCGCGTACCGGAGTAAGCGCGCACAGGGATTACTCGCGCTCTGCATCAGCCAAGTGGAAGGGCGAGATCATGAAGTCGAGTTTGGACTTCGCGAATCAACCACGGAAAAAAGCATCCATTGTCGCTACGACTTGTGCGGGGATGCAATTCCGAAACGAAGTTGAGAAGACCGCGCCGATCGGTATCTTCAAATGATTTGATCAGGAGAAGACGGTGGGATCTGAAATTTTTTCCGGATTATTCTGTATCAATTGTTGAACGCGTGACGTAATTGGACAATGTATACACAATGTCAAAATTGAAATTCACTTTGATAATAAGAACAGATCAGCAGCAGCAATTCGCATACATATCCCGGATACATATGCTTAACGAACATAATGAGATCGGCAATGCAACAACTATTCGACCGCTTCGGTGTATGATTGTACCTCTTCGTAAAATTACACCATTCTTAAGATTGAGTTCAACTGACAAATCTGAAAATCAATTGCGAAATAACCAGCTACTCTAGCACCGACCCCATAGAGGGGATGTAACTCGTGAATCTGATTTATTATTGACTGCGACCAAGCACAGAAATTATCTCCACGTTCAGCAATTCCTTCACAAGTCCGTCGATCTCATGCCGGTTGACCAATTAATATTATCCAAGCGCAAGAAATGGGTGCAGCGAAAAGTCTGAAAAGGATCTGAAAATTATATTGCATTTGCAGAAATATCGAAACGCGTTCGATCTTCCCGGGGATCTTCCTCGTTTTTGTTAAGTGATCTCCTCCCTCATACGTTTGGCACGAGACTTTCCTTTCCGGAGACAAAAATCTGTTTATTTCCAGCTGCGAAGTGAGCCACATCCAAAAGCTGAAAACCTGCTAGTTACGTTTCCAGTTAGCAAAAAGGTGGACAATCGTGTGCCTGCTCTTGAACGTTCAGTTGCAAGCTCCGACCAGTGTGTACAGAATTAACAAAATGTGTAATCGAAGTCTGACTTCGCGTACTTGACCATCGTTTTACCATAGCTGCCATGAAGTTGACGGAATCTAGGTCTTGGGTCAGGAGTGATTGTGCCTCTGAAATTCGGCTCAAAGTGGAAAGCAGGCCACTTGCTTCACGAAATGACTTGACCAAAAAAAGTATTACTTTCCTCACTTTCGCAAGCGTGTCGAACTGGATAAACCTACGAAACGAAGATTACAGCTAAAGCTTTGGATAAGATGATGATATGCTCCCATAACATTGTGAACCTTTGAACGCCTGGCTGGTGACCGTGGAAATCATCTCTTTAGGCGCTGTATGACATCATCTACAGTACTTTAAAAAAAAATCAAAAGTGCTCATTGGAGGTCAAACTACTATGCATGATCTCTCCTTTTGGCACAAAATTCCAAGGATGAACAATTGTACTTTTGTCCTACACAAAAAGATTCTTTATCATTCATCGGTTGAAAAACAACCACATCCTTGTATAAAGATTAACCAATCTAAATAAACCATTCTCCCTTGGAGATTGGTTTAATCCCTCTTTAATTTGGATCCCAAGAAGTGACTTTAGTTTAATTTGCACAAAGTCACTAGGAAGTTGCAATGCTAGGGAATCTCCCTTTCTAGAATGAGCAAAAAGGTCCTCAGTGTTGGTTAACCCTTAACCCCTAAAGGACCGGGGGTGTTTGAACAAAGCCCTTGTTTTCTTGACTAGCTCTTGTAACAAGCGTAATTTCTCAAATGTGTGATATGATTTTGATAATCGCCACCGTTGAAATGAAAAAAGACTTATGTAGCTTTCTTGAGAAAAAAAGATCAACAAAATCGCACAATTTTTGAGAAAATGCCACCGTTGACAAAATTGATGAAAGATATCCAATTCGGCAGAACTTTGTACATGTGCTGAAATTGCAATGTTGAAATCGGAATGCTCAAAAGTGATCCAAAAACTTTGATTTTTTTTCCACAAGTACATATAATCATGATCTAGATGTGCAATTTCTTTCAAATCGTTTTGAGGTGTGGAAAAAAAGATATGAGCATGTGAAGTGATAGCCCATAGTACTTTTCCTATTCTCAGAAAATTCACCAATAATCGCTCACTCAATCATTTCTTGATCAGATTGTACTGATGGATTCAGCAAAAAAATTTATCTAGGGTCTCTTTGTTGGTCAGAGACTATTAGTGAGGTTCACATTCCAAATTTTCTACAAATGTAGTTGCAAAAGCCATGTGGTGGCCTTATGGTCCTTTAGGGGTTAAAAAATAGACTAGTGACCTTGGAAATCATCCCTTTTGATACTGAGTGAATCATTGGTTTATAGAAAAATCCAAAAGCATCCATTGGAAGTCAAACTAGTGTACAATACTTCTCCTTTTCATACAAAATTTGGAAGATGAATATATAGTTGCACTTTTGTCCTATATAGAGGGATTCTTTGTCATTCATCAGCCGTGAAACAGACGCAATATCCTTTAACAATGAATAATGTTATATCCCAAGTGGAATTACTTTTTGTCAAAAAATAATTAATTTTGGGAGCCAAAATCAAAATTAAAATCAATTTCTAAAATATAACTTCAAGAATCCAAATATTTTGTGTCTATGATGAGTACACTTTCATTGTCTTCTAGGCTATTCTATGGGACAAAGAATGAACAATTCATGACCTTAAACTTGTAAAGGAGGTTGAAAACATATAATATCATCTTAGTACACAATACATAATTTAGGATAAAAATTAAGATATAAGAAAACTCTAGTTGATTTGAATTATTTTGCAAACTCACAACAAAGTATCAATTGGAGTGATGCATAGATTCTTTGATTTTCTAGACTTTGTTGCTATATTTCATAAGATGGTGTACTCATAGAATAGATAGAAATGGTGCAATTTCACATATACTATCACTTTGACAAGACATGAACACTGGAGGGAAGGTTCAAATCACTAAATTATCCATTATTGTATTGCATAGATATGTCAATTGTAAAAATAGTCATATTTTCACTATTGTAAAAATATGAAAGACTATTTATAAACTTATCCTATGCACATATATACATCCAAAATGACTAACAATTTTTGTGTTTTATAGATATTCAAGAATCTTATTTATTACCCCTTGAAGGAATAAGATAGAAAAATTCATTAGATTTTTTGGAATATAATTTTATTTTTAATCAATGCTTGGGAAAAAAAAGCTATACTTCCCTAAGCTCAAAATAGAGGTCACCAAGCAATACAAAAAAATTGCAGAATTTCAAAATCAAATTTTTCAAATTTTGTTTGTAACTATATAAGGGAGGCAACCCATTTCCAACCACTTAAGTGGTTACACCTATTTGTAGGGCGAGTTTCTTGGGGAGGAAATTTTCTAGAGCTCAAAAATAGAGTTGAGAAGGTTTCCATAATTTTCCAGATTCTTATTTTTCAAAACATAATTACTATGAATGTTTTAGTGGAAGATTTCATTCCTCCTACTCTATTCATTTAGACCTTTGTGTTTTCCACAAAGGTTGGTTGCAAAATCCACCAAGGATTGAGAGTGTTGTAAAACAAACAGAATATGCCACAACTGCATGGGGAACTATGCTGTAATTAATCACTATCATCTCCTCTTGCGTGGAAAGAGATAACTCTATCAGGAATTGGTTGCCTCCCTTAAAAATGCGTTTGTCTATATGGAAAGCTTTGATTCATTTTATTTGGAGTAATGATGAAAAAGTTATAGAGTGTGCATAATGCTATGTGTAAGGTTTTAAATGAATTCTTGAACAAATAGCAATAAAAAGACACACGAAAATTAAAGATCTTGTTTCTAGATTCTTCTCTCAAATCATAATTATTTTGACCCAAAATTTTTGAATCAAAACCCTTTATTAGACCAAGTTCTCTTAGGAACTAAGTTTTACCCATTAATGGTGAATTTTATTAAATTGGTGGTAATATTCTGCCATTTCAGACATATTCCATGTCATTTTAATGAAATATCATGCAATTCCTAACATATTTTGTGCCATTTTAATGGAATGTTGCCCCATTTTACCATAACACTACCATTTTAATGAAATTCACTATAATATTGAAAATTTGAGTTATTTCTCTCCCTCCCCCTTTAGTTCTTATTTCTTTAAATAAAATTTACTTCATCCACTCTACACCGATTGCCATGGATAAGGTAGACATATCCAATACCACCCAACACTCATTTCCGCCCTCATATATTAGTAGTATCATTAAAGAAAATTTTGACTCTCCATAGGGTTGTCTACTTTTTTTGACTCTATATGGATAAAACATAAATTTTCAGATTGGAGTTAACCTTCTAGGCTCTCATGTATGGAGGCTATGCAATTATGCATACAATATTAGACAAGAATCCAAATGGGAAGATTTTGCAAACCAGTCACAAATACCTTAGAGTATTGCTAATGGTTCAACTCTAAATATATGATTGTTCCATATCAATTTTTTGGTCTTACTATTTGAGACTTGAATTTTGAGTAGACTATAAAGGTTGGGAGCTTCCAATGGTTGGCTATTATATGGGCCCCTTCTTCAATGACTTTGACTTCCTTCTAGACCATTGCTTGGTTATATAATGATATGTGTGATTCAACTTCATGACATTGTTTACCATTGAGGTAGGGGGCCCTTTTGCTTTCTTGAATAAAAGACCCCCCACAATGAACAAAATTGTCTTATATGACTCCTCAGCCAACTCCAATCCTTGAATTACAGTAAAAATCTCTCCCATGCATCTGGGGAGACATAATACCTTTCCAGCATGGGGAGGATCATTGCCTGATTATACAATGTTATGTTTTGCTCTCATTTTTGACCCACACTCTCTAATAATACAAAGTTACTGAGCCAAGTGGTGGCCGGCTACCCATTGACGATGCTCACTTCCCACTGCCGGACGCAGCTGGCGGCTTGGCCAACTGATGAATGTCCTCGACGGACATGGGCGAGCCTCCCTGCTATCGAATATGCTCGACCACTACCAGTTGCGTCGAATTGTCCTTCGCCCTCCCCTCCCGAAGTCGCAATATTCATCATCACCTGTTATTTAGTGTCTTGATCGAAAGGAGCTTCCACTCTTTCTTCTTCGCAATGGAATACATTTCCTTTGAGTCAAAAAAGGAAAAAGAAAAGAAAAGCAAACAGTTGGGTGGCTTGTTGCCCGGACTGTGCGGCCCAGGCCCCGGGCAGACACGGCAAGTTGCAGCAGTTTCATCATGCAGTCCTGCCGTTCCTCCTCTTCATGGTCGGAGTCCCGTACCGTCTCGTCGATGGTGCTCATGCGCTCTCATGTCCTCTTTGGCTCCCGCTGTCGTTTTATTCCCCAGCCTCGTCGTTTCCTCCCCTGCCGTTTGTCGCCACGCTGCGACATGGCGGGCATCTGCCTGGCAGCATGTTCCAGTGAGGACACCCAGGGCCTGCCAAAACTGGAAAAAGGCAACAACTGACCCTCCGGAAATGGATTCAGCACTGTTCGAAAATCGAAAAAACACCCCCAGAAGCGCAGCAGGCCCACAGCTCAGCGGCTCTCCGCCTCTCCCCATACCGCCTGCACGTGTCATATTCAATTCAGTTCGGTCGATCAATGCAATGCAAGTCGTGCAGGCCCGTGCCTCCTGCGAGACATGAAACGGAACGGAACGAAACGAAACGAAAGTAATGGAAGGGAAAGAGGTGATTTCCACGTGATCACTTTAATTGCGAATCAGGAATGGGAGTGCAGACTGATGGAAGAAGTTGGTCGTGAAATCAAAATGCGAAGTGGATATCACTGGAAGAATGGAAGTATTCTAGTGATAGTGATAATAAAATGGGAGAATCAGGAATGGGAGGAATTGAAGAACCACCCATTACCAACCACTTAAACATTTTGTGCATGATCTGGAGTAGTAGAAGGCAATTTTAATTTTTTGCCCTGTAGAAAGATAGAAATGATGGGCATTATCAAATTTTCATAATTTTTTTCCTTCAATTCAAATTGTTATGAATTTTGGAAGCCAAAAGTTGGCATGCACCTATCCCCAATACATATAGTCTTCTATAACTGCTCATCCAAAGACTAATTTGGCTCTCAAAACCAAGTAGATGTGTCATGACAGTGATGGCTAGAAGATGGTTGGAAACCTAGAAACTAATGGTTAAAAATCAATCATATCTTTGTTGAATTTCCCAGTACCTATAGAAGTAGGAAAACAATTTTTAAGTTTTCTCAAATTTAGAATTGTTTTTGTTGAGTTTCATGATGTTTCTATTTTTGCATAAGCAAGAACATCATTTAAACCACATTCAACCTTTAAACGACATCAAAGACATTTTTTGTCTAATGAATAACAAAGAATCTTCCTATGTAGGACAAAAGTGCAATTGTTCATCTTTGGAGTTTTATGCAAAAAGGAGAGAATTTGTATAGTAGTTTGACCTCCAATGAATATTTTGTTATTTTAAAGTAGATGATGTCACACAATTTTGAAAGGGATGATTTCCATGGTCACCAATCTATCTTTTAAGGATTAAGGACTATCTTTGCTTTGTTTTCAAACCTAAAGCAACCCAAAAGTTCAAGTCCAATGTTAAAACTAGTTTCTAGAAGTTGAAAAGGTGCCTCCTCTTTTCATGAACCTCTCTCTAAAATTTTGATTCTCCTCTTGTGAATACTACACACTTTCATGTAGAACTCCGGAAAATCTTTTGTATTTTTTGCGAAAAAGTTTGGCAGATTTCTTATATATGGAAGTTTGGTCTGAAACAAAAGAATTGGATTGGATCAATGGGAATGGGATAAGGTAACCACACCTATTTTCAGTACTTTGAAAATTCACAGTTTATTCATACAATATCCAAAAAATGTATTCTAAGAGAACTTAGAACCCTCTTTTGACTACCAACAAGACCGCACGAGAACTTTTCAAATAGAATAGTCATGGGAAGTATGCTTATTCAAACGCATTCAGGTGTTGTTACCTTATTATAGTAGGGGTAGTCACAACTTCTTTACTACACTCCCATTCTTCACAAAATTAGGACATGGTGATTTAGGGTTGACTTGCAGCAAGCTCTCGGTGGGAGAATATACTTGTGCTATGAAGTTTTCTTGATGTTTGTTATTCTCCTCCGGAGTAGAAGAATGGATGTACAAAGAGTTTACGAGCTAAGTATATTCTGTGACCTGCATCACCTGCCCCGCACTTCAAACAATGACCCGACACCCACAATACGTGTGTATTTATAGTCAGAGGTTAACTCTTTCTTCACAGAAGTCCTCCACAGGACGCAAAAGGGGTGTCATACCTTCTTCACCCAGAACTACTGTGCATTGGCTCCTATTTTCTCTAGTTACTGTTTCATTCTTCAGAAAACTTCGAGTTGATGAAGAAGCCGTGACTACCCCTAGTATGGAGCTATAAGCAAGGAAATGGCGAAGGACTGAGGAGAACGGTGCTCAGTGCTCACTGCCTGCCTGCTGCCTAGCTGCCACCGACAGTCCGGGGATTACTGTTCCGATTAGCGTCTGGTTTTGGCAAGGCGTTGACGATGGACATGACGCTTCGGCAGTTCTGGCTTGTCTCCGGGAGTCCGGGCCATGGCATGGCGCGCCTAAAGCTTTCCGTTTCGGCGACAAAGACCTGGATCCATCGCCATCGTGCTCCCAACAAGCTTTGGGCCACTGTTGCTTTGGTGTGCTCAGCACTGTGCTGTGCTCTACTTGGCTCTGCCAATTTGTCATCACCTGATCACCTGCTGCTGCAGTCCCAGCAGCGATCCCCAAACTGGCTAAATTTCGCTCGATTTCTAATTAATTTTTTATGCCCTCAGTGTTAAATTCCAAAAAAATCTTCCAAAAATGAAGATTTGGCTAATTTCCATGAACGTGTTCTAGGAATCTAGGATCACTGGTCCCAAGTGTCCCAAGTGTCCCAACTTCGGCAACAGTCCCAAGTTGTGAAAATCAGATGCTACCAGATGCTATTCATGGTCTGTTTGCTGGCAGCTTCTCCAAAAATTCGAACCAACGTTCGAGAAGTTTTTGAGTTTTGCCGGCTATTTTCCTACAATTCCCAAGTTGAACAGTTTTTTCCAAGTACATAGTCGGGTTATTTTCTCTATTTTCCATTCAAAATCGATTTTTTTTGTTTTTTTCTACTGATTTTAAGCTGATGTTTTCAAATTGCATCCAATTATTTTACCAATTCTACCAGCTAATTTTGAACTAGCCACCAGTTCTTCCTAGACATTGATTTGAACTCACTTCCATAGTTGTACGGGAAGGCGAGTTGTAGGGACAGGTTGAGAGCATGCCAAAGGGTAAGGTAAGGTTAAGTTACTAGGGTTACGGCAAGGCCCATCTCTCTTGCTTGACTGTAAGCCGACTTTTATGTACAAAAATCAATCAAATTATGTAGAAAAGACAAAAGATTATCCGGAATTTTCATATGGAAGTGCAAAGTGTTTGCAAGAGGAGAGAATCGGAATTGTTGGCAAGTAAAGTTATAGGGAGGGTCCATTGAAAAGTGGGAGACGAACAACTTTCCAACTTTTGGAAAATCAATTTTAACATTGGACTTCAACTTTGGGACTTGGGTTTGCTTTGGGTTTGGCAACAAGACAAAGGTACTCCTAAAATGTAGTTTCTCAATACTCATGTAGAAGAATAAACAACATAAAGCTTGGCAAAAAGGATTTTTGATTTTCTAAAAAACTTGAAAATTGTTCTCTGATTCTTACTATACATAGAAGTATGCACTAAGTGTACAACCACATGTAAGCTTGTTCCCATCATTTTTCCTATTGGTTCTATCTAGACCCATCCATACAATTGTCAGAAAAATTGAGAAGGCCAATTTTATATGCTCACCCAATATGATGTAATGTGGAATACAATGGTGTATGTTAAAGACAAGATAAGATAATAATAGTTGCTAAAAACACGTCTTTGGACCCCTAAAGGACCATTGTCCCCTTGAGGAATAAAATGGATTTCACACACATTCTTATGACCTTATTTTTTAGTGAAACTTTCTAAAACTTTCTTATGAGATAGGAAAACTTATTACCTTTGTAGAAATATAATTTTCCTTCAATGGGTGCCAAGGAGCAAAAGTTATACCACAATAAGCCCAAATTTCAACTTAACAAGTAAAAAAATAAATCCACAAAAAACTTGAAATTAAATTAATTTCTTTTTCTTATGGATTATATATTTTTCTACTTGTGAAGATTTTACTCATTCCATTTGGATTAGTGATGTGGAAGTTATGAACAATTTTGTTTTTTGGGCAATACGAGCTTCTTGAAAAAATAACTTAAAGGATTATTTCTGAATGCAATTTTTACAATTTTTCAAAAAATATTATTTGACAAGGATAAGTTTATTTGCTAGAAAAATATCATTATTGGGATTATTGTGTTTTAATACCATCTTAGAGCTAATAACAATTTACTTTTTCTTGTAATCTTAGACCTCCTTCTATTTAACAATTTTTTAAAGAAAGAAAATCCAGAATTTTTTTTTGAATTTTTTTCCTAAACTTTCAACTGAATTCTTTTAACACAATCTTTTTTCAATTCAAAGTCCATAGTGCAAAAAATTTCAACAAAAGGCAATCAAAGTCATTTGAAATTGCAAGCTGGTGTTCAAAAAAAATTTCAACTTTGAAAGCCAATATCTTCCAATCTATACAGTGAAACTTCATGAAATTTTTACCACTTGGTTTTAGAAAAGTAAGTACAGGATCCTATGGTTAAATTCTACAAAAAATTGATTTTCTTAGGTGAACACAACAAAAATGGCAATTTTGAGTGTTTTTTGACAAAAAAATTGACCTTGGTCCTTCAAGGGTAAAGATAATATATTTTTAGATTAAAGTATAAGTACAAGGCTATAGGGTATAGTGGAGAGGCATAAAAAAAGGATTCAAAGCTAGAAAGGTATCAATTATATTTATGATTGTTATTCACAAAATATTTGTAAATAGAGAGAACTTTGGAGTTCCCACACTATGATTGGGTAGTTCAAGCCAAAATAAACTACATATTTGTTTTTCTTTGTTGTTATTTGGCAGAATACTTTAACCTCCACATGCCCAAGGCACCAAATTCTCGTGTGGACAAAACTTTGAAGTTAAATGAAATGTTACAAAATTATTACTTTTAGTACTTTATATTTTTCAGAAATTCTTTTTGAAAATAAATTATCATGATTTTTCTATTCAAGAATTTGTTCAAAGGTGTCCACTGCAAATCTTGATTTTCTAGTATTGAGGGTTCTTGAAAATGAGACTCAAACACTACACTTGATCTTCAAGGAAAAATCACAATAGAACTTTATTTTTAAAAGTTGTAGAGTAAATTTTAAAAAGTTGTCAATTAATTAGGGTGATTGGGGTTATGTAGGAACCTTATGCTTCTTAACCTTGTATTTTTTAGGTGACCTCAATTTCAGATTTGACATGTAGAGGGAGGATTGAAAGACATCAAATCACTTTCACAATTTTAACAACTCTGTTATCAAACATTATAATCTTTCAATCCATAAGTGATATTGTTATGTTTTCTTTTCCAATGGCATCTGTAACGTATCTAATTTGAATTTATATGATTCATTATAATTCGAAAAACTTGATAAAATTTATCAAAATGTTGGCTTTTTTCCAATAAGAATGAATTTCAAGAAGCTCAAAAAAGGCCTTGGGCATTTAAAGGTTAAAAGATAAAATAAGAGACAATTGTCACAAAAGACTTAATAAAACAAATACACTCTCAAGATACTTTGAATTTTAGGAACTTTTCAAGGAAGAAGCTAACAATGTGAGAGACAAAATCTATTGACTACCTATTTTTATTTAAGAAAATAAAAGTCATCACCAAGTAAATAATATCTTTGAAATTGCTAGCATAATAAAAATAAAAATTATTGCACAAATCAAAGACAAAATTATAGTTTTAGTTTTAGGGGGATAAAATAAAAAAATAGAATCATCAAGAATATTTACAAAAAGAATAATTACTTTGACTAACATTAGATGAGATCTGGGCCAAATAGAAGACTATGAGTTCCCTACTGTTCCTAGCAATGGGGAACTCGCTGAACTGCACCATTGTAGTAGTACTAATGTGGTTGAATGTCCGCCACATCAAAATTATATTTATATTTATATATTTTTAAAATTATTTTCTAGACTTTTTCTTCAATTTAAAGACAAAAAAATCCTATTCTTTTTTTTAGTATTTATGATGGTTGACAACAATCAACTATGCCTTCATTGCTATGAGAATAGCATGGAAAACAAGCCTAAAATAGCCCCTTATTTCCCCAAATCTCATCTAATGACAATGTAAAATCTAATTATTTTGGAGGGAGGGAATTTTTGCTAGAATCTTGCTAGATTTTGGTACCTTGTCCTATAACATTGGGAAAAAATGGATGAAACTACCAAAATCTTCTTTAAAAAGAACCACCCATATTTGGATCGAAAGCTACTACTAATAAATTATTTTATAAATGAATGTATACATGTAGAAGGTTCTATACATTTTTCCCTTACTTGTGTACATTCCAAGGAGCAAGTTGCTCTACTATCCAAAAACAAACAAAAAATTGTTGGTAGAACCTATCAATACACCAATATATTTCTACAAATATACAAGCAAAAGTCTGCCATTTAAAATAAAATAAAATAGGGTTCAAGCATTAAAGGCCTAGAACATAGGTAACGACACCTAAAAGTGTCACCTTTCTATAACGGACTCCTATAGATTCTTGCTTGAAATGTACTCTCACCATTATATGGTCAGTTTTGGAAACACCTCTTTTTAGCACTTTGAAAATTCATAGTTCATTCATATGCTGTCCAAAACTGAATGCATTCTAAGTGAATCTAGAATCCCTTTTGACCAACTCCAAGACCCCACGAAAAACTTTTTCAATATGATAATGGTAACCATGCTGAATTGCTTATTCTCTTGGGTTTAGGTGTGGTTACCCTAAAATTGCTAAGTTGTCACGTTGTCGACGAATTACGAAGCTGATCAGTAGACTTCACTCGCAATTTCCGCTCGAGTTTTAGGTTATTGGCTATGGCAGGAACAGTCGCTTCAATCCTTCAACAATTATGCGAAAATGTTCGAACTAGCCAGGCAGACTTTGGGACGAAAATTCCTGAGTTTGCGACGAATTAAGATAAGTATCTTCTGATGTTGCTCGGACAAACAGATTCTTAGATTCCCGTCCCATTTGTAAAGTTATAGCACAGAATATGCTTCGGATTCCTTTTCGTTTTTATTTATGGATCTCATCAAGGGACAGCCATCAGTCAGCCGCACGAACACGGCATCCATTTGTCGCAAAAGGCGAGAGAAAACAGCGAGAGATCCAGGAATTAACGAGAATAGATGGCTGCAAACAGTTGTTCTAGATTCACCGCACTTCATTCTTCAAACCATAGGTGTCCAGAGACACATGGCGCCGTAGGCATCACCACATCCCCTGCTGTTGTCGTGTGCTTGTGTGTGGGACCTGCGGCTCATCACAGCGCCAGTGCTTCCCTCCTTTCCTGCCACTCTCGTCGCTCGAGGTACTTTCCCGTTGCAAATTTTCCATTCTTATCACCGAAGAATTTTATAAAACAGTATATTGATGTGAATTATAATTGGGTTTAGGGAATCACAAATCTCGTACTTCAGAGAGGAATACTCTGCCGAAATTTGGACATTTGGGTCGAAGTATTTTATAAAATTGGCAGATTCTAGGACCAGTGACGTTCTGGTCTACCTACAGTACTAATTGCGATTCTTCTGTGGAATTCTTTGTCGCACGACATACAGCATCCCCTGCATGATCGACTCGTTTGGCTGTGTCAGGCCGCTCTATAAACATTCTCGGCGAAGAAGGTCAAAGCTTCCATCTCCAGCATTGGTCTAAATGCATCGAAGCAGCATCGCTCCGTTCATTCTTGATCGTACTGATCGCTGTACAGTTACTCTGTGCACAAGGTCCGATGCATCTTCCGATTCCATCACGTTTGATTGTTCGATCAAGTGGCCGGAGGGCTGTTTAGGAATGGTATATGCCTCATTCAACGGACATTCGCTTGCTCTCTACTTAAAGCAGGCAAGTATTCTTCTCTACACCCCATTGAATCCCTCTGACAAACCAGAGAAAATGCATCATTGCCGTCGGACATCATGATGTGTTCTGCCACTCGTTTCAATGATTCTTTTTGTCCTTAGACTGCGCTTGTTCATATTTCTGTTTTCTGCCCTTCAGTTTCTGGCTTATTGTTACTGTTGCAACTCTTTTCTTGTCGAAGATGTGCAAGTACCTACACTCTTCTGTCTGCCTAGTGTGGCGTCTACTGTCTACCTACTGCATGTGGGTTCCAAAATAAGGTGGGCGGTCTCCTGTTCATTAAAAGCACAAGAGGGTTCCCCTCCACTCCGAACAGCCAGGGTCGTCTTCTGCAGGGAGGTTTGTCGTACCTTTCCCCTTACCGTGGATTCATTTTCATTTTAGTCCAAAAAACAAAAAAGTCGTTATTATTCGCAGCTATTTTTTTCATGGGTTGTCTTGGTCGTGTTACAGGTAGGAAAATGAAAGAAATGCTGGTACTTTAATCATCTTCTGCCGGGAAGGCCGGGGCATATCTGGATGTCGGTGTCTGAGTTTCAGCCCCGTTACGTGGACTCCGCGACTGTTGAAGCGAATGTTCTTCTCTCGAGCACGATGGTTTCTTCATCAGGAAGGCACCTGGGAGTCTGATTCAAATTCCGACCTCTGTTCACCTAATTATGCTAAACTTACTTGTCAGCTCGTTGCTTGTACATTACTGAATCTGCTCTGCTCAGCTCCTCAGACACCGAAACCCAACAACAACATGCACATCATGATCTGTACCTTGTCTTTCGAGCAACTAGTGCACGTTTATGATGGACCACTTGCATGCATGATCAAAAAGCAGATGGCAGAAAAGCAGTGTACTTGAAAGGGTATTAGGAAGGCTTTCAAATTGTCAGGAACTCGGGATTCAAGGCGAACTGAGATTCATACCGTAACATATATGAAGATTTTGAGCTGCAACTAGTCCTGTGACTCCTGTCAGAAACAGGAATTCGGACATGTCTGGAACACTTTTGGCTTCTAGCTAGCAAGTTTCAACTCAGTTCAAGGTTTATTATATTATTTCTTTTTTGGGGGGAAAGGAAACCAAGTGTATGGCACTAGAGATAAATTTGGTATACAGTTTGGCCGGTCCTAAGGATGAAAACCTGGCCCGGGAAAATCATGAGCTCAGTCCAAGACTTTTGAGAAAGGTTAACTCCTTAAAGGAAGGAACGGGGGTGTTTTTCAAGAGAACTTTTCGAAAACTCCCATTTTTTTAATGAGTGCATTCATTTGCCCAAAATTGAAAATAGAAACTTTTATTTTGAACTTCAACTGTACAAAAGTGTCGTAGACTACTACGACATGATGCATGAAGTTTGAAAAAAAATTCAGCACATTTGATGACGACCACATTGATGACGAACATATTTGATGATGAGCACATTTGATGACGTGAATTGAAATATTATAATGTTGGAAGTGAGAAAGAAAACTTTTTTTCATTGTTGTGAAATGGGGTCAGTAGACTTCCAACCCTCTTGGAGTAAAAATTTTGTGTCTTGATGAATTTGCATCTCTCCACCATAGAGTTCTAAATCTTTTTAGATACACTTATGTGCAATTTTAGAAGCAAATAATTATGGAGTCTAGCTTATCCTAATTCAACTTGCAATGCTAAGAGGTTAAGTGAATTTGCTTTGCACTAGTCATTTTTTGATCATTTCTTGCACAATGAAGAAATTTTTATTTGAAATCCAAATAGTGAGAAGTTAGAGACAAACACTTGGAATATATGTGGGGAAATTTTCAAGAACTTTTACTTCACACATTACAAGATAATAGGGCTTTGAAGTAAGAAGAAAATATTTTTCTTGAAACCTCCTTGATCTAGCCTATAAAGTTTGACTACTGTTATCTAGAATATGATTAGAGAATTGAAATTTGTTCTTTATGAAAATTTAATTTCCATATTTTATTAGTTATAAACATGCCACATTTCAAAAGTTGATGATAGTTTTAGCAAAAGATGCTTTAAAGATGCCCAAACAATATGAACTTTGGGGAAGCATAAATTTTGATTTGGGCATTCAATTGTAATTTTTTTTAATCTCCATGAAGGGAGTGAATGTCTCCATCTTGTGTCAAAATTTTCAGAACATCCATTAAAAATTGACTTCATATGACCTTCCCAAGTTTTCAAGTGTCCATTGAACAAACACTTGATCTTTAAGGAGTTAAGTGATTCCAAAATTAGAGGTTGTTGTAGCCAGCAAGTGCCTTACCTCCTAAGGGCTTATCAAATGGATGATGAATGTCATGAAAAGTGTAGGCACTTCATCCACTTAGTATTCATTGAGGAAGTTGCGACTTTGCAAGAAAATATAATATGTAATATATTTATGGAAAGAAGACATAATGCAATATTATGTGAATCCTTGACATTGATATTTGGGGGAGATTCGATTATTTATTGCAAATTTCAGTAAGTAATCTTGTTATAATTAAATCAAGCATGTAAGGGAAAAATGATTGATTGGACATTCTTATTCATAGTTTAAAAGATGACTAAATTTCATCAATTTTTTGTATGAATCTTTATCAATAGTATGTCCATATTATTTGTCTCTAAACCTCTTTAGATTAAATTTGAACAAGGAATGAATGCAAATGTGTCCCAAACACACAAAATTTTATTTTTTCAACCATCTTGTTGTAGATTGTTGTCTAAGTAATTCTCCAACATTTGTATGGTATTCTAAATAATTGAAAATCTTTGTAAATTAATTGCAAATATGATATAGTTCAAAGGATCAAGTATATTACATCTCAAAAAAAGGTAAAAAAAAAGCCTTCTAAAATGACTACAAGAAAAATACAAGAAAAAAATCTGAAAAAATTGCCGTAATGTCAACTTATCATTCTAAACTAAGAGAATAAATCCTTGAGAAAATGACTAATATCATTTCACAATTAATTTTAGAAGGAGTTTTCAATTTTTTGTTCTAAATTTTTTAGATAAACATTAACTAATACTAATTAATTGGAGATCCAACAATGTGGATAAAATCAATGGGTCATAGTTCTTAACTTTTGTTCAAAAGTTATCATTAAATTTTTATTCTTATTTATATATGTTCTTAGGGAATTCCGTTCAATTCATTTTTTAATTTACCAAAATCAAAATGTTTTGGTTGTTCCAGATGTGTGGATACCAAGATATAATACAAGAGTTTGGTGCATGATGATTACCTTTTTTTGAGCGACAATTCAATTTTACAAAATTCAAACACAATTATGAATATTTTTAATCATATCTACACCTTGTGTTAAAATTTCAAAAATATCTATTCAATAATGATTTTGTATCCCCTTACTTGAATCTTTTTTTTCCCAACAGACATGACATCCTTTAAAGTTTTTTTCATAGAAGATTTTTTTATTTTTTTATCTTTCAAATGTTCAAACTTAGCTTATGATCATGGACTTTACCATCATCCACTTTCACTTGGTTATTTCACCCCTAAAGGTTTTTGACTATGTTCTCACCAAAAATGCTCCAAAACTGCCATTTCCAATACAAGTACCAAATTTTAAAAAAAAATCATTCTAGTACACATGTAACCATAGGAACTTGTAGGAACTCCAAAAATCAAGGCAAAGGAAAAGAAAAACACCTTGCATGCAGATAAATGTATATATACACAAATATACATATGGATACATATACTCACCTAGATACATCCTTATACATATACATACAATTTAGTCTAAATGATGATTATTCCATGTCTTTTGTTGAACTTCCTTAGTTGAAATCCATACATAAATCTTGAAATTCTTGAATTTTTTTTAGTGGGAGGTGTATAAAAATAAGTGAAATAATAAAAGTGTGTGTACATATTAAATTCAAGTGCATAATTGGTACATTGAATGATTACCTATTTACTTAATACCCCCCGTTACATGCTAAAGTAGAATCACCTACATGGCTACATGCATCATTTCTTTTTTCCCATAACATCTAAAAAATGGGCTAAAATGAACACTTCTTGACTCAAAATCAACACAACTTTTTTAGGTCCAATCAAGGAAAGGTGAGGAGTTTTTTGAAGTAACTAAACCAATGAGAGTTGAGACATTTTGTACTTCAAGGGGGTCCACTCAAAGTGAGTCTAGTGTTATGTATAGTCTACCTTATGTTCTCAACTTCAGAATTTTGTAAAATATTGCTAAAGCATCACAAGATTATAAAAGCACTTGGGTTGCAATTTTCTTAAGTAAGCTAATAATCTCATCAATTTTTTTTGGTCACATGACCTTTGCGATAGTAAGATAAAGAAAAAGTGTTACTTTTAGGTGTTTCTACCTTAGTTCTTGATGAAGAGTCCCAAATTTGAACCTTTGCGTTTTCTGTAGAAATTTTGATCAAGTCTTATGAAAACTTCCTTTTATTTAATTTTGTTGGTTCTTAAATAAACATATGCAACGGATTTTATCGATTGGAGGTTTATCAGACCTGCCTGTTCCCTTCAGAGATGGTCTCCTCGAGTGCATAGTTGAGGATATCTTAAGCTTCAGTTGCCAAGGTATGGCCGCTGGGTCAATTGATCATATTGTGCAAAATATAATCAGATTGAGCATATTGTGTGACCTAGCCAAATTGTTGTAAGCTTAATGTCACCAGGTAACATTGAAGAACGTAAAATTTTCATGTTTTAGTTAAACAATAAATCGGGGGGGGGGGGGGAGAGTGTGTTAAAAAAAGAATGATATAGGTGCGAACAACCACTATTTTATAGGGGGGTATGAATTATTAAAATTTTTTTTTCCACATGCTATCATTATGTAATTTTTTAATGATACTTATTATTTCATACCCCATAGTACATTAAAGACGTCTAATGTCATTTTGATACCCTATATTACTCTAAACCCATTTATAATTTTTTGCCCTTATGTTTTTAAAATACCCTATCATTTGTTCGCACGTATGTTGCTACTCCAACCAGTCACTGCCCCCCATGCAATAAATAAAATTCGAGAAAAGGAAGTTTGTAAATGTATGACAATTTAAGAACATTGGTCATATAGTTGCAAGCTTTTTCAGTTGGTGAAAATCAGTGTGGTTTTGGGGTAATATTGTTATGACAGTGCTTCCGTGTCCTTTGTTTGTCGAACTCTGCAGAGTAACTTACTTGAATCCATAATCCTTAGAATCCAGAACCTTGCGAGGTACGTAATGTTGTCCAGGTAACCATCTTCTCATGGGTATTTAAATGTCACCACGCCGTGTGGTAGAATATGCAGTAGATTGCTAAATCTATATTTGAGCTCGTGCATACTTCTGCTTTAATAAGAAACAATTTGCTTGTGAGAGGAAATGTATGACTCATTATTTTGCCTGAGATCTATAGTTTTGAATGAGAGCATTTGACATATGCAAAGTGGGACTTGGACCCTGGACATGAAATGCAGAGTTGGTGAACAACCCTAAAGGAGGATTTGTGACATGTCTCTAGGAGTTGCAAGTATGTTTCCGATGTCACCAAAAAAAGAAGTACGTTACCAACGTTCAAAAAGCCAACATCTTGGCTTCTCCTTTCTGAGTTAGATTCCATATGTTTGTAATCTATTACTGGGATGCTGGTCGCGTAGTGATCAAGAGTGCAAGGTGGACCTGAATGTGAGTTTTACACATTGTTAATGATTTCAATGTGAGTAACAGTGATTTTCACGACTTTTCTGTTTGCCAACTGTAATTGACATGGAACAATTATAGTGGTATAGTATTTTTGTGTCTAAAACTAGGAAAGCGAATAGCATTATTGTTAGAAACCCCAACGCTAATATCTCATGAATCAAAGTATCTCCGTTTCCCAGTTTAAAATTGGGATATGGTATCACAAAACCCTAAACACTGACGGTGCTGCAAGAAATCCACCTTCTATGAACTGTACTGTACAGTACATTCCCCTGCCAACAAGATCAGTGAAATTTCCCAGTAAGTGATCCAGTGTTCGGGAAACTTTTTGAATTTCACCGGCTAATTTCCTCCAATTCCTATAGTCAACCGGTTATTGAAGTTCCCATCCCGGTTATTTTCTCTATTTTCTACTAGAAATAGAAATTTTCTAGATTTTTTCACCGGTTTTTTGCCGATGATTTCGAATTGCAACCGGATATTTTCCCGAATCCACCGGCTAACTTTGAACTAACTGCCGGTTTTTCCCGTTCATTGAAGTGATCCCAAGAATCACCAGCGCATCTCACAAGGAAGATCCAACATGCCGATTTTATAGAACGCATTCCCAATAATAGAAATAAATTTTGAAAATATCCAGGATTGATTGTGAGCTCCCAAACAAGGAATTCCCTAATTTTGACATGGATAATTGGAGGTTAATTTTAGGTCAGAAAGGCAATCAGAAGAAAGGGAAGGAGAACTCCTGTTTTTGCGAAGAGGCCAATCTAATTGAGGAGTCCATTTGTCCAAGACGACAAATTGGTCAATGGTGTTTTCTTTGTTGGCACTGCCACAGGATTTCTTGTTGTTGGTACTCCTGCAGCACAGGGAGATAAGACCCTTGATGACCCTTATAAGAATATCAAGATTTTCCCATATGATTTTGCACGAGGAATGGGAATCAGAGAAAAGAAACCAATTTGGAAAAGTTCGTGACACAAATTTTCCCTGTTAGGAAACTGTAAACCGAGAATGGCAATCTGGGAAGCAGAGAAAATCTCCCTGTGGAGCTCCTTGTCGTCATGCTCCATTTGGATGAGGATGTCCCAAGTCGGTGGTGCTTGATGTTGGGTCAGAGGCCACAGACATGCACCAGAGGGAATGCAGCAGCATCAAAGTTCAATTTCGTTATATGGGCGGAAATTCGCAACATTTGGCAGCCCCTTCAAATCAGATGCTTTCGAAACCTAAATCTTTGTCAATCCTAGTTTCTTGAGCTTGAGTGTCACAATTTACTGTGCTCTGAATTGGCATCTAATTCAGCCCCAAAATTTTCTATTTGAGTGTCACAACTTTGGCACGCTGAATTGCGCCAATTTAAAAAAATTGGCATTCACAGCTTCTTCTTTTCGTTGACATCAAAGCAATGTGCAGGGGCTGTACACAACTGCTTTGAAGCTCTGCAGGTGCAACACTCACAAGAAAAGTTCTCTACATTATTCTTGCCGCTCAAGCCTTTACTGCAATCAAAAGGTCGAGGATACTCAAACAGGTGAAATCCGGACTTGATCCTCTCTCTGCACCTGCCCCAGTTAGCAACACCAACTCATGTAATCATAATTTCCCTTGGATGATCAAATTTGTTAAATTGGCATGTTTCGGCACACCAAACTTAAACAGCTTTAAAATACGTGGAATGGAAATGATACGAGGTTTTGACAGAGCACATGGAAAGTGCCAATCTCTTGAAATTTCCACTGTAGCAAATTTGACAAGGTACCTTGACTTCATGATCCTTCAATTGAAAATGTGGTTGGGTACTGTCCCTTCGACCATCTCCCACTTTGAGTGATTGCATTAGAAAGTATCATACGTTCAATATATCCTTTTCAGTCCATCTTTAGTTGTGATTTTTCCTTTGACCTAATACAAGTTAAGATTATTTATTAATCAATGGGTACATTCCACCATTCTCGATTAGAACCCTTGCAGATTCAATTTCTTCATCAATCTTCACATGGAGGTATAGAGGTGTGGAGGTTGGAAGGTGATCATGACTTCATGAAACTTGAAAACTGCATGCGAAACAAAATGAAATATATCCCATTATTTTGGTTACTACCTTACAAATTCAAATGAACGACACTCAGTTTCAAAACCTTCAGGAGGTACTGAAGAGTTTCCTAATCCAACTTCAAACGGAATGAAGAAGATTGAACAAAACAGAGCGCGAACTGAATACAGCTTCATTCCAATAAGTATGGCATTTTGAACAGTGCCAGTTCCACCAAAGAACAGGAGTTTCTCTGACTCCCAGTCCCCTCCACTTTTGCAAGAGTACACAAAACCAATCGATGACAGAAGAAAAATGCATCACTCATGAATTCTTACTTGAAAGTCGACATGTTAGACATTCTTTATAGATTGAAATACACATATTTGCCACCGATATTTACAAGTCTGATCAAATTCCAATCCATATTACGGTACCAGTGAAGCATGTACTCCCGCCAGTCCCGGCCCGTTCTTCTCCTCTCCAAAAGTGGGAACCAAAACTTCAAGTCGAAGCCTTTCAGAAGCGATTTTTGCAAACCAAAGAAAAGAAAAAATGGCAGGAGATTTTCACAGCTGAGCCGAACTCAGATATACTAGCTTGCCAGTTTGCCTTAGATTCTCGCACAATGGAGTTCTGCTCCGGAAACGCCTCATACTTGAACCACCGGTCGGGCATGTCCTTCGTCCCTGCCACAAACCGCTTCTGCACAAAAAGGGAAGTCAGAATAGATTCCACATGCATTTAAAAAACTATGCAGCACAGGTCTCAAGAGAACTGTTGAAGACTTGAAGATCCACAAATATAAGACAGTATCTTAGTGGAAGCCATGGAAATTAGATCACATCATCTTTGGGAGAACATGTTTTTTTTAGAAACTTGGGCTGATTCAAGATAAAAGGGACTCTTTTACAAGTGGTCTATAATGGTATGTAGTCAACTCATTCAAATTTTAAATATACAATTTTATCGCTTTGTTCAGAGAAGAAATTGGCACAAAAAATGGAGAGTTACAAGGTAAGCTCGAGTGCATTCACCAAGTAGTTTTTTTTTCTGTATTTCATTCTTTGTCTCAAAATTAAAAACATAAAATAATAGATGATCCGGCATGCAAAACACAGCAATCATGAAAGATTCACAAATTAGAAATGCTATCATATACTCTTTTTTATAACTTTTAATACTGGACCAACCTACTAAAATACAAATAGGAATTAAAAATGTGGTCAAGACCATGAAAAATAAAGAGATACCATCTATTCCTATATAAAAATTGATGCAATGCTCAAAGAATTTGAACATTTGGATTCCAGAGGTTTGTTGAAAGCATTATCTAGAGGTGTCTTAATGCCCAAGACTTGATTCTACACTCACAATAGAGAATGCATGATGAGTGCCCAATTTTAGAATGTTCCTCACACTGCTCTTTCCATATTTTGACACCCACAACAAGGCCTCACGCAATGTGAGGTGCTTGTCATGTGAATGGGAAAATATTTCAAAGGCATTATGATGAGAAGGGCATAGAGTCACAAGGTTCAAACAAGGTCTACTGCTTGTCCTA
The DNA here is from genome assembly GCA_963920665.1 of Straminergon stramineum. Lineage (NCBI taxonomy): Eukaryota > Viridiplantae > Streptophyta > Bryopsida > Hypnales > Calliergonaceae > Straminergon > Straminergon stramineum. Next base: position 43,328,997 of record OY987264.1, read on the forward strand.
GGAACATATTGGATTTAAAAAAAGGACCCAAATGCCCAAGTTATTTTAGTTACATCTTGTTATAATTTGGTCTTGGCAACCAACAAAAAAAAAATCAAAAGTAAAATCTTGTCATTGAAGTTGTGCAATTGGACATACACTAATTCTTAACTACTTAAGTGCTCCAAACTCAAATTCATATTCTAAATGATGAACAATATGCTTTAGGACAAACTTTGTCCTAGTTACTTCTCATTCATCCAAAATGAATTTTACATCTTTAATAGATAACCTTCCTTCATAACCACTTCCATGAAATTGAGATAAACAAGATCTACCAAAATTTTTAAAAATGGATTGAGCTAAAAATGGATCCAACCTTCAACATCTAAATCCTGCATGTTTTAGCTTATATCTTCCTTCAAATCTATCATTTACCTCTACTCCATCAAATTGGTCATAACATATTAAGATTATCTTTTTAAGATTTGAATACTACTTTGACTGAATGAGAAATGCAAATGCTTCTAACTCTTCAAATGGAGCACAAGGCTCTATTTGATATCTAAATCTAAGCTTTAGTCATGAGATTTGACTTCAAGTCACGTTTGCAGTTTGTGTTTTTTGCTTCAAGCACAGTATCATTTGTCGTACCAGAATAGATCATCAAAAATTGGTTGCTAGCATTGGACAAAACATTGCCTAAAAGCACTTTATCATCATCCAGAATATGGACTTCAATTTGGAGCACACTTAAGGAACGGTTTCCATTCCAATTCAGCCTCCGAGCCGTGTACCTGCGCGTGGAGCGTGGTTCCGGATGTGTGCGCCGTCATGGCATTGTTCTTCATGTACCACCACGGATGCTCCTTCCGCGGGGGCTGATCATTCCATACATCCGCGCCATATCCCCCGAGTTGCCCAATCTCGCACGCCTCCTTCACAGCTTCCATATTGGCAACCACCACCACCACCACGAATTGTTCACCGAATACGCCCCCGTCGCATCTTCGCAATGTGCTCTTTATCGAACAACCCGCGCGTCTGGTCCGTCAGAGGCGTGTTCACCACCACCACGTCGCACTGGGCGAGCATGGTGTCCAGGTTGAGCTCTCGACAGCACCCGAACTCCTTCTCCCGAGTGGCGTGGAAATCATAGCGGTCGAAGTAAAGCATCCCCTTGAGACTGAAGCCTTTCAGGCGTTGCATGAGATGCTGGGCGATTTGACCGCCGCCCACGGTGCCGACCGTGCGGTCAATCAAGTTGTAGGCGTGGTGGACGACACGAGCACGTTGCAGTCGCGAGCGATCACTTGCTTCCAAGCGGGAACGAAGTTGCGGAGGAGGACGAGGACGTGGAGGACCTCGTCTATGGCGACGAAGGTCATGTTGCTAACTGCAAGACACCAATTGTCAGGAGGACTTCCCAGACTTCCGCGATGAGAATGGAAGTAATTTGGGTAAAAAGATGTTTGTAGGCGAAGTGATTTAACGGTTTTATGAGGGCCTGGTAGTTTCATACGAGAATTTGGGCTCAGAATCGCAGCACCTACAAAATAGAATAGAGAGAAAGAAGCGCATTTGACAATCGAAGAAAACCCTAATTTCGTCCTTTCACATTCGATTCGTGGACTAGGACGACATTCTAATGTGAAAGACTAGACACACGGAGTCTCCTACTCCAGTTTGGGGTCAGAATTGCGAGCTTTGACACATACAACGTGGATGAAAGTGACATAGCCATATCTTGAGAGTTGAAAACAACAGTGAAGTATGAAACTGAGGAGTGCTACCACATGAAAAACGAACCATTCCAATTTAGCAAATTTAGAGAGAAAATCTCCAGAGTTGTGTATGGAAAGGAAACCTTGCATGTCCTTGCTGCGACGGTGGTTGGCATCGACGTGACAAGCAGCAGCTTCATTGCAGTGGCCGGCCACATGACGCGTAATCTACACTTGCTCAAACTTCTATTGGCGAGCTGCTTGATTCCTTCATTTCAAGAATAGCTCCCAATGCTTGATGTCTAGCGCTTGCATTATAGTTCCAGTTCTCATGGCGAAGTTGTGAGTTAAGAGCAATTTGACAAGTTGGACATATCCATTGGCAATGAAGGAAATTCACATAGACCAGACAAAATCAATTTCTCTCAATCTCGTGTTTGAACGAGGCTCATTAGAGCATCTGTGAATTCTTTTGAAGGCAAAGGAAAATAGCTTGAGGCAAACAATTCTCGCCATGTTCCAATTGCATGTGAAAGTTATCGCAACATGTCAAAGTGGCACTTTGCAAGGATCAAGCACAAATCGAATGCAAAATGTCAAGTTCAACAATGTGGGTCAAATATCAAATGTATTGTCAAAATTGTGAGGGGAAAGAAGGAAACTGTAGCTTCCACCTATAGAGGTAGAAAAGAAGATTATGGGAGTAAGCGAGAGGTGGTGGTGGACTTCAAGTTAAGTTGGGATGACATTAAATGCTATGTAAATGATACAAAACATAAGTAAATCATCAATTAGCTAGAGGTGTGAGACATTTAGCCTATTTTTATTGGGACTAACCTCAATCAAGACAAAACTTTGTTGCTACAGTATACGGGCTTTTGCCTTGAAGAGCACTTTATATTGTCGCCATGTTGACTCTTCTACATGTCAAAGATTTTCAAGACTATTTTGTTTACCAAACACCACCACCAAATCTAGAATGATGCATATCCAACAATTACAAACAATCAAACTATACAACGGATTATAAATGCACCAACTACAAAACAATGGAACAAGTGGGAGAATGCTAGCAATGTTAAAGGACAAATATTTGGAGTGACATTGTTTCTTTTTCCAAGTCTAGGAACAATTGTGTCACTGGAGACTAGGCTAGACCATAACAAAAATGTGTATAGAATTACAATGGGTATATTTTCCACATGCACATGTCCAAATTTGGTAAATATGGTTGTTTTTGCTATTGGAGGTCATCAACAGTACATGAATTACAAGCACTTGTACTACTTGTACTGATACTTCTGCAAAATTGTCATCTGTGATGACAAATTCATTCATGTACCAAGTTATAGCTTTGATGAGTTGAAGCTTCCTCTAGTCTAAGCAGGAATCATCAAAATAGGCTTAGACACATCCTACCACGTACTTTATTTGCATTGTATTCATTTACATTTATTAGGATTGAAATGATTTGAAGCCTATAGAACGAAAATTTTTTATGCATTCGCAAAGTATAAGAGTTTGTCTGATTAGACAAATGTTTTGAAGTAAGTTCATATAAATGACTATGAAATACAACCCTCTTTCAGTAAAGCATATATGAATATGAGATTGTATTTTTTTCTAATGTCTTTCCAATTTTAAAACTTCTTCATAGTCTTTTTAGTTTCATTGTTTTTCCCTTCATTTTCCCATTTTTTTTCTATTTTTTCTTCATTGTCCTTTTTTTGTTTTCTTATTTTTCACATTTTTTTTTCATTCTCCATTTTTTTCCCACATTTTTTAGTTCATTTTTTAACTAGTTTTTTAGGATGTCAACATTTGGCAATACATTACAATCATCAAGAAAAATCAATTTTAGAATTGAAAGTTATAAAAATTAAAACACCTAAAGATTAAGGTGAAATGTCTACCAATTATCTACATTGGCTTGTGGTCATCACCTCACGCTAACCTTTAGGTTCTCCACTCATCCTACACAAGTCCTCTTATACTAGCACATGTTGGAAATTCCAATGGTTATGGGATATTTAGAAGTCTTTGTTCTATGTATTCAGTTTAGCTAGTTAAAACAATACAACAAAGTTATGCCAAAATGACATCTGTCTAGCGAACTTACAACATCTCACATATTTTTTGTTGTAGTTGGTGAACTAGTATTAAAACTTTGCAACAAAGTTTGAAGGTCTTTCCCATAGTAATTAACATTTCAAGATAAATAATGAAAAAAATTTAGCACAATCCATGGTTATAGAGGATACAATCATAGGTCACAAAATTTACTATAAATAATCAGTTTTCCTCTATTTTGAATTTTTTTGGAAAACTGAAAAAAAATTAAGGTTTGGGAGGCTCTATGCTTACAAGCTTGTTGCTCGCCGCTCTAAGCTAGCATGCTAGTGTCATTGGAAGCAGAAGTTATAAAGTTTGGTGTAGATGCTACATACAATTGGAAGTCTTGTGAAGGTTTGGAATTTGGCTACAACAAGGTGAGTACCTTATTGGGAGGCTTGGCATGGAAAAATCTTTTGGAAAGGTGATCATGTGACCTACAAGATTGTTATAATAAAATCCAATCTTTAAGAACTAGGATCCAAATGATCACTCCAACTCAAGCCATGAAAATGGATGTTTATTGACTATTTCACTTTGGCAAATGCCTTAGAGACTTATTTACAGATCTTTGAATGAGAAGTTAGACAACATGATTAGAGAGTATCGTGAACATCACAATGAAACAATGTCAAAATTAGATGATGTCATGCATCTAATACAGAATCTAAAGCATGGCATTTAGAACATGCAAGGGGAATTATTACTCAAAGTGTGTTCAAAGATTGATGATGTAATGGCATTCTCTTTGGAGATGCAAAGGTCACAAATTCCTAAATTGACCTTTCTTTGTGAATTTGGGAAAAAGAAACTTTTGACACAATTGGTGCCTAACCTTGAACAAATCAAACTTCACTTCATGTGTGAAAGTATCCATGAATTTCATGAAGTTCCTAGACCAAGAAAGTTATGAGGTCCATTTTAGAATGGAACATACAATGAGATTTCTTGTGATGGTAGCTTGGGGATTGAAGATTGCTACCCTATTGACCAAGATTGGTGCCCATATTGCTTGTGGGATGGGTGCAATGGTCCCTAATTTTAGTGACGGATGTAGTTTTGCAGCCTTAATTCTTAACACGCCTATTCTTTTGGATTATCAAATCTCTATTGCAACTTTGGAATCTTTGTTAGGTGATATTAGAAAGTAGCCAAGGATCTCAATCGATGACTAAGGTAGGAACATCCATAACAGTTATTTTAAGCAATTCAGCATAGTTGGGGTCAAATTTTTCTACGAAAAATATTTTTTCAGTATTAGCAATTGAAAATCATGAATTTTCAAAAAAAAAATTGAATTTTTGGATAAGGCATCTAATTTCTATGAATTTTCAAAGTAGAACTCCCTAGGGCATCCATAGCCACACTCTACTAAATTTGCCTTGATTCTAGCACCAAAATCTGAAAAAATCAGAGCCCACCAACCACAATTAAGTATGGAGATGGTTTCAAGGTACTTTGAAGATGGTTGCAAGGTACATTAGGGAACACTTTGAGGGAATTCCACTCTCATTTATGGGTACACTCATGGTTATGGGTGTTCCTACCTTAAACTCACCAAAGTGTCTTCAAGAGTTTGTAGAGCCAAAGTGTCAAAATAAGAGAGAGTACTATAAATGATTTCAATTGAAGAGGGTTTGCTACACAAGAACAAGGGGATGTATAGCTTGGATTTGTAATAAATGCATTTTTGTGCATTACAATGAAATTCACAAACTAAAATGAGGTATTATATATAGTTAATTGTAAAGTGGGAGAAACCTAGTTTTTTTTCACCTTACTACAACAAAAAATAGAAATCTAGGGATCAAATTCTTTTTGGGTCTAAAATGGAGTCCTTTTGAGTTTTGTCCCTAGTTTTGCTTCCCTCACAAGTATGTGGCATGTAGAAAAAGGGATAGGAATTTCAAATGAGAATTTTGAGTTTTACTCATAACTCAAATACTCAACACCATTAGAGGGGATTTGAGGCCTCGGGAGGGCCATTTGAGGCCTAATCCCCTACCTGTTCCCTTTGCAATCTGAGAACGGTTGACTGCTGTCAGGAAAAATAAATAAAAAAATAAAAAAATAATTAGTTCTAAAATGCAAAAAGAAGTTGAAAAAAAACTTTCATTTTTTTTCTTCTTGACATGGTAGTGTCGTGGCCACATCAATTTGCCACAGTGGCACTGTTCCTGCATTTTCCACAGCCTAGGAATTCGTAGTCTCCGAGAGGTCTCAAATCTCCCCTAATGCAAGTGGTGCATTTATTGTTTAAATTACATTTCAAAACCATCTTGTTTTTGCTATCCACATATTGGATAACTTTATGATGAATTCTATTAACAATTGAAATTTTAGGGGAAATTGTAGCATATGTATTATGATATGATGAGATGGATGATGTAGTCTTTATCAAGTAAGAGTACATTTTTATAATAAATGACACAACCTTTTTGAATGTAAATCACTTTGGTTCACTATCAAAATTTGATTTTGTTGAGGAACAATTTCAGATTTTGGAAACTAGGCTTAATGAACTTCATTTTGTTGGACAAGTTGGATTCAATGCAATATATGATCATTGAAGGTTCAAATTCAATTTTAGAATGAAATACAAAAAGTACTATGTCCAATTTCTCGAAACATGCCTCTAAACAAAATCATAAAATTTCTAGTGTATCTTGAACTTCATCACTTGAATGTAATTGTTGGCCATCATTCAAGTGAACATGTAGCCACACTAGGAGAGACTCCAATCTTTGCATCATATTGTTGTATGGACTTGCATTTCAAAGTCTATGTCAACTTATTCAATTGTTTATTTTAGAAGTTAGTAAATGGATTTTTTTGTTCATTGTAGGCCTTCTATTCAATAGAGAGTCAACAAATAAATGCTTACCTCAATACTCAATTAAATCATCAATGTCCAAATCCTTTCTTGAAATTCTACATGTGCTGGGCTGTACTTTTGAACAATTATATTGATTGCTTCATTGCAACCAAATGGGTGACAAAGGAAGGATGTTTTTTTGAAGATTCAATAGTGATTTGGGATAAATGAGAAGTGATGTGAATGAAGCATCACTTTGAATCACCGTTTGTTCATGATCCAAAATTTCGCAAGGACTTTGGGACAGTGAGGGATAAAATTCATTTATTTTTCACTATTAAAACGATAACTATTTGCCAATAGCCAATGTCTGATTTGCATTATCTTAACCATTACAAAAGATTTCAGCCTTATGGAGGGCTGTTTAGACTTCATTTCTGGCACCCCCGTGGTGCAAATAAAGAAAAATAAAAAAAAAATATTTTTTCAAAAAAAAATAAAAATTTTGTTTTTCAATTTAAAAAAAAAACAAAAACAGTCAATCTGATGAGGCACCAGCAGTGCCACGTCATATTCCAGATTTTAAAAAATAAATAAATTTTTTTTCTTAAAATTTTTTTTCTATAATTGCACCGCAGGGGTGCAAAACTCATGGCCTTAGGCAAAGAGAATTGAGGCCTCCAAAGGGTTGTGAGTTCTCTTCAAGCTCCCAAGCTTGAGAGCTCCATTTTATAGGAAAAGCTACTGCCATGTGGGCTGCTGACGTGGTCGGGATAGTGCCACGTCATCAGACACGTCGCAGAATACTAAAAGAAGAAACTTTAAAAAAAAATTAAACCTTTTTTTTTTTAATAATTTTTTTTTTCTGAGTTCCCCATATTTGGGGAACAACCTTGTGGTGGCCCTTTGCTGGCCTCCATTCTCTTCTAATGAGTCTTTGAGGGCTGAAATTTTTTGTAATGCATCAAAGAAAAAACTAAACCACAACCTATTGCAATACACCACCACTAGAAAGGTTTTATCAAGCTTCCAAGGCTCATTCAGAAGATGTATAAATGTCATCAGGATTTAGCAAGAAAAAATGATTGAAAACTCATGTGGATGAGAAAATGTTGGATGAAATTATGATACAATTTGCATTGAATATTAGAAATGGGACTCCAAAATTGACGAAATCCACTGGGACAACAAGGAAACCAATTGATCGGTTACTTCGGGCAAATTCGTGTTCAACGCATCAATAAGGTAGGAGGTGCAAATTCTGCCCATGCTCCAAGAACTATTCCTAGAGTGTACCATGAATTGTTCCTAGGTAGGATTGAAAAATGTCCTATCAAGGTATTGGTGCCAATTTGGGATTCTCATTCCACAGTTTCAGGAATGGTTGGGGATTGATTAGATTAGGAAGTTAACAAAATTTCAGTGTACATAATGTGGAGTTATGAGTGATGGGAGACTTTGTGTCATCCCAGACAATTAAATGCACCATGTTGTTGCAGTTTAAGGTTAGCGCACCTTCATTTGGGGACTCCATTTGCACCATTGAAGGACAAGTGTTTGACATTTCATGGCAGTACCTATGGACTCAAAAAGCACCCTATTATTGTTACCTTTAGAAAATCATATCTAATTCAGTTTAACTCCAAAAATTACAAATCAAATTGTGATGGATGTGTTTCCCTCTCTTCTTTCTCTGAAAATTTGTTAGAAAATGCTTTGATCAGCATAGAAGACATCCTAAGCCAGAATGCTCTTAAGTGGGCAGTTTCTGCCCCTCCTACCTTAGGACAAATCAGTGTACAGATTTCAGAGTGAAGAAGTCAGTAGGAGACCTTAAAACACAACTCTTGGAGATTCCTCTCTTGGTATCCATTTTGAAACAAACAATTGGAACCTCGATCAATTAATATCGAGCTCGGACAAGAAAATTGTGTTAAAGTCGGTTCCCTGAACTATCAAAAGTCTCGACTTAGCAGCGTTGATTCTCGAGTATTTCACGGCGAATGCAAATGAATATACTCGATCAAAGGAAGGGTCAGTTCGGGCAAGTCTCGGGCAAATACTGGTTCGAAAGGATGTTTCCATGGGGAGTGGAGCAGTCTAACTGCTCGGTGTCTACGCAAGCTCCTGGCAGAAACGAATGCCCACAACAGGACCTCCGGCTCCTACGTTCATGGTGAGAAGCTTCATCCTCAAACCTGAATTGCAATGCGGCGGGTTACTTCCAATTACCAAGCAATTGAAGTGCGACCCAGGACAAGAGAACTTCATCTGCCTTGCGCGAGTCAGGCAGTCAGAGTCACTGTCAAGATCCCGCTTTCAGTTCGCCAATTGATCGATTCAGTTACGGGAAGTTCAAGTTCGTATTCGGAGAGTAAATAGAATGACATTAATTCTGACTGAGACGCAGGTTTATTGAGTCAGTCGTCGGAAGGCACTAGCAGTGTTATCACCTTTGTTTGGGCGAAGATTTGTGCACGCTGCCACTCCATACGATGCGGTAACTCCCTTGGGTTGCCATTGCCCGGGAGCAGCTACCCACCTACTCAAGCTCAGGAGCTCTGTCCAAGAAGAGCCACTTGTAAAAATTGATCTTTCACCAGAACACTCCAATCCGGGCCCATTTAATTGAATCAAGTAAACGATCTGGACTTCGAATTTTAGAGGAAACGCATCCTCAACAACTGGGGTGAAGAAATTCAACATATATATTCAGGTGCCTGAGGTGAAAATTCTCCCACAGACAAATAGCAATCAGCAAGAAAGCATTTCCATAGCTTGAGAATTGAAAACATCATTCAAGTCCACGGTTAATTGTCTATGGAAAGGAAACCTTGCGTATTCTTGCTGCGAAGTTGGTTGGCATCGAAGATACAAGCGGCAGCTTCATTGCAGTGACCGGCCACATGACGCGTGTATACTTGCTCAAACTTCCATTCGCGAGTTCTGTATTCTTCATTCAAGAAGAGCTCCCAATGCCTAACGTCAAGTGCTTGCATAGTTCCTGTTTCCATGACGAAGTTGTCAGTTAAGAGCAATTTGACTCTAGAACTTGTTTGATGCTATCATAAACATCTGCAGCAAGTGAATAGCGCTCCTGGTGCGCTCAAAATATTGATCCTCTTAATTAGAAATAATTATTATAAATCCTCTCAAAGAACACTCAAAGGAGTAAAATCATCGAGAACAAGTTAACCTAAAGTTAAAGGCTAAACAGACATCCTAAACGAACAGGATAGAGTCGCAATCTTGACCTTCACAAGATGCGAGGTTGCAAACAGGGCAGTGTACAAGATGCAGATCTGGAAATCCACCAGAGCGGGAACTGAAATTAGAATGGATAATTATTTGGTTTTCTGACACAGCCAGCTCATATTGACCCCCTGTGCGAAAAATGTACACAAAGAATTGTTACATGGTCCCGCACCAAGCATGGGACATTGCATTCTTGCACCCGGTAAGTGCACTTTCTCACATGGAATTCATTATAAGCTGGCTGAGTGAAAAGATAAGTGCTAATTATAACGACAGCTGTACAGTATAATAAATCTCGTTTGCGCTAGTTAAATATCGTACCTACATCGTACTAGATGATTTCTCATACCTGCGATCCACAATCCCTTTTTGACGTTGGAAATTGTGTAGGTTTTAAGCAGTAAGCTGTCCTCGTCAGTGATATTCTTGCTCTCGGAGACTAGTTTCATGTCCATCAATCTATCCGTTGCAACAGCCTCTCCAGATTCTATGGAGAACACACCCACTCTCATCCAATCTACGCGAGAGGTAAAATATATAATTAAAACACAAAGCAGAATAATTAATTAAAATCAAGCCCCTGAAGGAGGCTTTCAAGGAGCCGTGCGCTGCCTTCTTAGGATTTGTCGCATCACTTTACGTTTCCTTGCCAATATTCAATAAAAATGGATTTAAGTTGAGCTTTTAGTGAAGTGGATTCTGAATTCCATAACCAGACAGGTGCAAAACTAAATGATACGTCTCTCTCTCCCTCTCCCTCACATGTATTGAGCAAGTGGTATGTGATCTCTAAAGGCAATCGCTTAAATTGACATCATCGAAAAAATCCTTCACGCGCTAGTGAAAGGTAGACCAAAAGCGAAGTTCTCGCACTAAAATTACTGTTCCTCCGCCGATTAACTCGTTCGACTCTCACTAGTGCTACACTTACTGTAGACAATTTTAGTAACTATAACACAGGCCAGCGCTCTGACCTATATGCTTTTCAGAGTCGTGATTGCTGAACGTGTGACTTCCATCTGCACATGTAGATCAAAAGTCAGCTTCGCAGGAGAACTTGTTCATGATTAAACCAGGCCAGAATAACTCCTATGAATCGACAATCAGACGTTTTGCAACCAGACTGATCGATGTGCTCCCTAAATGCTCGTGAAACTAATTTTATGAGTTCAGATTTTCCTCGCACCACATGCTGCTAGGTACAGTTTCATCCAGCTAAACGCAGGTTTTATGTCGACGAAGAGATTTCCAATATCGCGGAGAAACACTGATTTCCAGATCATATCGTCTTTCGCCAAAGCGCAAAATTGGCGGTTCGTGACAGCAAGGCGCAAGAGCGACTTGGCGTCCAGAAAGGACATTATGCAAATCCAGATGTCTTCATAGAACCTGCATGTTTCTCGCGAATTCAAACTACGAAAGTTGAGTTATATACAGTTATCGAATACAAAAAATCAGGCAATATAAGCTACGTGCGTTCCTACATACATCGGCATCTTTTGGAAATAGTATCAGAAAACATCATTCGAGGCCATCGAGGCCATCGAGGCCATTCAGAATGATATTCTTTGTAGTACTTTTCAAGCTCGCATTCAATTGAGAAATTGGCGCATCAAACTGCATCGAACTTCCTAGCAGATAAGTTCTTAGTGAGACTGTGCACAAAGAAAATTTGCTATCCTTGCTTTCCCGCCAATACTCAGCAACTTTTAACACCATAGAGCTGCGAAGTACTCGGTTAGGAGCCAAAAACAAGAATCTGTGGCGAGAGCTAAAAGCAAGCAGTCACTCTTCATACGATCAATTTCCGCCAACTATAAGAAATGGAATTCCGAGTAGATACTAAATCGATAAATTACAGAAATTACTTCAACTTCCCGTTCGAACGGGAAGCATAGTATCCTAACATCGCCAGCAGCGAGAATGCAATCCAAAAGTTTCAGTACAAATTGAGAGAAAAGTAGGAGAAAATTCACCATGGGAAACATATTGAATGTAAAGAAATTAAATTCAGGCTAGCACTGACAACAGTCGATTAGCAACTTGTAGCACCAAAGAGACCTGCTAATTACTCCAGATTTTATTTAAATAACCCTGTCGTGAGAGCTAAAAGTAAGCCCTCGATCAATTTCCGCTGACTGAAAGTATTCGAATTCCGACAATTATAAGTACACGAAGAAGACAAAATTTACTTTGTCCCTCCGAAGACTAACATAAAATCCTCACATCGCAGTGCGACTCGCTGCGAGAATATAATCCAAAATAATTTGTTCTTCTTGCAGTGCAGTACATTGTCCATTTGTTTCAAACAAAAAGAAGGAGAATACAATCCAGAATCCTCACTAGAAAGTGAATTTTGTCATCTCAAGAGCAAAATAGGAGTAAATGCACCATCGAAAGAATAAAGAAATAGACTCACCAAACTTCATGCTTCGTCTTCTTCTTCGAGGAGACTGCGCGCCTTTTCCGGCAACTGAGCATGGGAGAATTAATTGCAGGCTGAAACGAGACACGGTCTGAGGAACACTCAGGTGCGTGAAAGAAAGCTCCTATCGTGGATCCCATTCGTCTACAGCGCGCTGCGTTTAAAAGCATCACCGGCAATATAACTGCTTGTCACATATCAATCCTCCACAGCCAGGGTCTTTCACATTAATTTCCGAAACCAAATTCAAAAATAAGACTGGAACCATTGCAGGACGAGAGAGCCTTACCTTCACTATGTATGGTGTGGACGTCTAGTAAACTTTTGAATCAAAAGCTCACAACACACTGTTAGCTGCCATCAAATTCCGTTACGAGTCGGCAAATATGGTGGGAGCGACGTAGAAAATGTCACCGGAGAAGGCGGTCGTCCTGCTTGGGATCCGTGGCGACCTTAGGAGTTCGGCCTTCGGATGCAGGCCTATGAGACCTGGGTAGGAGGAGGAATGTAGATTTGAAATTTTGTGGATAAATAAATTTTGACTTGAAAAGAATCTAAACTATTTGAATAAAACATGAGATCTTTCTTTTTTGTAAGTTTTTTTTTCTCAAGAATTGATTGAAAATCTTGGACCAAAATTATAAAGCATCATGTAACCAAGCCAATCACATCATTGAAGAATTGACAAAAATTGCTTTCTCAACATACACAAATGTACTTCATTTTTTTGGTATAGACTTGGTTGTTGTCTCTTGATAACATTCATTATCCATTCAATGGATGTAGAGTCTCTTAGGTGGTAAGATTGGGGTAAGCAAAAAAATGAAAAATTCTATATATTAATTTGGTCAATAGTTTAGAAACAAGTACAACTTGACAAAAGAAGGTGCTTAAATTTTTTTATTTCTTGACTTCGCCTCAAGAATAAAGCTCCCCTCAATCTTCATGCTTTTTTGAAGGAGTGCATGTTTTTGCACTTTATGGAAAGTGATGGAAGTTATTATCTATGATTGATGATCATATTTGAAAATTTTGAATTCATGTTTGGACTCAAGGATTTTGAATATTCCTAAAGTAGTCAAAAAACTCAAAATTAATCAACTACAAAATAGGGCACTAATTTTAACATTTATCCTTGTGAAGATGAAAAAACAAGACACTTCATCTAAGATGGGGAGGTTTTAGAGCCATAGGCAACCAACATTAGTTGTCTTAATTAGTCATTTTAAAATAAAAACTTACAAGGGAGAGGTATAATCACTCAAAATGTATCCTAATAAATTCAAATAAGATCTAAAAGATTATCATACAATATTCAACATCCAAACTTGAAACCAAAGTATGATTTTAGAAAATCTATCAATCAAACAATTGAATTTCTCACTCCTATTAGTTTTGAATAAAATATCTAAATGTCATATTTGGACCCTAGGGAGATTATTCTTGAGTTTTTAGAAAACTATGTGAGTCAAAAGATAGGGTTCATTTAATTCAAAGGGGGAATAATTATATAATATGTAGAGATAATATAGGGTCCATGAAATTACTCATACTCTAATATATATAAATTTGGTTACATAAAAACATCATATAATAGGAATTTTTCTTAATAAATTAGCCTTAACAAATAGGGGCAATGCAAATTTTTTATAGTACCATGAATATAGATAAGGACAAATAATTTCATGTGGATGATAAAATGGACACAATCAAGAAAATCTACAATAAAGGGTGGTTGACTGAAATTGTGCCATGGTACTAGTATTGTATATATCAAAAAAATTAATTGTAAATGTAAGAAAATGACCACAAATGGTAGAGATTATCACATTGTACCTATAGACAAGGAGGTTTACCTTAGTGGATTCAATGACTAGAAAACAGTACAATATGAGGATATAGTTTATAGTCCATTAAACCTTAATCCTTGGAGCCATATGTATTAAACACACTTGTATTGAATAGGATGTTCACAGGAGAGTTTCAGTGGGCATTCAGAAGTATTCAATGGTAAATTTGTTATTAAAAACTACCATTTGGTCAATGACACTTGAATTCATGGTGTATACATGTATATATGCATGTAGTACAGGGGAGGAAAAATTTATAAAAACAAGTAGCAACGGAAAAAATTTCAACACTTAAATTTTGTATGTAAGATAGCCCCACTTAAAAAAGTGAATAAATGAATTTACAAAAAAACATAAGGTATTGGAAAAACACTATTGTAGTTTTTTATGTAAAAATATGATCATTTTAAATGCAACAATTAAGGTAAATAGCCCCACATCAAATATCCTCTTAATTCAAGTGTATACCTTAAATTACAAGGAGTAATCTCCCTAAGATTTGGACTTCACTTGAATTTAAACTCATCTAACTAAAAGTCAAACCTCTCAAAGACAATTGTGTCTTTTAATTGATTTTGAGTGATCCTATCATACAATCCAAATATATACACGACTATCCACTCAAAAACAACATGTGACAATGTATTGTGAACAAGAGATTATGACAATGGGGAATCTAAGTCTTATAAATCCAAACTTCAATGGTCAATGTTAAATTATATATTAATATGATACACTTTTTAAATATATATTGTCAAATAATAGAATAATTTCATTATTTATTATCATTCTATTTTATATTTTAATAATAATTAAATATTATATTAGTATAATATTCCAATAAATATTGAATCATTCTTTCATATATAGCCATACATGTATCTTCTATATTTATTCATACTATAATATGACAATGATTATATATTATAAATTTGAACTCTATTCATAGATTCCTTAGAATTTGGTGAACATCTCTTGGATGTGATTATAGAAAGTATGACACGCGACGTGACTATTGAAGATTCTAAGGGAGTGTTATAAAAAGTTAGATTTGTTTGGTAGTATATCTACAAAGATTAAAAAATCTTTGTACTTTATTTAACAATGAATTATCTAATAATGTAGATGTAGAAAGATAGGCCCAATCCATGAGGTTCCCAACAAAAATGGCATAATATGAATCCTAAATTTTATTATTATTTGTATTCAAAGTAAAAATTATTTACATCAATGGTGAATTTCTTAACAATCAAATAAATACTTGGTTCTTTGGTTGATTTTGATTTTTTTATAAAGTTGAAACACAATTATAAGAAACCATAAACATTTCAAGAACTAAATTGCTTCTATATGCATTCAACAATGTCCATCATCATCCTCTAATAAGCATCTAATTAAATGAAATATGTTTGAATATAAAATTATACAAATAAGTTTGAAATTCTTCTATAATAGTTGAATAAAAATAAGTTTGAATTTGCTTAGTTTTATATTTATAGGATTTGTATTAAATCATATTCAAGGCTTCAAAAAAGGGAACAAAATATACCAATAGAAATAAGAAATCATGTTCTACACTTGAATAATAAGATTATGTTTTACAAGTTATTGAAATCAACTATTACACAAAATATTATATATTAAGTGTACAAAAAACTTTTATATAAATTTAGTAGGAATTTAAACAAGAATTTAAACACCATGTATTAGTGTACTTGTTGATGATAAGATTGGAATTTCACTTTGAGAGCTTGGGATTTTGTGTTGAACTCTTGTTGATTGTGTCGCTATTCACTTGAAAACTTCTTGATAATAGTTGTAAAGATATTATTATACCAATGCAATTCATAGTTATTTATATCATGCAATTTTAACTAGACTTAGCTTAAATTGTGAATGACTCCAAATAGAATGAATGGTGTACATTTCCAAATTGTAATATCCATTTATAGCTCATGCACTTAGAAGCAAAAGAACCCCTTCAAATTAATTATAAACCATATGCCTATCCAATCTTGAAAAATAAGGGTTTGAATTTTCTTCCATATAGTTTTCCTTCAAGCAAATGATTTTTTTTTTCTAATTTTGATGGAACCTATGCAAAAATAAATAAATTTATAAAATGAAGAAATTTTTTCATAATTTGCTATTTCATGTAGATTGATATTGCCATTTGGGGATGAATGTATGACCATGTTTGGATGATTGTACATGATTTTAAATGATTAAATGAATAAATGTCATATCATCCAAATTATGCATACTCATCCATTATATTTATAGATGTTTATATTTTATCATTTCAACAAGATTGCAACTACTAGACTTAGTAGTCCTACCAAATAAATAATTAATTATACAATCAAACCTCTCATAATGTGAATTCCCTACTTGCATAAACAATTGTAGTTCTTTACTTGCATACTCATTATGTACATAAAGTCTATTGTAGTAACCATTGATGGTGCTATTTATGTTAAATTGGGACTATTAACCAACTACAAAGTATTTTTTTAGATGATCCACCAATTAAATACAATTATTGTACAACATAAGTATGTTGAAATAATTGACCTTGGCACTTTAAGCTTCTTTATCAACATGTTGCTAAAAACTAAGGTAGTCGACCCATTCTTGGCCCCCCCCCCTTTATTTTCACAGTATAGGTTGATGTTTTTCCGATTAGTTGTGCTTTACATTTTTGCTCACAATTGACACGTACTAGTTGGAGCAATGTAAATGTTCAAGAAGTGTACATTGAAAGCCTATAATGATCATAGTATGTATATAGAATGCCATAATTATCACTCTCCTCAATTTTGTAACAAGTCTATGATTAGAAAATAGAACAACCTATATAGCAAGAATAGGTTTTACAGAATCTTCATGAAAAAAAATTCATAATAATTTCATTTTTGATGAAAAAAATGTTCAAAAATTTCAAATCCTTCTAAATCTATTTCATTGCATGACGAAATTTTTTCCCTCACCAAACCCATCTTGCAACTATGTTGAATTCCTTTAGTGGTTGGAAACGGGTCTTCGTAAGCTTCTACTCCCCACCTTTACCATGTAGTAAGAGAAGTTTGATTGAAGTTGTCAATTATGATTCAATATGATAGTCTGCTCTAAATCCGCTTGTCTCCTAAAGACTGTCCCTAGCTAGGTTCTAAAATGGATATTTACAAGTTGTAAAATGCATATGTGTAAAGCATTGAATGTTTTGTCAATATGTCAGAGCGTTTTAAAATTTGTCTAACGTTCCTTTATACTTTGCTAGTGGATGGAGTAAGAGCCAAGGTAGGTCTATTTCTGAAATGTTTACCTATGTTCAAAAAATCTTTTCTCCCCTAACTTTGAATGCTAATATTTTTCAATCTGTACGGTCAAACATGATAAAAATTTTACCACATGATCACATACAAAGTATAGTACAAGATCCTATGGTTGGATTTTTGAATTTTGAAATTTTTTTTCTTTCTTAAAAGAACGCAGCAGAAATGGCAATTTCAAGTGATTTTTGTCAAAAAATAGGCCTTGGTCCTTTAGGAGTTTAGTATAGTACAGGTCGCATTTTGGAACCCTGTCTATTACTTTCTATATGCTGCAGTGCTTGTTTATGGTGAAGCCATATCTTTTTTCAGACTACACATGTGTGGGTTTTATAAGGCCTACGATCAAGATATAGATACCTGTGGCAGAATTCTTTAAAAATTCATAAGTAATTCAAAAATGCTCCGAAAAATATGAAACCACTTGGGTTAGATTCCACATCAATTTTTCTTCGAGTGAAAAATAAGGAAAAATATTTTAGTGCATCGAAGAACCATCGAAAAGGCCGACCAGCCCTTAAACGCACGGTTAATGAGCAGACTACCTTAGATGCTTAAAAATAGAAAGATTGGTTTGATTCCCACAATTGAAAATTTGAAAAAATAATCTCTCAAAGATTATGGCATCTGATTTTTAGAATTATTTTTTGCGGACCCTGACCACTGGGTGTGGGAGTCGTTATCTTAGAATTAAAAAAAAAGAAATTACTGCCCCACAACGCCTTTGAAGGGAAGACTTACCAACCAGAGCAATTGAAAGATTCTACAGTAGGAGGAATTAGGGTTTGAGACTAGACTCTGGTGAGACTTGTTGCATTGGCTTCCCCTTTTCTGCACGACCTCCATCGCGCAGCGTGTGAGTGCATCCTTCCTCGCCCTTGCTCGCTCGGGGCCACCATGGCGGACGTTCAGCACGACGAGCCCGTGCCCGAGATCAAGGAGGATGTCGGAGGCGAGGTACTGTTTGTTGGTACCTTTAGGGTTTGTGGTTCGTTGCAAGAGCGTGGAATTCTCGGCAGGAATGTTTGATGAGAGGAGAATGAGTTGTTGTTGTTCGTGTTTTAAAAAAAATTCGCTTTGGGATAGGTGAGATCTAATGGATTTAGGACTTTGCTCGAGCAGATTGGGGCATTTGATCCCACTAAGAAGAAGAAGAAAAAAAAAGTGCGCGTGGAAGAGGATGAGGAGCCGGAGCCCGTGAAGGAGGTGGTTGTCCCGGAAGGGGGTGTTGATTCTGCTTTTGTTGGTTTGAAGAAGAAGAAAAAGAAGAAACCAGTAAGTTCTTCTAGTGAGGAGCATTGGTCATGGAGTTTAGGGTTGAAAGTTTAATTGACTCCGTGGTGTATTGAACGCGCTATGAGATTCTTTGTATGACTCGCGTTCAGCTAACTGTCCGAGTCGACACTTCAACGTCAAAATTCAATCGGAAGAGGTAATGTTTTAGTCAGCTAAAACCTATTGCTGTGCCCAGGTAGAGGGTGAACTTTTGGAAGAAGAGAATGTCGATCCTGAAGACGAAACTAACGGTGAGTTCGCACGCAGTTTTTAATATTCTCATTTAAGTAAAAAAAGTGTTTATCAAGGGGTCTTAAACAGGCATTTCTGTGAATCTCTTGAATTCAAAACATTCTAGAAGCATATGTATGTGCAAATATTTCATGGTTCGACATCCGACGCAGGTTTGGAAGCTGAAATTGATGATGATGAACCTGCTGAGGGTATCGAAGTGGGGACCGTTTATCCTTGGGAAGGTTCTGATCGAGACTACAAGTATGAGGAGGTAGGGCTCTGAGCACAATTTACGATAAGGATTTGCTTGTGGTCTTGATATTTGACCTTTTGGAGCAGTGTTTGGTTTGGAGTACTCTCCACTGACTCTGGTTGCTTCGCAAAATTACCGAAATTAGTGCTTCCAGAGTCGTATATTGAACCTTTTGCATGCGAATGATCATTGCATGTACGAATTGTGCAGCTTCTAGGACGGGTGTTCAATATTTTGAGAGAGAACAACCCAGAGCTCTCTGCCGAGAGGAGGCGTACCATCATGAGGCCTCCTCAAGTTCTTCGAGAAGGAACCAAGAAGACTGTTTTTGTCAACTTCATGGACCTTTGCAAGACGTATGTATATTTTCAGCTTCTCAGGCTTCTACTCTATATTTGGTTTTAATCATTCAATTACAGTTTGTCTGATACATTTCTGCCATTCAGTGAAAGTAAATGTTATTCTGAGATGCTAAGATGTGAATTAACTTTGCTGCTGTGTAGTATGCATCGGCAGCCAGAGCACGTAATGGCTTTCCTGTTGGCTGAGCTGGGCACAAGTGGATCTCTTGATGGGCAGCAGCGTCTGGTTGTTAAAGGTCGATTTGCTCCTAAGGTGTTCGAGGGAATTCTGAGGCGCTACGTTAGTAAGTCTTTTTACTTTTGTTTTCTTGAGGATCTTCATTCGCATGTTGTTTGTGAAAGTGCAAGGATGCTTTTGCTTGAGTTCTGGAAGACCTTAACCCTTAAAAGGACTGAGCCTATGACCATGTCTCAAGCTTCAATATTCTTCGCTCTGTACGTTCCATTTCGCCACCGTATATGAATGAATTTTCTATTTTATTTTCATGAAATTACGACTTCTAACAGTCGTAGAAGTTCTAAATTTTTTTGTAAAAACTTGAAATTATTGTGAAATTTCTGAATAAAAATTGGAAAATCGCTTATAAGTGTGAAATATGCTCAGTAAATCTGAAATTTTCACCATAGGTGTATAGGTGTATATTATAGTGCTGAACATCATAGTGTAAATCGATTTTCTGTGCCATTCTGTCATGTGAAACATTGTTAAAGTTTCGCAACTTCAAATTGCAATAAAGTAATTTAAAAAAATTTCAGTTCTCAAGTGCAATGGAAACTTGACTTGACTAAACAAGCTTCATTTTGTTAGTACTGCTGAATTTGAATAGATCGTTTTGAAGTTCAAAATCAAGATTTAGGAACAGAAATCAAGAAATGGTAAAATTCACTACATGATGTGATTTTCTTGAAACAAATTCACTTGTAAAATCAGAAAATAATTAATATGACTTAAGCTTACTTCAAAGATGTGGATACATCATTAACAAAGTTCTCTGAAAATGTGGATGTCATTCATCCATTTTCACTCTGCACACGTACAATTTGACCATTCAGGAGCCACTCTCTGGTCCTTACAGGGCGATGCACGGGCTTCTGTATCTTTTGTCAGAGCGAACGGGGTATGGAGAATTATAACACGATCTGTGCTTGATTGGTTTGCAGATGAGTATGTTATGTGCAATGGTTGCAAGAGTCCTGACACTATCCTTTCGAAGGAAAACCGGTTGTTCTTCCTTCGTTGCGAGCAGGTGAGTTATCCTGAATTTTCTTACTTTGGCTTTACTTGATTAATTTGTTAATTTGTATCTGATATTTTGTACGCTGGTCCTCCTTCCTTGGCCTATTTTCGTGATTAGAAATATGGCGCTGGGCTCGTTTCTTGACCGTTCTAATATAGTCAAAGGGTTTGACGACAGTGTGGATGCTCTCGATCGGTGGCGCCTATCAAAGCTGGTTTCGTTGCCAGGGTTGGGCGCCGGAAGACTACGACTTAGAGGGTGGTTACTAGATATTAGAATTGAAACGACATCTCAAGTGTATGTATCTTCTGAACAGTTGGATCATCTGTATTCGAGTAGTTTTTTAATATTTGCAGAGTGTATCCTAAACGAGTCAAAAATCTACGCCGCTAAAACTTCCTTCGTGTACATGTGGCCCTTCACTTCAATCTCATCTAGGCATGGGTTTTAGAATAATTTTTTCTTGTAATTCTTTCTTATGAATTTCGTAGGGCAGCAGAACATTCTGCTTTTGCACAAGTGAAGATTGTGTTCTGAATTTCGTAAGGCAGCAGAGCATTCTGATATGAAGCTGGCCTGCGGTGGGGTTAGAAGAGACACTTGTCTATCTACAAGCAACACTCTGATTTGCCAAAACTCGGCACCTTTGTATCTAATATTCAACTAAGCGCATAATATTAAAACCTGAATCTAAGGTAAACTCTGTTTTGAAAGCATCCAGATAAACATTTCAGCGAGTTTCTTTTATTTTGAAACTACCTTTTTTAAATCTTGTTGACAACTGCAAATGATTCCAATGTATCTTGGCATGTACCTATTAGACTCTTGATATATATAAATGAATGTAGACTTCTACTAAATCACATAGATTGACTAAGCAAAACAAATCTTTGACCCCTAAAGGACCAAGGCCCTTTTTTTGCCAAATAACACTTGAAACTGCCATTTCTATTGCAAAGAGTAAAGAAATTTGAGAATTGTATTTTTTTGGACATCTAACCATAGGACCTCACACCTAACTAGTACGAGAATGTGTTGAATAAATTTCAGAAATTTTTATTGCAGGAATTGCAAGATATTTGCATTTAAAGTGAAAAAAACAAAATTTTTTGGACATTGTAGGTATATATTATTTGACTGTGAACCTTCTTACATAAATTTTTTGCACTACAAAGGTGTGAGGTTTAAATCTTTATAGTGGGAAATTGAATTGAGAATCTAGGAGAAGAAAAAAAATTAAAAAACAACTTAATTTTCCTTCTTATAAAAACTTTTAAGTAGAAGTAAGTATGAGATAGAAGGGAAATCTAAATTATTAATATCTCTAAAATTGAAATAAAATGCACTAATCCCAAATCCCAATGGTGAGATCGTTCCAGCAAGAAAACTAAACCATGTGGAACTTTTAAAAAAAAATTGTAATAATTGCATTTGGAAATCAATCCTACTAGTTATTTTTTCAAGAAGATGCTTAGATTGCCCAAATAAAAAGATTATCCATAACTTTAACATCGCCTATCCAAATGAAATGAATCAAAGTTTTCCATGTAGAAAAAAATTTAAAATGTGAGAAAAAATTATATTTGTTTTAAAAAATTTTGAATTTTTGAGTTCTTTTTTGGCTGCTCCATCTCCCTTGTTTTGAGCTTATTTGGGCATAATTTTTGTTCTTGGGCACCAATTGAAAAAAACACTATATTCCCACAAAGATAATCAATTTTCTATCTACACAAAAAGTTTCAAAAAATCATGACAAAAATTGCAACCATAGATACTTGCCCAATATCCAATTTGTCCCTCAACTTGACATTGTTCTTCATTTATATAAGAAGTAAATCTTTGAAGTGGTAAAGTTGTTTTTTGCTTTGGTTTAATCTTGGATGAGACTACATCACAAGGTACTTCACTAAATTTCATTTGATCAATGGATCAATAGGTGCATTCTTCATCAAGGTACTTTGCCAAACTAATTTAATCAACTCCTAAATGCCCAAGCCTTCTTTTAGCTTCTAGGAATTTGCTTTGAATTGAACATAAAACCAACATTTTGATAAGCCTTATTAATTCCATAACTATGAATGAAGTAATAAAAGTATGCAGGGCCTGAGTACGCGTTGCTCTGAATTGAACATAAAACCAACATTTTGATAAGCCTTATTAATTCCATAACTATGAATGAAGTAATAAAAGTATGCAGGGCCTGAGTATGCGTTGCTCTGAATTGAATATAAAACCAACATTTTGATAAGCTTTATTAATTCCATAACTATGAATGAAGTAATAAAAGTATGCAAGGCCTGAGTGCACGTTGCTTCGAATTGAACATAAAACCAACATTTTGATAAGCTTTATTAATTCCATAACTATGAAATAAAGGTCTATACTTTGTAAGGAAAAAGAGTAACATCCAAGGTTGATTTTGAATTCAATTTTCACTCTTTTCAAAAACAAGAAGATTTATATGACTTAATACGTCATTTTCAGCATTAGAATATGCATAACTGGCTAATTTAAGTCCATATTGAAGACATTAGCAATTTAATTTTTCTTCACATCTAATACATGTAAATCCTAAATTAGTCTACTTTTCTCTATTCGACTAGATACAAATGATTGGGAGTTTTAGAATTTTGAAAAGTCAAAATTTCAACATCTTAAATTCTTGAAAGCAAGAAGTAATTAAGTATACAAATTCAAATTTTGAAATTTGTATTAGGTTAAAATGTAAATTATAAATTTACAGTTTATAAATCTATAACCTATATATTTCCGAAATTTGCAATGATATAGCACCAAAAATCTTTACTATCAAAAAAAAATCTAATTTTTAAATATTTTTTAATGTTTAAAATTTCAATAAATTATTAAATAAAATTAAGCCTCCCAAAACACTTCCATGGTTTCTTAACTTTGAAAATTCACAAAATTACACAAAATCTCTAGAAAAGAATTTTTGGAAAAGAAATAAATTTTCCAAATAACTAATTAGTAGGCTTCTAAATAAGTGCACAAAAATATTCAAAGAAAATTGAAAACAACAAATGACTTCTACAAAGAATGGTGAAATTAGGTTGCCTTATCCTAAGAAAGTTACTTTTACAAACCATCAAAGGTTGCCTTACCCCAAGAAATTTACTTTACAAACCATTTAAATCACAGATTTTTCTACAGATATTTCCATTTGTACACATGGAGGTTTACAAGTCCCAATTACAACAATACCTAATTCAAAAGTACAGAGTAGTTCATTCTTGTACAGGGTTTCATGATATTTCAACAGTTTTGAGAGGAAGCCCAAGAGACGATTCTTTTCTACAATTTCTATTTCATTTTTGAACCAACACATGGAGTGGTTTCCACTGACAAAAATTCAGCTTCACATCAGAAAAGTTGGGCCAAATTGTTTTGGTGCCATTTTGACACTTAGGACTGCATACATATCATTTTAGTGTCATCTTATCCATACCAGGTTGGTATGAAGGTTGGCACCAAAGCAACTTCATTGCATTTCAATGCACCATCCTGGCAGCATGTTCATGCCTTGAAGTTCTTGATGCACCTCCATTCCATTGGCCATTTCCAAACCAGGAATTCTCGGTTCTCTAAGGTGGGTGTGAAAGTGAGGAAGTGATCTTCAGGACTCCCCCCTGAATTGAATTCGAGAGTCAGATTGCCAGCTTATTTTCAGAGCTCGAGATCATAGTTTTCGCTACAATCTTCTACAGTTGAGGAGAGTTCTGGATTTCGATGAAATTCTTTGAATTGGTGGTTCCGGCCCTCGGAAGTCGCCCTAACTAAGTACAAAGATGCGGTCATGAATAGAAGCATGCATGAAAGGAGGAGTCACTGGTAAAAGAATGTCAGAAATTAAACAATGGGACTGCCACCATGGAATTCCATGCGGGGCAGCGACGGAGTGCAAGGTCAGGATCCAAGACGGTGGTCCTCCTCTTTGCCAGTCTGGGGACTGGAATCTTTCTGGGAGCCCTGGGTAGCTTACAGTGCAACGCGCGCTCAGGCCCTGCATGGAACCATTTTCAGTTGCCAATCGGAGAAGCGGAACCACTCTCCAACTGCAAGAAAAATGAAAAAGAAGAAGAGAGGATTGGAGAGAAGGGAAGCCGAACCTGCAGCATGGATTATCGGATAAGGAGCTGCTGTACGTGGGAAGCGTCGCTCACGCGGGGGCCGTTGCCTCTGGCGCCTCGATCTGTGGGAATGCTTCTTCGCTTCTTATGATCCTAGCTGACTTGCATGTATTCCATTTACGTGCATGCCGATCCAGCTTTCGTACCCGATGCGATCCCTTCGTCGGATTTCTATCTCCGGAACATCCCCAGCCAGGTTAGCTTTGATTGGATTTGATCCCCAAGCCATGCCATTTCCTTATGGCAGCTAGAGCTAGCCTGGGTAGTCACCCAAAGTCATCATTTTTGCTACTGGAGCATAAGTTCCAAACACTTAATTGCAACATTTTTCATTGGTTTTTCCAACACTGAACATGATTTTCATGACTCACAACCACCACAACTTCTCAGAAACAACCAATAAGAGGCAAGACATTTTATGCTTCAAGGTTGTTCATTCAAGGTGAGTGTAATGTTATGTGTATCTTGTGTTCTCAACCTGAAAATTTGTAAAGTGTTACATATACTAGAGTGTCAAATTTACAAAACAACTTGAGTTGTATTTCTTTTGGGTTCGTTGATAGTCTCATCAAATTTTTTAGCTCATTCAAGTGATTCAACCTGTGATAGTGGGACCAGAAAAAGTGTCTACCTCAGTTCCTACCTCAGTAGTTGGTGTTCCTACCTCAGTTCTTGGTTGTCATTTTTTCACTTGTTTTTGTTGGCAAATGAGTTGAGAATTCCAACGACTAGATATGAGCAGACAAGTCCTATCTGCCTGCCTTGGATTCACAGAAATTTTAATGGAAAGCTACGTGATTGAACGAGAATTAAACGCCTTGAAATCTCAGTCAGCTAATTAATCAGCAACATTAAAAACATAGAATTCCACTGGACAGACAATGGAGAGTAGCCAGACGGGGATTCAATTCAAGGAAGCCAGCACTATTAATTGCCCCTCCTACCGTTCCTCCCATTCAGTTGTTGAAAGCACTCAAAGTTGGATTGTTTTGCCTCCTAAACTTACATCTCTGGTAACAGCTAAAATTGAGGAAATGGAATTGAGAAGCCCAGCATCAGGATTCAGAATGATAGACCAAAAGCGGGAAACGAATACGCCTGATACCGAACTTAACCCGTCCTGGACATACAGCCTGCCCAGTGGGGAGAAACCAGCATCTGCGACGCGGAGCGCCAGCTGCTAGCCAACGCGCAGCGGGACCGTGCGAACGAGCGCTTCATTCTGGGGTCGGAGAGATGCATTCCGCTCTGCAACTTCAGCTGCATCTACAGAGCCTCCGTCTGCATCCCTTACAGCTACTTGCAGGTGTTACACGATCCCCCGTGCACGGGTGAGGTCGCTACGCACTGCGCCTGTAGCCGGAGGTCCGCTTGGCGCAAGGGCTCGCAGTACTGTTTCGAGGTCAAGCGCGAGCTGGCCGTGGAGATCATGACCGACACCAAGTACTACTGCAAGATCGGCCTCCTCTGCAGGCCACACTACTACGAGGACGAGCATTACTTTCAGACCATGCTGTCGTCCATCGAGCGCGCATGGGGCGCGCCCTGCTCATGAACCGGACCATAATGTCAATGCAGCAGAGTTTTGCCGTCGTGGCATGTTAGATTGGTTACGGAGAGGCTGACTGATAATGCTCACTTCTTGCCTGGTGCAAATTTTTAACATGGTGGGTATGAAGTAGAAATGTCATTGGTCAGGCAGCTACCACTACGAGCTGATATTAACTTAGTGAGTGTGGATCCACCTAACATAATCTCAATGCAAGAGACTTTTACCACTGTGACATGTTTTGATTGGTTATCAAAAATAATCATCAGTCAGTACCAACCTCGCCGCCCCTCGGCTCGGTAGGTCCTAGCTGAAGATTATTTTTGATAACTTGGCCTGCTTTGCAGTTACCTAGTCCATCACGCACATGGACTGGATGGCCGGCGGAGTGCATCCAACGTTGTTCCAGAGAAACAGCATCAGCCCCGAGTTTCTGACCTATATCCGCGTCTATTGAGTTACCTATATCCGCGCTGTCCGCACTGAAGCCCTTGCTGAAGTCGGCACCGTAGGCGATGCTCATCCCCACCTCACGCTAGCAGAAATTATTCAGTCCATTAGTCAGAGCTTCAAAGCTCGTGTTATTTGTAAGTTGAAAATTTCTGGCCTGTTGATCAAACATGATTAACCCTTAACCCATAAATGATGTGGTAGACGTTTTTTGTCCAATGAATGTCAAGGAATTCTCATGTATAGGACAAAATTCCTATTCAACTATTCATCCACGGAACTAGGGGTGGAAAGAGGAGATCTTCTACAATAGTTTGACTCCCAATAAGTATTTTTGGGTTTTTTAAAGTAGATGATGTTACACGGTTCAAAAAGGGAGGATTTCCACAGTCATCAGCTTAACATTCAAGGGTTAAATGTCGACACAAATGTTTTGTGTCCGAAGGATGATAGAAAATCTTTCTTGTAGGATAGAAGTGCACCTATTCATCTTGAGAATTTTGCTGTGAAAAGGGGAGATAGTCTACAATAGTTTGACTTCTAATGAATATTTTTGGTTTTTTTTAAGTAGATGATGTCATAGGGTTTCAAAAGGGATGATTTCCATGGTCACCAATTTGTCCTTTAAGGATTAACCTTTGAACATTGGGCTAGTGATTATGGAAATCATCCTTATGTGACATCATCTACTTTAAAAAAATCAAAAATACTTATTGGAGGTCAAACTACTATAAAAAAACTCTCCTTTTTGAAAAAAATTCAAAGATGAACAATTGCCCTTTTGACCTAAATAAGAAGATTCTTTGTCATCCATCAAACAAAAAATGTCCTCGGCATCATTTAAGGATTAACCCTATAAAGATGAGCCTATGACCATTGATTTGAAGGCTCCATACCTATCACTTTCTTAGATGTGATTTTGCAACTAAATGTGAATGAAAAATTTTATATTTATTTTTTCAGAGATGATGTCATATGTCTAATACACTCATAAATTGAGAAGACTCTTTCCCACCTTAATTTTTGCTCTATGAAGGAACCCCTTCTCGGGTTCAATTCTCCCCTCATGATTAGACAAGAATAGAACCCAAGAAGGGACCACTTTGTAGAGCAAAAATTTGATATGGGAAAGAGCCTTCTCAATTCATTAATTGGGCCAAGATTTGTATAATGGGCTTAAATATTCGTCATGATTACCCAACCCATCTCCACAATCTCATCTCCACTACCCAATCCATCTCTAAGATTTTTTGACTTAATGATGGAGGATGGCTAGCACATGCCTCTAAGAAATTTCCACATGCCAAGTGGCGACTACAAGTGATAGTAATGATGATATAGACAAAATCATACTCTCCTAAATTAGTACTAAAATTAATGAGAAATCTCAAAACCCTAAAATTCTCAAATATTTTAGGGAAAACTTTGAAAGTACCATGAATTTTTTTTTATTCAATGGAGAAAATTCGTATAAAACACTAAATATTCTCAAAAAATCTGAAATTTCCACTATAGATGTATACAATAGTGTATAATATTGTGGTATAAACCAAAGTTACCATATCACTCTAAAATTAGAAAATCAACAAACTATGGTTATAGGCCTAAAGTTCACATTGCTATAAAATATTGAAAATTACAAATCTTTCAAAATTTCCAATTGAAGTAGAAACAATACTTGATAATCTTCAATTTCATTAGTTGGACTAAATATTGAAATTCAAAAGACACCATTCCTATGTCTAAAATTCACATCAAGAGAAATAGCAAGAAATAGGCAAAATACAATACAAGAGTGATCCATAGATTGAACATCAAAAAAGTCAATAAGACCATAGTAAGGGACTTTGCGATACTTCATTGAAAATATACTCCAGTACCTTCCAAATTAAAAAAATGGATGAAAAAATATTTTTTCCATCATACAATGCCATGAAATTATCCATTGAACACTAAGTGTCTATAGCAATACTATAAGGTTAAGTGTTTAAAAATGGGTCAAGAAATTATTCTCCTCATCATACCTATAGCATAGTGAAGATATGCTAAATTGTTTAAGCGATTAGAAATAGATTAGCTACTTTAAGTCTAGCTTAGCCAATTAGTAATGCTTGTAGGGTTTTCAATTTCTTAGCCAATATATACTACTTATAAGCCAATATAATACTCCTTAGAGACTTTTCAATTTCTGAGCCATTATAACACTACTTGTGTAGGGTTTTCCATTACATTTGTAAATGCATAAGGCTTAGCCAATACAATACTAGTAGGGTATTTAATTGTTCTGGTGATAAAAAAATGGGTCAACTACTTTAAGTCAAACTTAGCCAATATAATATCACTTGTGGGATTTTCCATTACATTTGTAAACACATGAGTACAATACAACACAATACTCCTTGTGGGGTTTTCAAATTCTGTGATTTTTTCTCCTTTTGTACATGTATGATTCATTTTATGAATTGTTTGATATAAGTTCATATATGTGATGTTCGTATGGGTTGTGTTAGGTGTACATGACAATCAACCATAAATCGTGTACAAATTTTTGAATTATAATAGGGACATGTTTAAAAAGCCTCAAATTTCAGTTTTAACTTCCATAGCATGTAGGAAAATGGGTGAAAAATAGATGTGGAAAAAAAATGGGGACATATCTATTGTGAAATAATAACTAAATAACTTCCATAATAAAAATTTGCAACGCACGTATATATGGATTACAAGGTATAGTGAAGTACCTGAATTTAGGTCACATACATAAGGAGGCTTTGATCGAACAAGAACAATGCTCTTTTACAAGCAAAATGATATACTGGTATGTCAGTAAATAATCGGAAATGCATTTGGCACAAGTATACACATTTAAGCCATGGAAGAGGAACGGTTCTGTTCCAACAGCGATTCTACTAGGTGATACAGCAGAAGACAGAACACCAAATATTACCCGGGCCTTCATCTCCGAAGGCAAATGCTCTGCGTTGAGTCCCTGTGGAGCTTCATTCATTTGTTACCCGTCGACCTGCCGGTCTAATACCAACCCACAGCAAATCCAGAACTTCAGGCGAATTCTAGGCCAGAGCTGCAACAGAGTCGGGACGGCGTCGGGACGTCGGTTGAGCCAGTCCAGCCCATGTCAACTCCAGCTCCACTACTTGTTGCCAGAGAAGAGGAGAGTAGACGCCTCTCATCATCCAAGATTTGATGCACTGTCCAAACAAACCAAATCAACGCCACCAGTAATCAGATCAGTTCGTTCAATCTCTAGTTAACTTTCAGATGCAGCCAGCTGCGGCTTAGATAGTGCTAACTGGCTATTGAATCAGCTGACATTAAAAAGACTCACAACATGGAGGAGATCGACGTTTCAACCACCCCCGGCAGGAGGTGGAAACACCATCTTAATGCTGTGCTTTCATGTAGTTACTTTCTTTCAATTATCAAAAGAAAAATCTGCAGATTTGGTCTCTAAGTGGTCCATTTGGACAGTTCCGTCAAGATGTTGTCAAACGGTACATTTATCATGATCATTCAATTTAGCCCCAGTAAATTCTCCTGCCGAAGAATAATTGTGTAATACGGGTGAACACAAGGATCTAAGAGGGGAAAATTGCCTACGGTATTTCTTCTAAATGTATCAAAGATCTGAGATGATTCAACCAACTGGCTGGGGTTGAAACAACATTCCAAATGAATGCTGTCTGATTTTTCGATGTAGTTTCAACAACTGAGGGGGATTGCGTTATTGTTATCCAGTACTGAGGATCCGGAATCTGGTGGACAAAACTTCGCGATGCACGGGAGAGGGCTAGAGGAATACCACA
This sequence comes from Straminergon stramineum, assembly GCA_963920665.1. Classification (NCBI taxonomy): domain Eukaryota; kingdom Viridiplantae; phylum Streptophyta; class Bryopsida; order Hypnales; family Calliergonaceae; genus Straminergon; species Straminergon stramineum. The sequence continues at coordinate 43,359,822 of OY987264.1, forward strand.
CCTCATGAAAAGTCCGGAGCACAACTCCCTCATGACGGCAGATGCTGCGCAGCAGGAAAGCCAAGTGCCGGTTCACGTGTCGGATGTAGGGGTCGGAGGGTCCGAGGATGACAGCTCCTTGAAGCACCAATTTCTTAAAGACCATCACAACGAACAGTGCTTTCGTGGCTCCAGCTGCCGTCTCCATAATGAACACCAGCGCATTGACCACCTGCATTTGGAAATCAAATGGTAGTCATTAGTCAGGGAGCATTCATCTCATAAATTAAGTATTCACCTTTCAGAGGCCTGGCAGAGGTTTCTGAAAATGTACCAAACTTTAGTCAAGACCAGTCCTACTTTTCTGAGGAAGAACTCCGTTATGGCAATTGGGAAACTGCCATTTTAATTCATAAATATCTCCATTTAACTCTCTGCAGTTGCGTTAATAAGTTCACCCCAAATCCTAAAACAAAATTGGACCACAATCATGCATGTTCATATTTTAAGACCACAACATACAATAATGTTTTTCATTGATTCTATTGATATAAAATTTTACCCCATCCAGGTGAAATATATTTCACAATATAATCAATCGAAGCCCTTGGTCATTTTAAAGCCATTGATGAATCCTTGGTCATTTAACTAGGGTCAACCAGACTGGCTGAGCTCGCTCGAACGAACTCCAAATTAAAGGGACTGCAACGAATTTATTCCACTCACTCGCTCGGCGAAGGAAGGAAAGTCGTGCGCTAGGAGGATGGCATGCCCAGAAACAACCTCGGTATCGTCCCACCGAGAGTTGTCTCAAACTCCGCTTCATCACCTCCAACAGCCCGGGGGGGCTGTGGAACGTTCCCGTATGCTCACTGATGTCGTTCACAAATGCTAGGGAGCTCAAAATTCCTGCCATTGACCAACTCAGAAGATAAGAAACCCCACTGGAGAATATTTGAGGCCTATTGATACTACAACAGTACTGTACTAAAAATAATTTCCATATCAGGGGAGCTACTTATTCTTCACATACCTGGCTTTCGGTTCCTGGAAATGAAAGCTCGTGGCGGTTCAAGTGCTGATAACCGAAGCAGCTGGCAGGTCCTTAATTGGCTTCAACCGCATCGTCTCTCCCCTGCTAATCTATCATATTCTAGGCTACTTCATGCTGAGCATAAGATGGGGTCCCTTTCTTGGGCTTCAGGTACAGAAAAGACCAAGAGATGGGAATACCATGATCGAGAAGACAGTGAGAACAAAATGACAGGTTTCCCACACTGCTCCATGAATTTCAATACACAAAAGATTCTAATTTGGTGCTCACAACAGACATTTCAGCATGAACAAAATGGACACAGGGTCGATGAGTAAAGCTGAACATAGAACCTGCATCATAGAGACGATGAGTACCAACATTCAAGAGTTCCACGGGGAGATACGAAGAATTGGAACCCCTCGCAAACAAACAGATAAAAGGGGTACGTAAATTTGATTAGCAGGGAGGGAAGAAAAAGGCCGTTGCTGTACAAGTGAGACAGACCACTTGGTTGATTCCTATCGAAGGATCATTCACAACTTCTATACCAAACCTATCCTCCTTGATTCCCAGTCTGAAGGGTCAGACTTCCCCATTTCAAGGCACCTACGAAAAACTGGAATCACTGGATAGCTGTAAAAAAGAGAAAAAAACAGACAGCTCCGACTCCGGTCGCCCGGTCTTGCAGCGATACGGAGCTGGTAGGAAGCTTCGGAAAACCACGTACATTCATAAGAGACACTACATCTGACTGCCAGCATCGTCTCGCTGAGCCATGGGAAGCTCCACGCAGACAACGAAATAACACTGCATGCTTTCCCGGAAGTACTGAACATCTCCATTCATCAGCCTGACCAGCTTCCGGCACATGTTCAAACCCAGTCCCTCTTGAGTCATGCCTTTGCCTCGATCGTACATCTCCAGCACTAGCTCGTCAGGAAGCCCAGCTCCGGGATGAGTTACTCTGCATCATCCCCCCACCCCACCACCCCATCCACAAAAAAGATAAAAAAAGATGAACACGTACACATTGATATGAGAAAAAGATCAAGTGGCATCGATTGGTTAGTGTACACCGAACCAGTCAGACAATTTGGACGACACGAGACAGAAAGCGTTCAAGAAGCCACACAGACAGAAGGAAGGGGAATTAGTGTAATTAATGGCTCACCTGAACTCCAAGTTCATGACATGCAAATTCCCACCAACTCGTTTCCTCGTGGGGACCACCTTGATTTTGACCCAGCCTTCCGAGGAAGGCGTGAAACGCACGGCGTTCAATAGGAAATCAGACAGCACTTGCTGAAGTCGGATCTGGTCTCCGAACAAACGCATGGTGCTGATTTCCCGAGGCGTTTCTCGAATGATTTGAAGCCCTTTCTCACGGGATGTGGACATCCCCTGGCTAATAACAGCGTCCATCACTGTGCCCATCTCAAACTCCGCAGCCTCTAACTCGAGGTACCTGCATGTACGCATTGAAGAAGAACAAGCTTGAATAAATTTTGGCCCAAAATCAAAATATGACTGCAGAAATATCAATGTCAATGTACCAAGAATTCATGTGGAACGGGCCTAAGCATCTTAAGCACTTCAGGAAGTGATTGAAAAAGCTGGAACTTAATAGAAGAGACATGACAGTAAATCATTTGAAAAATAGAATGAAACAAGGAGGGAAATGTCATGGCGGCTTGATATTTGTAAATATGAATGAACGAATTATTACCCATCTTCGATACTCTCCAGGTCCATGTCGTTCAAAACTTTGTGCAGCTGTTGTTCACAAACAGCACTTGTAACCAGAAACTGCTTCTGATCCTCTGAGAGGTCAGTATCTTCCAACAGTTGCCGGGTGAACGTTATGCCACACAGAGGATTCTTTATCTCCTGGCGAATGTATGCAAGCTCCTTAAGCTTGGCGATTGCGACCTTCTCTGTAGCTCGTTGTACTTTGAGGGCCTGGAGTCCGTCCGAGAGGAAAGGGCAAGTTAGAGTGTGAATTAATTATGCAGTAGTCGTAACTATAATGTTGTCCAGGACGGTGAGGAATCAGACTCAAACTAGCTGCCTCAGATGCGACAATACACGTGTGTAGATCGCTTGACGCGAACCAAGCACGAATTTCTGATCACAGAAAAAAAATTCATCCGGTCCATCATAAGAATAATTGTACAAATCATCCACATGCCAGGGAAGTTTCCCTTATTTTTATTACCTGTTGTAGCTCCGAACTTGCAATTTGTAAGAAGCAAAAGACGCCAGTTATGACTCCATGGGCATTAGTGCGCTTGTTGGTCGAGAGCAGAGCTTCAACATACTTTCCATCTCGATCGCAAAAGGCAAAGGAAAACTTGTCTGTGTTCTGGCCGTCCATGGCCGTGTTCAACGCGATCATGAACTTCGTCATGGCATCTTGACTTTGCATCCGGCAACACATCATTTGCATGCCAAATATCTCCCCAACCAAGAGTTTTCCAACCACCTAAACAGAAACAAGAGAATTCAAATCAGCTGTAGCCACAGATAGGTGCGAATGAAGCCTGTCGTCATTGAACTTAACCCCATCTTTCTTACTTCACTGAGGAGATCCAGGATTAGACCTCGGCGCTAAACGTAAGTGAGAAGCTGCATAAACATAATCACCATTGATATTACTGACGAACGTAACATATTGACAACGGAAGAATTTCCAGTTCCTCGAAGATGCATTCAAAAATGCCGCCAATAAGGGGAAGAGTCGGGACTTAAATTACCTCTTCTCTTTTCCAACCGGTCAAACCCTCCATTGCTGGATTCCATTCGAAGCAGTACCCAAATTCGTCACCGCCAAAAATAGGAGGTATAAGAGGGTGGGGGTTCTGAACGATGGTCTTGTAATCAGCCTGAATACGAGTGAACTTGTCCATGAACATTTTCTGCCCAGTCACATCTTGACCTACAAAGCAAACACCCACCACACTGTCCGACACGTCTCGACTGGAGCAGGCGTTGACGATCAAAATCACGGCTCCTTTCTCGATCTGCGTGCCAAAGGTCTTCAGCTTGATTTCCACGTTCCGCTCTTCCTCGCCTGCATGCATAAATAAAATAGGATAATGAAAAATCAAGACTTCAATCAACGGATATGTACTGCGGCCTTCACTCTTTCGAATCAAAATAATAGAACTGCTGCCAAAGTACTAGAATATGACAATGTCAGAAACAGATTTGAGGCCGTCTCGAGAGGAAAGGCATGAAATTTCACAAACAGGACACGCTCCGCATATGAGAAAACCTTTAATAACCACATCGCAAAAGTCGGCAAGACAATTCAAGAAGTAGAGGTTCTAGCAGGACCACAGACTTGGCAAGTTCTACATGATTATGCTATCATGAATGAGAAAGATTCATGTGCTTGGGCAGACAACCAGACTGGAAAGACAATTAATTACCTTGTGCTGCCAAATAAAGTAGTTTCTCAACGACCCCCACCGACTCGTCCAAAATGAGATCTTTCACCAATGAACGACCCATAGCCTCACTGACTGGAAGCCCTGTGACCTGCGCTATTTTGGCATTCCAGCCATTGACCATCCCATTTGAATCAACTGCCAAGATCGGGGCAGTCGCAGTTTCTATCAAGCGTACCATTTCGTTCGCCACGACGCTGAGCTCGTCCATGCCATGAAGCTTCAGATCATTCAAACGAGCATGGACCATGGTCTTCGTATCACTGTCGTCGATATCCTGGAAGGAGCCACGAAGAATGAGCTGAAGAGAATGTATAGCATCCATTTCCACATCTTCCCAGGGTAGACTCCGTCGTTTCACGACCTCCAAAAAGGCTTTGAAAGAGCTTCTGGGATGCATCCTTCGACCATCATCCTTTTCATCTGGATCGTGTTTGGCACCACCCCACTTGACCTCTTTTGCCGTGTGGGACCTAAACCAGAAAAGAAAGTCTTTTGCGGTGATTTTTGCAGCTGCCATACCACACACAGAATCGCCAAGCAGGTGCGCGGCCGGGTAATTGGCGTCCGCCAAACTGTCCGTACTAAGACCTGTTGAGTCCTTGTGATACTCTAGCAACCATTCTGCAATGTCTTTGATCTGACTCTCGGTCGGGGTCGTGCCAAGAAGCCAGAATCGCTTCCCATAATAAAGTGCAGCTCCGTCACACCTCACAAGATCCATGATATTAGGAGTTTGAGATACGATCCCAATGGGGGCATCTCGAAGGAGCATATCGCAGAGAAGTGTCTGGGTTCTGAGAATATGCTTTTCCCTTAGCTGAGAAGACAACTCAACCTCCATGTTGAGCTGCAGGCCAAACACCTGCATCAAAAACTCGCACGCAGACCGAAGAGGAAATGGAACAGAGCGTGGAGATGTGTGATGGCACACTACAAGACCCCAGAGCTTTCTACCTCTCTGAATTTCCCCGAAGGAATCTTCCTCGTTATCGTTGATGATCACGGCCATGACTAGCGACGCAATGGACCCCATGTTCATCATGTATTGGGCATGGCATCCATGTGGGGCGCGTAAAGTCGAACCTGCCAAGCTGATTGGCTGCCTCAAGTTCGGATCTTGGACGATTCTCACTGGAGGAGCACCACAATCAGCAATCACCCGCACTCGATTCTTCATGAACAGAAAACGGGACGCCTGAGGAATATCTGTGGCTGGGTAATGGAGGCCAAGATAGGGATCAAGATCATTGCGACGCATTTCCGCCACCACCTCGCCATGCTCATCCTCATGAAATTTATACGCCATTACCCTGTCATACCCAGTGAGTTTCCGAACCTCCTCAACAACGGTGTCACAGAGCATCCCTATGTCGCCTCCAGGTAAAGCTTGAAGCCGTGTGATTGCCTTGGCCGCAAGTTTATGAGATTGTAGTGCGCCGGCAGCTGAAACCATAACATCGTTCATTTTCACCGCCTCAAAGTCAATCACTATCCCTACGTCAATGCGATGGGCAATGGCATATAACGGCTTCCCAGAGCTTCTACAGTGAACAGTGATTGGGTTGAGAAGACTTATATCATTTGTTGCAGCTGCCTTCTCAAACGCGGAAGCACTTGAAGGCGTAAAGAGAGTTCTTACATCCGTCCCAATACTTAGAACGTCCAATTCCCCAATATTTGGGACGGCCTGAGGCATCAGGTCTAGCGTCTCCGGCGCATTTTCACTGTACGCTATAACACGGAATCCTGCATCTTCAACCGTTATCATACACCCAAAAGATTGGATGAGGCCTCCCCTCTGCATACGCTGGAGGTAGGCCGTCACAGCCCCTGCAGGAACCGACTCTCCTGTTGATTTACTGACAGATCTTGAATAATCGAAAGAGTCTCCAGAGTTTCCAGAATTATCATACACAGCTTCAAGAGCTGCATCTGCAGTAGTTTGGGCGACCCTCACGCTATGCTTCGACTTTGCTGTGCTTGTTGACGAGTACGATTTCTTGGGAGCCGACATCTTGCTAAACTACTAATATCCCTCAGGTTGTAAAGGAAGCTCCAAGTATCAGAAATATTCTTTGGGGAACGTAATCTTCCCCCCCTTCCACTAGTAGATCCCAGAACTCTTCGTGGACCTACTAGTGGAAGAGACTTCTTTCATGGAGGATAAACCCAAACTTCCCAAGGTGCTACGGAAAAATATTCACAGCACCCACAATCACCTTGCTTTGGATCCAAGATGACTTCATAGTTGTTGTATAGCTGCCCTGCACCCCACGTACAAACTCGGGGTCTTGGTAAAAAGGACTTGGAGATGAGTATCTTCAGTTACTGAACGTCGAAAATTCTGTGTTATTCGAAATGTCATAACTGCGATTTCAACACAGTAAACAATAAGATTCAGTGGAAGAAAATTTCTAATCGCACTCCATCTGGTGCAACGCAACTTTGAATAAATTGATTTGCCGTGTTTAAATATAAGATCAAAAAACTCAAAATTAGACGAACTACAGCCCCCATTGTTGGACATAAAGGGATTCAAATTACTATTTGATTCCAGGAAGTAAAATCGCACTCAGAAGAATCCAGCGTACACTAAAACCTTTAAACCTAGACGAATCCAGTTAAAATGACATACACAGTGATGAGCTAGATGCAAAGATTTGCAAGCGCCCTACTAATTAAAGGTCCTAGTTCCCCAACTGCGTTGCCTCTATGATGCTGAAGACATGCAGAAGTAAAGCAAAAACCAGACCTAATCGATCAAGAGGCCAACTTTGCGGCACAAGTCTCTTGGATCACGATGCAAAATCGAAAATCTCTCATGTGAAAAACAAAGCATCGAAATCTTCAGTCGAATACACCTTCGACTGTTGAATGAAGCAATAAAGTAGCATGGTTCTACAAACCCGAGATTTTTTGCTCCTCACTAATCCTCATGAATCAGGATCAACCTAAAACTACAGGCCGAAGACTCTGAAGAACGCAAGGTCGCTCTAGATTAGTTCCAAGAATAAACCACGATTGAATCACCTACTCAAAAAACTAGCAGATAGGAACGCGAAATAACAACTGAGAGAAATTTGATTCACTACGGAGGGCTTTCAAAAGTCCGAATCGTAGAACTTTGAAAGGCTTAATACGAGTGTGACTTATACCCTTCTACCCCGGTAAAAGCGACTACGCAGTCTTCACCGCTAGTTCAAGAACGTGACGACCGCGCACTGACTGGACTACTCAACATCACAGTTGGACGGCATTCACTACAACCAGTAGTACTCACATACCCGCACACAATTCTCCGACTCAGTAGTACCAAAAACTAAACAACAATCAACCAAGTTCCATTGCGAAATTGGACATAAAATTGATCTCCAACTCAAATTAGAAGAGCTCATGACGAGGTCAGAACTCCTCACCACTGAGCAGCTAACCACCACCCCGCGCAGGATCCAATTGCCAGCCGATCTCAACGCCAGCCACAGCACGGTGGCACGACAAAAACAAAACCCTCATAGAACCAGTCCTTCGTCCCTTCCTCTCCTCTCCAGTTTCCGTGCCGTCAGCTTAAAACCTGCAAACTAAACAAACGCCCTCTCTCCTACCGACAACGCAACCAAAGAAATCACTCCCAACCTCAAAATATCAACTAACAACCACCAAAGAGTGCCGGAACTCCCCGCATTCGCAAATCCCCTGTTCAACACCAAAATGTGCGATTCCAAACCGTGCAATCGGCGCCAAACGCCAGGAAACTTCACAGAGCGCTTACGGACGGAAGCAGCCACGAGAACAAGCGATTGAGGATCGGTAGAGCCGGGAATTTGCTTGCAACTGCTGATCTCGACAGGCCAGAAATCAGGGCAAGTGGAAAGAGATGCGTTTCTAGCGCCAAGGCAGAGGGAAGCCGGCTTGACAAGGCAGGGGGGGGGGGGGAGTGTGATCTACTAGACTGGTCTAGTCACTTACTAGGCAGGGCAGGGCGGGCCACACGGACGAAGAAGTTAATTTTCTGGACCCGCGCCCGTCCCCACTGGCAGGTCTGACCGGGCCGGGCCGGGCCAGGTTGCCGCTCGACGAACACTCCCTTTCTTTTCTTTCATTTCTTTCTTTCTTTCTCTCTTTTTCTTCTATTTTTTTCGGTTGTAGAGTGAGACGAGTGGGAATTTTATTTCCTTTAAAGAGAAATTAATTATTTTTATATATTTTGAAAGAAATAAAAACTATTTGAAGTAGAGAAAATAAACAGATATAAAATTAGAGGACATTTCACCAATGGAAAAAGTAAACATATAGTGTACTTTAACCCCTAAGGTCTCATTGTCCCTTTGAAGAACAAAATGGATTTTAGGCAAGCTCTATGGTCTCAATCTTTTGGGGAATTTTCTAAAAAAATTTGTGAAGATAGAAATATACTTTAGCTTTACAAGAATATAATTTTTCTTTCAATCAATGACCATGAGCAAAGATAATGGCACATGAAACCCAAATTTTAGTTTATTAGGTAGGAAAAAAAACCCACAAAAGATTAAATGAAAAAAATTTAATTTTTTTCTTGTATATTGTATCTTCATCTACATAGAAAGCTTTGATTCATTCCAATTGGATTTGTTATGTGAAAGTTATAGACAATCTTGTTTTGGAGGCAATCAAAGGACCTTCATGACAAAATAACTTGTAGGATTCATTTTTGAAATCATTTTTCACAATTTAAAAAATAAAATAAAAGATTCACAAGGTTTAGTTTTCTTATTGGAATAATCTCACAGTTGAGATTAGTGTGTTTCAATTCCATCTTTAGTGAGAACTATTAACAATTTAGTTTTTCCTTCAATCTTGAACCTACTTCTACTTAACAAATTTTTAATGAATGAAAATTAAGCATGTTTTTATTTTTTTCTAGACTCTCAACTCATTTTTTCAATAGAAAAAAAGAGAAAAGAGAAATCATTAGTACAAAAAACTTTAAGTTAAGAAGATTCCAAATGAATACAAAAATTATAGTCAAGCAAGGTGTAAAAAATTTATTATCTTCTCTTCAAATGTAAATATCTTGCAATCCTATTGTTGAATATGCAAAAAAGGTGTTGCCTTTTGCAATACAAATGGTAGCTTTGAGTGATTAAAATTTCAATGAGATTATTAATTTATGTACTGTTAACCCAATTTGATTCCCCTTTTGGATTATAAAAACTAACCATCCATTATTGATCTATATTCTGAACTCTTTGATGTCATCTAGTGCTGACACTGCATGTAAATGATATGAAATCAAATAAGATTGCATATAAAAGTGATGCTAAAGAAGAATAAAGAAAGTGGTCTAGAATTGTTTTCATACATCTTAGATTCTTAATTAGCACATTTAATACATATAACTTCTTATAATATGACATGATATTGTAATGAATTGGAAGTGAACTTTGAATTGGATATTTTTGTTCTTCAAGCTTTAGCAATTAACCCCTAAAGAACTACGGGTACTTAAAAAAAATTATGACAAACTTCCATTTCTTTAGTGCATTAATAATCAAAGTTGAAAATAAAAACTTTGCTTTTGAACTCCAACTATATAAAAGTATAGAAGTCTATTATAGAAATGTACAAAAAATAGTTATATAGGTCTCATTTGACTGCATGGATTAAAAGATTACAACATTTGAAGTGAAAAAAAGCCTTCATTTCATACTTGCGAGATAGGGCCAACAAACTTTGAGCCCTCTTACATTAAATATTATGATCTACACAAAATTTATTCTTTACACCATTGAGTTCTAAATCTTATTAGGTACACTCATGCAAAATTTCAGAAGCTAACAAGGGATTTACCTTACTTGAAATCACCTTGCAATATAAAGAGGTCAATTATATTGGCTATATTATAGTCATTTTTTGATGATTTCTTGTCCATTGAGGAATTATTTTGTTTGAAATCTAAATGGTGAAGACTTGGAGACAAACATTTGAAGTGTTAAGAAAAATTTCAAGAATTTTGAAAGCGGAAGTTTCAAGATAATAACATTTGTAGTTAGATGGAAATTGAGATGAAAGTGTTTTTTTCCAAACTTGCCTACATGTATTAGTAGAGTTTTGACTTTTAAACCAAAAGTAGTAGTTTTTCACAAGAGCATATTATATGGTATCAATTACATACATGACAAGTTTTAGAAGTAGATGAGGAATTTAATGAAAGATGCTAGAACTAACAAAACCACATGGAATGTTTGGACAACATACAGGACAACATAGTTTATGATCCAAGCATGCAATTGCATTTTATTTGGAATTCCCATAGAGGGGGAGAAAGTCCCCATCTTGTTTTAAATTTTTAGACCAATTTGTTAATTTTTCACTGCATCATCACCCTATCCAAATTCCAATTGTCTCTTAAACAAACATTTGGTCCTTTCCTACAGTATAAAATATTCTAATATAGAGTATCCCTTCAGAAAGAATTAAGTAGTTCTTATACTATTTTCTTCTATAATAGACTTTGAATAAAGAATTATATAATTCAAAGAACGAGTAAAGAGCATTAGATGAAATTTGGCCATTTAGAAGACTTCGAGTTCCCCATAGTGGGGAATTCTGTGAACTGTGCCACTTCAATGTGCTAATGTGGTCGGGAGGCTGCCACTTCAGATTTTTTTTTTTTTTTTTTTTTTTTAAATTTTTAAATTTTTTTTGTTCGACTTCTTCTGCAATTTCAGGGCAAAAACAAATTATATATATATATATATATTTATCCTTCTTTTTTTTAGTCTTTACGACGGTTGATAGCAATCAACCGTTCCCTCACTGCTGCAAGAACAACGTGGGGGATAGGCCTGAAATGGCCCTCCAAAGCTGCTAAAAAACATCTAATGACTTTACTAAAACCTAGATATTTTGTACACTTGCTAAATGTCATGCAAAGAAAAAAGCCACTATTTCAATTCTTGCATGTGTATTGAAAAAAAGTTGATATTTATATGTTAAAAAATCAATTATTTTAATTTTGACACAAATGCATGATTTTCATTAGTTGCATGTATCTAAGTTATTTGTAAAACTTTCATGAAACTCGTGAGGTGTACTAAGTAGGAATAACAAATAAAGCACATTTGAGCAATTGTGTACTATGATATTAAAAAGAAATTCATATACTTTTCTTTTTTGAAACAAATGGGAATCCATTGCAAGAAACACAAATACAAAGCATCCCAGCCAAAGGGTGGATAAGACTAACAAAAGAAAGGGAAAAAAAAGAGTAACAAAGACTTAAGAGAACAAAAGGGAGGGGGGCCTATTTGTGCCAAAATTGATCATTTTGTCATATACTTGAGGTGCATAGAAATTGTCAATTTGCATTAGTATTGTACCAAATTTTTATTTTTTTGCAACAAAATCCTCTCTAAAATATCTATTTCTTTTGTTAAAGCTAATTCATAAAATTCATCATAAAATTCAAGATAATTTTCATGTGCACCATAGCTTGCAATCACCCATTTTCATATCATTAGATGGCTAAATGTTTGTTGGAAGGTATTATTATTTTCAATATAAACTTTCATTTTGTAAAAGAGACTATTGCATTTGAATTCATTTATATTGAAAATAAAATCGATCATTCTAACAAAATATTGTTTAGCCTTTTTTTTTAAGTCCTTCTATAAAAAAACAACCAAGAATTTGTAACTTTGAAGTTGTCTTTCTTCAAACTTAAAGAAGTATACTACATGCACTTTTTGAGGGGATAGTGAGAAACTATGACTTTCTCAGAAAACCATACATGAAAAGTTGATGAAGTATAGGTGTTATTCAGCCATAGGTAGTTAAATTTCTCCAAAAAGACTTAAAAGGTTACACGTGTCACTTGGCTATTGGTTGAGAAAATGAGATGGTTGCTCATGAATATTTTTTCCCCACCTCATATTTGTATTTTTCTAAAGTTTGTTTGGAGTGCAAACAATATGGGATATTTGAAATATTTTTGCCATACATATTTCATATACATTTGTATAATTTGTATCCATATTTTGAATGGATATGTATGTATCCCGTATATTTCAATGCATATTCCATCTATATTCTACTTACCATATGTTTACATGTTGTATTTTGTATTGTATTTTGTATCCCACAATACTAACAACCAAGATCGTTTGATGGTCATCAACGATAAATGTTTATTTTTTTAATTAGAGATCAATGGCATTGAAAGAATAGGGGGGGGATTTTTTTCTAACCAAAATCAATAGCTCTAGATTTTTTCAAAAGGGGGGGAACAAGATGGCCTTAAAACAAGACATGCTTGCATCTTTTCAAAAGATAGTGCAATCTTTGACAAATCTTTGATACTTTTCACAGCTCCTTGCATTAATATTCAAAGGTAACTTATGGTATTTTAAAAAATTTCCAAAACAATCATTAGAATGAAGATAAGTCTACTCATCAACATTTCATTCAAGTGATCCAAAAATATATAACAATTAAGAAATAAATCTTATGTAGTGAAACATGAAGCATGTAATGACATGATGTATTGAAAATGTATGTGTAGCAAATCATGAATCACAAATGCATGACTCAACAAATGCAAATTGTATGCAAAATATACACAAAATTATAGAATATTTTTTCTCAAGAAATTGACATTGAATGTATGAAAATTTGGTCCCTTATCAAATTTATTTACTACTATAGTAATAGGATAGGATCAGCAAAAATATTGTTTTAAAGGAATCCAAAAATAAATAAATGAACAAGAAAAATTGCCGAAAACAACAAGAATTATTAGACCAAGTTGTTGAAAAAACAACCCCATTCAATGCATGTTAGCCAAAAAGTCCAACATCCAATGCAATTATAGGTATTCAATACTACCAATAGAAATCTATCATTTGACCATTTACAAGTAATACAATTTTGGTGACAAAATGGACAAATTACCAATACTTCAATGACATTTAGTGAGAATGAAGGTTGGAGAGGTCACTTTCATACTGAAACCCATTGTCCATCTTGAATCTTCAAAGGGTATGGGATAATTTGAAGATAAGATCTTGATCACTCATTGTCAAAACGTAGAAATTGTGTTTAGAGTAGAATTTCAAACCTCATTTAGGCATAATGGAATAATTTTTTTCAAAAAACTTTGAATTATGAAAAGTTGTGAAATCAAAATAACTTTTTCTTCTTAAGAAAGTTGTTTGTGATTTTGAGCTTCCAAAAAAATTTATGGACAAAATTCAAAGAAGATGTTTGAAAATATCAAAGAAAATGTCCCTTCCAACCCCTCCTTGAACTTTGTCTATAACTTTTTATTGGAGTCACTAAATCTTAAACAAATCTGTGACGATGAAATTTTGCTTCATTTCAAAAAACATTTAGTTCAAATCTTTTTGAAAAATATTATTTTTCTATGCCTAAATGAGGTTGAAATTCTACTTTAAACACAATCCTACTTTTAACTTAACTATGAGTGGTTGAGCTCCTACTAATTCTAACTATACATATCCTACCACACCACTTGTATAAAGAGCTTGTCTTCTCTTCTCCATGGACACTAATCAAGTGACTTGTGAAAATATGTAACATACTTGCTCAATATGTTGATTTTATTTTGACTTTAATGTTGAACTTTTTGAAATTAGAATTCAAAAGGTTAAATCTACTTTTCAAACTTTAATTACTTAGCATAGATGCACTAAGCCTGCCCTACTGCTATGGTATTTAAAATTTGCACACTAGTTCTTTAAAGAATTAACCTCTAAAGAACCAAAGCACATTTCGGGTAGAAATTATAAAAAAAATTGCACTTTCTAGGATAATGAATAAAAAAAGGAAAAAAAAAAGTGTTTTCAAAATTCATCTATATAGATTTTTATTAGACTACTCTGAGAATATGTGGAAAAAATTTCAAAAACTTTGATTGCATGGATTGAAAGATTATAAAGTTAGAAGTTAAAAGAATTTTTTTCCAACCTTGTCTGATAGGGCTAGCAAACTTTAAGTTCTCCTAGAGTGAGATTTTTTCACAACACATGGTTATTTTTTTGACATTTGCATTTTGTATCATGTAAGTTATATATCTACTAAATTTCAAAATTATAGGAGAATTTTTGCACATATTTCTTGAAGTTGCACGGGTTACCTAAAAATTCATGGCTATATAACTTTTGATTAAGGTGCCATATAAAAATTATATACCCACTAAAAGAGTATTTGAACATGCTTGTGTCAAAATGATGTGAACATCCAACTCCCAAATTGACTTTAGTATGCACAATTACCCAAGATTTCTTGCGTATGTTGGACAATCACTTGGTCCTTTGGGGATGAATCTCTAAACTAACTTGTATACTATAGATAATTGATTAGGATTTAAAATTGTAAATTTTTGGCTGATTTTGATTGGTTGTTTTTGAATTTTGTGTCTTTATTCTATGTTTTAATGGGCGCATTGAATACTATTTGGTGTGTTTTTGGACGATGAATGATTGATGGATGTGTATGTGTTGATTTGGGTAGTTGATTTCCTAATTGGAGCGGTCTGGCTTTTCAACCAAGTTTTGAATGTTTTAAATTTGTGTTCCAAATTGGGTGATAATTATGTCAAGTCGGATTGTATGTGGGGTGAGTGTCTAGTCTAGTTGGTTGTTTTGGAAGTTAATTCTAATTTTGGAATTTTATGTGTAGATGGGCAGTTGCCTTTGTAGTTCCAATTTGGTAGTTAGATGGTAGTTGGGTTGTTTCTTCCAAATTGGTAACCACCAAGTTTGGAATTCCTATTTGGTCTGATTTTTATTTCATTTGTCTTGACCCACTGATGAAAGTTCCAGTTGGAGTCCCAACCAAGTAGTGTTGTGTATTTTCATTTGTTTATGTGTATGTTTGTGGTTATGAATGATGGAATGGTGATGTCTAAGTGTTGGAAGTGTTTCCAAGTTGGTTGTGTGTGTGTTATTTGATTGGATGTGTGATGTCGGAATGTTTTGGGACCATGTGTTTATATCTTGGTTGGATTTTTGCTATTTGGGGAAGTTTGTCATGAAGTGTGCTCAGAAGAGTGAAGATAGATGGAAGCTGTGAAGAATTTTGGGAAACTAGTTGGGAATTATTGATGATAAAGATCAAGTATTCCAATTAGGAAAGGAATGTGAGAAAAATAAAAATAAAAAAATAAAAAAATCTGAATAGAAGAGATGAGATAGTAAGTGGAGAATAAAGAAAAATACCAATTGTAACGATGATTTGATCACCAGTTAATTTATCAAATTAAAATTATATACAAATTGGTATTGTGTGTATGTGTTGTGATTATTGACGAATTAATTATGAAAGTATGATATTGAAGTGATGGAGAATAATTTGTGACTACAGTCCGAGTTGGATTTAGTGATGATTTATGTTATGTGGATGTTTCCAAATGGAGAGTCTATTTGATGGAATGTGACTTGTGTTAATTTGAATTAGCATCCCAATTGGGTTTGCAATGTCGATGTAGTTATGTTTTGGGATATGGAATTCCAAGTTGGGTTATCGAAGAAGTCAAGATATTTGATTTTAGATATAGAACCAATTAGCATAGAAATATCCTACTTGATTGTCTCCCTTGGAATGAACTTATTATACTAATAGGATAATTTCCAATTCAGTCATTATCCTTCTCCAACATATACATTTGGACCTCAAATGTAGGTGTGATTGTAGATACAAAGCCGTATTTGAATGGGGAAAGAAGTTCAAAATGGTTTGAATTTTGTGGGTTCCTATTCAGTAGAACTCATGACTTTTTGTGATAGTGGATAGTGAGGAAGGCATGTTGAGGCAATCAAATTATTTTCCAAAACTTAGTACCCCCCTCACTCTTGTATTTTTCAAAACAAAGTTGTTTGACAATCAATATGGGATAATCCATATCCATTTTCCGTATCCATCTCCATATGATATATGTACGGTATCATAATATTCTTATCAGGATCAACTACAGGGAAGGGGTTGTTTTTATTTTTTTTCAAAAATGATCAATGGCTACTAATTTTTTTTTTTTGGGGGGGGGGGCTAAATATTGAGCAAGAAGTGGAGGTTGTCTTTTGAGTAGATAGTGAAAAGCACTATTCAAAAATATATTATATGAATAGGATGGAGAGAAATGGCCCAATTTTTTGTATACAATGACTTCAATAGGACTTCAACAATGGAGAGAAACTCCAAATTCAAAGAAGCTCCAAATTCAAAGCCAATTTTTTGTATGCATTGAGATACAAGTCAAGAATATTGTTTTGCAATAAGAATTTTTCACACCCCATTCCGTTAAATTCCTAAAAAAAGGTTTATATAAAAAGGGATAGGAAAACAAAGTAAATTGCTTTGTGTTGGTAGAAAGAGTTGTATATACCCACATGTAGTGATGACTTGTGGGAATAATAACTTTTGTTATATGTGAAGTACTACATATTCTTAAAGCATGACATTCACTTTTTTCAAAAGTATAGAGACGAATCTTTGGACATGGTTATAATAAAATAGATTAAACAATTGTATTGACCATTTGAACCACAGTTATCCCATAATTTCAATTGCATTGATTTTTACCATATAATAATAATTTTTTTCTAGAATAGTCATATAGAACCACATAATGGTCTATAAAAATATTAAATAAATAAATAAATAAATAAATAAAACTTTTACAAGAACACCCCTAATTCTGGGCACAATTCCGATCATTTCCAATCATACCAGTTTTGTTCCTAAGCCAGTCTCGAACAGTCAAGAAACTTTGATTTCTTCTTAATCCTTTCAAGCAAAAGTACATACGTGTAGTTGTCTAGAGCAGCCACCAGATGGTCTCAGGTAGGAGCTATGCCTTATAACCCATACACATCAAGCATTCCAAAAGCATATTCTCTAATTAGGCAAGCATCAATAATTGCAATCCACAGTTTGTAACTTCAAACATTGTTGATGAAAGCTACAACAAAGAACTAGTTGTAGTCCAAGTAGATACAACATGTAGACTTGATTTGAGAATAGTTGAACGCATGTCAATCTTCTCCGAGAGGTAAAGGGCCTCACCTGCACCCATGTATCAAAACAACCAGTTAGTATGTTAAGATACGCATGCAAGGTGTCTACAGCCCTATTACACTTGTTATCGTTTTCACTCGGAAAAAATCACAAACAAATTTCAACAAATTTCAATGAGTAACAATTCAAGCGCTCATTTTTTCCGCAGCACCTGGCTAGACAATGGAAGCTGGGACCCTGCCATCTTGCAAGTGGTAGTGTGAGTTACAGCACAAAAAAACCACAGCTCAAACTGAGTCGATATGGTAGAGAGCCAGGGCCAAGTAGCAAATAAACTACAAGGGTTGGAACATCTAGTGAACTAGGAGTGAAGTCTCATAACTTCACTGTGCTTCACTGTAGGATCATAAATTCACATTACTGCATAGGAGTAGTAATGTTAACTAGTTCCAATAAAATTGGCGTCTATACAACTCACATACATTGAATTTGCAATTACCACCAACGGCAAATTATTGCCACTAGATTCATAACTGTAAATTGAGTCATAATGTCATGAAAGGGTGGGAGGTAATTATCTTCAACAAAATTTGAAGAGACTCTTGGTGGTTCAGCTACCATACTTTGAACAATGACCTCGAAGTGAAATTTTTATACACATTAAACTCATGCTTGGTGAAGAGTTCTAGTAAATAAATAAATAAATAACCCGCCTCCATCCCCTGGGAGTGCAAGTCTTCCGTAAGAGTACTGAGTGTGCACTCTTACTGAAGTGCACACCAGGCCTCTATTGCTCTGTAAGGTCAATAACCATTGGAATCAGAGTCCTTTTTTCTAATTGTGTTATGAAGCCAGAGCCTCAAAACAGTGTGACTTATCGATGTCATTCTTTTATATAATCATGCTGTATAGGGCGTAGAAGAACTACCTGAGGGCAGTAATGAGTCGTTGAATATCAAATTTTAATCCAGGAAAAGGACTCCTGTCTAGGAATTGTATGATCAAATTCCTGAGACGTGGAACATGGAATCCATTGCCTGCTAAGGTCTGGATCAGGAGATTTATCTCAGATGCTGCCGCTTCGATCGAGCTGGACACGTATAAAATTGGTACCGTTTGAGTTTTAATAAATATATATATAAGACCTCTTTTATTATTCCATAAAATTTAGAAAATTTGCATCATCACCTTACATACATATTTGTAGTTTGTACAAAATCTCAATACAATCATTTCACTTTTGTTTCTGTTGTTTCCAAGCCTTGGAAAGACTTCATTGTTCCTTCAAACTATTTAGGGTCAAAACTTTGAAGATCCTCAATCAACATAAAATATTTTTGCAAACAATTGAGTCAATGAATAAGTCTTGGAAATTCCTTCAACAATATGTAATTTTTGAGATTTCATGAACAATTGAGAGTTGGCATTTAAATTTTTTGTCCATGCATATTAATTTTTTGGATCCAAAATTGACCATTTTGGGATCCTCCCGATCAATTACCAACCCCAATGGTCCAATGTATGGCACAATACCTGCCCCTCAAAAGAAGTAGGCTATCTACAGAAAGTTATTCACAAGGTGGTGGTGGTGAACAACTAGCGAGCGCAATTTTTCCCAAGAATTGATGTTTCTTGCACGTGTTGCTACCGAAGGGTGGAGGAGACCATCATCCACAAGTTCATTGAATGCTCACTGAGCCAAATGGCATGGAAATTTGTACTCTCAATTTTGTATCGTCCATAGGTAGTTCCGACTACATAAGGCTATCGGTCCAATTTCACTTGGCAATAGTGCCTCTTAGGATCTGAACTCTCGAGAAAGCTTAGCCCATGAGCTACAATATGGTCTCTGATTAGGGGATCAATAGTTTTGTTGTGCTAACTCGATAGGAATGCATGGGTTTTCAATCAAGAAACATAGACCCAAGCCAAAATTGGAACACTTGATCTGGAAAGCCACTCTTGATTATGGTAGGGCAACTTGGTATAGGACCTTCCTTCTTTGTGATAGGACATGCACTAGAGAAGGCACAAAAATTTCTTTGGAAATTCGACAACACTTAGCCCCGTACTATGTTCTTTGGCTCTCGCGAAGACAGAATCATAACTTGGCACTTGAGGAAACCCATGTGTGGGAACTTTGTGTAGTTTTTTTTCTTTTGGTTTGATTGTTCAGTTCTCTTGGCTCTCTATCTCTAGGGCTTTGCCCTCAGCTTTCCACCATTTGTTCTTGGTCTCTTTTTGGAATAAACTATAGGTTTTAAAAAATTGACCATTTTTTGATTTCAAAGTGTAAAGCAAATAAACAATTAAAAGGTTTGAGGGTGCTCTCAAGGTACAAACTATGTTTCGACCTAAAATAATAAGATGTAGTGAATGTTGTAAATATAGTAGCATGTAATATATGAAAATCCTTCAATAAGAGATTTATCATCAAATAGAGGTTACTTAATATCTAAACTTGATATTCATTTACAAATTTTGCTAGAATTTGCACCTCCAAAGTAATAAAGAGATTTCAATAGTGCATCATGTAGTCATACACAACAATACATTTATGAACACATATTAAGCCACCACCTCCTCACCATCATCTGTCCATCCCTATATGAACAAAGTGACCCAACACAGAATCATAGCATGTAAACATAAAATTTTGAAATTTGACATGATTGAAAAATATTGCTAATGGTGCTAGTGTGTGAGCATGGAAATGCCAGCATCTAAGCCTTGAGTAAATGTATAAGTGGATATACTACAACTATAGAAGGTGCTTATAACACCAACACCTATAATATAGGTATCTACAATATAGCTACACTATAATCATGCAAGGTTTCTATTATATAGACACCTATAATATAGGTGTATAGTCTTCTAGGCTCATAGACTCACAATTTTAGGCTCACATAATATCAACCCTCTCCTAAACCACATGCCAACAGAAGGCAATTGAGGTAATGCTTATAAATATAAATTTGTAGGACATCCAACTTTCACCCCTTTATCCCCCTAAGCGCTCTAATGTCTACTTTTGGGACGATGAACAAATTTAAACTCAAGTTTCATCTTCATTATTTCTTGGATGAAAGTCATTCTAATTTGTGGAGATATTCTATCAAGTTGTTGTCCTATCTAATGGTTGGATTTGGGGTTACCAGAGGATATATTTTTCTAAAATTACAAATGTGCAAGTATGTCAAGTGGTTGACCATGCCAAAATTGCATTTACTCTAGTTCAAAATTGGATTTGCAAAAATGAGGTCATTGATTTTAAGAACACAAACATTTCAAAAAATCACCATGTCAAAAAAAACCTTATTTCAAATCCATTCCAACAAATTTTACTCAAAAAATGATAATATTTTGCTTGTAATTGAATTTTGAAGGAATTTTTTTTTCAAAATCTATAAAAAATATTGGTGATGGCATTAGTAATGGAATCTTCAACTCAATATTTACTAAATCCTCATTTGTATATTTCAAAAGATTTCTCCCAAATAGCACTTTATAATGATTTTTCTCAAATTGCCAATTCTAGAGAAAACTCTATATGGATTAGAGGTAGTCTAGATTTCCAAAATTGTGAAGATTTATTATGAAATACAACTTAGAAGAAATATTTAATGATGGCTCTCAAGCAATAGTTGAAAAATAAAATCTATATATCATATTCATATGGTTGTATCAATAAATATACAAAGCAATATTTTTCAATAAAATTTGAAGCCTAAAATTGAAAACTCTTTTTGAAATCAATTGTAGATTGAATATTTGTGATTTTTTCAAGAATTTTTTCCCATTAGTTTCGAAATGTTAATGTAAAATCATAGTGATTTTTGAAGATTTATATTTTATTTTATTATTCAAGTTTTTTTCTAAGTGTCATTTTTTGGACTAAAAAAAGTTGTTTTTTGAAGGCCAAACCTATGATTACCTTCTGAATTATAAACTATTTTGCAAAGCAAGGTTTAGAATCTATAACCATACAAATGTTAATCCCTGGATGCTAGAGCCACCAAATTTTGGTGTCGACAATACTTTGAAGTTAAATAAAACTTAACCAAGATACTATTTTTAGTAGTTTAATATTTTTAGAAAATTCTTTTTGAAGTCTAGTTTTAGCATCCAAAATCCAATTATGGAAATGAATGATCCCGATTATTCTATTCAAGATTTTGTGCAAGGGTGTTCATTGCAAATTTCGATTTTTTAGTGTTGAGGGCTCTTGGAAATGAGCCTCAAATACACTATATATTGGAGAAAAAAACACATTAGAAATTCATATAAAAAAGTTGTAGAGTAGATTTTGAGACGGTGGAAATTGATTGGGGTTAAGCATGTCATGCCCTTTAACCTCGTATTTTTCTAGTGACCAATTTTTTTATTTTTGACATGCAAAAAAAGGATTGAGAGACTTCAAATCACTTTCATAGTTTTATTACCCTCATGATCAAATGTGATAATCTTTCAATCCATAAGCAATATTGCTGTGTTTTAACCCCTAAACGTATTTGACTACGTTTTCACCAAAAATGCTCCAAAACTGTCATCTCTGGTACAAGTACCAAATTTTAGAAAAAAATATATTTTTGGACAAATGTAACCGTAGGATCTTGTAGTAAACTTGTTTCGGAAGATGTGGAAAAAATTTCAGAAACTTCCACCGTTTAGATTGCAAGATATTAGCATTTGAAGTGACAAAAAGCCATTTTTTTGGCCCTGCAAAAATCCGGGCAGATGTACTTCACAAGGTCAGATCATTATGAAAAAATGTTCAAAATGGTTGTAACTCTTTGGATTCATTCTTCAAGTAATTTTGTCTACATGCTTGAAAATGTTTAGATCATTTGGAATTGTACAACTTATAGGAAAAAAATAGTAAGTTAAAAGAAATAGAGATTGATTCAAAATACTAAATTGTTAATAATTTATTTATGGAATTGAAAAATGACAATCCCAATGGTGAAATTATTGTAATAAAAAATCTACACCTCACATTTTTATTTTTTTCCAAAAATATTAAAAATTGAGTGAAATAAAGGTCTTCAAAGTTTATTTTAGAGTAGAGATTCCATTACTACCCACAAACTATCCACAACTAAAACCCTTCATAACTTTCATCTCATAAATCAAAATGTAATGATTCAAAGCTTTCCATGAATATATAAATCAGGAAAATAAATTTCAAATTTTTATTTTTAAAAAAAGTGATTTTTAAAGAAGTTTTTTTGATGCCTGGGCTGCCCACCGAGCAATGAAAACAACATATCATACAATAACTTTTTAACCATGTATTCAAAAGTTATGAAAATTTTTGGGTCTTAAAGCTACTCCTCAGGCACATGTTGTGTGAAAATTTCAAAGAAAAAAAATTAAAATTCCATTCATAGTGAGCTGCCTAAAATCGCTATGTTGCCAAAAAACACCATTTGGTCCTTTAGGGGTTAATTTCCCATGTAATCTCTAATATGCCTAGTTTGAACTTGTATGGTTACAATTTTTAAAAATTTTTAAAATTATAAAACTATTGACTTTTTGTTCAATTTCAAGCAAATTCCAAGAAGCTCTAAAAAGGCCATGGGCATTTAGGGGTTAAATAACAAAGACAACAATCTTTAGAAAAATCAATGGATGAAAAATTGCATTTTTGTGTGCTTGGAATTTCTTTGTGTTCATCCATTGTTCAAAATTTGAATGCTTCAAGGTCCTTAAGGGATTAATGCCACAATGCTTGCACCTCTTTTCAGAAGGGACTAGTCACTACTCCAATGTTTAGGGAAAATTTGAGCCCAACCAACTAATATCCCTACCAAATATATAACCAACTAATAGTTTTGTATTGGATAATGGTTTTTCATTTCCTCTGTTGTTTTTGGGCTAATTATTTGAGTTTTGCGCGGGCCCCTAAGTTATCTTATCACTTTTTTGGATGATGTTAGGACATCCATGCAATGTTCAGGAAAAACCGGCTACTAGTTCAAAGTTAGCTAGTGCAATTGGGAAAAAAAACTAGTTACAATTTTGAAGCATCGGCCAAAAAACAGTGAAGAAATGTACAAACTTTCTATTTTGATTCCAAAATAGAGAAAATAACCAGACTCTATATTCGAAAAAACGGTTCAATTAAATTGGGAATGGAAGGAAATGAGCCGGTGAAACTCAAAAAAATTCCGAACCCTGCACCCCAAATGACACCCCAAATGACACCCAATGTTCACTGCATTATTCTTCAGTCCCAGCAGTGCCAGTGATATAACTTAACTTATAACTTATTAGAAATAGAGTTCACTGGAACCCCTCCTCAAATTGGGCAAATTTGCTGTTAGTAGTTTCATTATTTTTAATATTAAAACCAGTCAGTAGAATAAGCGTGATACACGGAAGATATTTCCTTCTTGGAAAAAGGAATGTTTGCATGTCAGTGTCTCAGGCAAGCTCAGCACCCACAAATAGTTTTTTTTCATTTATTTTAGGCAGCGCAGAAAGCGATACTCACTGGAAGGATGAAGATTTTTACATCCATGTAAATGAATGAAACTTGCAACTTGTAAGATTCTAAATAGAATTTTAACAATTTAGTATTTTGAATCATTTACCACCAGTGATCCCCAAACTGGCTAAATTTCGCTTGGTTGCTACTTAATTTCTTCATGCCATCGGTGTTAAATTCCAAAAAATCTTCCAAAAATGAACATTTTGCTAATTTCCTTGAATCCATTCTGGGCATGCTGTTCATCACTACTGTCTACTTACTATTTTTTTCCTATATGTTATATAATTTCATATGATTTGAAAATTTTCAAGCATGTTTCCAACTTATCTAGGAAAAAGAATCCAAAGAAGCACCACCATTTTTTGGACATTTCCTCATAGAAAAGTGAGCTTGTGAAGTATAGCTGTCATGTTTTTCGGAGGGCCAAAAAAATGATTTGAGTGAATTTGAATGCTCATGTCTTGCAATCCATGTAGTGGAAATTTCTGAAATTTTTACCACATGTTCTCAAGTCAGCATACTATGAGATCCTATGGTTACATGTGTCTAAAAATGTGTTTTTTTTCAAAAATTTGGTACTCATACAAGAAATCGCAGTTTTGGAGCATTTTCAGTGAAAACATAGTCATGAAACTTTAGGGGTTAAGAAATATAATAGAAGGTTTGGTTTAACCCTTGAAGGGCATGGAAACCCTTTGCGGCCATATAGTATATTATGAATTTGTTGGTATTTGATCAAAAAAACATTGACCAAATACTTTTCAATACAAAGTAAATCAATGATTATAATAGTAAGTAAATAAGAATGTATCACAATTCATATATTAAACCACAATTGAAGAGTTATAATTCTAAATACGGGTGGTATAGAAGAACCCAAGGGCCTTTCAAGGTTTAAAGGGAAGGACTACCGGATCTTTTTTTAGTGATAAATTGCTTTGTTTGGCAGGTTTGGGGTTGTGTAGGTTGGTTCCTTCAAATTTAAGCCAATGTGGTCCGAGATGACCCTAAACTACTGAATGATGGTGGAATGGTTCCCAAATTGAATGGCATGGTTGCAGGTTCAATACTTCGATGTGACAGGTTGTTTATCTAACGTGAAATCAACCTTTCTCTTTGACAGAAACCCTCATAGTATGTTCTTCAACATGCTTGTGTCAAAAAATAAATTTAAGCCAATACAATGATACTACTTGAAAATTATTATCCCCAAACTAAACATTGTAATTGGGAGGGATGATAGATATTAGGGAATAGAGACATCCACCTTTTTTTGAGTGTTGTAAGGACATTCTCCCGAATTTTGAGTTTCACATGAGCCAACATTTTTTATTTTATTTTGGACACTTAAAACATTAAAAGACACTCATATGGGAGTCAATTTTATACTTTGCATTTAGGGTTTGATTTTTTTTTAATAACAAGAGAATGTATAACAATGATGAAGATATTAATAGTCCCCATTGCATTCATTTCATGGTGCCCCAAAACTCCAGTAGAACTACACAATTGAATGTCATATTTTGAATTTCTAATACGAAAATTGTGGATTTAATAAATGCAAGAACTAGCCCAACAGTTCAAAGGAGCTGGGGCTATAGTTCATTTGCTCTTTGTAGATTTGAGGGTGCAAAAACTTTATTTTTTTTTAATTTGGGGGATAAATGTTCAAATTTGCCTCTTGTTTTGAAGTTGGTTAATTTTGTATTTTTTGGCCTAGAGTTTAGAGAAATTTGATGTTCAAGACAACAACCAAGATTACAAATGTATATTCAACACTCTTGTTGATTTGGACACTTGAATTCAAACAATGGATAATACAAATGTGTTAATTTATACCATATTAGACTTCACTTGTACACATTCCATCTTATATTTTAAAATTTGACATGGATAATGACAAGGCAATGTAATTATGGTGTTTTTTATAGAAAATTTTGTAAGGTACCACTAATGATGATTACAAAAAACATAATTCACAAAATAAACTTGAAATCTGCATTTTGAATGATTTTGACAATGTAATGGATTGGAAAAAAGTACCACCTTGCCTTGGCATCTTTATAATTAATATGCAGAAGTTTGTACAATTCAAGAAATCTAAATCTATGGATTATATTGTCAACAAAGATTATCCATTCTATAAGAAATCAAAATTTATGATGCATTTTAATTCTATCTAAATTTTTGAATTTGTAAGGCCTTAAATCTACAAAGTTTTAAATATACATAATCCTAAATCTAAAATATCCTAAGATTTTGATCAAATCTTCAAATTCTTAAATAGGAAATCTCAAATAATGCTAATTAACACAACAAAGAATATACAATATTTAACAACCTAAAAATTTGAGGAGAATGATACACAATGTTTTTCTTCAAATTTCCAATCTAAATAACACAAGTTTAGTGAAAGTACAACACGAATGAAAAGCTAGAACACTTTTAAAATAACATAAAAGTGTTGGTTTAAAACCAATATAAGGTTCAAGTTGAAATGAAAATTCTTATAGTATACAACTGCATACATATGTCAATATATTGAAGAAGATGGAAAGATTAACACATTGGAGAAGATAGAGTGCAAAGTTTTTACTACATATGTTCAAAATTCATTTAACAACAACAAAAAGTCCACAATTGTGTAATTTATTATAGACAACCATAGATATTTGAATAGCCCAAGTGATTAATATGTATACTTTTGATACAATTTTCACATAATTCTTTATTTTAAATGTTTTTAAGAAAGCTTCTTTAGGTGTTATAAAAGTTTAACCAAAATCATGTAGGTTGAGTAACCTACTTTTTACTCCATTCAAATTTTTTTCAAAATTTTTAGAATTATAATTTTAGTGACACTTTGAAGATATAGCATCTTGAAAGCTCAAAATACACTACTTTTCAACTTTTTCTATAGAATTTTTCTTGGTGTAAGCTCAAGGAGTACATCAAATACACTTTGATGTTTGTCACTACAATTTTCATTTTTCTTAAAAATTTCATAATTTATTTGTAATTACTATGATTTAAATCTAGAAATTTCTTTAAAATTTTATATCATATTCAATTTGATGTTATTAATGATTAAAAATGATATTAAATTTTAGACATATATTACTATATAAGAAAAATATCAAATTCTTTAAAATATATGTTTTAATGTAGAAATCTAATGAAGTTTGACTAAGCTTGGAAATGAAATGGCTTTTAATCCAAAAGGTTTATGCATCCCAAAAGTAGATGTGCCTTGGTCAACCTTGATTGTGACTTTCAATGTAACCATATTTGGTACTTGATTTACATGATGAATGAGTTTTGACAAAATCTTTTTCTACTTCATCTTGGAATTTTCTTTTTAAATTCAAAAATTGAAAGAATTATTACAAGGTCCATTTATTAGAACAACATTTCTTTTTCTCTTAAAATGAATTTTAAATTTATTGTATACTAACATTCCCAAGTACAAAGAGCTTTTTTGGAGTTCTAAGAAAAAATTGACAAAACGTAAAATAATTCAAAAAGTGGTGAACAAAACTGAAGTTTTAGACATGGCTAACTTTAGAATTAATTTTCTTTCAAATCATGACTAATTTTTTCTTCAAACTTCCATGGCAACAACAATGTGTAGTATGTCACACACTACAATATTTGTATATCTATTTTAAGACTTTGTCCATCGATGCTTATGGTATGGTTGTTTGAATGGACAATTCAAATTTGTACTCAATTTTTCTTGTCATTGTAGATTACAAAATTATTATTTTTCATTTCTTTTGGAACACATTGTACTGATTGCATGGTTTTCATTAACCTCTAAAAGCCCAAGATTTTTGGGGGTCTAAAGACATCATTGCTTTTGAAGTGTTATGGATCAAAATGCTACTTAGGTATAAAAATCTCAACCGTACAATCTTGTAGAGTACATGTTGTAGATGATATGAATCAAATTTGGAGTCATTTGGCCACATAGATTGCAAGATTAGAATGTTTTAGTGTTGAAAAAGGATGCTAAAATTTTCTTAGTAACATATTTGGAAGTAAAATTCGATTTCTAAACCTACTCAAATGAAAAAACCCTAAACTATGAAGTGATTTAAAACCATTGTACAAACACATTGGTGAAAAAAAATATCATTCAATTGACTCATTGTGTTTGCAAAATGGCTTTGAAATGTCAAAAAATAGCAAGAAAAGTTGCAAAAATCACATCAAAAATTGAACCTCCTACTAGAATGCTTCTCAGTTCCTCATAACTTCTTGGATTGAAATGAAATTGTAGACACACAAACTAGACTAGTATGCGCAACTTTCTTAAAAACAATTATTGGGAACGGACGTTGCATGAAGAAGAAACAAGCTGCCGAAGCTCATTGTAATATAAAAATGTCAGGATTTTGAATTTCGAATTGCTTCCAAGCATTCCAAACATCTTGAATTGACATGAAACTTTCACTTAAATAAATAGACTTCCAGGGGAACAAAACCCAACAAATTTTATTGAAAACAAGCATTTGGTGAAGGAGATACAAGCCCCCGAAGTTGTAGCCATCAAATGCAGTTTGGTGAACTCAAATAGAACTTGTGAACTTCAATTGGCTTCCAAAACATCATTTCATCTTAGACTAATCTGAAACTCTTACCACACAAACTAGAAAAGAGAGCACAACTTTTTCAACAAATTTTATTGAATTTGGTCATCGGATGCAAAAGTTACAATACTTTGAATAGGATTTGAAAATATGTGAGGACACTTCTAGTCCCTTGGGGCATTTAGGGGTTAAAGAGTTTGTTACTAGGTACCTCACCACCATCACCTTGAACCACAAAATTAAGTTCTTCACTCTAACCTTCAATAGTGGTAAAAATTTGAGGCTATTCTAATATAATTTTATTCCTACCTTTAACTTTAAGAAATTACAATAATTTGTTTTATCCATGAATTTTTTTGAATAAAACAACATAAAAGAAAATTCTTTTCTCCACTAGCAAAAACTATAAAAAATTTTACACATCAATTAAATGAAAGGATAAATTTGGTTTGATAAATTTGATTTGATAAATTTTACTTCAAGGTCTTTGTTCTGGGTATAAATAAATAATAACCAATTGGGAAATTTTGATATTCAAACAATCTATTAGGTTAGATTCATTTTAGGTGTCATTACAAGCTCAGTCTCCAAAATATCACCAGTGATGCACCCCTAAACCTGTGTTAAAATGTGATACGAAAAGCTTCTGCGATTTTCTTTTTCTGGGCGAAATAGATTTGAAAATAATGAAGGGCGCAAGAGAAAGCTCAACAAATGCATAATACTAATACTTTCCCCTAAAATCAACCACGTGTACTAAGTATTAATTCGTACATGTCCTACAAAAGTCGATCTACACCAGTAAACAAAAAGTACGTGAACCATCTCCTGAATGCCTCCTTCATCCAAGACTACCTGCTTGAATCCGCTTTGGGTAACTTTCTCTACGACTACCAAAATCTTCAAAATTACATGTTGATTTGTTTTCAAACTCGTGTCAGAGGGGGGAAAAAATTTGTCATTGCTTGGATCTCTTCCCGCCTTGTCGCTTGAAATCTCCCCCTTTCTTTCTCTTCTCCTTTCCTGGTTTACCACCCTTGGAGTAATCCTTATTGTCGGAAACTTTGGCACCGGAAGACTTCACGCTGACGTATCCGCTTTTGGGCAGCTTTCCGCTACCCAAGGCTTCATCAAAATCCGCATCCGCCCCAGTGATGGCAAATTGCTGCAACTTCTCCGGATCCAACAAAGTCTCTTCCATTTTGCTACGAATATCCGCCTGAAGCAAATGCAGACAGTTACAATTAGGGAAACCATAGACATAAAAACCATTTTACATACAGTTGCACACATGCCCCTGCCGAAGTAGCGATATATGAATCTTAAATTGAAATACCAAAACGATCAGAATCCGAGAGGACGACGCAGAATGCCTGACAAGACTTACCTCCACTTTCTTAGCGCCACTTATCAAGTCCTCATCTACGGTAGTCGCATGAGGAGCCATGGTCACCTGCACATCAAACACACGTCAGACTTGGCTTAATCTACGAAGGCTATGCAACATGGGTGCAGTGACCAACCCACTGCAGCAAAATCGTCCTGTTAAAGAGTCTCATGAATGCAATTGGTGAATCCATCCTTGACGGGATCGGATGAAGTGAAACTTCCACGAGCTGTCGACAGGGTGATTACGGAACAAGTCTACCGCAATGGCCACCTAGCGAGTAGAGACTGTACCTCTCTTAGTCTTGGCATAGCTGCTTCTATGTCTTTCGATGCTGCTTTGTGGAGCTGGCCGTGAAGGCGCCGAATTGTCTTGTTGAACAGAGCTAAAATCTGACTTCCTGGTAGTTTCAACTGAGCCTGCATAAGTAATAAAAGAACTCATTGTATTACTGATAAGGAGTAAAACACACGAACACAAACACCGATCTAACTTGAACTCAATATGTTCAGGCCTCTTTGATCTGACCCTCTCCTAAATAACATTCTGGAATATCCTGCCCACTCGCCACACTATCATTGCTTACAGCACAATTGTCTCACATTCAAACTATTTAACTTGTAATATGACTGTCTCCCAGGCAGTGAAATTAAGGGGGGTAGGGTGTAACTAACAGGCACATGAATAACAGAACGGAAATTATTATTAAAAAGTAAAGCTTAATAAACCACTTACCTCAACATGCTCCAGCTGGTGATGTTGCAATCCTAAACACAGTAATATTGCCGCCTGACCATATGAAATAGATGTAGGCAACCTCTCCAGAAAATAAAGCCGTGACACAGTGGGTACAAGATCCAAAATCTGCACAAATCATACCATGAAACAAAAAAGTTACGGACAACTACAATTCACAACTAATAGCGCATTCTGGCACTAACAGGAGATACCAGGTACTTGGTGAAAGTTACACCAGTAAGCCTTTAATTTGATATTTGCTAAACACCTCAACTGTCCGTTATTAATTTTCTTATGTGTGCGTCAGAGACAGGCAGTCCAGCAACCACAACGGCTGAATGACAGTGATCAATATTCTGACGCATGATTCTTTTGCACAACTATTTGAACTCAAAGGTAATAAATACCAGTGAGCCTTCGAAATGTGCTAGAGTAAAGTGATTCGTAGAAATTTCAGTTCAGGAGTGTCAAAGATGAGCATTCCAACTACTGCCAGTGATGAACATGTCACAAGTAGCAGGAAGCCGTCGAAATGCTCAACGTGTTAGTAATCGGACAATATTATCAAATACTGATCTATCTTAGAAGCAATGGCAACTTAAGCAAAATTCAAGAGAATTCCTAAAGACTATGGCAGAGACTGGATGACAGTAATATAAAACCTAGTTACTTCAAATATTTAAACATATATTTTAAGGTAACTGGCAATTCATAACAAGAAGCATTCACCTAGTCTCTGCCATGGTCAATTACGAAGCTGACTAATTTCTTTGCAGATACTGCACAACATCTGATGATTACAAGAATCTATACAGTATGAGAGGTGTCTGGAAAGGGAGTGCACAAGACTTCAAATTCCGTCGAGAAACGGCACTCTAACAATAAAAGGTCGGGCTTGATTACCAAGACTATCACATGAAAAACCTACAA
Organism: Straminergon stramineum; assembly: GCA_963920665.1. Classification (NCBI taxonomy): domain Eukaryota; kingdom Viridiplantae; phylum Streptophyta; class Bryopsida; order Hypnales; family Calliergonaceae; genus Straminergon; species Straminergon stramineum. Next base: position 43,391,443 of record OY987264.1, read on the forward strand.
TCAATGGAAACATACACTAACAAGAACGGTATGACCGCGAGGCTCTGTCCTAGATAAACAACAACATTAATTTATTGATAGTGGATAGTGGGGAAATTAAACAAAGAAAACATTGAATCAATGATATGCAAGCAAAATTTAAAATAATATAAAATAATAATAAAAAACAAAAACAAAAAACGGAAACCCCCCATCCAAACAGTCGGACAGGGAGGGACCGGTAGTCGGACCCCCTCGCCGCCCAAACCCTAACCGCGTTGTGCAGTGTGAATGCGGTTGTAAATAGGATTTGGAAACTCGGATTAAGAAACCATACTCGATGCGAGAGTCGACGCCAAAGTCTCTGTCCGAAGGACACACCCAACAAACTATTGACAGGTGCGTGATCTTAGAAATTAGTGTTCATATCTTACCAGATGATAATCCACTAAGTTGCTTGCGTACGACTCCAATCTCTTCAGATCGTACGGAGTCAAAAGAGGGGTCATGCCTCCAATTAAATTCTCCGTTAATGCTCCCACCATCGACTCTTGCTCCGTGAAGGTGATTTTTGGATCTAAAATACTGCGATACAGAAATCGCCAGTGACGATTCGTGCCCAAAGCAACTTTATGTTGAACTTACAGCTAAGCACCATAATTCAAACTTGGATTTGCGAGGTATATAATAGCTGATCTTCAACACCGTAATAGTAAAAATTGATCCTGAAGTAAAAAAAACTCACAAATCCCTTACCTCAGTGCCAGAGCCGGAGCAAACATTCGGAATTGAAAGCCTAGAAGTGACATAAACCTTCTCCTAAAATCTGCATAAGATCAAATGTAAAAAATTTCATTACTACGGACCGTACCGGAAAACGAGAAGAGTGTAAATAAACAACCATGTCGAAAGACCCTCGTCCTCAAAATCCCAGAGATGCTTGGTCATAAGAACCTTAACAATAAGAGCGAAACAGTAAGTACTACAAGTAACACTAGTTAAATTCTAGTCTACATTACTTCGAAGATCATGTAAGGAGCATACCCTGATTGAAAGGATCGAGCCAGCCACCGGACACCCCAGCTACACCTTCGACATCATCACTTTGCAGAGGCCTTAGAACAATGCACGTATGCTCCCCAGTAATTTCATTCTGAAAATGACCACAGGGAATCAATAAGAAAAATATATATCTTCAAGAGGCTTATACAGAAAAACTATGCATAAGAGACCAGAATGTTGTGCAGTACGAGGATTGACCATTTTCTCATCTCAGTAACAAACCGGGTCCAAATCAGGATTTCACAAAATAAACACATTCATTGAAAATAGAAAGCAGAAGACCATTAAAAATGAGATCGAGATTCCTATCTGGATGTATAGATAAATCGACAAGCGTAATTCTCAGCGAAACGAAAGTGAACCAAACCAACGATAACACTTCCAAAGTTATGCTCCTGTTGCCTAGATGAAACGGAATCTAAATGGGTACGATATTTGAAGTAATCCTGTTCAGTTATACGAAAAAAGTCACTAGAAAAAAAATTGGGCAACCTGAACTTACAGGAGTTTGTCGCACATAAACTGGAACGAACTTGCGTTTTTGCCAGAAATTAAAGAGTGACTGGGTGACCCCAAAAGAAACTCCTAAGTAATGCAGTTTCTCAGGCTTCCTTTCGTTCACAGGTGTCAGGATTGACGGCAGATCTTCTCGAGGTTTTACAGTCTCTTCCATAAGTGAGACCTTCACAGCAAATAGGAGACATACAAAAATAAGATTCCTCTCTCCATCATCCAATATAAATACCAGTGTGTCAAGGTCAACAAAGAGAAAGAAGGAAAAATTTCCATTGCATCTTTAGATAGAAATACCCATGCACACCTCAGTTGCAGCCTCAGTAAGTAATTTTTGTGATCCCTTCGGTTCGGGAGAATCATCCTCAAGCTCTGTCAAATCTGCCAACTGTCCTTCATAGTATCTGCAAGAATCAAATAAAGTCAGAAACTGCTTTAAAATGGTGCTTGAAGCACATACATTTTCACATTGCAGGATACAAATTCACAGAAATGGAAATAAAAAACAGTTACAGATAGACCTGGCAAGAAGATCGACAGCATGAGATCCGTAACCAGCCTGCAATGAACAAAGAAGAAGAAGAAGAAGAAGGCTCAGCAACTAAGTAAAAAATCTGACGCACTATTCATGAACATCTACTACTGAAGAAAAATCGCTTGAGATGAACAACATATCCTTCGTTATATCATTCTAACCAGAAAACGTCAAGTCAATAGTTAAATTTACCCTGATTAAATTGGGATGTACAGCAATTCGAACGATACGTGCACCAGATAGGCTAGGGAACTCTGCATCTTGAAATTGCTGTGAGATGGTCCAAGGTATCATATCTCCATTGGGTAGATTCCCTTCACTTAAACTCCTCAGGGCTGATTGTTTAGAAATTTCACCCTCCAAGCATACCTGCACAAAATATACAGCAATCACAAAATTATGTACCTCCTGCTGAAGCCAGACATAGAACAAAGGTAAGAAATCATAGTCGCCATTATCCACATAGCAGCCATGAAGAGCAATTCCTCAGCCCAAAAACAGCTATTTCAGACGATTGCAACAAAAGGAGAAATTAAATAAATTGCATAAGTACAGTATCCACAAATGAACTAATAAGTACCTGAAGAACACAGAGAATATCGGGCATTCTGTTTTGTGTGTCGTCAACAGGCCCTGTCCATCACGATTAAGTGAATGAATCAGGAAAGTGTTCTCAAGAGTTTATCGAGCAATATCAATCTCTAATTGCACAGAAGACTTGAGCTTCATAAACAAAAATAGATTAGGCAGAATAAGTCACACTAATATCAAATCAAGGAAAAAAGTGTTTGCATGAAACCGAGTCGACTCACCCAGTAACACGAAAAGGTGGTGCGCCGGTGCATCAGACATGAGTTGCAGGTCATTGGGAGTGTTCTTGTAGTGTGAGGCAACATACAACGCCATCATTCTCTGTTCTCCAAACACAAACAATAAAATCTATTAAACATAGTACACAATCATAAAGCACAGGTTACCGAATTGAAGTCCATGAAGCAGATCGGAACTAATCTCCATCGCTGAGGTCAATTAAGATTAGAACAAATCATAGGATTACCTGCAGAAACATTTCACTTTCCTTGTGATAGGAAAACAAGGCATCACGATTCACATAGTATAACTGACATTCTTGAGGATGCGGCAACCTGTAACCAACAAACATAAAAATCAGTAATAACAATTGCGAAAAAAAAAGACAAAAACCTAGGCATTTTCTAAAACCCCGTTGGTATCATTCTCAACAAAACTATGATGCGGAGTGCTGAGAAATTATCAAAATTCATGAAGTACGAGCAATCAGGACATTATACACACCTGCCATCAATGCTGGGAATGTGATTGGCAGCATCCAAGCACAGCAACTCGTTCAACCAAGCTTCTATAGGATCTCCAGCTTTGTATCGGATTGGTTCAGCTAGTTCCAACTCCCTAAATGTCCTCCCTGTTAAAGACAGTCAACAAAAGAGAACTTCCGTTGGAATGAGAGCGAACACCTACATAATGACATATACAACGAAAAAAAAGCATGCAAAACCTAATAAAAATTGAATTCTGGCACTTACCGATCACAGCCAGACATGAATAAATAAAAAACCGCTGTATATGAGCATAACATTCATGTAATATCAAATAAACATGAAAAAAACTCCAATGTTTCATCAACTTCTAAAAGGCAGCAGACTACGGAAGCAGGAAGGCAGGATATAACCACAATGTTAGTAAAGTAGTATCATAAAAGTAGGTGCTTCCAGGTATTACCAGACACTGGTCCACCGTCGCTACTGCTGTTGACCGGTAATTTATTGCCCTGCTCCCTCAGCTGTTGAATAAGTTTCAATGACAAAGACCTTCCAGTGCCTTCATATCTATGGTGGAGCATTGCATGAAAATTATTTAGAATCTGCACGACTCAAAACCTAGTAAATCATACATAACATCATAAAAGCCAAGGAACCCAGTCATACTTTCTCCACGACTTCAGGAGCAAAAAAGAACAATTGATACTGAACTGAAGAGAAGCATCCAGAATTACCCTCTTGTTTACCTCTATACTCGTACTACCATGATCACCAAACAGCTTATAACGATGTCCAGGAATCTACAAGAGTATCTACATGACGTACCCGTTGACAGTCGAACAAAGAAAGACTAAGTAGGGACCAAGAAGGGCCTTCACAATGGGCAAAGGAATTGCTGCAGCTTCATCAATTACAAGCAACTCTGCTTGTGCAAGCTTTTCATGATCTTTTGGTTGGATATACTGGAAGGCATCATCACAACAGGGTTAGTTACTAATATAATGAGAAATGAAGGTACTTACCAACGGTGGTATTCACTGCTCAAAATGTATATAGTGCTGCATGATTACCTGTATAGTCTGCCGGTGTTGTCTAAATACATTGACACGAACTATTGCTTTATTGAATGCTGGATTGGTACTTTCTACAAGATCATAGTCAATGTGCTCCTGTAAACAAACAAGAAAAAACGTCATTGGAAAGAAAGTATCCCCAAATAGATCAGAATAGCCCTCAGATCAAAATCTTTAGAATTGAACGCTAGGACAGAATAAGTGGACAGCAAAGTAAACGGATCAGGTTAACTTCATAGGAAGGTGTATCACAAGAAGTTGCTATAAGGTGAACTAAAATATTACAAGGATACCTTATATTCCATTGCATCAAAGCCCTTGAAGACGAACTCAAACAAAGTTTTCAAGTTTTCTGGACTTGGAGCTGTCACAAAGATATTGGAATACCTGCATAAGGGCTGAATGTTAAGAATGCACTGTTCCCAAACTGACGGAACAGTTCACCATTAAATTTGCTACAAATCTTTTCAAGAGCCAGAAATTAGAGGAGTTTTTTTAACACATTTAAGCCAACACACAGCCCAACAGTGATGTTTAATGACGATCGTACCCAAAAGCAACTGCTCCAGCTATTGCCACTCCTAAGGCAGCCGACTTTCCTCTACCTCGAGCTGCAGTTAGCGCCACGGTGCTGCGTAAAGTCTTCTCAGATATAGCATCTAGGAAAGTGATAACTGCCTTTGCCTGAACCAGAAGAGAACTCAATGCGTCAGTATCAGAAGTCCGCCATAACATGAAGGACCTGACAAAGAGAGTATTCATCTTCCTTTCTTCGAGGTTGTACATTTAACCCCACACACTATCAGACCAAGAGGGGTCAAACTGATATCCTAATCTGAAAATGTGATCGTACGCTGATACCTGGAACCAACTTGCTTCAGAATAAAAGGCAAATCACCGTCCATGAGAATCAGGATAAGCAGAGAATAACCAAAGCAAGAGGAAATTACCTGATCAAGAGTACGACACTTCTGGACCAACAGACCAGCTGGTTGCGTGTCTCGAAGTGATTCCTTCAGATCTTTCAAGTCTTTGTCTGCCTCTGACATAAGCTCCTCGCCCTGGAATTATGGAAGGAATCCAGTAAACTTCAGCAAGACCTCAAAGTAGATTGCATAATTTCTTGATAAACGGATATTAAACATCATGCTGCCCTTGCGTGGCTTGACCTCAAGTTCTTGAGAAACGATCACCTGACCAGGACAATGACATAAGGACGCAACATAATACGGTCGTAGACGGAGTGACGATATGTACCTCAGAATTGGGAAGAGGTGTAATATATTTGGTATGTGAAGATAGGGGTAATGGATTGAGCTCATCATCCATTACCAAACAGGATTTACATGCCGCAAGGGAAAGTATGAACCTCTCATTGAACCGGCCAGTCACATCTCCATGAGACTCTGTTCGAAACCTGGCATGAACGTCCTGTCCACATCGACCAAAAAAACAAATGAGATGGGTCACTATATACGCCAACTACAGCCTGTAAACATCCAAACCAAACAGGTAAGGGTTATTACCTAATTCTCAGGAAATACGAACACATCAATATTAAGACAATTAATTGTGAGATGTAACCGTCCCTTCAGTTTACTGTTGCGCTAACTCTAATACAGAGGATGAATGGCGAAATTACCATCGTCATTGTGTACAGTTTGCTCAGAGAAGTTAACGAGCTCAGAAGAAGAACAATTATACCACCTCCCTCCACTGTCTCGATAGTCCGGGCCAGAAGGTTCGGTTGAAGTGCCTCAAAGTCCTGTGTTAAAACGAAAAAGACTACTTCTCAGCCATAGTCATAGTTTCTGACCTACTTTTAAACGGATAGTGAATGAAGGTCAATCTCGAGCTAATACATAAATTAATGGGAATCTAACAAACACCCGGCAGAAAATTGTTTGATGCTCAAAGAAGGCCCATTGCAGCCGAATACAAAACAAGGATTGTGCGAAAAACACGGACCTGTAAAACACACATGCCGAATGTGTTTCCAAGGATTTTGTGAGTGTCTGCATAATAACAGTAGCGAATATTTGTGCTAGCCATGAAAAGAGAAAACGGATCATCTTTTTCAGGGTCTAACAACCCTCTCTGCATCATCTTCTTAATTTGATGCATACGTTTCTTCTTATGACTGCAGACGAATGACATAGCTCAGATAGTGTGCACAAGTACTTTGCTGCAATTACGTCACTGATTATTATGCAGCCACCGAATTAAGAATCAAAATCAAAATCAATTCCACAAATTCATGCTTCCAAAATTTCATTCTATGCATTTCGCACTACTCAAAAGTATTCACGGCGCGTCAATGTACACATGACGATAGCACCTAAAGAATCCACTTAAATAACAGGCATAGAAATAAAATTCTTCAAACACTCAAAAATAAACTTGAAATCATCACCGGTGATGACGCGAAGACGATTCTACAGTCTCGAATTCATTTAGTTAATTATAGAGCTAAAACCACAAAATACCTGCTCAGAAAGAGGTCTTTCTTGTAGCACCACAAAACCGATGGCCGGGCTTTCACTACAGCCTTAGAAAGCATGAAGTGCAGATTCACCACCTAGAAAAATCAACCAGCACAATCAATTCATATTGTATCAAATTCACCAATCCGTTGGCAAATGATCACAGCTACTACCTTGCTAAATAAAATCGCTTTACAGGATCAAATATATTCGTTTCAACGGAAAGAAAATAATATCAAAACTAATGTCGAAACAATTGTCAAAACTGCAATTGCAAATGTCATTCTCTTGCAGGAATTCTACGTTCATTGCGACCAAGGGCATTACCTGGTCACGGCCTTTGTCACCAACGATGACGTACATCGTCCGCTGCTTGCTTTTCACTCCATTTTCTATCATCATCCGAATTCGAGGATCCACCTTCTTCCTCATGGTGCCCTCACTTCCTGCCTCCCCTCAAAGCTTCAAAGAATCTCCCGTTCCTGACGACGGTAGTAATCTCGGCAACAACACAATGTTGTCCCGAAGATTTCACCGAGGCGGAAGCTTGCGAGCTCGGAGTCAGACTGCACACTAAACCCTAAACCCTAATGAGGAGAAGGCCTTAAACCCTAGGAACCCCAATACCGTGAATTTGGACCGCAGCACGGTGTTAGGCTCGCCTCCCAGATAAATCCGTCCCAATTAATTTTGGGTTCAGAATTATATAATTCAGAATTGTTGAAATGACCTTCAAATTAAAAATTATGAATCCTTGCCTTCCTTAGGTAACTGAATCCAGATTTCAATAAACCCAATGATGTGTTATAAAGAGCAATTTGGTTGTGTAATATAACAATGAAATTCAAATTAACCCTTAAACGTCAGGCTGGTGACCGTGGAAATCAGCCATTTTGGAAACGTATGACATCATCTTCTTTAGAAAAACCAAAAATACTCATTGGGAGTCAAACTATTGTAGAAGATCTTCCCTTTCCACCCCTAATTCCGAGAATGAATAGGTGCAATTCTGTCCTATAGAGGAGAATTCCTTGTCATTAATCAGACAATAAGCATCTACTACGTTGCTCAGGGGTTAAAAATTGTACACTAAAATTCATACATTTGGATATGTCATTGCTGGAATTATAATTTTTAATCAAATTGTTGAATACAACCCTATAAATCCCTTTTATACTAGTTTCTAAATTGAATATTAATGATGTATATAGGAAAATTGATGCAATGAGTCTACAGTATAATAAATCTTAAAAATCAAATATGGTGATTTTTAAAAATTTTGTATTGTTGAACTATTGATGTTAATACATTTGAAAGGTAATTTCTAGAATCAAGAAAAATAATGAAACAAACATTTAGGAAAAAATGAAAGGTTAAAATTCTCAATTCTTTGTCACCTAGAGTCAAATTAAGATTTTTTCAAAACCAAATTATAGCTCGACTTACTTATGAAGTGAATTCCATCATTGATCAACTTAAAAACTACGGGTTCATTTACCATTAGAGTTATCCTAAAATTCATGAAATGTCACCTTCTATTTGACCCATAAATTTCTTCTTCTAAATTGCATTGAATTCTTATTCAGCTCCCATTTTATGGGCAAGAAAATAGGGCATGATAACATGCAATATAATCACATTGAGTTATCTTCTTTCTAACTAGAAGTTTATTAAGTTCTATCTTAACCTCAAAGACTTATGGTTTTCTATCCATGCCTTTTGTGCTATACTTGTGATGGACTTGGATTTCAAAAATGAGGTGCATTGGACTAATCTACACCTTGCTTTATATTTTCATATTTTTCAAAAACAACTTATTATTTTAATAAAATCTTGAAAGGAATGTTTAATTTGATATGTTGATTATTTCTTGAATGTTTCCAAATAATTGTTTACACATGAATCCTAATGATATACTTGACAAAATAATTGGATCTTATTGTCAATCAATGGTAGTTTCTAACTCATTTTCAAGAATACTAATGCCTTGAGTTATTTCCAAAATTGTAATGACTAATTTGTCTAAAAATTTACACTTGATTTTGGATATGATATGAAAATTTACAAATTTGTGTTGTAAGGCCTTATTAAACTATAATAGACTCACATATTGAAAACTCCTTAGAAGAGTAATGGCAACTATTTCTACTTTGTTTTTAGTGTATGAAGTAGCATCTTTGAATTGGTTGTCTTTGCTTCTTGCCTCAAATATGTTATATTATCTTTTATATAATAATTACAATTCAAGTAAGAAACTTTAACTACTTAGTAATGAGATAACATACATACACTTAAAAACAAAAATGTACCCTCAACCCTTCATGTAATTGGCCAAATCAATTTTTAAAATCACGTCTCATTAATTCACCTCCCAATTAATGCTATATTTAATTCTCATTCTATAATCCTTTTTTAAATTAGAAATGGTCAATAAATGGCACTAGGTAGATAAGCTTAATGTTATCCAATCATTCTACAAGAGACAAACTTAAAACTTAAAAAAAATGAAATATTTTTTTAGAATAAATTTCAAATATGAATTTTACTTGAAGTTAGTTCTTAATATGTCCCAAGTACCACTAAAATATCTAATTTTGATTGGTAGAAAGTTGAAAATTGGAATCTAGGGGCTATATATTTTGGTCAAGATACTACATCTTAAGATCCATCTCTCACTCATCCCATATCCCAAGTCCCACTAAATTCTCAACACCTTATTGGTGGAGAGCTTCACATTGTTGTAAGGCATAATGACTTAAAGAACCTACATGTCAATACTTGTAGAGTAAGTTTTGGCTCCAAAGAAGTGGGACTTGGAGCCAGAGTTGGGCCTAGCAAAAATGGGGACCCAACTTCGGCTCTAATTCCCATGATCTATTATTTTGTATGTAAATATGAGACATATAGCAATGAATCAAGCATCCTTGTAGGTTGATTTTTAAGACAAATCTATAGTCATTATATATTTCATGCTTAAAGTTCCCAACAAATGGATTTTTAAACTTTTAGGCCTATCATTTGAGATATGTTTGCCAGATAATATTAAACACAAGAAAATATGGGACTTAAAGTTGGAACTTTGAAGCTATGAAGCTCCAAATCCACATATAATGCTTTTTTTTATTCAACTTCTACATCCCAAGAAAGTTAGAATTGAACCTTCAAGTAGGACTTGGAGAAATGGAAGGTGGGTCGTAGTGTAAAACAACCTTGAGTCTTTGTTCACTAAAAAATATTTATGTGCTAAGACTTTTTGAAAGTTTTGGCACCAAGGAAGGGGGGCTTAAAGCGAAAGTTTAGATTTTATTGTGCCTACTAGCAACTCTTCCTTGAAGTCCCACCTCTTGTTTGGTATATAACATACAAAGAATAAAACGAAATCAAGAAGTCCTTGTTCATTGGTTGATTTTGTACATACATTTGTTTGTTGTAGGTAGAGTTTGTATTTAGTGCCTAGAAACTAGAAAATTTGACTTTCAAACAAGTTTTATAAACTTTTTATGCCATCAAATTATCTGTAAAAGAAAAATTGAGTCTTAAAAGTTGAGACTTTGGTCTTCACATTATATAGCTCCAAATCCCACCTATTATATTTTTTATTTCCTTTTTACAATCCAACAAAGTTGGAATTTAGCTTGGAGTGGGACTTCCAAAATTGGACCATTGGACTTAGTGAGAATTGGTCCTTATTTAATAGAAATTCTTATAGCATTCTTGAATCAATTGGAAAAATCATCTATGTAAGAAAAAATCACATGCAAAATTTATACTTGCTTTTGTGAAGCCATATAAACGATAGCAAAGAAGGTGGAACAATCAACTGTCCAATGAAGAATAGAAGAGAATGTAAAGTTTGTCCAAAGATTCTTATTTTTAATTAGAAAATAACCATTTTTAAATGCAAAAGGAATCTTGTATAAAATGGTTTGTATCCCATCAACACCTACATAAGTGTCCAAATGGCCCAAAGCAAAAAAAACTGTAAGTTAATTTTTGTTATGACCAAAAATTGATATGATAATTTTTAACATCAAAGTGCATTTTATTAGTAAATCCTATTAGATAATTTTTCATACAAATGAATGGATCCTTTTTTATTGTGATCGCAAAGTCTATTCAAAATGAATTTCAAGTTGTTTTATTAATAAAAACATCAACCATTATTTTTATTCATTTTCCATCACTTCTATCTCCATCTTTATGCCCAAGATGCATTTTCTACTCCAATTCCAACTTGATACTTGGAAAAGTTAAGCTAGTAAATGGAAACAAGTGACAATCTAGTAGTTAGATGGTCAATTTTATTAAAATGGCAGTATTCCGTGTGTCATTTTTCAGACCATGCACTCTAAACTATAAAAGGACATCTAGGACAAATGTAGATTTTGGACATCTAAGACACTTATAGATTTTGAAAATCTACAATTGATATAGATTTCAGATTATACAGTCTAAATTATCTATGAATTATCTAGATTCCAAACATCTAGGATATTTCTAGATTTCTAACAACTAGGACTAGTTTAGATTTCACATCTTGCGGTCTAAGCCTTAAAAAATGTCAAAGTAGCGAAATGGCCTACCGTTTTAATGAAATTGACCATTTAGCCACTTAGAGGTTACAATACATGATGTGATTTGATTCTTCTATTGATACTCACTTTGTTATTATCCTTGAAACTTCTAAACTAACAATGTAAAAATAGTATTATGTCTTGCAATTTACTCAAGAATTTATTGTAATTAACTATTGCTTTTGAATTACACTTCTTGTTGTCAATATGCCGATACTTAAGGATTGAACTATAGAAATATGTTTGAAAGTTATTATAATTAGCTATTAGCTCCTACAGTTAACTTCCTATTTTTGATTGGAACTTTGGTAATAAGAATGTTATATTGTCACCAATCATGAGAGTTGTTCAAAGGATTCAATTGAATTATTCAATTGGAGTGCATTGTGACAAGTTCCTTACCTTGAGTGAAATTAGCCTCTCCTCCTCACGGAAGCCCTTGCAATGTGTTTCCTAAACACGCTTGTTTCAAAAAAAAATAAAATTGGAGTTCATTGTTCTAGTAGAACCATGTCCCACACAAGGATTTGGGCTGAATTTTCAACCCCTCGTTGAGAAATTTTCAGCATGGGCTACATAGAAACAATGTTTGAAAAGTTTATTGAATGGCGGGAAACGGTCAATGTTGAAGGAGGGTAGTCTAATTTTTCAACCAATGAGGTAACAATGGTTGAGAATTTTCACAAGAAAGAGATTTTGTTTCCATGGCCCAAAAAATTTCATTACCATTGAAGGTTTGTTCTTGAATATCCATTCAAAAACTACACGAAATAACCTAAGATCACGATTTCTTCTCTATTCAAAGTTTTTCTTGCAAAGTTGAAATGAATTGAATCACCCAGGTAAGCCACCAAACCTATAGGAGAACAATAGTCAACCAAGAAGCACCAATAGTGTTATTTCAACCCAAATCCCTCATTCATCCGTTTTCCAACGGATGACAATCATCCAGCCATCCAGCCAAGAAACGAACGAATGATTTACCGGTGTTCATGTATGTCATCCGTTATCGGGTAAAGCCCGTAGTCATCATCTTCTTCGTTGCAACGAAAGTTTAGCTATGGCGAACATCAACACCAATGAGCTGTTGCTACTCACCGCCAGGCTCTGTTTCGGTGCTCAAGATGCCCTGGCAAGAAGTTATGGTGGATTCCGGGCAGTTGATAACGGCCCGGGCCGTTTTGGAGTGCATTTTTTGTTCATTGGAGGATTCTAAGATATAAAACCTTGGCATGTTACGTTAAATGTCGCAGGAGCTGAGGTGCTGGTTATTTGGTACTGTTGTGATGAGGTCATGCGCTCTTGAGAACTTGCGAGGCTATGACTTGTGAGGTGCGTAGATCTAAAATTAATTTTGTAATTTTCAATTCTCAATTTTGTTTCGTATTTTTGTTACCAGTATTGCATTCTTATGCGTTTCTCCTTTCCTTTTCTGAGATTTTTGTTTAATTAGAAGCTCAATTGACTGAAAGAGGAGTTCAACAATGCGTGTTCTCCTTATCCTTTGTACAACCCTAATCCGTAGTTAAGGATGCGACCTAATTCGTAGTTATTACTGACTTCGACAGAATTTCTATGTTCTTTACTGCAGTCTTCTGTTATTTAGGATTTCTTGTTGACAATGCGGGTGTTCTTTCTTTGTGAAGCGATATGACAGCTTCAGTGTCTTTGTAGTTGTAGAATTATGGAAAGATTTCAAGAAATGACATTAACATATGCTTGCTGTATGTTGCCCTACGCATGTTGCTCCTGGCCCGTTATTATACTTGCAATTCTTCTAGCTTTCCAAAACCATTTCTTATTTTAAACAAGGGCCTAAAACTCTTCCAATTTTTAATCTAATCTCTCTAGTTTTGGCACATCGAGGTTTCTGAACTCGTTCAAGTCCTGTAGCTACTATTATCTCATTTGTTTCAGGTCTGCTAGGTCCAAATCGAACTCGGTTCAGTGCGGGTGTTAAGGTCACAGTTCGCAGGTATATGTTTCGAAGTGGACCACTTTGGAAGTCATTTTATCGCTGGTGGGCGTTGATTCTAGGGATTTCTTTGAGTATGAAGTCTGCATTTCTTAAAACGTTCAATTTTGGTAGTGCCAGGAATAGTTTATGTGATGCAGAAAGTTCTTGTTTGAGTAAGTGACCATTTTTTACGTCGGAGTAGAATGTAATGAGTACTTCAAGTCTTTATTCATTGATTAGCTTTTAGACATTCCTTGTTGTTGCAAGATAACCTTGGATGAGTTAGCGAGCTTTCCTTGTTCTTATAAATCGAGTTCTTGACCCTCGTTAGTTGTCTTCTACAGGATGAAGCTATGAGTCGTTAAGACTACTCATGGAAAAGCACCGATCTCGGTTATTTCTTTTATGTCAAAGTAATTAGTCAGACGCAATGGAAATTCTGGCGAACAATGGCCACATTATGGCAGCAGATGACATGGGCAACGTTTATCTGTCTGATACTTTTGAGGTTGAAAATGGGGTAGTGTGTACAACTCAAAGCACCGCCGGTGCTAATAACATTGAGGTCCCCGGGCTTCTGCGCTTGAAGGATGAAAGTATGATAGTGAATACCAAAAAGAGGGCGTTCGATGAAGAATCGAAGGACTTGCAAAGCCCGACAAAGAAGCTTGTCGTGAGATCATCTTCAAGACTTTAGAGGATTCTGAACTGTTCAATTCTTCTATGGCAGAGGCAATGGTTTTGGACAGAATTTGGGAAGAAACAGGAGAAAAGTGAGTTAAAAACGTATCCACTGGTGGCAATTTATGCTTTACCTGTCGCACTCCATCTTCACCCGTGAGCTTCAGTTAAGCACATTTGTTGTGGTAGGGGATGGCGAGTCTTGATTTGAAAACTCACTTTTTAATAACCCCTGACCGTTATATAGAACGGGGTCGATTAATTAGTGATGAATACCGTATGAGAGACTTTGCAATTTATGAAAATGGTTTTGAGGTATAAGGAGTGGGTTTTGCTAGGACTTCACTATATGAGTCTGAACGAGTCTCAACCTTAACAACGGCTGAGTAACAGTTCGTGGTTTTATGATGCAGAGAGTCAGACAACCAGCAAATGCTCGGTTCCCCAAAGCAGATTTCAAGTTCTGTTACAGCTTGTATGAAGTTTTTCGATCCATCCCCTGAAACGGGCATTTATGTCAATAGTGGAGTGCCTGAGATTTGTGAGACAGCGGAAGGGGTTCTCATTTTGCAGAAATTTGATGCTACTTCGATTTCAGTTGACTCAAATGTGGATATCACAAAAAGAGAGGGAGACCTGATTGAATTGAATTCAGTTCAATTAGAGTTAAAAGGTATGGAATCAATGAACGGATTAAATGACTTTCTTGGGTTGATAAAAGAGAAGGGTGCTGTTGAAAAGGAGGAAGACCCGAGTATCCTAGAAAATATCCCTAAGAATGGTCACGTGAATTTCAAGGTAGAGGTACAACTTATTCTTGCAAATGATACCGTAGAGGAAAGCCAAGATGATAGGGCGGATATGGAGATGTCCGTGCCTGACACAGGTGCAGATGGCGGTTTACTCCACTCCAGTCCAAGTGGGGTGGAGCCAGAGAAGAGTAATGGTGACCTTCATGTCGCCAGTGCCTCCCCTGCTTCAATGGATGATGTATCTGCTTCTGAAGTCCAATCGACACCTTTATCTTTAGATTCACATACTGCTCAAGTATGTCAAGACACAACAAAAGCACTTGAATTAAGGATGGTTGAGGTTATTATGCAAAGCACTGATCTTGAAATATCTGGACGTTGCAATGATGGAACGATGATCCCTTTATCAGATGATCCGTTGATTGTACGAGATCATGAGGATTGGAACAGAGGCAAGGATACTATGATTGGACTTTCTGATGAGGATAAATTTGCAGATTTATTCAAACCCGTAGTTCAGCTATCTGAACACCTGGAGGGGACTAACGGCCTTCATCCGGGAACACTCGATTCTGAGGGTCTGAGCAACAGCCAAGTCTCCGATGATTTGCATTTTCAACACGAAAGATATGCAAGCCAACAAATTTTGCACAGCCAGGATCTCCTTAGTGCACATGTGGATCCTAACAAGGACCTTGATTTTCCAGATCTATCAGGTAGTGATAGAGGAGTTGACAGCATGGATATACAGTATTCAGAGGTTCTCACACCGTCAGTTGCAACATCAGTACAATTACAGTCATCGGGCTTGAAGGTTGGTGTATTGTTGCTCACTCTTTTTTTATTCTCTCTTGGATTTCGACTGTAGAAAAGGCAACTTCCGCTTTGGAAGATGACATCTTGTTTCGCTATTGTTCTGAGTCTTTGCAGCTGCAATTGAAAATGAAAGGGCAAGGGGAAATTGCAACGAAAATTGTTTCAAACTTTGTTGCTGGGAGGTCTTTCCCTGTGAAGGAAATTTTATTGAAAGAAGCTCCAGGATCCGCCAAACTTCTACTAGCGTCAGGCTTGCTTGATGGGCATTATGTACGATATCTGGGGCGTGGTGGTCACGTAACTATCTCTGGACTCTGCACTGCTGAGCTGATTGTTGTTTCTATTTGAGCATAGAAGCGTGTGACTACTCTCTGTCCTTTTGCTTGTTGTATGTATCGTTCTGAGTATGAAACCTGTCTAGTTTAACAATGATCAGTTTGTGGGCAATTTAAACTCATAGTTCAGCGAACGGAGGGATCAACGTGATAGTTTCCAGGTTTCCCTCGAAGTGTCCTCGGTTTTACCGTTGTTTCATACCAAAAATCTAATTTTGATGCAGGTTATGCTCACGGGTATTATACAAGAAGGAGGCGTACTTTGTGACTGTAGCACTTGCAAAGGTGTGCAGGTAATATCTCCTTGATTTCGCAGGGTTGGCATGTTATGGTTAATGGAGAGCTTTTGCTGGTTACAACGTTATGGGAGGGTTTTATGGTATTCCTATCTACTAATTAAGTCCAAGCTAATGCTATCTGATGGCTTGGGTAAAAGGTTGTAAACGTTTCTGCATTTGAGAAACACGCTGGCAGCTCAGCACGACATCCAAGTGACTTTATCTTTCTAGAAAATGGCAAGTGCCTGAAGGACATATTAGAGATCGGCTGGCATGCAAACAAACAGAAGATGAATGTAATGGATGTATTGAAGTCTGCCATTGGTGAGATTGGAGGTGAGAACATCAAGATCAAAAACCAAGAGCATCCCATGATACTGAATCAATCGGTTGAGAAGAAGCCAAGGCTATTTCCTGATGCAAAACCAAGGGCTTTGCAAGATATCAAACCAAGTTCGCTGCAAGAGGTGAAACCAAAGTTGCCACAAGAGATGAAACCAAAGTTGCCGTATGACATCAAACCAAGGTCCACTGTTGACGTGAAGGCGAAGTGAAGTGAAGGAAGAACTACTCAGCCGAGGTTTGTCTGGAAGACCTTAAACCAGAATCTGTGTGTGGAAAGAGGCTAAGAAAACTGTGTTCAAGTTTTGTAGTTTAGTCTAAAGTTTCGTGATGATTTGTAGACTTTGACGGTTATATGATGCTAGTCAGCTGCTTTGGTTCATGTGGTTGTGCAAATGCCCACGGTAACCTAGCGACATTGCCCAATTTGTTCATTCTCTTCGACTTTATGATGTTATTGCAGAGACCGCGCTATAAGGGAAAAGGAATCATCTAGTCCCCCGGTTCTCAGCAGAGAAGCAAGTGGAGCAAATTTACATAAATCCCTCTTTCTTCCAGGAGGTTTAGAAGATGATACTGAGCTTGGGTACTATGTGAAGGGCCAGGTTTGACACTCGTCCTGATGACTGGAAGTTATTATTGCGAATCTACAGTCTTTCTGAATTAGATGTGCATATGGCTTGCATTCTCGCTATTCTATGATCTCCCGTCTCGTTTCATTCTTTCTCAATCGTCCACCTTGCTGATATTGATTTTCTCTTGTGCAGAAATTTCTATCTGGAGTGAAAAAAGGAGCTGGAATATTGTGCAGTTGTTGTCAGCAAGTGGTATAATTTCTGCCTTTTTAATTATGTGCTTTCTTCTTACTTGCTTATAGCTATGAGGTCGGTCCTTGATGGAGATGCATCGCATGCTCTCTAAAAGTATGCTGAACTTGTTTTGAGGTACCAGTATTGTCAGTTCCAGATAATAATTCTCGCTCTGGTGTCTTTTAGTGACTTCGGTATTTTTCATTCATTTTGAATTGTATTGCAGATTAGTTGCTCGTTATACGAACAACATGCCGGGTGGGGTTCTCGAAGAAATCCGTAAGTGCTCGCTTGCGGATGTAAATGAATACTATGTAATCAAGCTTTCTTTATTGTCGCACTTGAACAAATATCCATACATGAAGACCTGCCTCTGTCACCGAGGCTCACTGGGGATGATTTCAGCCTCACCTCTCAAGAGTTGGTGGTCGACTGAGAGGGCAGGGGGTTTAGAGCAATTGTTGTTATGACGAACTTTTAATCTCGAATTCAGTGTTTTATTGCATTCGCTAGTTGGTTGGTTGGTGACGAAATTTTGATTTGTCTCTGGAATTCATTTCAACAGATATACTAGCATATATCTAGCAGATGGTCGCTCCCTTCATGATGCTGCTCAGTCTTTGGTAGTCGAACAGACTATGAAGCAGGAAGGCATCTCTCCCGCAAAGATTGAACATTTGGATCAGTGTGTTGAGTGTGGAGACACTGCTGATCTTCTGCTTTGCACTGGTTGCCCGAATGCTTACCACCAGGGTACTCACTTCTGATGTAAACCGTTTATGATGGTACTCGATTGATGATAGGATTAGATTATCCTATTTTTAGTATTTTTCTTTTTGGTGGATTTTTTTGCTTTTAGAATTATAAGGAAGACATTAGCACAAATCATGTACTCGGTGGTGTTTGGGCAGATTGTTTGGGACTGTCAGATCCCTCTACCGGCGATTTCTTTTGTCCGGACTGCGAGGAGCAGCGATTTGGTGGGACTAAGGACAGGCGCCGCTCTTTGGCTAAAAGGCGTTCAAAAGGGGCTGCTAAGACTTTACTTACGAGGGATCATGTCACTGGCCGGTCTACTCGCTCTTTGCAAGTTCCTGAAGCGATCGTTCTCGGTGGTTGCGTCCTTTGCAAGTAAGAGCGCTCTGACCTTACTGTATTTTTGCAAGTTAGGGGGTCTAATTTTGTGGCCTCTACGAATATATGATTATTTCATTCACTGTATTTATTCAAGGTTAGGATCTGATATAGCTGCCTATTGCAGATCTTGGGACTTTGCTAAGTCAGGATTTGGGCCATTGACAACTTTGCTTTGCGATCAGGTGATTAATACGCTAGTTCTTCCAGTAGTGGAATACACGGAGTCCAGTGATTTTTATTCAGTTTGCATTGCAGGAACGTAGACTGAGCAATATTCAGCCTTGAGAACCTTTATGAGTACATGCATTTTAACAGAAGTCTTTGCATTATGATTCCAGGGTTTTTAGCTAGTGTTATTGTGAACTATATAGTCAGTACATATTGCTGAGGTGATGGTTCTACCAATTTGATGTGAGAAGTAGGTGGTTGTGTGCATGTATTTGGTGTCCTGTCCTTCAGCTTACTCAAGTTATTTGATTTGATGTTTTCAGTGTGAGCGAGAGTATCATGTTGGGTGCTTAAAACAGCATGGTCTAGAAGATCTCCAGGTGATTACCTTACTAATCCAATCTCAGCTGATCCAAATTGTAATGCATTGGTTCATGATGTTTTGGAACTTGGTTTTCATTCAGATGAATAGATTCGTTCCTTAATATATTATATGGGTGTTTTTGCCTGTTTTTGATATTATAGAGAAGCTGTAAACAATACCATTGTCTTGGTGGGAGATTCTCTTAGCTGTATTTTGCGTTATTGGTGTCTAAGAGGTGGTGGTTGTAACGATGAAATTTAGATTTTTGTTAGTTGATTTTTCTATCATTGTGTGACCCTTTTCCATTTTCAACTTCTAAACTAGAGAGGATTCTGTGAGTCATGAAAATATTCAATATGAGATCCCTTTTAGAAATCGTCATATGGGTTTTTCAGGAGCTGCCAGACGGAGAGTGGTTCTGTGGGCAGGACTGTAAGCATATCCACAGCATATTGAGTCTGCTGGTTTCTAACGGCCCTGAACCCTTGGCTGATAGCATTATTAGTAAAGTTTTGAAAAAACAGCCACGACTTGAAAAGCCAGAAGAGGAAGCGGATTCTAACATTGCAACCTTCGAATGGCAACTGCTGCATGGTAGGGGTGGAGATCCCTCAAACGGTAAAACACTTGCAGAAGCAGTTCAAATATTTTCGGTATGTAAAGCGTTGGACTTTCGTCACCTATTGTTTCCAGGTCCATTCTACTGTCATACTTCTGGAAGAAACGATCCTCCATAGTCCGTGCCAGTGATTGAGCATCCACATTTTGTGTTTCTTTGATTTAAGGTAGTATGCTCTAAAAGCGACCATTTAATAAGGGCTGGTCCGCCATTTCATGGGCTTCCGTGGACGGGATGATCTTTAGCTCATTTTGAAGACAAAGAGAAATAGACGCGGCATTTAACACAAGTGATTTCATATTCTTTGAAGCATTGTTGAATTACCTATGAATTTTGAAAGATTCATGTCGGAGGCACCTATTCGTGACCTTAGGTTTCCTTGCAACTTGTAAAGAAATATGGGGAAACCAAGGAGAATGATTGTCTCTTGCAATAAATAACACTTTATCCTCTCAATGGCTAAAGAGTTCGATCACCTCATATCCATTCCAGAGCTAATTATAGGGTCAACTTGAAGAAGACAGTCGCTTTTAGAGCAGATTACCTTATATCTTCCTATGAGGGTAGAGTAATTCCATACAAACCTCAACATGTAGACTTACTAAAATAAGATGTTAGGAATCGGAGAGTAACAACCCTGCACATCCCAAATGAGCTACTTGTAACGTTGTTGTAACCAAATTGAGGAGTACCCAAAATCTCAAATGCGTTTCATTACTCTGAATCAAATGTATTAAGACATGGGGATGGCTTAGTATTCACTGAATGTTGTATTGATGATCATAGTGTTGTTTTTATTACAGGAATGTTTTGATCCCATTGCAGATGGAAGGTCTGGAGGTGATTTGATTCCTCTTATGGTGTACAGGTATGTTTATCTTCAAGTCTATATAGTGATGCAGAAAGTTTACTATGAATCACCAGGTTTCCTTATCTTGGGATTTACTATTTCTCTGTCTGATGTTTGTATCATATACCTTTGTATCTTCTATGCATATGTTGTATGTTTATTCGTCTCACGTTTTGTCTTCCAGGCGAAGCATTCGAGATCAAGATTTTGGAGGCATTTATTGTGTTGTTCTGAAGCAGGAGTAAGTTGACTTCTTTTCTTTTCTTCTTAATTTCGCAATGTCCATGATAAGTTATTGGGAATTCAATCCTTGTCATGAAAGAATCATGATGCCAAGAGCAAGATTACAGGCAGCAAGATTATGGTCTCCTTGAAGTTTTGTAAGTTTTGTAAGTTTTGTATAAGCTTCTCAAAATTCCTCAAGTTCACTGACTATTATTTTGGTCCCTGATGCTGCAGCAACAAGGTTGTCTCAACGGCCCTAATCCGTGTCTTTGGAAGGCAACTTGCAGAACTTCCACTTTTAGCAACCAACCTTTCACATCAAGGCCAGGTAGGACGATGGTCTTGGGCATTATAGGATCCACAGAACAGGATGATTGATTAGATCTGGATGCAATTTCATCAATGAAACTCTTAGTTGGAGAATTTATGAGTTCAGAAGTACGTATTTCAGTGTACCAATTTACTCATTTTACGGCTTTTGTGGAGGTTCATTAACCCACTCTTCGTCGCGGTGCAGGGCCACTGCAAGGCTCTGTTGTTATCGATTGAGAGATTATTAGGTGTGCTGCGTGTTCAGCTGCTGGCACTGCCCGCAGCAGAGGGTGCAGAGGGCATCTGGCTCAATAAATTTGGCTTCAGGCGCATGCTTAATGATCAGGTAAGTTATGTGTTAAGCCTTTCGCACATCTTCAGTTTGACCTGCATGCGTTCACACCAGCTGATTAATAACCCAGTTCTCGCGGGTGTTTCTATCCGAGTTATGATTCCCGGAAACATCGTATGATTTGATTTCCAATTGTTGTCGAATTTTCGCTACTTTCTGTTCAGTTTATTTCCACTGGGATCATGTATAGTTTTTTGTTTTTATTTTCACAGGTAGAGTACTTGTTGAGCTTTTGTGTCATACTCCCTCCGTCTCAAGATAAGTGTCTGTAGTTTTGTTGAAAACAAATGATACCAATTTCCTTGATGATGCTATGAAAAGCATAAATCCGAAAGGGTCCAAATTGTTTATCACGAGAATCAGTAAAGAATATTGCATGTGTTCATTGCATCCCAAATATAATTGGACAGAATATAGCCTCCATACGACGTACTCAAAATAACTTTTAAATAACATGAGGTCCAAGCAGACTTATTTCGAGACGGAGGGACTTTCATTTTGGATCTCAAGAACTTGTACAGCATAAGTCCTCGGTTTGTGGCTTTGAAAGTGTCTTGAGATTTCCAAATTAATTAGGAATGGCTCTTGTGTAGGTACAGCAGTTTCGCACGAACCTGAATATGATGATTTTTACCGGCTCCATCATGCTGGAGAAAGCAATAACACCTTTGGAGATCATTGCAGGAAGTAGAAAGGCTTAGGTAGGCGATTATAAGAGTATAATGTAGTCCAATTCTTGGCCAAATTTTGACTGCAACAACTGTCCCGCCAGCTGATCTAGTAGTGCCCGATTCATCAGTAACTGTCTCTTCTCCTGGGATTACATCATGCCTGATTAATATTAACTTGGAGTGAATCGTTAAGTGTGCAATTAGGGTACAGGAGCTGGAGTTTGAGAAAAACACATGACGAAACTCCTTGAAGCACTCAAATTTGGTCTGATGGAGTTTGGTGCTGTATTGCTTTTGTAATATTCTTAATTAAACTTTCCTCTGATACCCCTTCCACAAACTAGGTTCTACAAATTGGAGTTCACTTTATGAGTTACTTAACTCTATTATGGCACCATTTGTTGTACAGCTAGTGAACACAGCACCTAACCCTAACCCCAGGCCTGCAATGAGCGGCCTCGTCGTAGTGGTGTTCAATGACCTATTGCCAATTGCAATGGAAGTATTTATTGCCTGCCGCTAAAAAACTTTTTCTCAGGTGTGTCTACCTAAAAGAGTCCAATTATTAAATACCTTCATTTATTATGGGTCTTGTTGGCAACTGAAAGAGGATTCCAATGCATCTTAAGATTATGGTAGAACCACACATGACCAGCCAGGCCCTATGGTCAATACATGGGTAATGGAAAATTCAACAGAGAGATGATTGATAAGTAACCATTAGTTTCTTGGTTTCTCACCATCTTCTAGCCATCACTATTATGACACATGTGCTTTGTTTTGAGAGTCAAATTGGTCTTTAGATGAGCAATGATAAAAGAATCTATGTGTTGGGGATGGGTGCAAGCCAACTTTTGGCTTCTAAAATGTTTAACAATTTGAATTTAACAAAAAAGGTTATGAAAATTTGACAACATCCATCATTTTTATCTCTCTATAGGGCGAAAAAATAGGAATGCCTTCTACTACAAATTTGTCAAATTATGCACAAAATGCTTAAGTGATTGGTAAGAGGTGGTTCTACTATAACTCTAATAAGTTAGCAATTGAGTGTATTTACTACTATTCGATAGAAATGGTTTTTTATTGTATCTTATTGGCAAGTGAGAGAATTCAAGTGCATTGAATTTTCAATTTCAAAACTTTGATAATATCTCAATCTTATTTAATCTAATTTTAGGTTGTGTCTTACTCTTTGTTGTATTTGGGAATGCCCAAGTTAATTCAATTAGTGCACTCCATAGTAATAACACTAGCATTTCATGTAGTAATCATGTGAGTTTGCAAGGCACTATTAATACACAAGTTCACAACAATACATTATCACCACATTGTGATATTTCATCACATTTTAGACAAATCAAGTGAAAATTGTGTTGTCTAGTATTTTATATTCCCTCTATCTTCCAAAAAATCCAAGATTTCTTGGAAATGGCTAGATTAACGCATGAGTTGCTCTTACATTCAAGGAATTACATAGTTATTGTAGCTTCTAATAATCCCCACTAGGTGTGAAAGAGTGGAAGTAAATAGTGGAATTCTTATTTTCAAGGGATTACATAGTTATTGTAGCTTCTAATAAACCCCACTAGGTTCGAAAGAGTGGAAGTAAATAGTAGAACTCTACATATTGAAGTCAAGCATCAAAAGTGACAAATTTTCCCCCCTTTTGGAATTGTTCCATTGGTACTAATCTTGATCATTCTCTAATCAATGTTGGTGCAATAACATCTATTGACGTTTTCTATATTCAATTCCATCAATATCTTGTGATTCAACTTTAGGAAAATTCTCAACAAAAGATTTGTTAGTAGCAGTTTTTATATGGTTGTGGGTTGAATTCTTTGCCTTTGGTTGGTTAGAGGTTGCATTTTGATTACTTGTGTAAGAATTGAATTGCTATATAATATTATTTGCAGATCCTTTTACTTTAGGATGTGCCATCTAACTTCAATTGTTGCCAATCAAGTTGAAGAGGCTAATATCTTGTACCATAATGAATTTAATTTGGGACAAATATATTTGGAAATCTCGGATTTATTTTGGGATAGAGGGAGTACTA
This sequence comes from Straminergon stramineum, assembly GCA_963920665.1. Taxonomy (NCBI): domain Eukaryota; kingdom Viridiplantae; phylum Streptophyta; class Bryopsida; order Hypnales; family Calliergonaceae; genus Straminergon; species Straminergon stramineum. The sequence continues at coordinate 43,415,690 of OY987264.1, forward strand.
TCTCAAATAATGTGATTTTTATTTCATTCTCATTTACTCCATTTGACTTCATCCATTTTCATGTACTATCATCTAAATTCCATCCAAATGTTCACATTAGTTGGAAAAATACAAAATATTTTTGTAAATATATTAGCTTTTAAACAATCATTGCAAATTTTGAATTCACTTGGCTAATGCATTCTTGGATTATTATAGCAATTGAGGCAATTGTATATATATCTATCATTGATTGTCTATTTTATAAAGTTAAGGTTGTTGGAGAATCCAAAATTCATGGGATGCAAGCAAAGAAAAATATGCATAGTAAAATTGTCCCCATAAAGGCTCATTTTGTGTCCAAACCATACCATACCAAACTCTAGCAATAATTCCTTCAAAATAATCATAACATATTATTTACAAAAAAAAACACTATAAATTACCTATTGTTCATTCAAAAAAACTATGATAGAAATCCCTATAACAACTCCTTCAATAATTTATGATATTTAATTTATGGAACTAAGATATTGCAATAATTGGCCCTCTTTTTCATCCATTATTTAACCTTAAATTCATTAAATATCACTCACAATTCAATCCATTTCAAAACCTGCATAGAACACATATCTCTATTAGTCATCATTGTTTGCAATTGCAGTATCATTCATCCCATCTAGAAACCAACTACATAAGTTCTTCATAAATGTATACCACAACTATTAAGCAAATGTTCAATAAGATTTATAAAATCACTATTGAATGTTTCATACAAATTTTACTTCACATAAAACAACTACAAAATAACTTATCACTACAAATTCTAAATTTTTTTATCAAAACCTCTCTATGCAATACTATAATTATTTTCAAATCTAACAAATAATTTACTTAACATCATCAATCCTTTATACAATTCTCATTCCTTCATACCATATACTCCATACAAAATACACTTAAATTTCAAAATTCTCCTTTTCCACTTATTTAAATTCATTTACATATTGTCTTCCTTACAAAAGTGGTATTGTATGTCATCATGTTGTCACTTGTATTTCATCCTCAGATGTTGACATAAAATCTATATATGATGAATTATCTATTAATTTATTATTAATAGCCAAAATTTGGCTGGAGTTATTTCTCTTTCTTTAGTTTAGTAATATCAAAAAATTGCCCAAACATAAGGTTAATTGAAAATAACTTTTCCAAAAACTTCCCACTCTTGGGAACTGTAAATGGACCCATTCATTACTAAATATGTCCCCTTAGCAACGATATTGGCTTATCCACCTTAATTTGAATTTACATCTCAAATATCATAAAAATCAATTAGGAGGACATTTAGATTAGATCACTTAGTACAAAGATGACCAAGTATCATTCAAGTTTGATTTTTCAATCACAAGTAAATTTGAGCTCAATTTTGAGTACATGAACGACTTTTGAACATTGTATGCAAAAAAGATATAACATTGTTTATAAGTTAGTATTGGTCCCCAAAACATTAAAAATTTAAAAATAATAAGGTGTCATTTTGTGAGATCAAAGAAGTTAGGCCACTCATCTTTGGGAATAATATCTAGTCTCTCTTCAATGTAACATGAACTTCCACCTCCTAGTAAATTATATTATGTTAAACAAGGTCAAAGTTCTATGAATAGATTATTCATATATGCCCTAATTCCAACAAACTACAATAGTTCATTCATTTCTTATCAAGATTTACAATGCAAGCTTTAAGACACGTGCTTTGAAATGAATGATCCTACATAATGAACTTTCTCTATACCTTGTGCCAATATAGTCAAGCATCAATTTGCTCCTCTACCTTACTACTCTAATGAGATAAAAAGTTGTGAAGTGAAAAATTGTGAGGTGTGCACACCACTTACTACCAAAAAAACCTAGAGAGAACTTCCCCATAGGTATTCACTTATATGAAGTTCGTCTTAGTGAGTACCACAAAAAAACACTATGGTCCCCTATAAGCGATATTTAAACAAACAAAAAGAGTACCCAAACAATGGATATATAAATTGACATGCATTCAACAACCTCTTCCAATAACTCCCTTTGTTGACAATTCTCCATGCTTTCTTCATTCTTAGTCACATCTTAGGTGTTAATAATTAGTCAAAGTTGAAAATGGGTGCTCATACTTTAATAAGGTGTGAACGCCTATAATCAACATTGTCCAAAATGTGATGACATTAGGACCAAAAAATGTTACAAAAATCTAGATATTTATTACGCACAAGATGTATACAATGAAAAATATGAGTCAGTAGGAGCCTAGTGTTGGTTTAGGATACATCTAGAGACAATACTTTGAAAATTCATATCTTGTTTGTATGGTCTCTGTAAGAGTAAGGTGTGTTTTAAATATAGTCCTAGTACCGATAGTATAGTCCTATAATTAGTGACCCAAAAGTGGTGTTTATAGTAAAATTTACTAGAAATACGTGTGTTTTTAGTTGAATTTTACTATTATCACCCTTTTTAGATCATTACTTATAGGACTATACTACTAAGACTATACTTAAAACACTCCTTTTTTGTAGTGGGTATCCAAATGATGCATGTTGAAGTCCATTAGAATATTCTTTTTTTAAGTTATCAATAAGATCCAACAAAGATATTTTATGTTTAATAAGAGTACCTATGCTTAGTTGTAATTAGTGACAATTTTATGTGCACACACCTTACAAACAACAAGTCAATTATCCAAGACAAGAGATTCATAGAAAAAATTGATCCAAGTAACATTATGACATTGTTGTAAGGTAGGGACACCTAAAAGCGCCCTTTTTATCACTAATGTATAATTACTATCATTAAATTGGTCAAATTTTCATATTTTCTTGTGGAAAATGTTGGCAAATGAAAGGAGATTCCAACATACAAAAGAATGCAACATTTGGATACCATATGCAAAAGTTATAGAGGGCCAAAGTTTTTTTTGGTCGAAGTTCTAAAATCATTTTTTCAAAATAGGTAGTATTGATTTTGGAGATGTATACAAAGTGATGATAGTGGTTTTTGATTGGGAGAGATGTATACAAAGTGATGATAGTGGTTTTTGATTGGGAGAGATGTATAGAGTGGTGATGACAATTCTAGACAAGGTGTGATCTGGCATTTACCCACCTCCTTAAAATTTGTCAGCAAAACAAAGACACTCACAAAGAGTAGAAATGTTGTTTCTCATTTTTGAAACATAGTATAAGGTATGAGGTTTATAAAGTGCCCATCATTTTAAGACTGGAAATTATTTTGGAGAGGTTAGACATTTGGAAATCTTTTTCAATAAATTTTCCTTGAATAACAAATGGAATTGACATCTAATCCAAGTAATTTCATAATAATTGGAGCTTTGTGGAATTAGTTATGAAATTTTGAAGTTGAAACATAGTGGTCACTAAAAGCATCCACCTTCTGAAATGTAAACCATTTGTACATTATTAAAGCAATGAAAAAACAAAAATATACAATCATTGTATATTTTAGGAGGTACATTTTAGGATGCTTTTAGAGCTGGAGCAATTCATGGACCCCTACCTTACATTATGATGTACGATGTACACCATTTGTACATGAAATTCTCATCGGTCTCACTGCCACCAGCAATCCAACAAAATGCTTTTCATTGAGACCTTGTTTCTGCAAAAAACAGAGGTGTAAAATTAAAAAAACTGCAAGATGCCAAACTCGTCGACATGTGTTAAACGATACTTTCCTGAATACTTATACTGGGATACTTCAATTCCGAGTGCAACAACATTGACTTACACAGAGAATCAGCTGTGACTTCCAACCAGTGCGATATGGATTAGGGTGACGAAACATTCATACCAACGACCTGTGACGAATACCGTAAAATCAAATTGCAACCCTAATTGAGAGACCCAGTAAGTTACTTGCAACCTATGCGATATGGATTAGGGTGACGAAACATTCACACCAAGGACCTGTAACGTATACCGTAAAATCGAATATCAAACCTAATTGAGAGACCCACCCAGTGAATTACTTGCAGCAATGGAGCATTAATGCTACCTTACACGCAACAAATTTTGGCCGTCAATCATCTCCACGTTATTCCAAATGCGCTGGCCACCTCGAACAACCAAACCCTAACTAATTTGCCCCAGCAGAAGAAGACCAATAACTTACCGGCAGGCAGGCAAAGCTTGAACCAACTTGGCTTGTCCTTGCGAAGTCTTCACTTCTGGGTATCCTGCCACCCCGCAGCGATTAGCTCTTATCTCCTCGAAAAGCTCAACGCCTACAGTAGTACAGTACTGCAACAAGAAAGGAAAGGACTCTGGAATCGGCAACTTCTGTGATTGATTCCGTCAACCTGACAGAGAGCTTGAAAAGTGCGCCCCTTCAATAAGGGAGGATAACGTACGCCTGGGAGGTCGGACGGGGGCGCCAAAAGTCGTAGAGTAGGATGGAATGGTCATACTGTTTTCATTCGTTCTGAAAACGGATGATATTCATCCAGTTTCTGATGTACGAGTTCTGTACCATGCTCGGATGAAAAATATTTGCGCCTCCCTTTGTTTCCCATACAAAACATCCCCCGACTTTCAAATGCAATCTTTCACAATTCTTGTGCAATTCTTACATTGTGGCCTTCTTATGTAGCTCCAATGATGTATACCAAAAACTTCAGTTGTCTTTTAAAATAAAACTCTACTTTTCTGGTGAATTTTTAACATTCAATTTTATGATATTACATAATAATTGATTGTGAGATATCAATGATGAATTTTGAAAATTGAGTTGTAAGTACGTGTTGAAAATGTCCATAAGTACATTTGTCCTTTTCAAAAATATTGCAAGAAAGTTTCATGATACAAAGAATTCAATGTCAAGGTATTATATTCCTACAAATTTGTGCAAACTATTTGTATGTAGAGGTATATTACTACTTGTAATGTGAGGTCAAATAACAAAATCTAGTTACAATACATAGACATATATTTTATAAAATTTAAGAGTGTTATATCTTGGCATTGAACTTTCTATAGTGTGAATTTTGAAACTTTTTTGCAATATTTATGAAAAGGACAAGTGTGCTTATGGACATTTCCAACATATATGTACAATTGAATTTTCAAAATTCATCATTGATAGCTTACAATCAATTATCATGTAATATCATAAAATTTAATGTTAAATATTCACCAAAATAGTATTTTTTTTAAATTGAAATTGGATATGTATGATTTAGGTACATAAAAAGGCAATGATGCAAGAATTGCATAAGAATTGTGAAAGATTGCATTTGAGGATGGAGTGTTTGTAAGGAAAATAAAGGAAGATACAAATCTTTTTATCTAGGCATAGAGTACTATACGACTTTGATGGCTCTCAATTGGACTAGAGGACAAAGAACAATGAATATTTTTTCATTATTTTTATACAATGTACAAAGCAAAATACAATGGAGTGGTTAAACTATTTACATCCATTGGCATGAATGGAAACACATGCATGTGTGTCCAAAAATGTGAAGAGTCAATCATCCAAAATAGAACAATATTATCCCTCCAAAAAAATTAGATAGTTGTTAAGTGATAAATTATTAGATAACAAATTAGGGAGGAGGTTGCAAAACTACATTCAAAGGAAATGTGAGAAAGTTTGAATAAGGTAACAACGCGTAATTGTAACATGTTTATAAGATTGTTCCATCTAGATTCTTGCCTAAAATACACAACCTTAATAACATAAGAGCTTAGAGTCGATTTTAGATACACCTATATTCAATACTTTAAAATTTTGTAATTAATTCATACATAGTCAAATAATTCATTCTAAGAAAATCTAGAATCTCTTTGCAACCACCACCAATAACCAACAAAAGCTTTCATAGTCCAATCATAGGAACTATGCTCAAAACCTTATTTAGATACTTTTGGGTGTTGCTACCTACGAACCTTGGAAAAGTGAGTTAGTGTTTAGGCATAGAGACTCTTGTAGTGTAGCTTTTTTTGATGATATATCCACATTATTCAATCATCTATAAGTCATTTCGATTTCTGAGATTTTTTAGGTGTAATTTGTATTTGATAAATTCCATTTTCAAAGGTATCCAAAAGCATGTGCTAATAATTTTAGATTATAGATATACATTTATTGTGTATTGTCCAACATAAGACATGGACATTAGGGCACAAATAATTTTAAAAATCTCCCAATTGAACTTTTACCTAATATAACTTTTGTATTTAATATTCAAATTCTATTCTTGAACTTCACTTTAGGTTAACTATAAATAGTCTATGTGTAACAAAATTATAAAAACTTCGCAAATCATGATGGTTTACTTAGTGAAATTTGCTCAATGATGCATTAATCTATCTAGCTAGGCCTTAAGATAAGAAAATGGTTTGATCAATAACTTAGCTCAATCCTACTACAGTAAAAAAGAGTCCCTACAATGTCAAAGATGATGTCATATCCTCTCAATCAACAATCATAAATATCAATAGTAAAGAAAGTCCTTGGGAGAAGTCATTCAACAAGCATCAATCTTTGAATCTACCAAGTTGATGACTTATTGCATTTTTTTCAAAATATTTTGGGGTTTAATACATAAGTGACTTTGCTATCACTTGTTTGTGTTCTATTTAAACGAGAAATGGAAGTGAATATCTATCTCCTTTTTAATCAAAGTACTCTACATTTAGCAAAGGATTTCTTCTCTACTTGCAAGATATATACAATATTTATCCAAATTTCAATCAATTTTGGGATAATTACTTAATTGAGGATAATAGTTGCTCATATATAAATATTCTTAGTATATAATACTCTTTCCATTGTCTTGAAGGATTTGAGGAAATATTTGCATTCTCATCATCTCAAACTTAGTAGAATATAAAAATTGACTTGTTTATACATTGCATTGTATGTATTGTAAAAATGAGTTCAATACTTTTGTTTATCACAAATGATTTATTTCTTTGGATGAAAGCTTTTCACCAAGCTTATCTTAGAGATTCTAAGAATTTCATAGGACCTCATCATGTATTGAAAAATGAATGGAAAAAGACTCCTAAAAGATCTAGATTCTAAGGTGAAGAAACCTATTACCAATCAATGCCCTATCGGCAATCAATAGGATGTCTAAAATTGAGGAGAGGTTGGGACTCATTTCCATTTAAAAAAAATGATGCATGTCCCTCATCTTACATGCCATGGCGTGTTGGGATACCAAATTGCCATGACATATGTCCCTCATCTTGAGTGACTCTAAGTGAGAGGTTTTGGAAGACTCTAGACATTGGACATGGGTCCAAACCAATTTTTGGCTTTCAAAATTTTTAGTAATTTGAGTTCAAGCAATAAAATTACCAAAGTTTTTGCAGTCCCCGTCATTTCTATGATTGCAGCTCTGAAAATATTTGTTTTGCCTTGCACTACTCCAAATCATGTCCACAATTGCTAATTTGATTGGTATTGGGTGCCTTCACCTTATGTCTACAATTATGACTATTATCAATACTTTAAGACAAAAATGACGAGTGCAATTGCAATTTGGTGGACATACATTACAATCTCGATAGACAACTTATTTTTTAATATCAATTTATTTATGAAAATGGATCTATTTTTCATCTAAAGGCTAAGTTGGGACTTAAATAATGAATGTGACAAATGTAAATTGAAGTGACATTTCTCCCAGCCTTAGTAGGTCCAAACAACAAGTAGGGTTAGTGGCATAGTCTCACTACCTTCATAAGAATATTGTTTTCAATGCTTTTTTTCAACCTTTTTGAAGCTATTTTGACGTTACAATTGGAAACAAGATGTCATGAAATTCAAAACATTTTAACACTTTTTTCAACACTAAGAAGTGAAAAACAACATAAAAGATTTCTATTGTCTATTGTCAAAGAGAATGTCAAAATGAGTGCCAAAAAGTGTGTAATATATATATATATATATATATATATATATATATATATATATATATATTGTGTGTGTGTGTGTATTCACTTTGAAATTCATAACTAATTCCACAAAGGTCCAAAAAATACAAAACAATTTGGGCTTGATTTAGCTTACTCTTGTCTTTCAAGGAAATTAAAGTAAAATTATATAGAGGATTTCTACACCTTGAAAAAAAAGATTAGCAATGCAAGAAATACAAAATAGAATGTTTTCTCATATAAGTTACAAAAAATCTACAATTTTACACATTTTGTAAGATACTAGGAATTCCCATCATTTACTGCAAGATGAGGGGTTGAAATCCTAGCAATTGCATATTAGTTGCCTAGGGCTACCTAGGCAACTTAGGAAGGAGCACACAACCCCAAAAAATTGAGCACATAGTTAGGTAGCCCCCTAAAAATCAAAATTTATACATGTGTGTATACATGTGTATTTGTTTTTCCATGTTTTTTGACCCTTTTTTTGACCCTCTTTTGATGTATTTCCATCACTCTTTATAGTACTCTTTTGGACACTTTTTTCAACACTTTTTTCAACATAGTACACTCACCACTTTTTTGGCACTGTTTTTGACTCTAAAGTTTAAAAACCTGAGATTTTCTACGACCTTTCTCAACACTCTATTGTCAAAAAATCGTATTGAAGAAATTGTCAAAAACAACACCCTTTTTGGGTAGTGTGTACTATCCAATATGATATTAGAATATAATGTGTACACAATAGTAGAAACAAGGTCTACAATTAAGGTGGGTGAACCCATTATAGATTGCATCCCTAGTCTAGAATCCAAATTTGTTCTCTTACATTCAAATCAAGTCTAAATTGTATAGAGTAAATAATTGGGGACTTGGGGTTCATAAAATTGGAATTGGATTGCTTCTATACCTACATGACAAAAAATTAATTCATTATTCCACTATTGGATTGTCAATGAATTTGTTAAGGGAATTAAGAGTCATATTAGCATCCAAAAGGGCAAGAATAGTCTCCCTCTAGGCCTCACAATTGGGAGCTATATAATTTTGTTTTGACCATTTATAATTTGTCTTTCTTTTTTTAAAAATTAGTTGATAAAAAAACATGAAAAATGTTTCATGATTTGCCATTCTTTTGTGGAAATAAATTGTAAACGCAATAAGTGAAACCATGCATAAGACCAAGTGGTTTAGAATGGGCTTCCTACCTTACATTGCAAGTAACAATAGGATCTACATTTGCAACATCACAAATTGCTAGAGGTTTGTACTCCATATTTTTTCCCACTCTCATCTAAAATAAAACTCTTTCATCATTGGAAGAGATCTGGCCCCATTAGAAGATTGCGAGTTCTTAGCAATGGAAAACTTGGTGAATTGCACCACCGTAGCATGTTGATGTGGTCGGGAGGCGATCACGTCAGACTTCATTTTTCGTATATTTTTTCTACTGTTTTTTCAATTTCAAGGGAAAAAATGAATAAAACAAAATAACAGAATGATGGCTGATTGCTATCAATCGTGCCCTCACTACTGCGAGAATAACATGGGGAACATGCTTGAAATGGCCCTCTGACTTCCCTAAATCTCATCTAATGCTTTCATGCTATCATTCATGGGAAATATTTAACACTTAAATTTGCAACTAATTATTAGTTGATAATTAGATGTAAATAAGATGCTAGTCATTATTTGTCTCATTGATGTATAATTTTTGGGTTACATTTTGTGTTGAGAAATAATATTTTTGAGTTATACTTTGAGACTTGTTTTTGAATTATTGCTGTGGATTTTTATTAGTCCAGGCTGAAATATTTAGATGAGTGTGGAGTGAAATAATTACTGTGATACAAATTCCAGCAACATATAATTACTCAAGTTATAATTTCAATTAGTCTCTTATGTTGCAATTGTTTAGTGACCACTAATCCTTAAAATTATGAAAATAAAATATTTTTCAAGAAGAAAATTCAACATAAAAACAATAAGTGCTCTTCACACTGTTTATATTAACCTTGTGTACTTTTGTCGAAATTTTAAAACTTCTATATTGTCTAAGTAAACTTGTCACAGTAGTATTTGACAAAAAATTGAACTATCTAAATGTTAAATAAAAATAAATTACTACTTAAATTAATTGCCTTTGTCTTGAGTAGTTCTAAGTTTGCATTGATTCAAATACAAAGTCTTCATTCACTTACTCAAGTTATTCCCTAAGAGCTCTGGCATCCATTTTTGGGATGATGCACAAATTCAAACTAAATTTTCATCTTCCTTACCACTAGGATGAAAGTTATTTGAATTTGTAGGGATACTTGATCAAGTTGTTGTCCTATTTAAGGGTTGGATTTGGTGTTACTAGAGTACATATTTTTTTAAATTACAAATGTGTGAGTATGTCAAGTGGTTGACCAAGCCAAAATTGCATTGACTTTAGTTCAAAATGGGATTTGCCAAGATGAGGTCATAGATTTCAAGAACACAAGAAATTCAAAATATCACCGAGTAAAGAGAACCTTGTTTTAAGTTCATTCCAACAATTTTTTTTCAAAAATGATAATATTTTGCTTGTAATGGAATTCAAAAGGAATTTTAGAATTTCCCTTCCAAAATTTATTAAAAAATATTAGTGATAACATTGGTGAATCTAACTATATGGATGGAATCTATAACTCACAATCTACAACTTTCATTTGTATATCAATTCCAAAATATGCTTCCAAATAAAACTTTATAATTATTTTTCTCAAATCGTCAATTCTAGAGATGATTCTTGACGTGTAGGGATTAATTCAATTATTGCAAGACACTATAATTGATTTCAAGTTGAAATCATTTCATACATATATAAAAATTATTTTTGAATTAAAATTTGGAAAGACTCAATTTGACTACCAATATAGTAAGCCAAAAAAGATTTGTATTCCATGATGAAATTCTACATTCAATAGATACCCTAAAAGCCTTGCATTGGGCACTTTTAAACACCCTCGTCATTATTTGGCCAATGGCTTCAAAACAAGAGGATACTCTAGCTTCTTGTCCAAGGCCAATAGCCACTAATTAAATAAAAATAAATGATTTTTAGTAGAAGAAAGTAATATGAAAAATTTAGATTGACTCACACTAATTGAATTAATTTGAGTAATTGAAAAAATCAGGGAAGTTGAATGGGGCTCTACAACCATTCTAGTTTGAGCTAAATGTTGTCAAATTTCTACAAATGCTATGGGTTACTAAGAAATCTATAGAAACATTAAAGAGAGAATGTAATTATTTACTCATATTCTATAGTAAGGTCCAAAAACTTATGAATTTATTTGCCTCACCTTATCTATGACTATGATAAGGTGAAAAGTTTGTTCATTCTCCTTCTCAATCCAAATGCTAGACACGGCCTTTGCATGTCAAATTTAGAAGACAAGCCATGTCCCTAAACCTACACCTAACGCATTTGCTATTCTCACTATATTATTGCGTTGCATTGGCAAATTTTGAATGCTCGATTGATGACTTTCTTAAACAATGTCATACTAGAGAGCGGGCAAGGGTTGGTAGATTCTGTAGCCTTGCGAGCTTGGAGGCGAGATTTTCTACAAAATTTACAAACCCTTGCCCGCTCTCTAGGGTTAAAAATAGGAGGGCATATTTGGTGATTTATACAATATAATATACCATATATGGTTTTGTATATATCTGATGTTGTTTTCCCGCTTGATGTCATGCTATTATTTGTTCTTGTTTCTTGCTGCCAACTTGTTTCCTTCAACGAGCCAATTTTATTTTGTTTTCTTGTTGCCATTCTATTGCCACTTACCTTCCTCTTCACCTTGTTGCACACTGTAGCAATGGAAACTTGGAGTGCATTGTGAGATGTTTCAAACTTGGGTCTTGTAACATCTTTTGCTGTTTTTAATTCAAAGAGCAATCTAAGTGAACCTCAAGACTCATCTAGTTCTTTCTGTGAGGCTTTCGATGCTGCATTTGAATCTGAATTGTGTTGTTTTCACAGTGAAACTATTCTGCATGATCTTGCACCTTCTACAATTGACGATGCTTTTAAGGTTGTTGAGATCAATTGCTTTGCGAAAGGTGATGCTCCTCAGATTGCTACAATTGCTATTACAACTACGATAGCTGAGATCGACTACTTTGCAATTGGAGATGCTCCTCAAATTGCTATGATTCACAATGCAACTGCAGTAGCTGAGATCAACTACTCTGATATTCGATCTGATATATTCTTTGATGTTGAAGATCCTCCTTGGTTGACTGATGGTGAAGAGGATTTACAATTAGTCACTGAACCTGATGAGTAAGATGATTTTCAACTTCTGGGAGATGATGATGGGAATGATGTTCTTCTCGTCATGCGTGTTATTGATCTACAAAGTGATGATGGGATCAAGTACCTAAGAAAGGGATTCATGCAACTTGACAAAGAATAGGTGTAGCTTGTGAAGTAAGGTGGCAATTGAAAGTCACTATACTTTGAATGGTGGGCGCGCAATAGATTCAATATATGCCTGGCGGAAACTTAGTGGCATTTTGTGCAACATGGAGATTGAAGAGTTGTATGGGACAACTTTGGCAAAGCTCAATGAACTATTCTCTACATTTTTCCTTCAAGTTCTGCAAAGAGATGGTAAAAATTACCCTAGTGAGACCTTAGTTGGACTTTTGCGTGCTTTAGGCTGCATAATCTACAAGCATTATGAGAAGAAGAGTGTAGAGACCAATATTAAGATTGATAAGTTTTACATCCTTGATGATCCACGTTTTAAAAAAGCTTGCACGTCATGTTTAATCTCAGTGCAATGCTATGCCAAGGTTGGAATCGGTTGGAAGAAAAAGACTATTGTTGGCCTTACTCTAGATCGGATCCATGCCATCCTTGTTTAAGATTTTATGGGCTACAATGACAGGAGTGGCTGTCAGATGCGACTAGCGTTCTTTGTTGTTCACAATTTATGTGTTCATGCTTAGCAAGAATTATATAACTTGAGTGTTGTTGATTTTGAGATTTTTTTTGATGCATTTAGAAAGTTCATTAGATTTGATGAACACTCCTCGAAGAATCACAAGGTTGATCCCAAGCACTACTAGCTAGAGAATTGCACTGACCTGTGACATGTTATCAACACCTCGATGTTGTCGCCACATTCGAGACCTACTTTGCTCACCAACCAATATGGAGCCCTAAAGAACTTGAGAAAGGAATTTGTCCCTTGTTCACACAACAATTGATGGAATATTAAGAGATCCTAGTGTCGTAAGTGCCTCCAAAAGATCTCATTCTTGATCTTGATTAATGTTGTTAGTTTCGTTGGTTTACTGATTTTCATCATTTTTGGTATTTGACAATATCTATGTTGATTAGAATTGGTATTTGTGCAATCATTGATTGATTGACGATTCAATTAAGTTTTGGCTTATTTCATTTTGATCTACCTTCTAATGTTCACTTTCTTGTTCCGGTGGTATTCTAAGAGCCAACTTGGATTCAAATCCATTGCGAAATGGCTAAACTCATGGTAGAACATATTCCTAGTTGTGATGTAAGCAACACATCAAACAAAAGTGCTAGAGTCACAGTTGTGAAGCGATTGAATGCTATGGGGGTTCCAGCCAAGATTGGCATGAAGTTGACTGGACACACATCACGTGAAGGTTACATGCGGTATGATACTGATGTTGAAGGCATTGAGATGCAAGCCTTGCAAAACATTGCAGGTGCTGTTCCTTGAACTAGCAATGATATTTTCTGGAGTGCCGCTTTGCAATATAAACGACAATGATACGAAGAAATTTTTAATGGGAAATCGACATCGTTGAAACCTCTGTTTGTAGCAAGACCACCATCACTGTCTACCAATATTGTGGCTTTTGAAGGAACAGTTGCTACAGATTCATGTTTGAAATGGCTAGCACCTTCAAGTTCTAACAAGAGTATTATTTTTCAGTGCCAATCTTCTCCATATTCTAATTGGTGGTCAAACCCTGATGTTATTGAGGAACTTGATTGACCAATGATTTCTCACAAGAAGCAAACCCTTAAGATATCTTGTATGGTCAATACTATCGGAAGTATTGTGTTTCATGGAAACCTAAGCAATTGTACAATTCATTTGAATGCCATTACAGAGGTTGTTTCAACTACTTTGATTCTCAAGAATTTGGCTAGTCCAAGTAGCAATGAGTGATAGAATTAGTGTAGTTGAATTTCATTTAGATTCATGATAGTTGAATTCATTTCACTTGACAATTCTTTGAATCATTTAGATAGTTTCTTTAAAAATTTGAAACACTGAAGATTCATTGTACTCGTTCATTCTTGAAAAACTTGTTTCATTCCATCTCATTCTAGAAATACTTGTTTTCATCTTGCTTGTCAATGTTGATAGCATTCTGTGCTTTCTAAAGATTGAAACGTACACAATTTCTCTACATACAAGTATCCAAATTATATATGGTTTGGAAATACACAGTTGAAAATATTGTATGTGAATATTTGATACATGTCGGAATTAGCCAAGCAAGCATATTCTCTAGCATAATCGCCAAGCACTTCAAGGCTACCACTTTTGCATATTAATTGAGCTCAAAATGAGCCAAATACGCCCCCCTTGTTTTTAACGACAATAATACTTTGTCCCAAGGGCCTCCACCACTCCTCCCTACAATTTCTTTTTTCTCTCTAATCACTTCTCTTGATTCGCCTTCACAACTTCCTACATTTTGGACTAATTTATTAGAGATGGGCTTATACTCAATATGGGTGTGAGACATTGCAAGAGTAATAACAATCCTTATGGTTTAATCCCTTGAAAGGTCCTTGGGGTCTCCCTATATGATCTCTATTTAGCTTTATAACTTTTCAATTGTGGTTTAATAGATGAGTTATGATACATTTTTATTTACATAATATCATGATCATTAATTTATTTTGTACTGAGAAGTATTTGGTCAATGTTTTCTTGATCAAATACCAGCAAATACATAACATACTATACAGCCGCAAAAGGCTTTCAGGCCCTTCTAGGATTAACTCACAGTAACTAACCATGTTCTTTGAGATTTGTTATCACCTCATCCAATTCAACTAAGTTATATCCATTTCATTATTTTGCTTCAACTTTGTCTAGATGTTTTGTTCCATGAACTTCAACTTGAACAAATCGACTTATGGCTAAAATTTCCTCTGAAGATTGGATACTATTAATTAATTTCAAGTTTTCTTCCTAATATACTTGGTGAATTTCTCTTTTTTTGTTATCTATTTTTTTGCTACGGAATTTTCTAGTTCAATGTGTATAGGGATACTTTTCCCCGACTAGATTCCAAAGTAGACAAGAATGTTGAGTGAGAATGAGAGAGCAATAATCATAGGAATGCGACGAGGTGAGATGAAATGCAAAGATATTGTTGAATTAATGGAAATGTCTTGTTCCATGGTATCATTAGATATTTTTTCAGGCCTCAAGGAGATTGTTTTAGGGTTGTTCACCTTGATGTGAACCAATGCAGTATTGTCACAATATTAAATATGAAGATTTAATAAATAAAATAACTAATACAAATTATTTTTAAATTATTGAAATAATATTATTGAACGTGGCAATCTCTCGACCACATTAGGTATTTGATGTGGCAAAGTTCCTATGTTCCTCATTGTTCGGGAACTCATGGTCTCTTTGAAGCTTCTAAAAACCTCTAATGCTTTTGTCTTGACAAAGTAGAAAATATCTTAGCTCTTCAATCATGATTAATGACAAACTTTGAAAACACTTGCAACAACTTTTTGAGTGCATTGTAATATCATCTGCTTGATGTTATGTTGGAACTCTATTGTTGACATAAAAACATGAGTTGTTACATTAGATATCATCTAGAATGTGTCATCTAAAATACAAATTTCTTATAGTGAAACTATATATGTTGTTCCTGAAAAATCCTATCTCAATATAGAATATAGACTGAGTTAAATGATTGGCATTTGCTTGCATTGGACAAATCAAAGTTAGAGCAAAGTCATCTAGAACAATGAGTTGTCATTTGAACTTGGCAAGATAGAGTTGGTAACTTAGCAACTTGACAACTTGGAGAAAGGTCATGAAAGATAAGCATTGAATTGTCTTGCATCTAGTTTTAAATCCGGACAAATGTTTGTGATGCTTTGGAAAGCCTTCACACAATTTTACAAGAGTTCATTGGTCTTCATGCCTCAAGGTGAATAGAGTGCAAGTGATTTAGTCCAAAATGTTTGTGTTTATGAGGACAAATTGAGCGAGTTCTACTTCATGCATGAATCAACCTCATGAACTTAGATTTATGGAAGACAATGCTCCAATCCATCATGATAAAGTCAAAAAATGTAGAGGCAAGTTCATGGGATGACGAAAGCTAGATTGACTTTTGAATTCACCCGATTTAAACCCCATAGAGAACATGCGGAAGATTCATTGTAACACCACAACATGCCAAAGAACAAGCAAGAAGCAAGAAATGATACAAAAAATTCAAATTGTATGGGATCAAGTATCTCTGGAGCAACTACAAAGGTTGATTTTGAACATACCCTATCAAATGCACATGGTAATTTTGTCAAAGGGTAATAGCATGAGATGGTAGAGATAGCATACCCAAAGGAACCAAAGTGTTGTCTAATTCGGAATTGTACATGTAAATATTTATTATGATGATCAAGTACTCTTCACTACAATACCAAAGCAACTTGCCATTTGGAAAATTGGTTAGTCCTTTTTGAGCATGATAGAGCTTCCTAAGGTTTTTGAACTTTCTAGTGAAAACTAACTGTGAAGAAAATTCCTAAGTTTATTGGACCTTTATGTAGAACAAAATTGATGTATTGTGAACTAGTCCGAGATGACCCCAAACTACCAGATGATGGTAGTGAGGTACCCAAACCAAATAGCATGGTTGCGGATTTGATATTTGGCAGTGACAGGTTCTTTACCTTGTGTGAAATCAACCTCTTTTCCTCATGTAAACCCCTTGTGGTTTCTTGAACACACTTGTTTCCCAAATAAATAAAGAACTATGCATCACCATAAACTATAATTTACTATCCAATTCATCAAAAGAAATTCTGCAAAAAATCATGGAAATAAAATTTTTAAACTATTTTCTTAGAACCCACTCCATGAAAAAACCCAAAGAAAGGCAGGGTCGGTAATATAAGAGTGAGTGAGTGAGACCAGGTAGGCAAGCAGAGTTCGTTGGAAAAATTCAGTTGCAAAGGAGAGTCGCCAAGGTGGTGAGTCACGCCTTCACTCCACAAAACCAGGAAAGGACCCCCCCTGCATGGGAATCAAAAGGTCGGACCAAAAGACGCCTCCTGATTGGCCGACACGGCCGATCCTGTGCCAGCTGGGCAAATCAATGCGAGGCCGGGAGACGCCGCGGGCCCCGGGGGAGATATTTTCCTCCGTCCCTCCGTCCGTCGGTCCCCGTCCCCGTCCGCCCGCGCGGAAGTAGGCCCCCCCCGCGCGAGGAAATCTAAATCTTCGCCCTTCTTTGGTCCAAAGCCCCGCGACGCAATCAAACTAGAGCACCCCAGCGGGCCACGTCCGAAGAGAGACCTATCACCGCGGATGCCGCGGCGATTCTGTGGTCGCTGCTGTTGCGGACTGAGCTCGCGTCGTCGCTGCTCGCAATTCCTCTCGCTCGCGCGCCTGATTAGGTTTTCGCACTATTGTATCGCGCTTGAGCTTCGGGGAGCTTCGGTGCTGTGCAGTGCAGTGTTGTGGGGTCTAATTCCGTCGAGCTGTACTGAGCGAGTTTCTCTTTTTTCTTTTTTTTCCCCTAGTGCCGGAGTTTTGGTGGTTGTGGTGGGGGCGCTTGAGTGGTGGAGAAGGGTGGTGTACGAGGGGCAGTGGGGTTGGAGGGTGGTATCCGGGTGTTAGGCTTGTTGGGTTTAGGTTCAGGCTTTTGTAATTTGGGATTGCGCTGTAGGGAAAAAATCTGCTCTACGAGGTGCGGAGTGGTGGTATTCTTTCCCTGTCGTGTTGTCCCAATTTCGGAAGTGTCCATGTTGTTTGAGTGTTCTGGTGGCACGATCGTTTGAGCTCCAAGTGACGCATGTTGATTTGGCCTTCGTTGGAGAAGTGTCTGCGAGTGCGTGCTAGCTGGGCTTCGCTTCACGTGGGTTGCGCTGTCGGGTGATCGCTGTTCAAAGGAGCGAATGTGGTGAGGCAAGGCTTCATCGCTGGGGCACAGGTTAGTGGTGCCGTGCACTCTTTCATTTCTCTCTCCTGTTTTGTGGTCATATTGCGTCCGGAAAATTTTTGCGTGCTGGAATGAGTCCGAATGTCGTCGGGTTGTGATGATGTCGCTGGGGAATGTGGGCCGCAATGAGTTGGTCACATACATTGAGAGGGACAAGGAAACGAAGTGGATGTAGCGCGGATTTGTTTCGTTGTTGGGAATTTAGGAATTTATTTTTGAATGAGCGTGAGAGCAAGTGATTCGAGCAACGCGGTTATGACCGAGGTGACTGAGAAGAGAGCCAGCGTTAACATGGTCTGTTCGAATGCATGAACAGCTTGGAGGACCGAGAGGTTACTTGTGGTCGTCGCGAGTCGTAGCGAATGTCTTGCGAACTGCGACGGAGACCTCCCGGAGTTCCGAGATACAGATTGAGTGTCGGTCAGGGGTCTGAAGGTTAGCCGTCCCTGCGAAGGAGCGGAGGGTGGGGTGGGCGGACAGAGAAACGCTTGCTGGCGGGGTTGTGTAGTGATCCTCTATGACCGCGGACGTGGGCGAGGGCGAGTCGGAGAGCAAGGCCCAGGGGGGATTCGCGGGCGGGACGGCATGCGCGGAGCGCAATTTGATCGCCCTGTCGGAGCCCGACGGGCGACTTAGAGGCGGCTTCCAGGCCGTGGACAGATGCAGAGAGCAGGAAGTCGGGGATCGAGTGGCCGACGTCGGCAGGCAGAGGAGGGTCGCGAGACTGGAGCCCGTGCGCGGGCTGGCGGGTCGGACGGGTGTGGGCTTGCTGAAGACCCGCGAGGATCCGAAGGACATTGCGGAGCAGATTCGTCGGGAGCTGGACCATCAGTTCGCGGCGAGCGACGCTGTGCGGACGCCGGAATCGGGCGGGGATGGCCGCAGGGAAGACGGCGCCGAGGATCATTACGAGGAAGGGGACGCCGCGGCCTGCGAGAAGCTGGCGCCGCAGTCCCTGACAGGTCCGGGTAAGGAGCAGCAGTCGCGTGGGGTGGATGCGACGCTGCGGATTCAGGAGGGCGGCGGGTGGGAGAGCT
Organism: Straminergon stramineum; assembly: GCA_963920665.1. Taxonomy (NCBI): domain Eukaryota; kingdom Viridiplantae; phylum Streptophyta; class Bryopsida; order Hypnales; family Calliergonaceae; genus Straminergon; species Straminergon stramineum. The sequence goes on from OY987264.1 coordinate 43,434,906, forward strand.
TTCTGCTGCAGCGCAACTTGCGAGTGTTGCTGGTGGAGGACGACGACAGCACGCGGCACGTGGTTGGGGCTCTCCTTCGGAACTGCAACTACGAAGGTCGTTACCTTTCCCGATTCCAGGCAGCGTTTCGAATCATTCCGCGGTTTCTGTCTGACTGAACGCTGGGTTTCATGTTTGGTTGTGATGTGTTGCGGTCTGGGAAAGCCCGTCAGCTGAGGTGGTTGTATGTAGTGGAATGGGGTCCGAAGGATGTGTATGGTGTGGTTTCCTTAGCAAGGAGTGCTGATTCGCATGAGAGAATGGGAGTGCATAAGAATCTTGGCCAGTGGGTTGAAGTGGGGATATTCGTCGTGGTGAGCGACTGTCGCCCTGCGAACGGGATTCGAGGGGCGACAGAACGTTGTGATTTGCTTTTGATGTCGTCTCTACTTGGAATCTAGACCTGAACTGGAAGGTTTGTGCCTGTCCCAGTCACCGCCGTTGCGAATGGGTCGACCGCGTGGGATTTGCTGGAGGATGCGAAGAGCCACTTCGACTTGGTGTTGACGGATGTGGTGATGCCGTGCCTTTCGGGGGTGGGGCTTCTGTCGAAGATGATGAAACGGGAAGCTTGCAAGAGAGTCCCTGTTGTGAGTAAGTAGCCCTACCCAGGATGTCTTTGCTGGATGTAGGCATGGATGAGGTTGCACTTATACCTATGTGATTCGACGATATGTCAATGGGTGCGAACGGGGAGCTGAGTCGTGTGCTGGATGCAGTCATGTCCTCTTACGACAGTCTGGACATCGTGTATCGTTGCCTAACGAAAGGAGCGGCGGACTACCTTGTGAAGCCCGTGCGTAAGAACGAGCTGAGGAACCTTTGGCAGCATGTGTGGAGGAAGTGCCACAGTGTAAGTGCCCGCTCGGACTTCGTGCGCTTGGGTTTTGAGTTCAATGGACAATGCACACAGTCGGATTGCTCCGAGTGGTCGGAGTTGTGTGGCGAGCTGCCGGAGAGAGAGATTCGTGTTTGGCGAGGGTTGTGCTCGGTGTGTGGATTGTGGGATCGTCTGGACGGCAGCAGTTGTGGTTTCGCGAGTTTGTGTGAATTCCGTTGAGGTTTTGAGTGCCGTGTGGCTAGGGTGTGGCATGGACCTGGTCGATTTGTGTGGAAGTCAAGATGTGTCCTCTGGGAGCTGAGGGGGTCTTCGCACTAGCCTGATTTTTGTTGCTGTGCCTCTTCCCTCAGTCTAGCGGAAGCAGAAGCGGAAGCGGGAGTCATACCGGGGAGGTGTTGAGGCCTGAGGGTCGTGGTGTTGGAGCCGCGGAGAACCGGAGCGGCAGCAATGATGGCAGCGACGGGGACGACAATGGGAGCAGCCGTGTGAATGCGCAGGGCGGCAGCGACAATGGCAGTGGCAATCAAGTAAGCGACTGCTTCGATTGTACTGGTTCGTTGGGACCGTGCATTCTTTGTAGACATGTAGAGAAGCAGTCGTAATGCAAGTGAGAGGCGTCGCTTAGGATGCAATTGGGGTAGTCCCTTGAGTTGAGTGTGGCTCATTTGTGGGCTCTGGGTCCAGGTTTGCATGCAACCTGTCCAAGTTCCTCGTAAGAATGTCGAACCGGAAGCTGCAGACGGAGAGGAGGAGGGGCAAGCTACATCTCAAGAGAAGGGCGCCAACTTGGGTAAGCCCGACATGTTCCGAGTCTTGTGATGCATCCTCCTGCCTCGCGGTCTTGGTTGGTCGGCAGTGCGTGTCCAGACGCTGGGTTTGTATTCTGGTATGGTCGTTTGCGGTTTTCACAATCACAACTTGCACAATGTTGCTCCTTCGTGAGTGGGTAGGAGAGCTGTCAGACCTTTGTTCCATGCTGACCAACGCGTTGTTTTTCAGATGACGAGATGGGTCATGACTTGGAGATGGCCACCCGCCAGCCTTGTGGTGATGGCAAGGAGAAGGATGAGCAATCGGAGGGTGCCCGGCCGCAAGGCGAGGACGCCGCATGCGAGATGCAAGACGACGGGCCGTCGCCTGGCGGAGACAATGGCGAGAGTCCTTCCTCCAGCGGGCCGGCCGGTGCCGCCGAGGAGTCTTCTCCGGAGGCGATCGATCTGATCAATGGCATCGCGTGCCAGCCCCAAGCACAGGCCGCGGAGGAACGTGAAGAAAGCGGCAATGGCGACGAAGATCTGGATCTTCGGGGTCGGATGAGCCCGAAAGCCAGGAGCGGTTCGGACTCTGGTCCGATGCTGGAGTTGAGTTTGAAACGTCCCCGTTCGGCCTTGGAGCACGAGGGGGAGTTGGAGGAGCGTCAGCCTCTTCGTCATTCGGGCGGGTCGGCGTTTTCCAGGTTCCCTTTCGATGCATTCCGATCGTCGCTTGAGGGGTTTGCTTTCGATTTTTCATGCAAATGTGCTCGCACTGTGTAGAGTCCGTTGTTTCCCCCTCCATGCTTGGGCTGCAGGCTTTCACCAGCTTGTGGTTACGTTTCGTGTGCCTGATGGTCGTTGTGACTTACTTGTCCACCTTGTGCAGATACAGCACCGGAGCCGGAGGAACTATCATCCAGCAGTACCATCCTGGCGGGGGTGCGCTCCCTTTGAGCAGTTATCCGATGTCTGGTGGCTATGGATCGTACGGTATGTCTCCTGGCACCTGCGGCACGTCCGGGGGCTCCCTCCGTCTTGGGATGGGAATGGACCGCAGCGGGTCCTCGAAGGGGAGCGTGGAGGGGACGACGCCCCCACCGGTGCACGCCGGCAGCGTGGAGAACCAGGGCGGTCAAGAAGCGAGTCCAGACGGTTTCGGCTCTTCGCGGTCGAGCAAGGAAGACGGGATGATGGTGCCGGGCATGCCCGTGGCCATTCCCATGCCGCCGCCGGGCATGGTGGCGTATGATGGCATGGGTGGCGCGTTCGGTGCGGCGGTGCATCCGATGTATTACGCCCATCCGGGGCCTTGGATGGCGGCCCCTGCTCTGCAGATGGACGAGCGCGGGGACGCGTACAACCAGGCTTCCGCGTTCCAGGAGCAGAGTTCCGGGACGGGGCATCACTCTCGCGCGGGGCAGAGCCACCAGCACACGCACCACCACCAGGGCAGCCAGCACCACCACCAGGGCAGCCAGTACCACCACCACCACCACCACCACCACCTGGGGAGCGGCTCGCAGCCTTCCGGGAACGCGGGCGTGCAAGACGAGCAGCAGCAGTCCGTGATCACGCCCGGGTCGGGCGCTCCTCGTTCCGGGTCCGCCAACATGGCCGCGTGCGTGGTGGACGGCCAGAGTGGCAGCAGCAACGGCTACGGCAGCACGGGCAACGGGAACGGGTCCGTGAACGGCAGCGCGTCCGGCAGCAATGCCGGAGCGAACAACGGGCAGAGTGGGCTGGGCGTGGCCCCTATGGCGACCGACAACGGGGGGAACGACCCCGCCATGGATGGGGTGAGCGGAGCCAACGGGGTGTGCACGGAGCAGATGCGCTTCGCGCGACGGGAGGCTGCCTTGAACAAATTCAGGCAGAAGCGCAAGGAGCGCTGCTTTGAGAAGAAGGTGCGTAGTAATGGCGGTTTCCAGCTCCTTGCGGTCGTTTTGGAACTTCGGTTTCGCATGCTGTGTAATTCATTTTGATGCGCGGGATGAATGAAGCGACTGGATAGTTAGGTGTGTCGAGCCTCGGATGACGTCGGTCCTTGCGCTGAATGTGATGCGTGAGCTCAGCTGGAAGTCGGAGTGCGTCGGTCGGTAGTCGGGTCAGTGGGTTATTGTTATCTGACGGTGAAGGGTCCGGTTTCTTTTTGCAGGTGCGATATCAAAGCAGGAAGAGGCTGGCCGAGCAAAGACCGCGCGTGCGCGGGCAGTTTGTGCGGCAGGCGGTGTACGACCCAGCTGCCGGTGACGCGGAATAGCCCTTGTTTCAATAATTCTTATTTTTTTCGGTTTCCTTTTGGGTTTCTGATGCTCTTCTTATTCTTCTTAAGTTAGCCCCATTCCCGTCTTATATCCTGAGATAGGGGGAGTTATCTTCTTTCTTGGGACTGGAAAGTTGTTATTCTTGTTTGCGACTCTCGCGTTGCTTGAACCTGTCATTGTGCTGCTGAGGCCGGACAGCCGCTGCTCCCTCTTTTCTAGTACTGGTTTGGCATTTTCGATTATTACGGTTCCTGGGATTTTCCAGTCCTAATGAGACCGCTGCGCTACTTGTTATACTGTAAAATGGAGTTACAATTGATCCCTTTGAGTACGGCAGTTTTGTGTGCTCGTCACTGTGACTGCATTGTCAGTGTTTCCTCGACTTGGTTGGGGCTTTGAGTGCCGGTGCGATGCCAAGAGTCGAGTTGGCGTCCACGGTTGTTGGATTGGCGGTTGTGCCTGGGAAAGCTAGAATTGGAACTCAACTTACTCGAGAGACATCTGTCTGCATGTGGCATTTGCTGGATCGTGGGGTCATACCATTGTCTAACCAGGCAATGGTCCTCCCCCGTGCTGGGAACGTATGATGCTTTGCTAGATCGATACTTGGGAGGGAGGGACTTATCAGTTACTTGAAGGATTGGGGTCGGCAGAGGAGCCATATAAGACAATTCTGTTCACCGTAGGGGTCCCCTTTTTTCAAGGATGCAAAAGGAGTTGTTGCCTCATCGTTGAACAATGTTATGTTCTTGGCATGGTTAGATTGTGAATCGAAGAGGAATTTTTATCACCTGAGAATGCTGCATTGGGATGTGTAAATTAGTTATGAACGATTATAGCTTTTCTGGTAGGTTAGAGTTATGGTTTTCTCTTTTCATTGTGGTCTGTTGAGTTCCCAAATTTTGATTAGGTCATTTATCCAGATTTTGGTCTCAATTGGGTTGAGTTCCCCTTTAGGTCCATGTTGTTATTATGCTTCAAAATATGAAGTCAAGATGAAGCCATTTACTGGGGACAGGATGTAATGTGTGCAATACTTGTATGCAAAAAGCCATGCCATGAATATGAGTTTATCTAATATGAATGGGCGTGTATTGAAATGTGGTATGTTCCAGACTTATATATATATATATATATATACATCGTGTTCTAGCGAAAGACCATAGAGGTGGCTTTAGGCTTACAAAGAGATTTTTAGGTGATTTATTGGTAGCCCAAATCGATGGTTCTCTAATTCAAATTCAGAGGCTTGTTCAAAATATAATTTGTAGGTGAGTTTCGAATGACTTACTGCACGTGAAGGTCTGATTCGGTCTGATGCGGATACCAAAATTGAATTTCCAGCGGTTAGATTCTCAGGGTCCACTCCACACCATTCACAAGATGACATTTGACACTTTATTTATACCGATTTTGACCTTTGTACAGGGTGTTTTCATTGTTGGGACTAGTATAGTTGTTTACTCTTTTGTCTCACAAGAGTTCTAACTTATTACCACTCTGCTACGAACATATGTGGGATTACTATTGTACGTGAAGGTTCGATTTAGCACTTGAGTGTGGAAATACTTTCTTTTTCGTTGGCAAAAGGCCTTTTGACAGGCAAAACTTCTCACGTTAGGATTGACATTTTGCCATCCAAGTTTTCTTGTAATCGGCAACTTTTAAGGTAGTTTGTTCTTAAAGTGACCATTTATGAGCTGATTGCCTTTCTGGGGAAGCCAAACTCCTTGAAACAATTTTCATTAAATTTTTGTAGGAAGAAAAATGGAACTGACATGTAACCCAAGTTGTTTCATGTTTTTTGGACCTTTGTAGAATTAGTTACAAATTTTTGAAGTTGAAATGCAGTGGTCACTAAAAGCGACCATCTCCTGAAATGAACACTATTGGTACATGAAAGAAAGCAAAATGTACCCTTGTGCCATAATCGCTTTTAGAGCATGGACGCTTGAAGAGCAAACTACCTTAAGTTTTCTTGCTTTTTGAAACTTGTCATACAGGGCTCAAGGCACAATGTGGGTTTCTAGAAGTATTCAAAAATTAGGCAATATGGATGAAATTCTTTTGCAACACTTTGGACATTTTAATTGTAATATTCCAAGCATTCAAGACATTCCAAAAATACATAAATTATGTGTGAATTTGACCTTCACATATGGTAGTATATGCTTGTTAAAAAATATTTGAGGTTTCTTGATGAACTTTAACCCCTAAAGTTCCTTGACTATATTATTACCCAAAACTCTCGAAAACTGCCATTTCTAATACAAGCACCAAATTTTTGAAAAATATCATTTTTTGGACACATGTAACCATAGGATCTTGTAGTACACTAGATTGAGAAGATGTGGAAAAAACTTCAGAAATTTCCATTGTGTACATTGCAAGATATTAGCATTTGAATTGACAAAAATCCTTTTTTTGGCCTTGTGAAAAACCACGCAGTTGCACCTCACAAGGTCACATTTGTATGAAAAAATGTCAAAAATGGCAGTGCTTCTTTAGATTCATTCTTCAAGGCAAGTTGGCTATATGTTTGAAAATTTTTAGATTATTTGGAGTTGTGCAACATATAGGAAAAAATAGTAAGTAGAAAGATGTAGAGAATGATTCAAAATTCAAAATTGTTAACAATTTATTCATGGAATTGAAAATGCCAATCCCAATGGTGGTAATGTTGTAATAAACAATCTACACCTAATGTTTTTATTCATTTTTCCAAAAATATTGAAAATCGAGTTAAAGAAAGGACTTCAAAGTTTATTTTAGAGTAGAGAATCCATACTTGCCCACAAACTAAAACATCTCATAACTTTTGACTCATTGATCAAAATAGAATGATTCAAAGCTTTCTATGTATATATAAATCTAGGAAACCAATTTCAAATTTCTATTTTTGAAAAAAAGTGATTTATTCAGATTTGCCTAGACTGCCCAAGTTGAGAAACAAACTACATATTAGGCCATAACTTTTGACTCATATTTTCAAATGTCTTGAAATTTAGTGCACATGAAAGATATTCCTTGTCCACACCTTCTATTAAAGTTTGGGCCATATACATGGAAATCTCTAGTCACAAGCACTTGCCCAAAATTTCTATAGTGCCAAAAATGCACCTTGGTCCTTTAGGTGTTTATGTAGGACTCCATTTTGAACAACCTAATGCTTCAAGTTATTACTATGGATGCTTGTGATGGTATCCATTGAATATTAAATTGAGGGTCAAAATTGGGACCCTAGTCCCTCATGTACCCATAGCTAATTTGACGGTTTGCCCATTGTGGGCCTCACCTTGGGGTTAATCTTGAAAGTCATATTAGGTGAACACTTTTTCAAGTTTTAAATGTCTTCCCTCTTTATGCTCCCTTTTTTGCAACTATATATGAAGGATTTTTCTTATGAAATGAAATATACAAGGTGAGAATAAGTGACATATCATCCACGCTTTGTTTTTGCATGTCATTGGTTGAATTGGGGTTGCATTTCTTTTGCTAGTGGAATGTTGGTTTATGTAAGCATAAGACAACATATTTCATCACGGGCAATTGAATCACAAGGTAAGAACCCATTTTTGACATGATGTGATTTCCAATTAGGGTAACTCGTAAAGTTCCTTGACTATGTTTTCACCAAAAACATTCGGAAATTGCCATTTCTAGTAGAAGTATCAAATCTATGATAAAAATAATTTTTGGACACAAATAACCATAAAATCTTATAGTACGTAGGTTTGAGATGATGGAGAAAAGTTTTTAGAAATTTCTACTATGTGAATTGCAATATATTATCATTATAATTGGCAAATTTTTTTTGAAGGCCTTTGAAAAAATAGGACAATTACACTTCACAAGGTCACATTTGTATGTAAAAATGTTCAAAGTCGGTGCATTAGATGAAATCTATCAATTTAGAAGACTACGAGTTCCCCGCAGTGGGGAACTCAATGAATTGCGCCACTTCAACGTGCTGATGTGGTCGAGAGGCGGCTACGTTAGATTTAAAAAATAAAAAAAATTGTTTGACTTCTTTTGGAATTTCAGGGCAAAAATAAAAATAAAAAAATAAATATTTTTTTAGCCTTTATGATGGCTAACAGCAATCAACCGTTCCCTCATTGTTGCGGGAACAACGTGGGGGACAGGCCTAAAACGGCCCTCCAAAGTTGTTGAAAAACATCTAATGGTGCTTCTTTGGATTTTTTCCTCAAGGCAAGTTGGCTAAATGCTTGAAAAATTTTAGGTGATTTGAAATTGCACAACATATAGCAAAAAAATAATACATAGAAAAAGGTAGAAAATGATTTAAAATACTAAATTGTTAAGAATTTAGTTATGGAATTGAAAAATGCTAAGCCCCATGGTTGTGGTGCTGTAATAAACAATCTATATCCTAAGACTTTATGTTTTTCCAAAATTAATTAAAATTGAGTTAAATAAAGGAATTTAAGGTTTATTTTAAACTAGAGATTCTATAATTGCCTATAAACTAAAACACCTCACAACTTTCATCTCAATAATCAAAATGGAATGATTCAAAGCTTTCCACATACTTATAAATCTAGAAAATTAGTTTCAATTTTTTTTCCTTAAAAAAATGATTTTTTGAAATCTGCCCAAGTTGCCCTCATTGAGAATGAAACTATATATTATACAATAACTTTTTAACCATGTAGTAAAAAGTTATGCAAATTTTTGCACCTTAAAGAAGAACATTGTCTATATGTTGTTTGGAAATTTCGAAATAAGAAAATAAAAATTCCATTCTTGGTGAGCTACCTTAAGTTTGAATCCCTATATTGACAAAAAAATGTAGTTTGGTCTTTTAGAAGTTAAAAAATGAATTTTATTGACTTTTTGTATAATGAATTGATACTAAACCATGTGCATTTGCATAGAATGGTGGTGTGAGCCTTATAGTTAGCACCTGGGTCTTGGATTTTTTTTTTCACTTTTGCTCATAATTAGTATCATTTATAGTCAAAAAGACTAGAAAAGAGTGTTTATAGCATGTTTGGTAGAAGTCCCTACGAATGTGTTTTGTTAGTCCAAAAAGTTTGAAAAGTGCCTTAAACACTTGTCTTTCTAAATTCCAATGTTCAAATTAGGGGTTTCAAGGAGTTTAAGTCATGTTGGTAAGAATAGGTAAAAACTTCTAATTCGGGTTACAGTGAGTCAAACCTCTAGTAAATGGTGATAGAGGATTAGAATATAGGAGTTAGAGGGTCAAGCTCTTTCCAAATGATGTTGGGGTCCCTTTTGGAGAAGTCTTGCTTTGCAAGCATACTTGTCGTCGTTACTAACTAAACTTTGTTTTTATGAGATTATTGTAATACTAACACGCATTATGTAGGGTTGAGTCTTTGGTGTTGAAGTACTTACCGTGGGCAAGTTTGTGTGAGAGATTTCACAACTCTAAGTTGTAGAAAATCCCCCTTGAGTTTGTTACTAACCAAAGTGTTTGAATTTGAACATTGTTGTGTCTTTTAAATTCCATTTGAGCTCCTCTAGAGTGGGATCTCACACTTTGGTGTTGAAAATCCCCCCTAGAGCCTTGACAAAGGAATTTGTGGTCCTAAGTATTGTTATGTCATTTTGAGAGTTTGGGTGAGAACCAAACCTCAACCATTTGTACTAAACAACTTGGGGGAAAATTTGCCCAACAATTGGTGCCAGGTTGCCATACAACGAAGCTTTGCCCTTGGACAAAATTTTCCTTTAGCTATTTGTGTTTTTGTGCTTTAAAATTTGTACTTAACCCCTAAAGATATTTGACTATGTTTTCACCAAAAATGCTCCAAAACTATCATCTCTAGTACAAGTACGAAATTTTAGTTACATGCTTGAAAAATTTTAGATCATTTGGAATTGTACACCATATAGAAAAAAAATAGTAAGTTGAAAGAAGTAGAGAATGATTCAAAATACTAAATTGTTAATGATTTATTTATGGAATTGAAAAATGACAATCCCAATGGTTAAATTGTTGTAATAAACAATCTACACCTTCATGTTTTTATTTTCTTACAAAAATATGAAAAATTGAGTGAAATAAAGGTCTTCAAAGTTTATTTTAGAGTAGAGATTCCATTACTACCCATAAACTACCCACAACTAAAATACTTCATAACTTTCATCTCATAAATCAAAATGGAATGATTCAAAGCTTTCCATGTATATATAAATCAGGAAAATAAATTTCAAATTTTTATTTTTAAAAAAAGTGATTTTTAAAGAAGTTTTTTTGATGCCCGGGCTGCCTGTCGAGCAATGAAAACAACATATTATACAATAACTTTTTAAATATTTATTTAGAAGTTATGAAAATTGTTGGGCCTTAAAACTACTCCTCGGGCACATGTTGTGTGAAAATTTCAAAGAAAAAAATTAAAATTCCATTCATAGTGAGCTGCCCGAAATCGCTATGTTGCCAAAAAACACTGTTTGGTCCTTTAGGGGTTAACATGAGCAAAGCTAGTATATGAGCGTAGAGTAGGAGTGGGGAGCATAGAGCATGGAAATTTGAGCGTAGAAACAAAGTTTTTGCAAAATTAATTTTTTTGTGTAGAAAAGTGACAATTTTGTATGGAAGATTTGAAAATATTTTGAATTTTTAAGTTAGAGAATTAGGATCCTATAACCGTGGATCTATTATCACAGACATAAACCTATAACCGTGGATCAAAAATCGTGGACATAGATCTCTAATTGCCGATCCAAGACCTATAAGTATGGATATAGAACCTTGAATCTATAACCGTGGATATCAAATTGTGTGAAATAAAGTAATTCATAAATGTGGGCTAGAAAAAACTTGAATCTAGTCTTTTGGTGGTCTATTCTAAAATATATTTATGAATGCAACTATGCAAGCAATTAATGGAAACGAAATGACAACCATATTTTTCCCAAAAATCCAAAACTTGAATTTGGATTGAAATTACTTTTAAATCTATAGAAATTTTCAAATTCCAGAATGTGTATAGTATTCCTAGGATTTCATTTCTTCAACAAAAACTTTGGCATAGTTAGTATGTACATTTGATCATTTTAGGGTATGCATGCATTGTAGTCAATCTCTAAAGAAATCATCCCAAAATGAAGAAGAAGTGCACTGAAACTTTCAAATATATATCTATATCTGTGTGTATGTGTGTGTATGTAACCAATGATAGCCGAAATGAAGTGGTACCCTTTTTAGTTTCACTACATTCAATAAATGAATCAAAATACAAAAAGTTCTTTCGTATTTACCTCTCCACTAACCTAGCACATATAGTCACGAATTATGATGAACTATAAATTTGTAGTGCGCCTCAAGATGCCACTCCCAAGAATCTCTTTGACTTCATTAAAGTTGAAGCTTGGGGGATGAATAAAAACATCCACTTGTGCATTAAAGCAACATATGAAAATACAAATGCTTGTAGTTTGCCCTTTGCACTCTCTTCCTCAGTGCCTTTGTCAACATTTCCTTGAATTTGGACAAGTGCATTGAACAAATGAACCTATAGTAAATCATCTATCACTCAATGTTTGGTGTGGTGTGTAAATCAAGGACTCAAAGTCTAGGAATTAGGATGCACTCAAACTCAAGATGTGGTATTAAAGTTACCTAACAAATAAGTGCCTTCAAGGTAAGTGTAGAAGCATAGTTTCCTTGTTTAGTTGTTGGGGTGCTCGGATTCCTTCATATTTTTTCGCCAAACCTTATATTGGAGTCCTTTGTAGGATAACGTGGAATTTGGAATCTTCATAAATTAGCTAGTAGATCATGGTTTTCAAATAGCCTATAGGGGGAGATTTCAACACATTGAGGAAGACATAACCCAACATTTTGAAGATCCATTATCTCTTGAGGTATAAGATGAATTCAAAATTTCATTGGTCAAATGCTTGGCACTTCAAGGTTGGAAGGAACCCATGTCCTCTTCAAACCTTTCACCCACCATTCAATGTCGTCATTGCAAAAGAAGAATTGCATCCCTCAATCCTATTTTTCTTATAATTGTCCATGTTGTCTATGTATATTAATGTTAGATTTTTTTTTGCCTTGCACAATCTTTGTAATACAATTTTTCCTTGTAAGTACTAGTAAGGCAAAGCAAGCCTTAGTTGATGTCTTTGGCAATCAATTAATTTGCCATTATGATCCATTGCAAGCACTCCAACGTTTGTCACTCGAGAGGCTTCTAATGTTGGATATGCGTTCATTGGGTTCTTTGACATTTGCAACTCTAGCTCTTCTTTACTTACATGAGGTAAGGCTTTTTCGGAGATTGTATCCAAAGGAATTATAGCTGCACTTACTGAAGTGGACCTTATTCTTCCTCTTGTTTTAGAGAAATTCACTTTGTCAAGGCGATGTAAATCATTCTTGAATATAAGCCCAATCATTGCATGCTTGAAGTTTTGTGACACTCTCTATGACTCCAAACCTTTGAAACACTTGAAAGCAATGACTTCATTTCTAGTATTAGGGAAACTCATAAATTTACACTTCTTGAGAACTTCTACGAGATTGTCTAGTCCAAACTTAGTAGTTGGGGCTCCTTTAAGTTACAAAAGCATCTTTCCTAGAATTTCTTCACTTGCCTCTAGGATAATAGAAAAATTGGTTGTAGATTGATTTCTCTTTACTTGATCCAAAATTAATGATTGAGTCCTTTCTTTTAAATCAAAATAGTCTCCTAATTCACTACCTCACAGGGTGTGCGTGAATTTTGAAGTGAACACATGTTTGCCTTAGATCTTTCTTCCCAATAACATAATATATTTTGGCTAGGCTACTTGCAATACAAGAACAAAAAATAGAGTTTATGTTGCATGCATGTGATTGTTGAACCAGAAGGAGGATTATAATCGACCTCAAATGGAACAAGAGAACATCCATCCCATTCAATCTTATTGAGAACTACTACGTGGTGCTTTTGAGTGAGGTATTGAGGTGGTTGCAGGTGGTGTTCTCACAACAAAAATGACCCACACATGAAGATAATCAAAACGTCAACTTGTCATCATTTTTTATGTTAGTCATATGTGTATTTGACTAAATGTGTCTATTATAATATTCCTCCATTCCACTCAAGAGCTTTGCCTAGAAATGGGAACTAGAACTTCAAAGGGCAACTCAAAAATGATGTCACCATTGAATAAAGGTGGAATAAAATTGACCTATTGAATTTGTATTGAATCATAGTCAATCTTCTTGAATGTGTTCCTCGACCCTTTCGTATAATATAGTTTCCATAGAGAAAGGATGATGAAATGTCTGCAAGTATATTTGGATGTCTCTACCATAGTATGATTACACAAGGTACAAAAGACATGCTAGGGGCGTTGGATGAAAAAAGAAATTTTTTCTTGAAGAGCTTGTGAAGTAGTGATGATTTGTCGGAGTCATCACTATCAACAGCAATGACTTCCACTCCTAGCTCAATCTTAACTAGAGTTAGGAAAAGCATCTAGAGACTACTAGTTGTTGATAAGTTGGAAGTAACTTTTCTACAAGATGATTGTAAGATTGATTGACGTAAACTATATGCTAAATAACTCCTTGGCTTCAAATGCCATCATCTACAAAGGTTTTGAAGAACCATCTCTTGACCAAAGGTATGCAACAATTCACTACTTAGTGTATCAAAGACCTATTAATCAATGTATAGTAACTTCTAGCTTAAAAAAAAGAAATTGAATACTCAAACAAAATACACTATTGACATCCTATTCAAATCAACAACTGGAAATGTGATACTAACCACTCAAGGACGGGTAGTGAGTAGTTGGAGTAGAAACATACTTGCAAACAAATGATAGGGTATATTAAAAAATGGGGGCTACAAATTACAAATGGGTTTATATTAAAATAGTGTATCGAAAATGGCATTGAACATCTTTCATGTACTATAGGGTATGGAATCAAAGGTTTCATTAGAAAATTATTTAATGATAGCATGTGAGAAAAAAATTCACCCCCCCTCTATAAAATAGTGGTTGCTCACACCTATATCCATATTTTTTTAACACATTGATCCCCTAAGGGGACCTTCGAAGGGCTTCTCAGTGCTGAGAGGAGGTTTTGTAGGGGACCTCCTTTGGCGGGATTTAAAATTTAAAACCTCATCGATGACATTATTGAAAAAAAAGTAGTTTTTAAACTTTGCTTTTACAAGAAGATTAGGCAAAAAGTTGCAAGAGGTGGACCGCTCCAAACCCCCTCTCGGTACTGAGACGAGGGTTGGAGGGGAGCTCCTCTTGAGATTTTTCCAATTTGAAACCTCATCAATGCCATTCTTGAACCCAAAATTAGTTTTCAAATTATGCTTTTATAGAAAACCCAAGCACAAAGTTGCAAGAGGTGGACCCCTCCAAACCCCTTCTCGGTACCGAGAGAGGGTTTGAAGGGGAGAACCTCTTGAGATTTTTCCAATTTGAAACCTCAATGGTGCCATTCTTGAAAGAAAAATTAGTTTTGAGATAGTGTTTTATTGAGAAGACTAGGCACAAAGTTGCAAGAGGTGGACCCCTCCAATAACCCTCTCGGTACTGAGAGGGGTTGAGGGGGAGCACCTCTTAAGATTTTTCCAATTTGAAACCTCATTAGTGCCATTCTTGAAAAAGAAAATTAGTTTTGAGATAGTGCTTTTATAGAAAGACCAGGCACAAAATTGCAAGAGGTGGATACCTCTAAAACCCCTCTCGGTACCGCGAGGGGGTTTGGAGGTGCCCACCTCGTCCAACTTTATGCCTAGCATTCACGTGAAGGAATTTTCTAAGTGGAAGGGATGAGGACATCAACCTATCATATCAAAGAACAGGAGGGAGGAGAGGTTGGTTTTATAATGAAATGCATTATGCATTATCAATCCTCAAAGGATATGGGACAATGTGAAGAAGAGAGCTTAACTATGGATGAGTGAGTTCCTACTAATCCTTATTGATATATCCCACATGGTTTGTTTCACCTCCTACCACCTCCTTGTATAAAGACGTTGTCTTTCCATCTCCTCCCGTAGAAGGTAAAAGGCTCTCATGAATTGGAGAGAGTGCTGAGCCATTTTAACATATGGATTTGAATCTCCAAGATGGAAATTTATTTTGCCCAACCTAATTTGGGGATTTTAATTACTTAATCTAGAACAATGTTCTAACCCTGACCCAAAGGTACGATAGTCTTCTTGTAAAAGCACTATCTCAAAACTAATTTTTTTCCAAGAATGGCACCGTTGAGGTTTATAATTGGAAAAATCTCAAGAGGTGCACCCCTCGAAACCCCCTCTCGATACTGGAGGGTTTGGAGGGGTGCACCTCTCGCAACCTTTGTGCCTAGTGTTCTCAAAAAAGCACTATCCCAAAACTAATTTTTTTTTCAAGAATGGCACCATTGAGGTTTCAAATTGGAAAAATCTCAAGAGGTGCTCTTGTCCAAACCCCCTCTTTGCATCAAGAAGGGGTTTGGAGGGGTCCACTTCTTGCAACTTTGTGCCTAGTCTTTTTGTAAAGGCAGAATTTGAAAACTAATTTTGGGTTTAGAAATGGCACCTTTAAGGTTTCAAATTGGAAAAATCTCAAGAAGAGCTCCCCTTAAATCCCCGTCTCAGTACTGAGAGGGGGTTTGGAGGGATCCACCTCCTGCAACTTTGTGCCTAGTCTTTCTATAAAAGCATAATCTGAAAACTATTTTTTTTTCAAAAATGGTACCAATGGGGGTTTGAATTGGAAAAATCTCAAGAAGTGCTCCCCTCTAAACCCCCTCTTGCAACTTTGTGCCTAGTCTTCTTCTAAAAGCACTATCTCAAAACTAATTTTTTTTTTCAAAAGTGGCACCGTTGAGATTTCAAATTGGAAAAATCTCAAGAGGAGCTCCCCTTCAACCCCCCTCTAGGTACTGAGAGGGGGGTTGGAGGGGTCCACCTCTTGCAACCTTGTGCCTATTCCTCTTGATTATGTACTTCTGGTTCAGACTCCCATTTGGTTGGATGTAGTCTAAGTTCCTGTTGATGTGTAAAAGGTATGATTGGACATCTTAATACATGAGTTTGATCGTACAATAGTTGAAATGGAGAAGGATGGTCTCATGCCATCACCTGATTCTTGTTGCACCCCCATAGAAGATAACAAGTTAGTTTGTGTAGTTTATAGCTCGTAAGATACCACCGAGTTATGTACATGTGGCCATGAGGACACCGAAGTGACATTAAGATTAGACAAAGATAGTGGCATTTTTAGATTTTGCGGTGAGTTGTATAGACTTACCTATTTGTTAAGCAGTTGCATCCATTTTTGTATTGCTTGATGATCATGTTGAGAACTTTCTTCGTATCTGTAACTCTAGTATTTTTTCATATTTATATTCATTTGTGACAACAAAATATTACCAAACTTGTCTTTAGAGTTCTTTGTATGATGAACAACACATTAATATTTAATCTTTTTGAAATATAGATGCCCACTTGCCATCCTATAGATTATCGAAGACCATGGCCATGTGGACTCTTCTCCAAAGTCCATAGGGTCCACAATGGTGGATTTCAGCCTCCATCCAACAATAGATTCCTCCGTGGATACACATGATATGGAAAAAGATTAGCATCTCCGAGAATAGAGGAACTTCATGGAGGATGACATTAGGTGGATGCATAAGATGGACAATGTCTCAGCAATCTTTAATTTGAGATTGAAAAATGACAACCTCAAATCATTCCAAGATGCGAATTCCGCTTTGTCAATTGGTATCGATGCTAGTGGTTTGCCCCATTCTATCTTGTGATTTAATATTACTTGAGCAACAATTAGTCAATGGCTATGAGGAGGGTGTCTTCTTAATCTCCATTTAAGATGAGCAAGAGTAGATAGATGTCTTCACTAGTGAAAGAAAGAAAAAGTGGATCCTACTATGGAACTTAGTAAATGACAACTTCAACATGAAGCTAAAGTCCACAATGATGCTTAAGCATTGGATGGACCATAAGTTCTATGTTTGTGACGAGAATCACCATTGCATTGCATGGATAGATCATATTGAGTGGCTCTACAAGATTGAAAGAGTGGCATGTCTCAATTGACTTGTTTTGAATCCCAATAATTGTATTGGTGTGGTGATGTAGGCCATGAACAACATAAATAAGTAAAACTTCATTAGCTTCTTGAAGGCATGTCCTTTGTATTGCAAATGATCATATATCTCAAAGTTGAAATTTAGTAGAATTATCTTGAAATCTAATTAGGTGCAAACTTATTTTGGTAGGCACACCGAGATGTCTCATGTGAGGACAAATTGGTGCACACACTCTACCGTGTCTAGAAATATGGGGTCATGGAACTCGACAAATTCAATGAGCTTTTTAGTCCTTAAAAAATGATGACCTACCAACAATTGAAAGTACACAAAAGACTTGGTAGTCTATGCTCCTCAAGGTTTTCACTTCATATGAATGTGGTCCTCATGGTATTTTTTATTATCCTTATGATCACTTCTATCTTATATGGAATTTGATGACATGAGACTCTAATCTTGTATGTGATCTATAGTTGGGTACAACAAAAAATTGCAGCATCTACCCACTAGGGAGCCTCTTGGCACTGAGAGGCCTCTTTTGGGAGGGCCCTTTGTGCAATTAATCCAATTGTTTTGGCTCTTGAGTATTAGGATTACCGAATTATAAGACACTGAGATGGATGCTTCCAAAGACTCTTTTTACAATTTCATATAGTATCTTTAACTTCGATGTCAGATTGATTATAAGTGAAAACTGCCAAGTGAGTTTAGATGGATGATATTGGTGGTGGACTCTACGAAATTGAAATAGTTCAGCCATTCATGCACTATTCCTCAGTCTATTTAAACTTCTAGGGCTCTTAGTACTTGGTTGGATTGATCTTCTCTGAAATGTATGTTCTCTCCAATGCAGCTAAAGTATTAGACAATTCTACATCTCTAGGCTTATCTTTCATACCTCAAGTGCAACCAACGATTCACTCCACCAGAAAAAGAACATTTCTTCTAGATTTTGAAGGATATTGCACATGAGAATGGAGCTAGAATTCAATGAATTCATGGGTTTGGATGATGAGGCCAAAGGCAAAGCCATCAAGAGATGGGAAATATCCGACAAGAAGAAGGTGGATTTATGGGAGGAGGCCAAGAAGAGGACCAAGGACAATAAAGAGGATTGTTGCCTAGGCTGACAAATAGCAAGAGAAGAGGGAGGTAGAGACACCGTTGCAAGAACCTACAACAAATGTAGTTGATATGAAAGACACTTCATCCAATTTCTCCCTTATTTAGGAGAGCTTGCTACATGGACTGACGCTAACAATTCAAACCTTAGTGTCCGTGCCTAACATTGACGAGTGCATCTTGAACTTATATGT
Source organism: Straminergon stramineum (assembly GCA_963920665.1). Classification (NCBI taxonomy): domain Eukaryota; kingdom Viridiplantae; phylum Streptophyta; class Bryopsida; order Hypnales; family Calliergonaceae; genus Straminergon; species Straminergon stramineum. The sequence goes on from OY987264.1 coordinate 43,453,178, forward strand.
GGTATTCTTCTTGTTACGTAGAACGACTCTACTCTACAGTCCTACTCAGTGATTGTCAAGAATGTAGTGAGCTTGTGGGCATATTATGATGTACCGTCTAGTAATCTTTGTTAATCCAAGTGTTCCCAAACTTTTAGCCGTTTTAGGGCTTAGAACTAAATAGAAATATTTATATATGAATGGAGGTCACATTTAGGGCAATCTTGATTATAACTACTTCTCTAGACTTCTAATGTACGGGCTTTGTTGGATTTCTACTATCTAAATAGGGTTTGTTCCTTTACATAATGCATTAGTCATTGGCATTGTTATAAATTCATTGAATCAGAGATGGCTAGTCCACTCTTGCTATTCCATGCACTTGTAAGTCAATTCTATGTTCTGTGTGTGTGTCATTTTTTTATTATTATATTTGTAATTGTAAAACCTCTCTTACAATTGTTATGCTCACTTCATGTCCACAAATAGATGCTACCAACTTCTCTACTTCAAAAATGAAATCTCCTCAAATTGCACGGCTATAGGTTACATTCAGATAATTGAAATTTGAATCTTAAATTTGTGCCCTAAATTGAATTCACGATTTTAGGTACCCTAAAACCACGGTCATAGGTTTAATTTTCTAAAACTTGAATCCTTGCTTCCTGCTCACTTTTCTCCGCTCCCTGCTCTAGGCTCTAGGCTCCACACTCATGTACCAGTATTCCCTAGGTTAACATCTTAGATGGCAAAGCTTTGCCCTTCACTATAACTTTTCTATGTTTTATTTTATTCAAGTGTCCCCATATTGAGACCCAAAGTATTGGTGTGATCACCAAAATTTGGTGAAAGTTATCAAAAAACTTGGCAACAACCGCCAATCAATCTAGCTAGCGAGTACCTTAAGTCAGGTAGGGCCGGTAGGCAATCCATTCATATTAAGTTCATAGAAGAAAGTCAATTAGTCTGGGGAAGCGAACTACTCTTTTAATTAAATTCTGAAGTGAGGGGTCGCCTAAGTTTGCCATACACATACATGTGCAAAAGACCAAAAATTAGACACCCTCTCAAGTGTACTAATTATCCCAATTTTTGATATTTGAACATTGAACTTGACCACTTTTCTCTCACCTTTGGAATCCAAAAGTTTAGTTCATTGAATTGAAATTTCAGAAATTGAGAAGGGTCCAAAGTCAATCAAATTTTTGAATTGAGAGGGGTTCAAAGTTAACCAACTTCAATTGAGGAGAGCTAGATAGGCAAGGTAGTACTAGTGTCCACCTTAGTTGCATGCTCCAAAGTCAATTGGGTTGACTTCACTCATTGCCCAACGTCAAATTCAAGCTTCAAACTTGAGATCAAGATCTCAAACTTCTCCTACTCTGAATTCCAACTCATTTGGTTGCCCAACTCACAAATCTTACACTTTGGCTCTACAACTTTGGAACTCAAACTTGTAGAATGAATTTGGATAATGTCAATTGATGACTTAAGCTTGTAGGAAGAAGGTAGTAGTGCAAGGGAAGTCACCCCTTAGGCATATTTGACTTTGAAACTCATAGTTAATTTAGGTTAGGAGACAAATAGAAAAGATGAACCAAAGAATATCTTGACTTTGGAGAAGTTTTAAGATTTAGTTATAAGTGAGAAAAGGTTAGAAGGCTTGTTTAGAAGCCTTAGTGGACTTTCAAACTCTTTAGTATGCATTTAGAGAGATTAGATTCTATTAGATTTTTTAGTATTTGATTTGGAAAAGACACTTGAAAAAGAGAATAGAAAATTAGAAGATAAAGAAAAACCAAAGAATATTTAGAAGAAGGAAGGGTTGGAAGACAAAGGAGGAAGAATTGGAGCAAATTAGCCCTTGTATTGTGTTCAAATTACAACACCCAAATCCACCCAAACTACGAATGGAAGACGGAAGAAACCATATTGAAATTATGGAAACAAAATATAAAGATGCGTTTATATAACCCACAAAATTTGAGGTTAGTCTTTGAATACTTTCTCCCCATGACTCATCTTTCACCAAAATTAGTCAATTAAAATCAAACATTAGTGGTAGAAGTTAGGAAGTAGATTCAGACCATTAGGATTATTAGAAAAGTAGGAGTTGAGCTTAAAAGTATTTAGAAAAAACTAGTAGCTCTCCAAAAAGTCATTAAACATAAAAAAAGACAAAAACTACAAAAGCTATGCTCGAATGAAAAGTAGTTTCAAAATTGGATGAAAAGTTAGAAAATCATCCAAAAGAATCAAGGAAAGAATCTTAGAATCTAGGGAAGAAAGAAGGTTGTTCAACCGAACAACTCGACAACACGACAAACATGATGTTCAACACATCAAGCAGACCCTCTCATTCGTCTAATAGAGTCAAACTTAGCTTTGACTTTTAAAAAAAATTTACCTTGCCCATTAGGCCATTCGGATGCCCTATGGCAGACACGTGGTAAGCTAAAGGGGTGCATGCAGGTATAGGTGACCTCGGATGTGGACACTAGTAGAAAAACAATTGTAAATAACTCAATTATAGAATAACTAATTTTCAGTCATATAGGACAAGGGTGATTGTCGAATAACTAGAATGACGATTCTACAGCTGGAGTCCTAGTGGACAAGTTATTTTGGACATCACAATTATTTAGGAAAAGGGGGTTATTTGTCATCCATTGGTTGATATGTAAGTTCATCAAACAAGTTTACTGATATGGAAATTGGTGTGGTTTTATTTGCTGACAAGTCATGAGTGAGGGGCCGTCACTTCGCCAACATGGTTTAGAACTTGGGCAATTTTGAGGATGCAACACGTCAGCAAGTGGTGCTTTGTACCGCATGTGTGTACCCACGAGTGTTCTGTACATGACTAAGTAGTGATTGAAGTAGCAGTCACTATTTCATGGGTATAGTTACATAGTAGTCACACATGAGTCATTCTCTGGAATTGCAAATGCCATAGGGAACTCTATCATAGTCAAGCTGTAGTCATTTATAGCGTTTTGCTGGTTTGTGGCTTTTGTAATCGTAATAAAAGAATTTTTCACTTAAAGATTTAGCATTGACCTCTTAGTAATCTATAATTCAGTTTTGGTGACTAATTATTAATTTGTTGTCACCATTGCAATTGAAGGAGTCACCAAGAAGTCATTGAATATTGCTTTTATTATTAGGGTACCAATTACTAAAAAGCAAGAAATGACTGAAACAACCATTTTGGAGTTAGGGATTAACTTATTCCGTAGAGTGGTAGTGACACTAGAGTGACACATGCAAGCGGTGAACAATTGAACTTCCAAAAATGACTTTTGCGAATACTACAACAATAATTACTTTGGAATCTACATACTATATTTGTTATATTGAGACTTTTCACAGTCTCATTTTTATCCTTGACTCGAAGATAAAGCAGTTTATCTCTTTACTTGTATTTGTTTATAAATAGGTAACAATACCAACTTTTAGAATTTCATTATATGATCACTATTTGAGCATTATTTATTTTTGGTTTCAATTACTATTCTTTTAAATGAATTTTCCAATAACTAGCATTTTGTCTCAAAATCTGCAAAGAGTCTCAATATAATGAATATGGCCTATTAGAATGCAATGGCTGGTACAAACGTCTGCATGTATGTAGAAAACACAAATCAGAAGTCATGAAAGCCTTTTGAAAACATTTGGATATGAAAGTGTACATTCTCCCTAAGTGTTGTACTTGATTGGATTATTGGCAGTTGTCTATACTATACTAGGTAGGAAAAAACAAATAAAGCCTACATAGAGTGAACTACAACAAGTAATCAAAAAGTGGTGTCACCCCTACTTATATGACATGCCGCTATTAGTTGGATAGTTTCATGTGCTTACCATTCCAAATGGCGTTAGATTCAACCACATCCTTCAACCTATTCAACTTTGCATTTAGGTTAGGGAACATGAGGTGAACTTACGGCCAAATGGCTTCCTTGACATCAACTTTGAACAACCATTGCAGAATGTCACTAAAATGGTACTTGTACTCTCCCCATAAGCCATTGATGATGCCCGAGGCCATTGCTTGCTTCAAGGACCTCAAATTCACGAGCACCCTCTGGCCTATGGAGAACTAAGGCAAAAAGAAACTTCTACACTTAGAATGTTGTACAATTGACAAGGTAAGTCACCACTATAATGCAACAATGAGAGGGAAAAAAACAATTGGCAACAAGTGACTATGCATGTGATAACTACTAGTAATTCTTCGGTTCTTTGTAAGTCTCTTAGTCATCACTTCTAAAGGGATGACTAAATATTGACTACATGGTGAACTTGGCGATGCAAGAATAAATAAGGAGAAGGTTCAAACTTATTGCACAAGGTGAGCATCATACCTTACGGGTGCTTGTAGTCTTCTTTTGGGCTTCCTTAGCTAAAGATTGCCACTTCTTGGAGCTCTTCTACACATGCATGATTTGTATATTAGAGTTCTACTCCAATGTGAGGTGAGGGGACACTCTTGCAACTAAACCATTAGGTCTAAAAGTCCCTTCACCTTGTAGGGATGCTCTTTTGTCATTGTCACTAAATTCCTTCTGTTCATCGAGGTCTGTCACAGGAGTCTACCCTACCACTTCAACAACATTGCATCTAAAGGCTCCTATATTACCACATGTAGCTATTGAAGGCAATTGCGGCCACAAAGATGACTTGAGGTAGTTTTTGACTTTTTGTCATCCCCCATCTTGTCCAGCTACAACATATAGAATGGAAAGGGGGTAATCACATTTGCACATGGATTGCATGCCATCCTTCAAGACATGTGGTCCACAATGAGTGTGTTCGAATAATCCCACTTTGGCCAGTGCTAAAAAATTGTATCTAGGAACTTGCTCCATATATGAGGACCTCCACCAATAGGAGACATAGGCAAACAATGCTAACTATTCCAAGCAAAGAATGGAGAAAAGAGACTCTTCTCTTCCTTCACCAAATCTAGCATCACTAGTATGGCCTCTAACATGTAACTCTTGCTTTTGCAACCCCAGAACGCAACTCGAAAGTGGGCAAAGCACTTTGAAAGAAATTAAACTCCCTAACCACAGCCTACATATAACTCTCCTAGTCTCTACACTAGTAGAAAACAACGTTTCCGTCAACAAAATTCAACTGATGTGTCTTGTTGTTTTCTGCCAAAAAACACAAAATCTGCGTTGACAGCAACGCAAGAAGAAGTCAGGTGGCCATGTTCAATTGTAGTCAAAAGATCAAGCGCAATTGGAGGGCTTCCCAATGCAATCTACAATGGATGCAGCAAAAGGCTTATTAGAGGCAGTGGGAGAGACATAGGCTTAGACATCCAAAGCATGTATTTGGCATTCCCCAAGGAATAAGGTCACTAAGTCAAAATCTCAAGTTGACAAGAAAAAAGACTCAAGGAAGGAGAGATGTACCAAACAGCCTCTAGCACCTACTCCTGTTCGGGGAAGGTTTCCAAAATTGATTGTTTTTAATACCTATGGAACAATACTAGACTATAGCCTCCTTGTAGAAAAAAATCATAATAATAAACTATGGCTAAGTGTCAAGATACACTAAAAGAAAACTGCGTTCTACTTGAAAAAAACTCTATTGTACTCAACAAAAAAGTATGCAATGACTTTTGTGGAATTCACCCTTTATATTGCACAGGATTGCACGAGCGTTAAATTGCCTATCCATCCAACCTTGACCCTCTAACTCCTATATTCTAATCCTCTATCACCATTTACTAGAGGTTTGACTCACTGTAACCCGAATTAGAAGTTTTTACCTATTCTTACCAACATGACTTAAACTCCTTGAAACCCCTAATTTGAACATTGGAATTTAGAAAGACAAGTGTTTAAGGCACTTTTCAAACTTTTTGGACTAACAAAACACATTCGTAGGGACTTCTACCAAACATGCTATAAACACTCTTTTCTAGTCTTTTTGACTATAAATGATACTAATTATGAGCAAAAGTGAAAAAAAAAATCCAAGACCCAGGTGCTAACTATAAGGCTCACACCACCATTCTATGCAAATGTACATGGTTTAGTATCAATTCATTATACAAAAAGTCAATAAAATTCATTTTTTAACTTCTAAAAGACCAAACTACATTTTTTTGTCAATATAGGGATTCAAACTTAAGGTAGCTCACCAAGAATGGAATTTTTATTTTCTTATTTCGAAATTTCCAAACAACATATAGACAATGTTCTTCTTTAAGGTGCAAAAATTTGCATAACTTTTTACTACATGGTTAAAAAGTTATTGTATAATATATAGTTTCATTCTCAATGAGGGCAACTTGGGCAGATTTCAAAAAATCATTTTTTTAAGGAAAAAAAATTGAAACTAATTTTCTAGATTTATAAGTATGTGGAAAGCTTTGAATCATTCCATTTTGATTATTGAGATGAAAGTTGTGAGGTGTTTTAGTTTATAGGCAATTATAGAATCTCTAGTTTAAAATAAACCTTAAATTCCTTTATTTAACTCAATTTTAATTAATTTTGGAAAAACATAAAGTCTTAGGATATAGATTGTTTATTACAGCACCACAACCATGGGGCTTAGCATTTTTCAATTCCATAACTAAATTCTTAACAATTTAGTATTTTAAATCATTTTCTACCTTTTTCTATGTATTATTTTTTTGCTATATGTTGTGCAATTTCAAATCACCTAAAATTTTTCAAGCATTTAGCCAACTTGCCTTGAGGAAAAAATCCAAAGAAGCACCATTAGATGTTTTTCAACAACTTTGGAGGGCCGTTTTAGGCCTGTCCCCCACGTTGTTCCCGCAACAATGAGGGAACGGTTGATTGCTGTTAGCCATCATAAAGGCTAAAAAAATATTTATTTTTTTATTTTTATTTTTGCCCTGAAATTCCAAAAGAAGTCAAACAATTTTTTTTATTTTTTAAATCTAACGTAGCCGCCTCTCGACCACATCAGCACGTTGAAGTGGCGCAATTCATTGAGTTCCCCACTGCGGGGAACTCGTAGTCTTCTAAATTGATAGATTTCATCTAATGCACCGACTTTGAACATTTTTACATACAAATGTGACCTTGTGAAGTGTAATTGTCCTATTTTTTCAAAGGCCTTCAAAAAAAATTTGCCAATTATAATGATAATATATTGCAATTCACATAGTAGAAATTTCTAAAAACTTTTCTCCATCATCTCAAACCTACGTACTATAAGATTTTATGGTTATTTGTGTCCAAAAATTATTTTTATCATAGATTTGATACTTCTACTAGAAATGGCAATTTCCGAATGTTTTTGGTGAAAACATAGTCAAGGAACTTTACGAGTTACCCTAATTGGAAATCACATCATGTCAAAAATGGGTTCTTACCTTGTGATTCAATTGCCCGTGATGAAATATGTTGTCTTATGCTTACATAAACCAACATTCCACTAGCAAAAGAAATGCAACCCCAATTCAACCAATGACATGCAAAAACAAAGCGTGGATGATATGTCACTTATTCTCACCTTGTATATTTCATTTCATAAGAAAAATCCTTCATATATAGTTGCAAAAAAGGGAGCATAAAGAGGGAAGACATTTAAAACTTGAAAAAGTGTTCACCTAATATGACTTTCAAGATTAACCCCAAGGTGAGGCCCACAATGGGCAAACCGTCAAATTAGCTATGGGTACATGAGGGACTAGGGTCCCAATTTTGACCCTCAATTTAATATTCAATGGATACCATCACAAGCATCCATAGTAATAACTTGAAGCATTAGGTTGTTCAAAATGGAGTCCTACATAAACACCTAAAGGACCAAGGTGCATTTTTGGCACTATAGAAATTTTGGGCAAGTGCTTGTGACTAGAGATTTCCATGTATATGGCCCAAACTTTAATAGAAGGTGTGGACAAGGAATATCTTTCATGTGCACTAAATTTCAAGACATTTGAAAATATGAGTCAAAAGTTATGGCCTAATATGTAGTTTGTTTCTCAACTTGGGCAGTCTAGGCAAATCTGAATAAATCACTTTTTTTCAAAAATAGAAATTTGAAATTGGTTTCCTAGATTTATATATACATAGAAAGCTTTGAATCATTCTATTTTGATCAATGAGTCAAAAGTTATGAGATGTTTTAGTTTGTGGGCAAGTATGGATTCTCTACTCTAAAATAAACTTTGAAGTCCTTTCTTTAACTCGATTTTCAATATTTTTGGAAAAATGAATAAAAACATTAGGTGTAGATTGTTTATTACAACATTACCACCATTGGGATTGGCATTTTCAATTCCATGAATAAATTGTTAACAATTTTGAATTTTGAATCATTCTCTACATCTTTCTACTTACTATTTTTTCCTATATGTTGCACAACTCCAAATAATCTAAAAATTTTCAAACATATAGCCAACTTGCCTTGAAGAATGAATCTAAAGAAGCACTGCCATTTTTGACATTTTTTCATACAAATGTGACCTTGTGAGGTGCAACTGCGTGGTTTTTCACAAGGCCAAAAAAAGGATTTTTGTCAATTCAAATGCTAATATCTTGCAATGTACACAATGGAAATTTCTGAAGTTTTTTCCACATCTTCTCAATCTAGTGTACTACAAGATCCTATGGTTACATGTGTCCAAAAAATGATATTTTTCAAAAATTTGGTGCTTGTATTAGAAATGGCAGTTTTCGAGAGTTTTGGGTAATAATATAGTCAAGGAACTTTAGGGGTTAAAGTTCATCAAGAAACCTCAAATATTTTTTAACAAGCATATACTACCATATGTGAAGGTCAAATTCACACATAATTTATGTATTTTTGGAATGTCTTGAATGCTTGGAATATTACAATTAAAATGTCCAAAGTGTTGCAAAAGAATTTCATCCATATTGCCTAATTTTTGAATACTTCTAGAAACCCACATTGTGCCTTGAGCCCTGTATGACAAGTTTCAAAAAGCAAGAAAACTTAAGGTAGTTTGCTCTTCAAGCGTCCATGCTCTAAAAGCGATTATGGCACAAGGGTACATTTTGCTTTCTTTCATGTACCAATAGTGTTCATTTCAGGAGATGGTCGCTTTTAGTGACCACTGCATTTCAACTTCAAAAATTTGTAACTAATTCTACAAAGGTCCAAAAAACATGAAACAACTTGGGTTACATGTCAGTTCCATTTTTCTTCCTACAAAAATTTAATGAAAATTGTTTCAAGGAGTTTGGCTTCCCCAGAAAGGCAATCAGCTCATAAATGGTCACTTTAAGAACAAACTACCTTAAAAGTTGCCGATTACAAGAAAACTTGGATGGCAAAATGTCAATCCTAACGTGAGAAGTTTTGCCTGTCAAAAGGCCTTTTGCCAACGAAAAAGAAAGTATTTCCACACTCAAGTGCTAAATCGAACCTTCACGTACAATAGTAATCCCACATATGTTCGTAGCAGAGTGGTAATAAGTTAGAACTCTTGTGAGACAAAAGAGTAAACAACTATACTAGTCCCAACAATGAAAACACCCTGTACAAAGGTCAAAATCGGTATAAATAAAGTGTCAAATGTCATCTTGTGAATGGTGTGGAGTGGACCCTGAGAATCTAACCGCTGGAAATTCAATTTTGGTATCCGCATCAGACCGAATCAGACCTTCACGTGCAGTAAGTCATTCGAAACTCACCTACAAATTATATTTTGAACAAGCCTCTGAATTTGAATTAGAGAACCATCGATTTGGGCTACCAATAAATCACCTAAAAATCTCTTTGTAAGCCTAAAGCCACCTCTATGGTCTTTCGCTAGAACACGATGTATATATATATATATATATATAAGTCTGGAACATACCACATTTCAATACACGCCCATTCATATTAGATAAACTCATATTCATGGCATGGCTTTTTGCATACAAGTATTGCACACATTACATCCTGTCCCCAGTAAATGGCTTCATCTTGACTTCATATTTTGAAGCATAATAACAACATGGACCTAAAGGGGAACTCAACCCAATTGAGACCAAAATCTGGATAAATGACCTAATCAAAATTTGGGAACTCAACAGACCACAATGAAAAGAGAAAACCATAACTCTAACCTACCAGAAAAGCTATAATCGTTCATAACTAATTTACACATCCCAATGCAGCATTCTCAGGTGATAAAAATTCCTCTTCGATTCACAATCTAACCATGCCAAGAACATAACATTGTTCAACGATGAGGCAACAACTCCTTTTGCATCCTTGAAAAAAGGGGACCCCTACGGTGAACAGAATTGTCTTATATGGCTCCTCTGCCGACCCCAATCCTTCAAGTAACTGATAAGTCCCTCCCTCCCAAGTATCGATCTAGCAAAGCATCATACGTTCCCAGCACGGGGGAGGACCATTGCCTGGTTAGACAATGGTATGACCCCACGATCCAGCAAATGCCACATGCAGACAGATGTCTCTCGAGTAAGTTGAGTTCCAATTCTAGCTTTCCCAGGCACAACCGCCAATCCAACAACCGTGGACGCCAACTCGACTCTTGGCATCGCACCGGCACTCAAAGCCCCAACCAAGTCGAGGAAACACTGACAATGCAGTCACAGTGACGAGCACACAAAACTGCCGTACTCAAAGGGATCAATTGTAACTCCATTTTACAGTATAACAAGTAGCGCAGCGGTCTCATTAGGACTGGAAAATCCCAGGAACCGTAATAATCGAAAATGCCAAACCAGTACTAGAAAAGAGGGAGCAGCGGCTGTCCGGCCTCAGCAGCACAATGACAGGTTCAAGCAACGCGAGAGTCGCAAACAAGAATAACAACTTTCCAGTCCCAAGAAAGAAGATAACTCCCCCTATCTCAGGATATAAGACGGGAATGGGGCTAACTTAAGAAGAATAAGAAGAGCATCAGAAACCCAAAAGGAAACCGAAAAAAATAAGAATTATTGAAACAAGGGCTATTCCGCGTCACCGGCAGCTGGGTCGTACACCGCCTGCCGCACAAACTGCCCGCGCACGCGCGGTCTTTGCTCGGCCAGCCTCTTCCTGCTTTGATATCGCACCTGCAAAAAGAAACCGGACCCTTCACCGTCAGATAACAATAACCCACTGACCCGACTACCGACCGACGCACTCCGACTTCCAGCTGAGCTCACGCATCACATTCAGCGCAAGGACCGACGTCATCCGAGGCTCGACACACCTAACTATCCAGTCGCTTCATTCATCCCGCGCATCAAAATGAATTACACAGCATGCGAAACCGAAGTTCCAAAACGACCGCAAGGAGCTGGAAACCGCCATTACTACGCACCTTCTTCTCAAAGCAGCGCTCCTTGCGCTTCTGCCTGAATTTGTTCAAGGCAGCCTCCCGTCGCGCGAAGCGCATCTGCTCCGTGCACACCCCGTTGGCTCCGCTCACCCCATCCATGGCGGGGTCGTTCCCCCCGTTGTCGGTCGCCATAGGGGCCACGCCCAGCCCACTCTGCCCGTTGTTCGCTCCGGCATTGCTGCCGGACGCGCTGCCGTTCACGGACCCGTTCCCGTTGCCCGTGCTGCCGTAGCCGTTGCTGCTGCCACTCTGGCCGTCCACCACGCACGCGGCCATGTTGGCGGACCCGGAACGAGGAGCGCCCGACCCGGGCGTGATCACGGACTGCTGCTGCTCGTCTTGCACGCCCGCGTTCCCGGAAGGCTGCGAGCCGCTCCCCAGGTGGTGGTGGTGGTGGTGGTGGTGGTACTGGCTGCCCTGGTGGTGGTGCTGGCTGCCCTGGTGGTGGTGCGTGTGCTGGTGGCTCTGCCCCGCGCGAGAGTGATGCCCCGTCCCGGAACTCTGCTCCTGGAACGCGGAAGCCTGGTTGTACGCGTCCCCGCGCTCGTCCATCTGCAGAGCAGGGGCCGCCATCCAAGGCCCCGGATGGGCGTAATACATCGGATGCACCGCCGCACCGAACGCGCCACCCATGCCATCATACGCCACCATGCCCGGCGGCGGCATGGGAATGGCCACGGGCATGCCCGGCACCATCATCCCGTCTTCCTTGCTCGACCGCGAAGAGCCGAAACCGTCTGGACTCGCTTCTTGACCGCCCTGGTTCTCCACGCTGCCGGCGTGCACCGGTGGGGGCGTCGTCCCCTCCACGCTCCCCTTCGAGGACCCGCTGCGGTCCATTCCCATCCCAAGACGGAGGGAGCCCCCGGACGTGCCGCAGGTGCCAGGAGACATACCGTACGATCCATAGCCACCAGACATCGGATAACTGCTCAAAGGGAGCGCACCCCCGCCAGGATGGTACTGCTGGATGATAGTTCCTCCGGCTCCGGTGCTGTATCTGCACAAGGTGGACAAGTAAGTCACAACGACCATCAGGCACACGAAACGTAACCACAAGCTGGTGAAAGCCTGCAGCCCAAGCATGGAGGGGGAAACAACGGACTCTACACAGTGCGAGCACATTTGCATGAAAAATCGAAAGCAAACCCCTCAAGCGACGATCGGAATGCATCGAAAGGGAACCTGGAAAACGCCGACCCGCCCGAATGACGAAGAGGCTGACGCTCCTCCAACTCCCCCTCGTGCTCCAAGGCCGAACGGGGACGTTTCAAACTCAACTCCAGCATCGGACCAGAGTCCGAACCGCTCCTGGCTTTCGGGCTCATCCGACCCCGAAGATCCAGATCTTCGTCGCCATTGCCGCTTTCTTCACGTTCCTCCGCGGCCTGTGCTTGGGGCTGGCACGCGATGCCATTGATCAGATCGATCGCCTCCGGAGAAGACTCCTCGGCGGCACCGGCCGGCCCGCTGGAGGAAGGACTCTCGCCATTGTCTCCGCCAGGCGACGGCCCGTCGTCTTGCATCTCGCATGCGGCGTCCTCGCCTTGCGGCCGGGCACCCTCCGATTGCTCATCCTTCTCCTTGCCATCACCACAAGGCTGGCGGGTGGCCATCTCCAAGTCATGACCCATCTCGTCATCTGAAAAACAACGCGTTGGTCAGCATGGAACAAAGGTCTGACAGCTCTCCTACCCACTCACGAAGGAGCAACATTGTGCAAGTTGTGATTGTGAAAACCGCAAACGACCATACCAGAATACAAACCCAGCGTCTGGACACGCACTGCCGACCAACCAAGACCGCGAGGCAGGAGGATGCATCACAAGACTCGGAACATGTCGGGCTTACCCAAGTTGGCGCCCTTCTCTTGAGATGTAGCTTGCCCCTCCTCCTCTCCGTCTGCAGCTTCCGGTTCGACATTCTTACGAGGAACTTGGACAGGTTGCATGCAAACCTGGACCCAGAGCCCACAAATGAGCCACACTCAACTCAAGGGACTACCCCAATTGCATCCTAAGCGACGCCTCTCACTTGCATTACGACTGCTTCTCTACATGTCTACAAAGAATGCACGGTCCCAACGAACCAGTACAATCGAAGCAGTCGCTTACTTGATTGCCACTGCCATTGTCGCTGCCGCCCTGCGCATTCACACGGCTGCTCCCATTGTCGTCCCCGTCGCTGCCATCATTGCTGCCGCTCCGGTTCTCCGCGGCTCCAACACCACGACCCTCAGGCCTCAACACCTCCCCGGTATGACTCCCGCTTCCGCTTCTGCTTCCGCTAGACTGAGGGAAGAGGCACAGCAACAAAAATCAGGCTAGTGCGAAGACCCCCTCAGCTCCCAGAGGACACATCTTGACTTCCACACAAATCGACCAGGTCCATGCCACACCCTAGCCACACGGCACTCAAAACCTCAACGGAATTCACACAAACTCGCGAAACCACAACTGCTGCCGTCCAGACGATCCCACAATCCACACACCGAGCACAACCCTCGCCAAACACGAATCTCTCTCTCCGGCAGCTCGCCACACAACTCCGACCACTCGGAGCAATCCGACTGTGTGCATTGTCCATTGAACTCAAAACCCAAGCGCACGAAGTCCGAGCGGGCACTTACACTGTGGCACTTCCTCCACACATGCTGCCAAAGGTTCCTCAGCTCGTTCTTACGCACGGGCTTCACAAGGTAGTCCGCCGCTCCTTTCGTTAGGCAACGATACACGATGTCCAGACTGTCGTAAGAGGACATGACTGCATCCAGCACACGACTCAGCTCCCCGTTCGCACCCATTGACATATCGTCGAATCACATAGGTATAAGTGCAACCTCATCCATGCCTACATCCAGCAAAGACATCCTGGGTAGGGCTACTTACTCACAACAGGGACTCTCTTGCAAGCTTCCCGTTTCATCATCTTCGACAGAAGCCCCACCCCCGAAAGGCACGGCATCACCACATCCGTCAACACCAAGTCGAAGTGGCTCTTCGCATCCTCCAGCAAATCCCACGCGGTCGACCCATTCGCAACGGCGGTGACTGGGACAGGCACAAACCTTCCAGTTCAGGTCTAGATTCCAAGTAGAGACGACATCAAAAGCAAATCACAACGTTCTGTCGCCCCTCGAATCCCGTTCGCAGGGCGACAGTCGCTCACCACGACGAATATCCCCACTTCAACCCACTGGCCAAGATTCTTATGCACTCCCATTCTCTCATGCGAATCAGCACTCCTTGCTAAGGAAACCACACCATACACATCCTTCGGACCCCATTCCACTACATACAACCACCTCAGCTGACGGGCTTTCCCAGACCGCAACACATCACAACCAAACATGAAACCCAGCGTTCAGTCAGACAGAAACCGCGGAATGATTCGAAACGCTGCCTGGAATCGGGAAAGGTAACGACCTTCGTAGTTGCAGTTCCGAAGGAGAGCCCCAACCACGTGCCGCGTGCTGTCGTCGTCCTCCACCAGCAACACTCGCAAGTTGCGCTGCAGCAGAAAGCTCTCCCACCCGCCGCCCTCCTGAATCCGCAGCGTCGCATCCACCCCACGCGACTGCTGCTCCTTACCCGGACCTGTCAGGGACTGCGGCGCCAGCTTCTCGCAGGCCGCGGCGTCCCCTTCCTCGTAATGATCCTCGGCGCCGTCTTCCCTGCGGCCATCCCCGCCCGATTCCGGCGTCCGCACAGCGTCGCTCGCCGCGAACTGATGGTCCAGCTCCCGACGAATCTGCTCCGCAATGTCCTTCGGATCCTCGCGGGTCTTCAGCAAGCCCACACCCGTCCGACCCGCCAGCCCGCGCACGGGCTCCAGTCTCGCGACCCTCCTCTGCCTGCCGACGTCGGCCACTCGATCCCCGACTTCCTGCTCTCTGCATCTGTCCACGGCCTGGAAGCCGCCTCTAAGTCGCCCGTCGGGCTCCGACAGGGCGATCAAATTGCGCTCCGCGCATACCGTCCCGCCCGCGAATCCCCCCTGGGCCTTGCTCTCCGACTCGCCCTCGCCCACGTCCGCGGTCATAGAGGATCACTACACAACCCCGCCAGCAAGCGTTTCTCTGTCCGCCCACCCCACCCTCCGCTCCTTCGCAGGGACGGCTAACCTTCAGACCCCTGACCGACACTCAATCTGTATCTCGGAACTCCGGGAGGTCTCCGTCGCAGTTCGCAAGACATTCGCTACGACTCGCGACGACCACAAGTAACCTCTCGGTCCTCCAAGCTGTTCATGCAATCGACCATCCCATGTTAGCGCTGGCGCCGTCTTAGAGCCCCCGCACTCAGGACCACGCCTCTCTAACCACTCCCCGTCATGGTCATTCAAAAATCGATTCCTAAATTCAGGACAGCGAATACATGCCGCTCGACATCTGCGTTGGTTCCCGCACTCTAGAAATGCACGTGAGCAGCCCGATATGGCTCACATTCCCTACAGTAGGGATGTCATGACAGCCCGACGACATTCGGACTCATACTAGCACACAAAAATCATGTGGATGTGAAACGACCACACAATAGAATTATAAGCAAAAGAATGCACGGCACCACTAACCTGTGCCCCGGCGATGAAGCCTTGCCTCAGCGCGTCTGCTTGTTTTAAATGCAATCACCCGACGAGCGCACACCAACTCAACTCCACCGACCCGTGCAAGCGCACTCTCCTCCAATGAAGTCAAAATCAACATGCGTCACTTGGAGCACAAAGGATCGGGTCGCCACCAGAACACTCAAACAACATGGACACTTCGGAAATTAGGACCACACGACACCGAAAGAATGAATATCCCCACTCTACGCCTCACATACAGCGAATTCTTCCTAAAGCGCAATCCCAAACTGCAAATAACCTGAGCCTAAACCCAAGAAGCCTACCCCCGAATCCTTTCCTTCCAACCCCACTGCCCCTCGTACACCGCCCTTCACCACGACACAAGCAACCCCACAACCACCAAAAAAACACCGGCACTAGGAGAGGGAAAAAAAAATTAAAACACGGAACATCGTTCAGAAAATCTCGACGCAATCAGGAAGACGAAACTGCACAGCACAGAAGCTCCGCGAAGCTCGAGAGCGACAGTGCCAAAACCTAATCAGGCGCGCGAGTGAGCGTAATAGCACGCAGCAGCGACGGACGCGAGCTCAGTCCGCAACAGCAGCGGCGACCACAGAAACGCCGCGGCTACCCGCGGTGATAGGCCTCTACGGGACGTGGCCCGCTGGGGTGCGCTACTTTGATTGCCTCCGGGGGCTTGGGGCCAAAGAAGGGCGAAGATTTAGATTTCCCTGCGCGGAGACGCCTACTACCGCGCGGGCGGACGGACAGGATGAAGGGAAATATCTCCCGCTGGGTCCGCGGCGTCTCTCGGCCTCGCATTTGATTTGCCCAGGTGGCAAAAGATCGGCCGCCTCGACCAATGAGGAAACGTGTTTCGGTCCGCCACAGGTGCGAATTTAACCTTCCCCCTGTTGGCAACTTGTGGATTTCGTGGACTGAATGGCCGGCCAGTCGGCCACTGAACGATGCGGGAATGATTTGCTCTTTTCCGTCGTCTCCCAGTCCTGGAACGGAAGATAATAACGTCAGTCGGCCCCCTGGAGCTTCTCTGTCAAGTTGTAAGTAGTAACTTACTATCAGGATGATCACCCATTTCCGATCACTTAAGCAATTCAGCCTATCTGCGGCATGGAAAAAATTTCCTTGTGTAGAGAAATAGATTTCAGAAGGATTTCATAATTTCTTAAATTTTCTTCCTTAAAAGAAAAATTATCACGAATTTTTTTCATGAAGATTCTGTTTGTCTCATTCTCGATATGTAGGCAAACCTATTTCCAACCATAGCATGGTTCCAAAATCGATGTAAGGCTTCCAATGTACACGATGTGATCATATAAGCTTCCAAAGTACACCTTCTGGACATTTTTGTTGTCCCTAGGGTCCTACGATGCATGAGCTATCACCTATAATTCACCTGATTGGAAATGGAGCGGCCTCAACTACCAAAATGGGAGATTGATCAGAAATGGGTGATCTCCTTTACTATGTTGTCTGGAGCAACTCGGGACGGGAATCAATGGTCATCATTTGGAAAGTTCCTTTGGACAATTTGGACCCTGTCTGGACGAGAGAGAGGATGGATATGTATAAGCTGGGTCAATGATTTTTTTTTTTCATTTTGGAGAAAGAGCTAGTTGAATCTTCAATACTCATATGAGACTTGGGTGATATTTGGTGATATCAACATGAAAAGTAGGTGATATCTAGATAAAATTTGGCTATTGGTCCTAAAATACAATAGTAATTTGGCTATTTTGACCCTCCAAAATTAAAAAAATTGTTTACTAAAAATAGGCAACATTTTTAGGTTGTCACCAAGTGGCGAAAATTTGTGCATAAAAAAAACATTGAATTAGGTTCCCCTCAAACCAACACTTTTTGATCTTGTGCCTAGTAACTATTTTTAGACTTGTCAAGTTTTCATGGATTCTAGTTGGTAGATGTTGTAAAATTGTTTCTTCAATCTACATACATATTGATTTTGGAGACGTACATAACATGTTGATGGCGGTTTAGGTAGTGTGTGATTTTGGGTATACCCACCTTCATATAACCTCCAGACAGTGGAATTATTTTGAAGGTTGCAATGTCATGTCTACACATTCAAGACAAAGAGGTGGCTAATTGAAAATAAAACCATTTGCAATTTGAAAAGGAAGGCAAAACATTGGTGAAAAAATCTATTAAATCTCTTACTATTTTGAGTAAAAAGTAGAGGGGAAAATAGGACTCCATACACTTGGAGAACTAGTTCAATGTGGGAATTGGAGAAAATTAGCTAGGGAAACTAAAAAGAAATTCCCAAATGTTGATGTCTGTCGCAAAATGCTTTTCAAGGCGGGCAAACAAACTTTTGATGTTTTGCATCAAGTGTGCGACAATTGTTTTCTGAAATTATTAGGCCTCAAGTTTCCGATTTTGACTTTGAACTCTATTCATTTAGTTTGAGAACAAGGCAAAGCTACTCCTAAAATGAAATTTCCCCCTATTCATATAGATTGAAGTGAAAGCATCACCAAACTCAAGAAAGGCAATTTTAACTATAGAATATTTGAAAGTTCATTCTTGATTTTGATTCTTAATGGAAATTTACCCTAGCATAAGCTTTAGGGTTTAGTTGTTGTTAGAGGTTCCATGTTAAATTGAAGAGAGATGAAGTAACTAAGAAACTACAATCTAACTTCCTTGGATTGATTCAAAGAGATATTTTCATCTACATTAAGAGTGTTTAGCGGGGCCCCATGCTATGTGGGATTCAACATTACGAAATATAGGTTGGGGTGATGAATGCCCTTAGTTTACAAGTATTTGGAATTTGTAATTTGAAGTATAAGCTAACCTTCAGTTGCATTCCAAAATGTATAATGACAGAAAATTTATACTTTTATGACTATTGTCCTATAATATATTGCAACAATGAATTTTTAAGCTAGATTTGTACTAGCTATCAATTGTATTTGATCATTGTTTTTCAAAATTCACAGTAATTTCAAATTCTTATAAAAATTGAAAAGCTTCTCTCTAACAAAAACATAACATTGTTAACCAATACTCTCTATGCCCTTTAACTTGAAGAAAGAGTCAAGTATTTAGAAAATAGTGTCAAAAAGTCGTCAAACCTCCATAGCTCACACTAAGAATAATTTCCTTGCTTAAAGCCAATACTTTGGGGTCTTCTATTGTTTTTTGGAGGCTACATGCTTTATTTAGCAATGTTTTGTAGACATGTGATTTCATCTCAAAATATGAAAACAAAATATATCTTTAGTATATAGTGTTATATGCATCATATTGATCATAGGCATCAACATTATGGGGCTAAGGCAATTTACTCATCTTTCAAGAGTTGATTACAAGAAGAATAGATCCCATGAGAGTTTTCTTTAGAGTGAGCCACTCGGTTTACAAAATACACAAGTACAAACATTGTAAATTTGTTAAAAACAACTTTACATTCTAAGCCACAACCTATATACTATTTTTCACAACAAGTCAATTCTACCATTTTCTAGCGTACAGTTACACATAGTTTTTATGTATAGAAATATGAATTGTCTCCTCCTTACAAGTGTTCCTTCATTCTTTCTTGTTTTTTATATAATTTCTGAATCATCTTTTGTACTATGTTACTCTGATAATTACCATTGTTCTTATGGCCATAGATAATTCTATACTTAGTTTTTATTCAGATCATATTCTAAGCAACAATATTTGTATAGGTATTTCAATAAGAAGAAAAATGTAAATTAGATTATAAAATCAAGAAAAAAATTTCTTTCGTTGAGTTCTAAATATATGAGAACCAATTGCTAATTGGGAGCTAAATTCCATAAATATCGTTTGAATTATTACTTAACTTTCAAGAAATTAGCCTTCATCCCTTTAAGGACTAGGGAAAGTCCAAATTTCCAAAATTGTGAAGATGTATTATGCAATGAAGCTTAGAAGAAGAATTAAATGATGATTCTCAAAGAATAGTTGTAAAATTTGATTCACAAATTATATTTATATAGTTAGATCAATTAGTATTCAAACCAATATTTTTCAAGAAAATTTGAAGCCAAAAATTGAAAATTCCTTCTAAAATCAACTCTAAATTGAAGACTTGTGATTTTTAGAAGAATTTTTTTCCTTGAAGTTCAAATGTTCAATTATAATCATATGGATTTGGGAAGATTTTGATTTTCCTTTCATGCAACATTATTATAATTTTTTGGACCATTTCATGCATCATTGTGTTAGTAAAAAATGTGAGAAGTGGTGTTTTAAATTAGCGTTCTTATTCATCTCAATATTCTTATTATTTTTTGGATCATTTCTATTTGTTTGAAAAATAATTTCTCCCTTTGTCTTGTGGACTTTGATGTGAGGTTTTGAACAAGCAAATTCTTAATTCATGCTAAATCAAAGTTCTTCCAGAAAAGAACTAAAGTAGTGTAAGCTAAAATATTATTGTATTATCCCAATTTCTAAAACATGAAATTTTGTACTAACAATGACTTTTGACCCTTGTTGAAGCCTACATGAAGGTCGAATTCCACATAAAATTTAGTCATTTTTGTATTAAAAAAAAGAGTTGCATATCATTTTGTGAATGGTGTGAGGTCATGTAGCCCCTTGGAAATCTAATATAGAAATTTATTTTGCACATTTTAGTGCCAAATCAAACCTTTATTTTTACAAGTGCCACACATCATCTTGTGTCTATTGTGAGGTGACATGGACCAATGAGAATCTCACTTGAAATTTCAATTTCTACTTCCAAGTGTTGAATCAAGCCCTCTCATGCAATAAGCCCAATGTTTTTCCTACTTGGCTACAACCAAAAGATGTTGCCTATTTTTTGTAAGGGAAGTTTATTTATTTGGGGGGGGTCAAACTAGCAAGGTTATTGCTATATTTTAGGACCAATAGCCAAATTGTACCTCAATATCACCTAGTTTTCTTACAAATATCACCAAGTCTTACCCAAGTATCACATGAATATAGAAGAAACAACTGGCTCCTTCTCCAAAATGAAAAAAAACACAAAAATAGCCAAATTACTTCTGTATTTTAAGACCAAGAGCCAAATTTTACCTAGGTATCATCTAGTTTTCTTATAGATATCACCCAAGTGTCACCTAAGTGTTACATGAATATCAAAGAAGCAACTGGCTCCTTCTCCAAAATGGAAATAAACAAACACTAGGTAACTTAACCCCTGAGCGTCGCAAAGAGAACCACATCTGTGAGGAGTTTTTTCTGTTGGATCTAGAGTATTTAGAATAATTTGAAAACTAATAGGTTACTGAAGTTTTCACCTCTGAGATTTGAAGCCAACTTATTGATTAGTACGAATTTACAATTTATAAGAGAATCCACCGTGCAGATTTCGAGATTATAATATTTGATGAACCTCGTATTCCACAAATCCTATTTTCTCATAGTCCAAAAAACATCCGCTCTGACGCACAGGGGGTTAAGCCAGAACATTGCCAATCTCAGAAAACGTAGTAAGCTTACAGTACGTCACAGTTCAGAAACTGCTCCAACAGCGACGGACGGACGGACAGACGGACGGACGGAAGCCGGCCCCTCTCCCCCCGTCGGTGGTTATGGGCTCCTTTCCTCCTTCCATCCTTCCTATCCACGCAGCCCCAGCAGAAGATTGTGTGGCCAGAAGATATCTCCTGAGAATATCGGGGCCAAAATATTTTCCCCCGGGGAACCTGAGGAGCTGAGCTGGACGAAGGGGCGGTCCACGCCGAGCGCAGTGATAGGGCGGGGTGGACAGAGCCTATCAGAATGACCCGAAAAGCAGCAGCCACGTCATCATCCAGTGGGGAAGAAGTTGGGAACGACGGATGATACATATCTGCTGCTGCTTTGCCTGACCCCACCACCTCCAACTGTGATATTTGATTGGGCGCCCCCCACGAGGACCACTTGTCTATCATGCATGTGCTTCTCTGGATCTCTTCATGGCCTCTCATTGGCCTCTCTCTTCCATGCATGCATGCCCATGCGGCCATGCCCATGCCATCCCATGGGGGATGGGGGATGGGGGGTGGGGGGGCACTTGCATGCATGCATGCATGCGTTGGGGATGAATGGCAGATGGCACCAGTTCTATGAATGATGTGGACTCACTGGGCACAGTTTGAACTGGACAGTACAGTAAGGTACAGTAGGGGGCCAATAATCTTTACCGTGAGCTTAAACTTACCGCCCTGAGCACCTAAGTTAGAGTATGTTTACTAAAATCCAGACCCTTTTGAACTCATCTTAATCAAATTATCCTCCAAAACGAGATCCACAAAAATTGACCATATTGATCGGTAGTGGCTGAAGTTGTGGGGGGAGAGGACAAATGATTTTGTCATATTGTTGAAAAGATTAGAATCAAGTCAAACATGGCAACCTTTCATTTGGGGGGAGGTTAACTTTGAGGTGTTGGGGCACTCAGGGATTAACATAGATGTCCATTTTCTGGACAATGAATAGATTGAAACTCAAGTTTCACCCTCCTTACTACTTCTTGGATGAAGGTTATCATAATTATTTATGGAGATACTTTCTATAAGGTGAAGGCATACATAACCAATTCAATAAACCGAATTTTGGACATGATTTGGAGTAGTGTGAGGCAAAGCAAATATTCTTCAAGGTGCAATGATAGAAATGATGGGGATTGCAAAAACTTTGGTTGTTTTATTGCTTGAATTGAAATTGTTATGAATTTTGAAAGGCAAAAAAGTGTTTTAGACCCATATTAGCCAATGTCTAGACTCTTCCAATTATGATCATTCAAGGACAACTTTCCCACTCATTACTTCCTAGTTTTTTGCTCACTACTTGGGGACATGTGTTGTGAGCGAATATTTATCCATCCTTCGTAAATACGGGAGCACAACCAGGTTCTTGTGCTTGAAGGGGTGAATTCTATTCTAGTAGGTGCCTAATGTCGATCCATTGTACCTTTCAAGAAACAGATCTTTTATAAGGTTCTTAAGTCCTATAATTCACCAATGAACCCCCCAAACCAGCCTAAGTGTACAAGTTACTCCAGTACCTCGATCCCTTGATTGTTGTGGTCTCCTAGTATCACTATATGTAATCTAAATCTATCACCCCTCACTTGTAGATTAGGTCATGCCATTTCTAAAAACCTAAGATGCATACGATTTGGACGTTCCTACAAGGAGCTATGGCCAGATGAAGTTTAGTCCTTGAATAGGCTATCTAAACTTCATCCATTCCTTTGGACCCTATCCCTAATTCAAATGACCTTGAGTTTTGGACTCTAAACCTATCCTATCAACTAATGTGTAAGTTCCAAGTTTGGTCTTGGATGGATGAATTTCACCCGACTTCATCCATTTTGGATCCCAAACTTCATCCGCTCATATCTCCCTTATTATAAGTCAGTTCTGGGCGTATTTTATACTCCTAGAAACCCCTCGATGTCTACTCTATGATTCTAATGCTTAACCTGAACTGATCTTCTATCCTAAAGGTACTACGGGTGATTGCAAGAAACACTTGTCCTATTTTTTGTCCCCTTGCCCTCAAACACATGGTTTTTTGGTCATAACTTTTGCATTGTAAGTCCGTTTGTCTTGAAATTTGGAATGAAGGTACACATAAAATTTTCACACATTACATCTCTTTTGGTTTTAAAAAAAATTACTTTACTATTTTTAAGATGCACCTGATTGGGTATCTACTTGGCCATTTGGGGGATTTTGGGTCCGATGTTGTACCCAAGAATGCAAACTAGAAGCCACAAATTGGAGAAGTTGGAGGTATACTTGCATTCCAATTATGGACGAAGAGTCTTTTGCAAAACACTTTTGCGTAAAGTGTCTACATGGGGCTAAAGTGACCCATGTTTATGTGCATTTTTCATGTAGGAGAAAATTTTCCTTGAAGAATTTTTCAATACAATGTGAGAGCAAGCTTGTCTACAAAAATGACTTTTTTATAGGAATTTCTTGGATTTTTTTTAAATTACTAAAAATGAAAAGGTCTATAGACTCCTTTTCTACTATTTTCTACTCCTGGGGCTTCTATAATATTCCATAGTAGTCTATAGTACTACACAATACTGTATAGAATTTAATCAACAATATAGATCTACACGTGCCCAAAATTGACGGTTGAGATTTGTAGGTGCATGTTGATGCGGAGAATTGATAGTAGTTCGTAGTACTACCAATCCTATGGCCAGAAATCACATTTTTGAGCCAAAAATATGAAGTGTTTCTTGTAATCACCCCTACCCACCCCTAAGCCTTGCCCTACCCTATATTCATGAAATAAAGAAAGCTGAAATGAAAAGGAGAGTGTTAGTGCCCTACCTTGGTTTGGGGCTCCTCGACTTGGTAGTTGAAACTTCCTTTCAACATGTCTCTCACTACCATGTCACCTTCATGGACTTGGATGATTGCTTGGATGAATTCCAAATGTTGGGTTTGGATACACTTTGTGGGCTTCCTATCCTTACCTAACTTCCCATCTTTTCCTCATTTTTTTCCTGCCTTCCTTTCCTTTCTATCCTAACCCTTGTTCCGCATGGAGCATGGTAGTTAGAGTGGCCACCTCTGTTTCTAAAAGTCCTACCCCACGCGATTAGTGGCCACTCACACCTACCTCCTCACCTCAACCCCACTAACTTAGACCTCCAACTGAAATATTAATGACCACTATTCCTTGAACTATTTCCACCTTCTAATTAATGCCCATGTTTCCTAAGATACCTCCTAATGGATAGAGTACCCCTTCCAACTCCCTATTAATTCCTCTTCTTCCAACCTCCTCCACTTGTGGTGTTGTTGTGTTGGGGAGTTGCAATCTCGTAGAGAGAATGAGTTTATGAGGGTATGCTCTAAGGCTACTTCCTCCTATATTTCTATCATGGCGTCATTTTCACCTTCTCTTAACCTCTCCTATTTTCCCTCTATTCTATCCTACTACTTCCTCATTTTTCCCATTTATATCCTTTCTATTCTAGCCTATTTTCTAACCTCTAATTTTGGGCCTATGCCAAGGGAGGAAAAAAACCGATCCATTGTCAAGAGGCCTATGCTAGTCAAGGCTTGGCTAGGCCAAAGTTTGTGCTAGGACACCTAGCTAGGCTGAGCCGAGGCCTATGCCGGGTCAGAGCCTAGCTGGCCAATGTTGCTAGTAGGTTGGCTAGGGTAGGTTGGTTCTGGGCTGGTCCTGTGTTGGCAAGGTAGGTTGGGGCCTAACTCTTGGAGGTTGCGGAACAATAGCTAAGACCCAACAAATGTTCTAATCCTAGTATTTGCAAGGGTTGATTGGGAGAACCAAGGCTCTAGGGGACTCTAGACTTGAGCACAATAGGTCATACTTCCTAACTTTTGGTTACTAAACTTTGGTTCATTTTCAAAATGTTTTGGAAACTAAACTTTGTAGATCAACACTGGGTAGGTTCAAAGCTCCACCTTCTATTTGGGTTTAACACCAAATCTAAGGCTTGGAGGTAATTAACAGTTCAAAACTCCGTTGTCGTATATGGAGAGTTTCTTTTAGGAAACTCTAGATTTCTAGCTGCAACTAGATATAATCAAGGTGCATAAGTGTTGTTGTATGTCAATGGATATACATACATGTATAAAACATGTACCAAAATATACTCATACCCATATAAAACATGTGTCTTAGAATATACTCATACTTGTATATATATATAAGTATAATACATGTATTTCAAAATATATGCATATTTATATATGCATACAAATATAATACATATATACCAAAGTATATACATACTCATATATGCATACAAGTATAATACACATATCTCAAAGTATATTCATATTCATATATACCATGTGTAAAGAAACATAAGCCGTATACCACTTCAAAAAGAAGTTGTAAGATCCTTTGCAAAGTAGTTAGCACTCAAATGGGTGCCATAGCCACGTAAAAACTCCAAAAAAAGAGTGTGAAAGCTTTCTAGAAAGCTAACTCAAAGATCTATAACTCCACAAAATTCAAATCAAAACATGATAATGTCCGGCTGCCATGGTTGACCAAAGTTTTGTCTTCAAAATAGATGGCAGTAGTTTAAAAAAAAGAAAAAGAAATTAGATGGCAGTTCATCACTTCAACGCTTCTAAAGGCATATCTTGATCATAAAAGCTTCAAATACTTCGAGTCATAAATTTTTTAAAAGAAAAAGTCTTCATACATAACCCTTCCAAATTTTAGCTCAAAACTCAAAACACTCCATCTTGCATGACGCTGTAAAGTTAGGACTCCAAAAACTAGCAATTGCTCTATACCCCTTTGCTCCTAAACGCATATCTCACTCATAAAAGCTCTGAATGTTTTTAATAATAAATTTCTAGAAAGATAAAAGTGTCATACATAACCCTTCCAAATTTCAATTCAAAACTCAAAACACTCCATCTTACATGACGCTCTGAAGTTAGGACTCCAAAAACTAGTAGCAACTCTACACTTCCTCACTTTGAGACTCATATCTCCAACGTCTTAGCTCCAAATTAAACATGCTATATCTTTTTATAAAGATAAGAACTTGATACACACCTATGAAAAATTTCAAAGCCTTCAACTCCCTAATGAATCTATGGAAGACATTCAAAATCTGTATTTCTAAAATCCTATGGCAACTGACCTTCTCTCACTCATCCAAGCATAACTTATCCATACTAAGTCCAAATGGGTCAAGTGAGGTCTTTTTAGAATCAAAACAACAAGAAGTACAACCACTCAAAATTTCATAGCCAAAATCATTGTACGTCGTTTGTAATTGTTCATCAAACCTACTGTCCAACACAACACACTCAAAACAACTATCAAGGAGAAGAAGGTTGCCCCTCCCCCCTTTATCCTCCTTCCAAAAGACACATCAACCCATGTTTAGCCACATGGGCTACTTTCCACTTATTGGTCTATTCATTTTTCCCCCATAACTCCAACTCAACATCTTACATGGCTAAAATTCATCAAAACAAGATAAAAGAAAGGTAAAATAGTCTCTATCCTTCTTTTATTTTCTACAATACAACCAAACTAACTCATTCTAACCTTTCTTAGTAGATAAAGGGTAGGGAAAAAACAACTTAAGGTAGGGTTCTACAATCACAAGTGAAGGTATAAAACCCTCAATAGTCAACAATTGGTCGCCAAGTCGCAAACTTGGTTGGCTGTCAAAGTCAATTGAAGGCTGCCCCACCGATTCGGGTTTGAATCCCATTGAATGCCGTAGGTGGTCCGTGATTTGGCACTTGCTTGTAAGAGTAGGAAATAAGCAGTCAATCAGCCACCTATCCCCCTTTCAGCTAGTGACAAGATGCAATAAACCCAAAATTTGTTAACAAGCGTTGGTATTCACCTACATTGATATAAACTATATATGGTTTTCACCACGACCCCACCTTTCACTAACTTTCATCTCTTCCCTTTTAAGGTTCTTTATTCAAACCTAAGCAAATACAATACTAAACCCTAGTTTTATATGGTGTATATATTTTCATCACGACACTGCCATTGGTAGGACTTTAATATACAATTTAAGACTTCAAGGATCTAAGGGATCCAAAGCTTTGCTGTCCCGACAAGACTTATAATGACACGTGCAAAGACAAGACAAGGTTAGGTAAATCATGGGGATGTAGGACACCCTCAAAAATCTCTAACAAGTGCTAGTATAGCAATGGTTAGTAAAGCAATGGTTTGTAAGAGATTCAAAGCAAACTAAAGGTCCCCTAAGCTGGCACCACCAAGGTACGGTGGGGGGTTGGCTTTAGGATTAGTACAAGGGACTAATGAACATCCAAAAAACTTTCCAAAGAAGGGGCTAGACCCAAAGGGAGAAGGCAACACACCTTCTCCAAGGTTAGTAGGACTAGGGACTCAAAATTTGAGTAAACTTGAGACAAAACAACCACAAAGGAACATAAGGCTTTAGAAATAAGAAGACACAAAGTGCAAAGGGACTCCAAGACCTCTACAACTTGCAAAAGGCTAGCAAAAGAAAGCAAAAACAACAAAAAGACAAATACCACCAAATTTTTTTTGGCAAAATGCCAAAAAGTTCTAACAAAAGTGGACCTAACAGACCCAAATCTAGAATGGCGATGGTTTGAGAGGAGAAGGGTGTCCTTTTTATAGATAGTTGAACACCCTACCTCCTCTCTAATTTACAAGGTAGAAACTCCATTTCCAAGAATAGGAACCCTAGCCCTAAATCTTCTAGCGATTTTTACCTACACTAGCGTGTTGACCTCCTAGCTTCTACACAAATCACAAGCTAGGAACCTTGTTCCCATAATGGGAACCTTAAATCCTAAATCTTCACAAAATCTCTGCCTATAACTAGAATATTGACTTCCTAGCTTCTACACTAGTCCAATTTCTAACTTTTGGAGTTTAACTCTAATTTACAAACAGATTGCGTCATTGGCTCCAGAAGGTCATTTTCACTTTTGGAAGATATTCACCCTTTTTTTGTTAATAAGAAACCCATTGAAATCTAGCACCAACTTTAATCCAAAAAATGTTGAAAATTTAACTTTTAGAGATTGCCTTTTCATAGGAAGGTGATTTGCCAAGGTGATTCAGGAGGTCCAAGGGGGTAAGGAAAGACCCTTCGTTGACTTTGTTTCGACTCCGTAAGCTCCCAAGATGCTAGTCAACTCCTTGCATGCATCGTCACATTATTTAAATTGGAGGGAACCTTTCGATTTGGATACCTCCCGCTATCGGAATGTTGCAAAACTTGTTAGAGCTTGTTATTAATATAAAATAACCTATTCTAAATTTTAGTGAGATTATAATGCCCTCCAAAAAATTTCCAAGAATTTTCCGTCATAGGTTTTGGCGATAGACCATGCGGGAAGAATATTTTTGCAAGTCAAAAAATTCCGAGACTTTTTGTGGGACCTCTCAAGGAATACCACAATGGTTGTGCAAGCTCATATTCTTACTTTGCACATGTGGGGATAGGGAGGATAAATCCTACCCTTCATTAAATACGTAGAAAATAGGAAATCTTTTGTATATAGGGGAATCTTGGCAAATGGACTTTGCTTCCAATTCCCTAGCATGCTCCAAACCCTAGATCAACATTTAGGGGTTGTTGATTCCTCCAAAGGACTATCGTAATTTAGGAACCCCTACAATGCTAAAAATTGGAGCTCTAAAATTTCAATGGTGGAATGGAGAAACGGAGACCTACCTAGGAATCTCATAGGACTTTTCTTGGTTCAATTCTAGCTAGAGTTGGCTACTGACTTAGTAGGTCTAGTTATTTCGGGCAACTTTATTCAAACCCCTAATTTCTACAATTTGGGGTTCTAACCTATGTATAGGTGGACATTTGAGGCATTACTAAACCTAAAACCTGAAATGAGACCAAATACCTATTTTGGTATGTCACAACTTATTTCGGCCTTACATTCTATTCTAGACTTTCTTACATCTAATTGCCTCCTAAATTGCAAAATTTGAAAAAAAGAAAAACTATGAGTCCCAAGTGACGAATTGGGAGCTCACTTATATCATGAAATTATTAGTCCAAACCTTGAAAAGGAGAAAATGAAAGAACGCATTTCAAGCTTCGGTTGGGAATTTGTTCCAACTTGGTTGGACGTAATTGCACCTGGCCTACATGTTGAATATGGGTCACTAGTCAAGAATTAGTGCCTTCACTTTATACATGTAGAAAACCTTTTTAAATCATCCAAAGAATATAGAACAACTCCAAAAGTGTTTTAAGATTAAATAAGTATTTAAAAATAAATTTGCACATTGCAATAGAAATGTCAATTAATGAGGGTCTATGTAAAACACTTATGAATAAGATATATGCATTTATTGTACAAATGGATGGTTGAGCATTTAGGGTTTAAGCTAAAGTGTGTCTACTTGTCAAGTTTGTGTGGTAATATTCTCACATCAATCCATTATGTATTGAATATGTGGGAATCATTATAGGACATGCGGTTCAATTTTAGTTCATCAATGCAATTTAACCCTCTACCATCAAAAACAAAATTTGGTGGTAATATGACAAGATTGCTTCATTGACATCTGTAAGAGTGGAGGATGAAGAAATCATTTTTTTTTATCAAAATCTATTGTCCATCATAAATTCTCAAAGGGTATGGGATAGTTTGAAGATGAGAGCTTGACCCAACTCATCATGAAAATGAAGAAAATACCTTTGAAGTAGAATTTCAGACCTCATTTAGGCATACCAGAATAATTGTTTTTAAAACACTTTGAACTAAAAATTTAGGGAAATCAATTTCAATTTCATTTCCAAATAAAATTTCTCTCTTGGTTGTTTAGCTTCAACCCTAAATGCTCAACTATACATTGTATGAATGTTTTGAAAAATGATTGAACTTCATTACATCATTATTTGTTTTAAAAGCATGTATTATATGAGTGGCGAGAAAATAGATTCATCTACACAAATCAATAAAAATTTGGAGATGTTAAAATTATTTGTCATAATTTATAAAAGTAATCAAATTATCTTTAGTTCTAGCATGTAGGGGTTAACATCCCTAAACTATATGGTCTTGGTCAAACTTGATTGCAGATTAAATTTTTTTTTTAATATTTAGATTTAATTTCAATAGGAATGGGAGCCCATTTTCAACTATTGTAGTTTTGGGGGAGGCCATTGTATTAAGTCGAATTATGATAATAATAATTCAATTTTGGAGAAATGTATATCATATCATTAGCTCACTAATTTGTGCCAACGTCATATACTTGAAGAATTGTGAGGTGAAATGTGTTACTAAATTCAACTTGAGCAACTAAAAATATTTTTTCTTCTGAATTTTTTAATAGTTTAATTATAATGTCACATAGCCAAGTATTTGAAATATATTGTGCTAACATTTTAGAGGATAATACTTCACTGATTGCAAGATATTTATCTTGAAACTTTGAAGAAAATAATTTTACATGACTTTAAATATGCTCACATGTAAACATTTAATTCATCTTTCAAGTTTTTCCTAGAAAAATTTAAGTGTCGCAACTTTTGTACTTGCTTTGAAATGTATTCGAAAATCCAAGAAAGAAATTAGAGGTAAAAATTAAAATATTAAAATAATGCTACTCATATTGTTCATATACCAATATAGAATGATTGAATTGGATATTATTTTATAACCACTTTATTAAATTATATGAAATTTTGTTTGCATTCTAGGCAATCCTTGCACTTCCATGCGCAAAATTGCAAGAGTAAGATCCAAAATTGGTAGTGCAATTGCTTGTCCATATTTGATTGAAGCCCAAAATATGCCTTGCAAGTCATGTAATAGTTCAAATAAGAAAATGGAATGTGACAAGTTTTGTTTCTACTTCAATACATAACATCAAAAAATCAACATCTAGAGAAAGATTTTTATCATATGAAAAATATCAAAAACATTTCAAATAACAATATTAAGGCTAAATTTAGGTTGATAGTAATAATTTGATGTGATGATCAGTGCTAAGGATGTCTTGGGGTCATAAAAATAAAATAAAAAGTTGAGAAAATTTTTCAAATTCTTGTTCAATGCTTCTTGAATTGTGTGGTGAAAATCCCTTTTTGTTCTATTTACTATTTTATTTTCAATTTTTGTTGAAAATGTTATATCAATAACATTTTTTTTGAAAAACAATGAGAGATTCTTCACATTGATAGACAACGCATGGTTTCATATAAGATTGAAACTCAAAAAGAAATTAACAAAAAAATTTGAGCTTACAATTGATATTTCACTAATACAAATGGACTAGTATTTGATTCTTTAGGGGTTAAGGACCATAAGGCCACCAAATAACTTCTACAACTACATTTATTGAAATTCGAAATGTGAACCTCACTAATAGTTTGTGAACAAAAAAAAGACTCTAGATGATTTTTTTTTGTTGAATCCATCTGTGCAATCTAATCATTAAATGATCAAGTGGAGAATTTTTGGAATTTTTTTTGAGAATTGAAAAAAGTGCTCTAGGCTGTCAATTCACATCCTCATATTTTTTTCTACACCTCCAAATGATTTGAAAAAAATTACATATCAAAATCATGGTGATTATGTACCTATGGGGAAAAAAATCAGAGTTTTTGTACCACTTTCGAGCATTCCGATTTCACCGTGTGTACAAAGTTCCACCTAAATGAACATCTTTCAACAATATCATTTTTCTCCAAATTGTGTGATTTTGTTGATCTTTTTTCACATGAAGCTATATAAGTCTATTTTCACTTCAACATTAGGAATCATCAAAACTATTTTACATAAATGAGGAATTATTCTTGTTACATGAATGAGTCAAGAAAACAAGAGCTATGCTCAAGTGCTCAAATATCCTTGGTCCTTTAGGGATTAACCTTTAATTCTTGAGTAGTCAACAATCCTCCTACTAAATAGATGATAGTCTTTTTTCATTAGAAGAGATTTCAGGCTTAAGGAGGGCCATTTCAGGCATGTTCCCCTTGTTGTTCCCAATGTAGTAGGGGAACGGTTGTCTAATGTCCAAAAAAATGAAAAACAAAACAAAACATTTTGAAACTAAAAAAAAGTTTAAGAAAAAAATTTCAGAAAAAGAAGATGTGGCCAAACTTTGGCCATTTTAGACTACTGCTATAGTATTAATGTGGTGCAGTTCCCACATTCTCTACAATTTAAGAACTCACAACCCTCTATGGGCTAAAATCTCCACTAATAAAAGGGCAATGTTCTCCAACTAATACTTGTTGAAGAAGCTTCTTTGAAGATTTTGTAAAATACCAATGGAAAGAAGAAGCAAAAATACTCAACATGAATTACTAAAGTTGATCTTGTAGAAGAATTACTATTGCTTGTTCATTTCTTGATCTTTTAATTACAATAGTTATAGTTTAATGCATTCAAGCTCAAATCATGATCTCATTTACAATGTCAAACTTGATTAGTTTTACATATTAATGCATACATTTTATATCTAAGAATTTTTATCTTAGACTAAATTTCACTTTTCATAATTAACCCCTACAATCTCAAGGCCTTTTTTTTTGCATTGACACAAGAAATCAAATATATGGAATTTATGGTATTGAACTATAGAATGTCACACTAAAACTATGTAAGAACATGTGGCAATTTTTTTGTAAAGTTGGACTACATATATTAGAAAATAGTAGCATTTGAGTTACAAAAACCCTTTGGGCAGGACATTTAGCTGTATTGGATTACAAGACTTTGAATCCTCTTTTACTTTAGTTTTTGCACTAAGGATTTTGATTAAATTTTGTTGTTGTTGACATCAATAATTGAGATGAGATACTTGAAAAAAAATTTAACATAATCTTGATTTCCAACCTTTAAAATTTTATTAAGAAAATATTAAAAAAAAACAAAAAAAAACCAAAGTTTATAATAGTTCTAAGATGGAATGAAATTTAGAAATCCTCATGGTCAAATAGTGAGACTATTCTAGAAAAAAAATTAAACTTTGTAGACTACTTTTGAAAAATTGTGAAAATTTAGTTAACCCCAAAGTCCCAAGTATTCCCTTGAGGGACATTTGAAGGTTTCAACAAATTCTTATGATCTCAATTTTTAACATGATTTTTTGAATATTTTTGGAAGATAGAAAAATACTTTAGCTTTTTGGACATATGATTTTTACTTCAATCAATACTTGGAAGAAAAATTTATGCCACCCTAATCTCAAAATGGAGTTTGCTAGGCAACACCAAAAAAAATCACAAAAACTCAAAATAAATTTACTGAAATTTTGTTTCGCACTAGAAAATACTTTTGTCTACATGGAGAGATTTGAATTATTCAACTTTATTTTCCACAAAGATTTTGTAAATGCCCTCAAAACAAAATGTTCTATAACTTTTTCATAACTTATCCAAATAAAATAAATAAGAGATTTTCAAATAGAGAAAAACATATTCTATAAGGAGTATCCCATCCTTAAAGTTTTCATGATTTTTTAGCATCATTGAAACTTGAAATGTTGAAGATTTTGTAATGCTCATCATTCTTGCTTTCTATAAAATATTGAAATAAAAATCATATTATTAGAAATCTAGTACAACTTTCTATCTTAGAAAAAGAATCCTGCCAAGAATTGATATTATGTGAACTTGCCTGAATGTCCATTTGTTCAGCAAGGAGACTTAAGGACTTCAAGGATTCAAGAATATGAATTTAAGAAATATTTGTTTTGTAAAAATTATAGTTATTAAGTTCTTTTAAATAATCTAAAATTTGTAGAAAATTGGAAATAAGTGAGAATTTTCCTTGGAAAAGATGGTGATCTTTTGAGCTCAAATCAATAGAAATACTAACAATAGAAAATATTCAAATTGAGTGCACAATAGTTTTCAAAATGTCATCTTGAAGGAGATGTGAAAATTTAAATTAAAAAATCAAAAGATCGTAATGAAATAAAAAAGTAGTTACATTTTTAGAAATGATCTTAATATTATTTAAAATAATTCGAAAAATCGATGTCAAAATTTTGTTTTTAGAAATCTATTTTCTAAGATACAATTTCTATATGTTAGAAAAAATAATATTACAAAAAATTCTATTTTAAACATCTATTGAGCCTGAATTTTATGGAAAAAAATTTACTATTAGACTAAAGTGTATTGATCCTATCCAACACTTATAGTAGTAGCTAAGCATTGTGCTAAATGAATTTGGTGCATGTAATTGAAAGAGAAATAGGGACTAGTATAAGTTCACTTTGTATTAAACCCAATAGATGATAAATGCATATAGGTCAAAATAAATGAAAAATAGAATGGTCTCTTCTTCTCTATACTTCTAAGTTTTAACCTTAGTAGGGATCTCTCACACAAAGGTGCATTTTTACTTTTGACAAAGTACCAATTGCATTCATAAGTGTACAAAAAGTGAACCTTTTTAAAGCTTTAAGAGATCTCAACTTCATAATTCATAATTGATTCCACAAAAGTCCCCTAAATATGAAACGACTTAAATTAAATGCCAATTCTATTTATCCTTTAACCCTTAAAAGATAGATTGGTGACCATGGAAGTCATCCCTTTTAGAACCATGTGACATTATCTACTTTTAAAAAACCAGAAATACTCATTGGAGGTCAAACTATTGTGTTTGATCTCTTCTTTTTGCACAAAATTCCAAAGATGGACAATTGCACTTTTGTCCTACATAAGAAGATTCTTTGTCATCCATCAGACAAAAAATGTCCTTGACCTCATTTAAGGTTTAAGGAAAATTTATAGAAAAATACTTCAAGAGGTCAAGCTCCCCCCAAATTGCAAATGGTCCTTGAATGACCTCGAGCTTACATTACTTCAAGAATGTTACGGAAGGCGGAGGACGAATACTGACTTAGGAACCCTCGTAGGACTTCCCGCGGACTTCGACCTCCGAAAGGGAGGGAAAGCTACAGCCGCGGCAGAGCTTCATATCCCCCGGAGGATTAGATAATAGGAGCAACGGCAACCCTTCATCTCGCAGTGAAACCCACTGCGACCGTTTTGCCTTCACTTCGGTCGCGTGCTTTCTGACGCAAGCCTTTTCCTCAACCAGCACACCCAACCCTCACTTTATTAGGGTTCAACCAAATCACTCCTCGTGGAGCTTGCCATGGCCTCACCTCCATCTCGCAAGCTCCGAAGCTCCCTTTTCTTTGAGTTATTCGTGGGAGGAGTGTCGGAATTTTGAGATGGACGGGAGCCAAGGAGCAGGCAAGGTAGTGCGGTTCAGGACGGCGGCGTTCGGGAGCCTGTCTTCGGTGGCAGTGGCGGAGGGCAAGGGCGGTGAGATGTTGCGTGGCTTTGGGGAAGAGAGCGAGACGAAGCGAGGGGCGGTGGTGGAGGTCGTGGAGGGGGAGCAAACTCGGCCTGTGTGGATTGAAGTGGCCGACAAGGTTCGCAGGGAGTATGGATTTGGGGGAGCTGCACAGCCGGCGAAGTTTTTGCAGGTGAAGGTCTTAATTCGAAGTTTTGTCGCCCAAGGGTTTAGGGTTTAAACATTAGCTCGTCTCTGTGATTTGAAGTAATTGGCGGTTTGTTTGTTGCTTCGTGCTTCCATTTGGCTGCTTAATTCATTCAATCGAAACGTTACATAGAAGGAGTGGTCGTGAGTTTTTCTGAGAGTGTTACGCAATTCCTTTTTTTTGTGTCAAAAAGTTTTAGGAACTTGACCTTCTAGTGCAGTTTCGACACAAGGGTTTATGGTCCTGAAATTGGCTTGTCTGTGCTTTGAAGTAATGGCGGTTTTTTATGTCGCCTTGTGCCTCCATTTAGCTGCTCAGTTCATTCCAAGGTAAATATTAGAGAGAGGAACCGTAGTGAGTTTTTTTAGGATGTTGTGCAATTTCTATATTTTTGGTCAAAAACTCTGAGGAACTTTGACCTTCTAGTTCAGTTTCGGCGCAATGGTGTATGGTTTAAAATTTGGCGAGTTTTGGTCGTCTTTTCCGTTAGTGCAATTGATTATGCCGAAATTGGTGTTTTACATGCTGCTTTTTCCTGCATTTGACTGATTAGTTTACTCGTTCCAGAAGATTATGTAGACGAATCGAAGGTGAGTTGTGATGACGATTTTGCAATTGCTGTTTTTATAAAGTATTGTAAGTTCTGTTGCATCCTTTTAGAATAGATTGTGTGGGAGAAAAATGATTAAACCCTTGTTGCAGGGAGTAGTTCTACTGCAAAGGGTTTTGTGATTTTAAAATGGCGAGTGTCTTCAGTTGCGATAACTTACTGTGGTGCCTTCAATTGACTACCCTGGGAAGTGGAGAACTTGGCGGTAAATATGTTACTTTTGCCTCCATTTTGCTGATTTGTTTACTCCTACCGAAATGTTACATGAAAGAATCGGAGGTAAGTTGTGTAGAGTATTTACTATTTCTGTAACGGTTGTCATTGTAAAGTTTAGAACACAGGTTTAGGAACGATGATTTGGGAGAAATGCTTAAACCCTTCTTAAACCCTAATATTTGTCTTGAGAGAATTGTAGATATAAATGATTTTATTCTCACTCGTGGCAGGTTAACGTGTTGAAAGATACCAGACCGCCTGTTCAGATAGCTGCGGACAGTTTTCTCAGTCGATTCTTCCCCCTTGGATACCCAAACAGGTTGTTATATGGATTTTTGTCTCTTTTTATTCCGCCTGCATAATAAGCTGTTCCATGGTTAGGACTGAGATTGAATCAGTCTACTGCTTCTGAATTGTAATTATTGACGACTGAATTTCTCAAGTACGAGATTGTTAATTTTTGAAGTGAAAGTAATTAGGGTCTCAATTATCCTTATTTTGGACAGCGTGGCAGAAGGCTATCTTGTGTATTCCCAGTATCGAGCTGTGCAGCATTTTGCGAGTGCCGTTCTGCATGTACTTTCCACTCAGGTAAGATTTCTATTATGCATTGTTGAAGACCTTGCTTCTCGGGATGGGAGAAAATTCTTTTTGTGGTATACATATTGGTTTTCCCTTATATAGGGTACTGTTGAAAAGGTTTTTGCAAATAGGGTTGTGAGGACTTGGTTTCGCACGAATTGGATTTATGGACTGAGAGTTATCGAATCTCAATGTATTCTCTATTCAAGAAATTTCTGTAGCTGAAATAGGGGGCGCGTAGGGTTCAACCAGAACTAGGAAATTTATTATGGGCGAGGCTGTCATAGTTGTGGCAATGACGTAGCCCATCATGGATTTACATTTACCGGTTGTGTCTCTCGTTGATATCACTTTCTTAACTTCCAGTTAATGACTTGGTTTTCTCGTTGTGAAGTTTATTTTCCTGCACTAACTTCACTCAACCTCGGAAATTGGCTACCAGTCACTCCTCTTTGCTGCAGGTCTTCGGCCAACACCTGCGCAGGCGACAATTGTTAGCTGGGTGAGATTTCAAGACCACGCTTACAGTATTTAAAGTTTCAGAAGGACTTCACGGGAGGTTTTGTTTGCGGCCCTCTTTATTTTATATTGCATTCGGGAAGTTTACATGGCATCGGGGGTACGACATCAAGGGCAGGAATTTAGGATAGAGGAATATTTGCACGCTCATCTAGTTTGTGTAAATTACAGAATTAACTCTTCAGGCCAGTTCTTCAGGAAAGCTTATTACTCTGCGTTGCATAATTGGACAGGTCTTGAAAGACGGAATGCAACATGTTGGGAAACTGATGTGCAGCAGAATGGGCGCACGGATGGACTCCGAACCAAAACGCTGGCGCATTTTTGCCGATTTAATGTATGATATTGGAGCAGGCCTGGAGGTGATATCGCCTCTGTGCCCACAACAGTTTCTCCCTGTTGCAGGCATGGCAAACCTGGCTAAGGTGTGTATACTGCGTTTGCTATTTCTATCATTATTACGTTTGCTTAGACTATCTTTTTATCTATTGCCTTCACGAACCTTGTCTGAGTATGTGTTCTTCTCTCTGTAGGGCATGGCCCTCGTCTCTGCCAGGGCCACCCGACTACCAGTGTACTCATCTTTTGCTAAAGAAGGTAATCTGAGTGATCTTTATGCGAAGGGCGAAGCTATATCAACGCTATCTAACGTCTTGGGTCTGGGTGTCGGCATCCACTTAGCATCAAATATGGCTGCATCGATTCAAGGGAAGGTGGGTACAATCTGATGCCATGATGTTCACATCAGTTGCTTATGACTCTTATACCCTGTATCTGTTGGCATAGTGTAATGTTGAGTTTTCCGACTCACCGAGATACATCTCTAAGACAATTTTGGATTTCTATGTGGCAGCTTATATGGGCTCCAATATTGTCAGCCGTCCATTTATATTGTGTTCAACAAGAGATGCGAGCAGCTCCCATCAATACATTAAACTCTCAACGGACAGCCATGTTGGTGGCAGATTTTGTCAAGGTTTGTAATCATGTCTGGTTTGGTTTCACTTTTTGATTCTCTGTTGTTTTTGACAGACAGAGGTTTCTCAGATAAAGCTGGTAGAGGATTAAGTTCAGTGCTATTGAGATACACTGGAAGACACAGATAACCCTATGTGGCCGAAGGGTCAAAAGTGACCGCTTCCATGTCTGTAGGAGTTAAGAATTTATCATTTAGAAATCTTCGAGGAAGGCTACAAATTATACCGATATAAAGAAGAAATCATACTCTACATTTTTGAACGATAGAAGCATGCTTGAATTTTACTACTATTGACTATTAGCCTCCAAAGTATACTTCGTAGTTTTAGCTTGGGCAATCACGGG
This sequence comes from Straminergon stramineum, assembly GCA_963920665.1. Taxonomy (NCBI): domain Eukaryota; kingdom Viridiplantae; phylum Streptophyta; class Bryopsida; order Hypnales; family Calliergonaceae; genus Straminergon; species Straminergon stramineum. The sequence goes on from OY987264.1 coordinate 43,492,273, forward strand.
TTAAGAGGATGTACCCCAGTAAGTTTTGGTGGTGGCTGTGGATTTTGAGTTATGGATCAACTTTCTCCCAGTAGCTTGCTAACGATGTCCTTGTGTGATGACAGACCGGAAACGTCTCTAGTCCTGCTGAGCTACGATATAGGGAGCGACTGATCCTGCCAGTTGGCCTTGAAAAGGATGCTGGAAATGTGAGGGTGGGTGCTCCACTTCAGAGTGTTGGTAAGCCTTCGATGATGGCTGAACTCAAGCGGAAGTTTCAGGGAGAGCAATTTCTTTTGCGCTTCGGTGAGCAGGCAACGGATATGGTCTTGCACCAGAAAGCAACAGGAGAAGATGCAGTTCGGGGTTGGTTACTTGCCACACATGTCTCTAGATTATGCAAGGGTAGAAAATTTCAAGACGCTGATGTTTATGGAAAAGTCCTGGAGAAAGCTTATGACGAAACAGAGAGATCACTTCCAGATTTTATTTCTGGGCTCAGGGAGCATGGATGGTACTCTCATCTTTTCTTAGAAGGCTCGGGGGTACGAGCCGTTTGGTAGTAGATCTGAGGGCTACAGCAATTTGTAGTCATTAAGATAGGTGATAAATTTCTTTCAGTTTTTTACACACATGCGAATTCTAACGATTTTGACAATTAGAGGATCCTTCGCTCCTTCTTTCCTTGGTGTGTCATATTTTCAGCGAAGACGTTGAAATCTCCAGTGGAGTGCCGGTCTCCACTGAGATCTTCAGAAGCTGTCTTTTCCATTACTGTGGTGCATTCCTATAGAGTTGCTCCACCTGTGTACGTTCAAAGTCCTTGGAGGTGAATTTAGCGACAGTATCTTTGTTAACCTCTACAGTTTCTAATGGAATCAGGTCAACTATAAGTTGACTTTACTATTTTTAGCGCAAACTTTTTTTAATGGCATTGTGTTTTATACGAAACGGGCATTAGAGTTGCACTCCAAATTCAAATGCATTTCTACGGCCTCTAGTGCTGGCTTGTACTCTCCTTTCTTCTAAACATTCTTTCGTCCCTTTTGTTAAACTAAAAAAATAATGCATTTCTACTTTTTGTGCATTTCTGTACCGAAAAAGTTATCACTTGTAATTTTTGCGGCAGGTGTGACGCTACTGCAGTTTTGGAGAGGCAGTATTCGGTAAGTCAGTGGCAGTGTACCGTAATTTTAATTTTTTTATGTCTCGACGTCTTCAATTATTAGTTTTAAGAAAATCAAATGTAAAATCTCCTATCCGTCCACAATGCCAATGCTCCTAGCATTGGGATTGACAAAAATCTGACGGGGAATTTGATGCTGAGGAGTGTTTGGAAAGGCCTTGCTCCTTGGGAAAGGCTTCTATTGCCTCGAGGTCCAAAATTGACCTTAGCTTCAATCCCAATGCAAGGTTGTATTGGTTTTATTGTAGCACTAAATTTTCTCCTGTTATGAGTAAGATAATCACAAAATCATTATTATCCAGGCACAATTACATTGATATTCTTGCCTAGGATGGAGGCATTAATTTTGAGGATGTACAAAGTTTAAATATTGGAACTTTGTGTCAATTCGTATGACACCTAAGGTAAAACAACCCATTGTGGTCAAATGACCCATAGCGGTCACCTAGGAAGTCACCCCATTGTGGGTTTTTCCAAACCCCATCATGGGTTTTATTAGTAAATGAGAATTGGACCACAATCAATGTCTTATTTGACAATAATGGAGTGATTAGTGACCGCATTAGGAACTTCTAAATTTTTTGTGTAATTTCATTGTAGGAAGTGACTTTTTTAAGCCTTTCACATCAGAAATTATTGTGATTGCTTTAGGTGTGTAAGATGAGCATGATGGATAGAGATTTTGTTGGTTCTAGGGTAGCATTAGATGGGATTCAGCTGCCCTGGAGGGCCGTTTCAGGCCAGTTCCCAAGGCTGGGAACCAGCCAGGGTTGTCCAGAATTTAAAATTATTAAAAAATTATTAAAAAATTAAAAAAATTAAAAAATTAAAAAGAATTATTAAAAAATTAAAAAACAAAATAAAAAATATTTAAAAAAATATTTAAAAAAAAATATTTAAAAAATATTTTTTTATTATTATCCGACGTGGCCGCCGGCTGACCACGTCAGCGAGCTGCTCTGGCCGAGTTCCCACAGTCTTAGAACTTCTGGGAACTCGCAGTCTTCCGCAGGAGCTCATTCTCATCTAATGTCTACAGTCTCTTATGGGCTATGATGGGCTGAACACTTCAAAAATTCATAACAAATTCATATTTTGTCAAAAAAAAATATAATTTCAAATGCTCTCATTGTTTCTCACACTTGTGTTTATGTGGGAAAAAAATGAAAAAAATTTGGCCATGGTATGAGTACAAACTCCAAAATTTGACCATTGTTGAGTAGAGAGGCCTTCCCTTGGGAAAACACAAGGCTTCTAGCTGCAACTAGATGTGGCCCAAATAATGGAAGATCCCATGATCATATAAAATCACAAACATAATAATAAACCCCCGAATGATGCTATATGAACCAAAATACTATCACATTTCCTTACACCCCTCAAAAGATGTCATTGAGTCTCAATATACATCATGTGTGGTAAAAAATAGTAGAAAAAAAGTCATATCCTTTATAAACTCCCCTTGAAGAAGTGCCTAATAGATGAATGAGTGCCATATCCGCTCTACAACTCCAAACTAAGAATGTGATAAGTCCTTGAAAAGATAACAAAAAGTTCTACAACCACTCCAAAATTCACTCAAAACTAAGATATTGTCCAACTTCTATGGTCAGTCAAAGTTCACCCTTCCCAACTCAAAAGTAGCTCACCTACACTTCACTCTCAAGCCCATAACTTTCACATACTAAGTCCAAACCAAGAAAATAAATTCATCTTGGAAAGATAACATGGATATCTACAACCTCCTCAAGTTTCACTCAAATCTAAAGTACTTTCCACCTTTCATAGCCTTTCAAAGTTCACTCTCTTGAAACCCCGAAAGTATCTCTTCACCCTTTCACTCTGAAGCCCATAACTTTCACATATCAAGTCCAAAACAAGAAAATAAATTCATCTTGGAAAGATAACATGGATATCTACAACCTCCTCAAGTTTCACTCAAATTTAAAGTACTTTCCACCTTTCATAGCCTTTCAAAGTTCACTCTCTTGAAACCCCGAAAGTATCTCTTCACCCTTTCACTCTGAAGCCCATAACTTTCACATATTAAGTCCAAACCAAGAAAATAAATTCATCTTGGAAAGATAACATAAATATCTACAAGATCCCTAAGCTTCATTCAAATCTAAAATACTGTCTACCTTTCATAGATTACTAAAACTCACTCTCTTGAAAGTTTAAAGCAGCTCTACAACACTTCATTCCCAAACTCATAACTTATACATACTAACTCCAAACTTAGTGAGTGATAATTTTTTGAAAATATAAAAATAAAATACACAAGCTCTCAAAATTTCATTTCCAAACTTTCCATGTACAATGTGAAATTCCTTCTCAAAGTGACGGGTTCCCCTAAACAAACAAGGAGGAGGAAAAAAATGACATTCCACCTCAACCTCCATGCCATCCACTTAAGCTAGTGGATTTTGGCCACTAAGATGCCACGTGGGTCATAAAACACCCATGTGCCACCTCCTATCCTCAATAAGTCTATCCACATCATCTACGTGAACTTCTAACCCATTAAAAAAAATAAAAATAAAGAAAAGGTAAAACAAGCTTTACCTTTTGTTTTTACAACTTCAAACAAACTAACTAAAATATTAAAATATCTTCAAGTATAGAAATCAAAGAACTCAATGTTTGTCAAATAGAGGTAAAAAAAAAGAATTCAAGTGGAGTATGACCCCATTTGTTTCTTGAGACTCTAGGAAAAAAACCTCCAATTTGACAAACAATCATGTATTTTCACATAATGAACGCATTTACAATGTGACACCACAATGGACTATTTTACCTTATCACTAGTGCTTAGAAAATTTATAGATTATTATGTTGTAAACTAAATAATGTAGTGTAAATTGTGTTGGAATACCTTTTCATTTACTAGCTCAATCTGATATAAACAAATCTTGTCATTTAATAGTAATTATGCATAGATGCAATTTGTGGCAATAATATTAGGACACTTATCGTCATATGTATTCATTGTGTTGTTTTTGTGGTGTCATGTTGATGTTCTTAATGCTTGAGAGTGGTTTCTCCTTTTGTTCTAAGCCGATTTTTTTGGTTTAGTAGTTGTATAGATTGAAAGCATCGAAATCAAGGTCCCTTCACAATGTTGTTTTGTGGCATCATGATGATGTTCTTAATCCTTAAGAGTAGTTTCTCTTTTTGTTTAGTGCCATTTTTTTGGTTTAGTGGCTATGAAGATTGAAAGCATGGAATCAAAGTTCCCTTGCAATATTATAATAGTGTTCTTGTTTCAAATTTGTTCCAATCTTCCTAACATTTTCCAAGAATAATAATTTTATGTTTGTAGTTATGCCATAAATTTTTAATAGATAATGAATAGAGGTTGAAGGGGATTGCAAACAAACCAATGTTTATTTTTGTATAATGGTGTATAAATTTTGAATAGTAGAAATGTCATATACTGAATATGTATTAAAGAATTTCAAATGAAAAATTCTTCATAGGGACCCTAGCTCATATTTTACTTAATCACTTATTTGTTCACCATGATGCTATGACCCAAGTTCTATCTCACATGTTAGCATTTATTGCAAAGGAGGGTTTGGGGTTGTTTTCAACTCCAAAACCCTAAAAGATTGAGGGCATTTTTCAAGAAAAGTTGCCAAATCTTGGTGTATTGACCATTTTTTAAAATTCCATTTACCAAAGTGTTGTAGACAAGAAGGATAATATGTCGACAAAAATTCAAACTGTTTGACTGCATGAATTACAAGATTACAATGATTAAAGTTTGATTAGAAAGTTCTTTTGAACCACACCAAACAAGAACAAACTTTGAGTTGTCTTAGAGAGAGATTTTTAGTAATAGTCAGGTGAGGACCACTTCCTCTCAAAAAATGCTTGGGAGCATTTTTTACATGGGAATACTATCTTTCTACCTTCTCAATAGTCCATAGGAAATATTTGTATTAAATGGAGAATTTTTGGTCACAAAAACTTAGACTTCTTTGTAAGAAGCACTAATAGTTGATTTCTTTTGCTCATAAACATGTTTTTTTTATTAGTACATGTATATACAAGTCATATGAGTAAGTTTTCTACATACTCGCTTATTATTTGTTCATTGTCAAAAGCAAGAGAATGATTTTACATAATACTAGACCTTTCTTCAAAGTATTTGTTTTCTTTAAAAAGAAGTTTGCATAAAAATATTAATGTGATGAGACAAATGGAACCAAATAAGTATTCTATTCTATAGTAGAGAGGTACTAGAAAGGTTTTATTTTTGTGTATTTGCTATTTTCTATTCCAAATTTATCTCTAATGTCATTTCCTACTCATAATATTTTGTTCCCACTTTCTCTCCAATTTGCCAATTGCCTAATTTTCTTAATTATCCAAATATTACTTTAAAAAAATCATTTTAAACTCTCATTTATTTTACTATAAATTCTAACATCTTTTATCTTAATTTAATTTCACACCAATCTTCCAAAGTCTCCATTGCACACTAACGAGAAACTTCTTGATTCATAGTTATGTATTATTCCTTCCTAACACTTCTTCATTGGCAAATTCACTCACTTTGTTTACATTTTCCACATTCTAATTTGTGAATCAATGTGGTGACTCGCAATCTTGAATTTTTATATTTATTATAGGGATTTCAATGTTAGTATAAGAAGAAATTTAGGTACTTACAAGGTGCCATAAGTTGATACAAAAAATAAACATAATCCTCAATAAATTATCAATGTCTTTCAAGTGGTACCCAAAATTTTATGCTACGTGACCCCTAAAGATTTATTTCCATCCAACTTATCAACTTCATTCTATGTATCCATTTAATATCATAAAAAAGTGAACATTGTCAAAAGTTAGACTAACTTTCATGAAAGTGATAGTTTTTTTTGATGATATTGACAATGATAATTTAATGTTTTTGGATTTTTTGGAAGAATTATATGCATCAAGAACTTGAGTCTTCATACCAAAAAATTGAACCTAAAAATGTATTATACTACTATAAAATATAAATTGAAGGCATTGTCTCATTCAACAAATATTTCAAATGCAAGGGCATAAAAAGGTAACAATGTTCCATGCCTTGCAACCTATATGGTACTCTCTCTACAATGGCTAATGCAATCCTATGCTCTCAATTTCAAAAAAGTAATCAAATATTGTGAGAATTAAAATCATTTACATGTTTGCCAAATTGTTAATATTTTAAATTCTATAAAATGAAAACATCCACCAATTTTTGTGTACAACAATCTAAAATGATGTACACCAACAAGCCAACTCACAAAAAGTTTTTTCAAAGTTCTATGAAAAAATTGGCAAAAGATAAAATCATTCCAAACCACTATCTTGAACAAAATCAAGATTTAGACATGACTAACTTGGAAATTAATTTTCTTTCAAATCACAACTAATTTGTTCTTCAAACCTCCATGGTAATGTGTAAAGTGTTGCACACTACAACTTTAGTATATCCATTTTTGGACTTTGTCCAATACTACTTATGGTATGGTTGTTTGAATGAAAATGTTTCAAACTTGTACTTAGTTTTGATTGCCCCCATAATTTTAGAATTATAGTTGTCATGCATATAGATATTTGTTAGAAATGCCCACCATTGGTATGATTAATTTTGTATGTACTAAGGTGGGTACATCCAAAATTGCATCATGTCTACAATTGCCATCATCACTCACACCCTCTTTAATAATTACCATCATCACTTTGTATGCATTTCAAAATCAATATGTAAGTACGTTGAAGAAATTATTTTAGAATAACTACCAAAAAAACTTTGACCCTTTATAACTTATGCATACAATATCCAAATGTTGCATTCTTTGGTGCATTGAAACCTCCTTTCACTTGTCAACAAGAACATATGAAAATTTTACTAGTTTCATACTAGTAACTAGGCATAGTAGCAAAAACTTGAGTAGTGGTTTTAGGGGGGGGCACTTTACTCCAATCAACTTAATTCCTAGTGCAGGTTGGAAAGCTAATACGGAAACCATACAAACAACCTTGTGATGAAGAATCCCTAATACAATAGACCACATTCAGGTTCCTACCTGCATTAACTCCTTAATGCCCAAGGGTTTGGAGAGACTCACCATCTACTTCATCGTATTTTTGAAGAAAGGAGAATACAATAGGCTTTAGGTCCACAATGATAGACTATATTGAAGGGAAAAAAAATTCCTATCATACATATCGTTGAAATCAATAGATTTTTGTCAAAAAGTGACTGGATCAACGTGACCAAAACAACAGAAAAAATGAATTTTCTACTAGTGACAATCCAAGTGTCAGTTGCAAGATTTGAGTGTTAGTTGTGAGATTTAGAGATAAACTTTGAAAGACCAAATCGTGTTTAGGTATAGAATTTCCAGTGCCAAATGAATATTTCTATTTATCCCTAATTGCCCAATCAACTATACATCGGTGATCTAAAATTTTAGGCTTGACATTGTGCAAGCAATAAAATACCCTTGACTATTTCAAAAAATATTATAGGCAATTTTGAAGGTTTACTATTTAAAAAAAAAATTCACTAAAAAATGGTAAATATTTAATTTGTAAGAGGTCCTCAAAGGCATATATGTACCATTAGAAGTAGGGTATGATACATTTGCAAAACAAACATTCATGTTTGTTGGGATCTTCAATCCCAACATCCTTCCACCTTTTTGCTTTATTCTTCTTCACGTAGGACCTAGACTTCTTTCCCATCCTACAATTAGAAATAAAAAATATCAATTAAAAAACTTTTCAAACATTAATTACAAGAGTAATTTCAGCAACAAATGTTTTTGAACGTTCTCACATGAATAGGTAAGTGAAAGCATTGACATGCATATCATCCAAATGTAAAAAGGTGTGATGCTAGGATGTGCTTCAAAACATCTTGTGATGCTACAAGGTTTGTCATAGCAACACTCAGTCGAGGCATTCCCCTATAATTTAGAAACATGGCTTCAACTTTGGGAACTTCAAAACATCTTGATATGCTATAAGATTATGTCATAGTAAATCTCAATCGAGGTCCTTGTCAACTTCATCAGAATTGTTTCCAAATGAAACTTTCCTCAAAATGGGTGTGGGAACAACTTCTTATAATGAATTGTCCATCATGAATCCTCAAAGGGTATGGGATAATTTAAAGATGAGAGCTTGGCCACTCATTGTCAAAATGCAGGAATTGTGCTCAAAGTAAAATTTGAGACCTCATTTTAGCATAGTAGAATACCTTTTTCAAAAAGCTTTGAACTAAAAAAAAAGTGGGTAATTAAATTACGTTCTATCTCTAAAATTTATTTTGAGGTTTTGAGACTCCAACTAAAAGTTATGGACAAATTTTAGAGAGTGGTTGGAAGGGAGATGTTTTTGGACAATTTAAAACATTCTCTTTGAAATTTGTTCATAACTTTTTATTGGAGTCTTGAAATCTCAAAACAATTTTTGTAAATGAAATTTGGCTTGATTTTAAAACTTTTTATAGTTCAAAGTTTTTTGGAAAAAATTATTCTATTATGCCCAAATGAGGTCTGAAATTCTTTTTGGAGATTATTTGAAATTGTAGTGAATTTCTTAAGAGAAAAATGAAAAAAACTCATTTCAAATATAAAATAGACTCAAAAAATCTGAAATTTTCATCATGTATGTACCATTATATTTTAGTGCATAAGAGCATGGTATAAATGAAAGTTATCATGCTACTCTAAAATTAGAAAATCAACAAACTAGGCCCAAAGTTCATACTTCCAACCAAATCTAAAAAAAATTTGGACCCATTTCATTTGCTTCAAAAAAATCATTGGGACTCAAGGACTAGGCTTGCACTCAAGTTGTACTTGAAGACTAAGACTACAATGGAGTTGCTATAATTGTTGCATATAGGCTGCATTAGTCACCTTCCCTGCAACCTCTACAACTCCTGACAAGTATTTTCCCTCACCCCAATGCATGTCTAAACCCTTGTATTGTATTCTTGGTAGAATATAAGCTTTGTATAGGCACAAAAATCTTTCATTTTGCTGGGTTTTTTTTTTAAATTGCTAAATTTTCAACTTATTCTTGCCCCCAACATTATAGTTCAACACATTTCATGTTGACTCCATTTGTGTTATGTAAATGCAACCAGAACACAAACCATAGGCCATTTCTGGCCATCTGGGCGTTAAAGGGTTAAAGGTATGTTTGCACTTGATGTTCCGGGTGATGTCTGCAATGTGAATTCAGTCCAAAAGTAGGTCTAAATTCATTCTTAAGACCCTCAGTAACAACATTCTTTAACACCAAGTGTGAACATACCTTTTTTTAGGAGTTAACTTACCTGATGACGTTAAGGGAGCCGCTTGCAAAGCTGAGTCTGACAGACCGCACACCCCGAAATGAGCTTCCCAGCAAGCAATTCAGACATTTGACCGACATGTGTGGCAGGCAAGAATTGACGGCTCCTGCAAGGGACGGTTGGTGGTGTCAATCCCTTCTAGAATACACCAAAATTGGAATTATTGTGGGTTTGAAATTATTGGGTCACAAATATATTGTGGGTGGTAAAATCATCAAAGAAATAGGAACTTAGGGTCGCTTTATACTTCCTTAGAGGCCAAGTCAATTTCCCTTTAGGCCAATTGCACAAAATTTCAGCCCCTTCAGCTAGGCTTAACCCCTAAACTTTCAAAGTCTTATCGAGAATTGACAATTTGAGAAAAATCATTATAAAGTGTTATTTGGAAGAATATTTTGGAATTGGTGTACCAATAAAAGTTGTAGACTATGATTTTTAGATACCATCCATATGGTTAGATTTACCAAGGCCATCATTGACATTTTTTTATAAATATTTTGAAAGAAATTTTTTAGAATTCTTTCTAAATTCAATTACAAACAAAAATCATATCATTTCTTGAATAAAGTTTGTTGTAATGGATTTGAAATGAGGTTCTCTTGACATGGTGATTTTTTGAAATTCTTGTGTTCTTAAAATCTATGACCTCATTTTTGCAAATCCAGTTTTGAACTAGAGTCAATGCAATTTTGGTTTGGTCAACCATTTGACATACTTTTATCTTTGTAATTTTAGAGAAATATATACTCTAATAACGCCAAATCCAACCATTAGATAGGACAACAACTCGATAGAATATCTCCACAAATTAGGATGACTTTCATCCAAACAATAATGAGGATGAAATTTGAGTTTTAATCTATTTGTTGTTTATAAAGTGAAAGTCAGAGTGCTTAGGGGTTAAGGCCGTCCTCAACTGCTAATTAGAATAAAATTATAATGGTAGCTAATTTTGAGACCAAGAAATTGGGTTGATTCAATAGAGCCTAGAAAATTTCAACCTTTCTATTTTTTTTCATTGCCAACGAATTTGATTTGTTGAAAAAAAAAATTTCATAACAAAATTTGTTTTTAATTGAATCTAACATTCATCTCAAGGACTCTTATACAACGAATTGCCCTAACCTCTAGGTGTAAAGTAGCCTTTATTTGCCAATAATCCAAACACTTCATCAACAAGTTTCCACGCATGAATTTGTGGATACTTTAAGGATGGGTTGTTGGTATCAATCTTTTCATGAGGACACCATGAATTTTAATTATTGTAGGTTTAGAATTATTGGGCTACAAATATATTGTGGATTGCAAAATCTTCAAATTACAAAGAAACATGAACTCTCAAGCAAATAATTTAGACACTTCACACATAGGTTAGTAAAGATGAAATGATGGCAACAATAAAGGAAGGTCATAATATTGTTTACCAATGATGAATCTATTTCTTTTGCATTTTTAAAAAGAGACCCTCTAATGAAATTGGATTGATATACATGTTACTTTACAAGAGAGAGAGAAATACATTCTTAAAAATCTATCATTTAATAAGCTTCAAGCTCTCCCTTAGAGGATAATACCTTCATTTCATAAATTGAGGGAAGGAGTTGAATCAATGGCTTATGCAATATTATTGCTATTAGCATCAATAATTTCAAGAGTTCTCCAAAATTTGTAAGTGTTGTGGTCATTTGAAATTATTAGGTCTCAAATATATTGTGGACTTTAAAATCTTCAATTTCAAAGAAATATGAAATTCTTTGCAATATAATTCAAACCTTTCATAGATAAGTTTTTAGGCATGAATAAACAACCACTATAAGGGAAAGATGTAAGGTTTAACTCCTAAATGCTAATGCCAAAATTGTAGCTATACGAATTTAAACTAGTCGAGGTATGAATCATATTGAATGATAAAATGCAACAATATGATTTACAAAGTAGAAAGATTAGAATGTTTGATCAAGAGGGTGTTAAAACTATGAAAGTGATTTGAAGTCTTTTAATTCACTTTATACATGCTAAAGGACATAACATGCATAACCACAATCAATTTATTCTATTTCAAAATCTACTTCGTCATATTTTTGAATGAATTTTCAATGTGATTTCCTCCTCAAGATCTAATGAATAGTATTTGAGGCTCAAGATCCAATCCACACCTTAAGTTAGTCTACTTGTTTTGTTTTGTTTGGTATGGTGGAATGTCTTGGACCATATGTCTCCTTGGTTCATTTTTGGTAGTATATAAAAACCTTAGTGATGAAGGATGCACAAGCTTAGTTTCATGGCATTTGGCCATACGGTGTGTGAAAGTTATTTATGAATTAAAAAATAAGAAAAAATTATGATTACACTTATTTTGACTGTGGCAATGGTGCAAGGCGCAAGTCTACCCCTTAAATTAGTCTATTTTTAGTTTTTTTATTACAATGGAATCCCCCAAATTGTACATTCCTTGGTCATGTTCTTGATACTATTGGAAAGCCCTCAATGAATAGGGGTACATTGACTTTGTTTCATGGTGTTTTGACTAATGACAAGAAAAATATTGAATTTTAAAGTTTTTCTGAATTAAAAACTTAAAAGAATACCTCTATTTTTATTTTAATATTCTATGGCAATGACATTTGGCTACATCTAGAGTGTCAATGTCCAAATTTTGCTTTGGTAACTATAATTTGGTAAGACCTCTATAATTTTTGATTTTTACCTTGCTTTTGAGGTACTTGTCTAATGTCTAAATTTGACTTCTCTTGTACCTTTTAAATTTTTTTTGGGATGCACTTCTAGTGATACAAATTTCAAGTTCTAATTATATACCGTTCAAAAGTTAGAAATGCAGTTACGGGGCCAATAAACTGGTAGGACTGAAGGATGCTCTTAAGCTTAATTTAATTATTTAGACATTTTTGAAGGATAATTTTGTCCCAAGCTGACTGATACTAAGGTTCGCCCCTGCCCACAGTAATTACAATTTTTGGGGTAGTCCGTCCCCGTCAGCAAGCGCCAGCGGAGACCGGCGACCGGGTGGGGCCGGTGATGGTAACGATTGCCGTTGGGTTCCCGTCCGGCGATTTACCGTTTTTACTCGTGAGTGAAAAAGGATGTTCCGAGTTACTACGGAGACCGGGGTAGCCGGTGGCGCTAACCAGGGGTAAGGTAGGAGTACCCTACTTGTGGTTCGTCTTCTCCGTGTCGTGCCTCGCTTGCTGGATGTGCAGGAACCGCGAGTGGATTGCTACAATGATCGCTGGCGCATCGCTCTGGAGCACTGCACCACGGTTTTGCTCGCCTCGTGCCCTCCCGGGGGGATGTTGAGGCATCGGATTCCGTGCCGGGACGCGCCCAGGCGGGGGTGAAATGTGAAGAGGGGTATGGAGCAACTGTTTTTGAGCGCCGGGGGAGGGGATCGGCGCCACGGCTGCGAGAATTGGTGAATTGTGGTGAGGATGACGTCCTTTCCTCTCTTTTGATCCATCCCGAGTGCAATTTGTTTCGTTTGGGCAATTGTGTCTCGCGGGGAAGCTCATCAGTCCGTGACCTAGTTGTTGCATTTGTTAGATTTGGCAAGAAGAGCTGGTTTGGAGTTCTTCTTTTTCGGATTTGCGGCTGTTCGGACACCACGGGAGCCTGTCTTGTCGCCTTGTCGTGGAAATTGGAGAGAACCCTAGGGTAGCCATTAGTGCGGAACGAGAGGGGTTTAAGGAAGGGATTCCCTTGATTTCTTATGGTTAAAGAAGCGTGTAGACGAGGCTCTCATGTAGTCGAGACTCGCAGAAGCTCTTAGGAGCTCTTCCTGCGCAATTCGGCGGGGTGAGGCCTGACCTGTAGTTGTTGACCTAATCGAGTTTCAATGATGATGAATCCGCTCTGGTGTTGAATTCTAGTTCCTTTGGATCTTTTCTTTTAAGTTTTCGAAAGCCTAAGCAGCCTCTTTGATTTTGGAATCGAATCCGTTCCCTCTCGACTTCTCGTTTGAGAGTAGCCGTGCACCTTGGCGTTCATTTGTGTTTTACTGTCGCGGATGGACTCGATCTCTTATCCGGGAAGAGAGATCCTGACCTTGATACTTGGTGTAGAGAGCTTCTTGTGGCTTGGTCTTCACGGATTCTGGAAATCCTTAGGTCGTTGTTTTCTAGGGTTTCGATTGGTGGCTCTTGGTAATGCGTTTGAGGTTGACGCTGGTGGTAGTCCTTGAATTCGCGCTTGTTGTAGCTCTGTCCACATTCGACTAGTTGATCTCGCTATTAATTATCAAATTGACGCTGAATGCAGAAGGTCATTCGGGTTGTGTTCAGTGTTGAAGAGAGCTTTCATGTCGTGATTCTTGATATGTAGGCAATACTTCTGCCGTTGTCGATTTCAGCTCTGTTTTTGGATTGATCCTTGTCGCGTATTTGTAATAACATGCATCCTTTGTTGAGCAACTATTCACTTTTGGAAATAACTTGCAGTCGACCCGTGTCTGTGGTAGGAGTCTGTCATGCCTACCGGCTCTCGGCGTCTTCGTTCCAATATTTGCGGTAACGGACCTCCCGAGGTCCATTACCTAACACTGTACTGAGGTGTCCACTGAGCCTGTAGGGTTTACAGGCTTGCAGGATGTCAAATGTTAGGATCTCGCACATGTTCGTTTCCAGACCTTCATTTCTCTCAAAGCAGTGTATGTTTCCTTTGCTCTCGACGTTTTCATAAGAATCACCATCGTTCAAATAATGTCTACATGATTGTTTTCCTAAATAGGTTTTGAAATTGTGCTGATTATGGAATCGTTGATTTGCTGCGTTTCTTGCATGTGGCCAGCTATCCGCGCTTCTGTTGTGGAGATGTGAAGGCCACGAAATTTTACGAAATACTGAGCTGATAAACAGAAAGAGCTGTAAATATTAGGGTGTTGCGGGATGTCAGACTACGAGGATGAAGATAGTGTATCGAGTGAAGGAGATGTAGGCGAAGATAGTGCAAATGGTGAAGAAGTTAGCGATAGGGAATTTGCAGGGGTTGGAGGTGAGGACGAGCTTGATATAAGTGCTAGTGACCCAGAAGTAGCTGCTGAGAGTGTTAGTGACCAAGACAGAGATGAAGTTGGAAGATCACAGAGTGGCAGTGACGGAAGTGTGGTTGGCGATGAAGAAAGAGGCAGGCCTGGGAATGAAGATGATGAATTTGATGAGGGAACGGGACACCCTATGTCGATGCCTAATAGTTCTGGACGTGTGAGAGTGGCGAAACAAGGAAGTGGTGATATATCAGAGGATGGATCTCATGGCTCGGATTATGATGAAGGAGTTGAGTTGGCAACCAACAGACAAGATGCTTTTAGTGATGGCGACAGCCATTCGGAACAAGAGGCTGCTGGTCAGAAGGGTCATGTGGTTGAAGGGGAGAAGGAGGAAGATGTAGATGATTTAAAGGATGCAAGTGAGCTAGAGCCCGACGAAAAAGGCTCTGACGAGGATTATCAGGTGCGATGCATGCCGCAACTTATAGTTATCATCGCTCTTGTTACTTCAGCACACATGTTCCACTTTGAGACACAGAATACCTGGAGTTGATGGGATGTCCTCGTTATATTCATTGTAGAAACACCATTGGAGTCCAGTTTGATCGTGTCTGTTTGTAGACGTTTGCAAGTTTGTACAGTGAGAGTGCATACATAAGTCGAACATGTGTTGTTTCTAGGTTGATGAGGACTATGATGACCTGGATGAAGATGAAGGCGGTTTGCAAATTGTCTATGCCAAGGAACTTCCAACAAAGAATGCACGGCGATTTGGCGGTGTGAGAACGAATGTTCAGTCGGTACTTCGAAGGTCAGTAGCGAGACCAATCCGGCAAGAGAAGTTTCCAGAACCAGAAGTGGGAGATGAAGAGGAAGAAGAGGAAGAGGAAGAGGAAGAGGAGGATGAAGATCGTGAGTTCTGCTTCCTTTTGTTCATAATTAGGATTCATGGAGAGAGCATTGCTCTATTTTGCATTCTACCGAGGGAAACGCCTTGTTTTATTTAGCAACCTTTCAAGTCCTACAGTCCCTCTCCAACTCCTTTCCTGTTTCCTCTTTCTTCCACTTGTTCGCTTGTAGATTCTTTTCTCAATTTTTGTCAGCTTAATTATGCCGAATTTTTTGTGTGACCACCATATAAACGTCTGCAATATTTGCTGCGACAGTTTCGCCTTCTGCTTTTGCCATCGGTGATACTAGTAGTAGTTGTGAAATGACGATGAAAGGACAGTGTTGTAGCCAAGTAGGCCCTTGTTTTTCTACTTCATGAGCAGTTCCAGTTAATTCTTACTTAGAAAGTGCACAACGCTCTCCTAATCATTACATTTTTTAATATGTTTCAATTCCGTTTGCATTCTACTTTCTTTACTGCTGCTAGATTTTTACATAGAGAACAATCTCACTTATGATATATTTGGGACTATCGTTTTTTTAAGATATTTTTCGACTTGGATTACACAGCTGCCGATGATCCTCAAGATTCGGACTTCGACCCCACAGATGGAGCTTCGAGTCGAGGTGGAATGCATGTAAGTGTTTTTCAGTACGTTCATCCTTGGATGCCTGTGGTTGTATCATCTTTGTGCTTATGAAAGTATTTACCTGTGTAACCTACTCTTATTTGAATATCGGAATTCCGTAGTCCTGTGATATCTAACCGAATACTGCAAATGTCCAAGGAGCCCATTGTGCTTGAGTTTGGAGGCTGAAGTTGGTTTTTGTATCAATTGTAATTGCCCACCTACCCTAGTATTTGAACTTGAATATCTGACAGGTGGATGATGGTGCGGACGATAGCGAAGTCGAGTTTTCTGAAGAAGACTCGGATGAGAGCCTAGAACTGTCTGATGAAAGTGACGATGACTATGGGAAGGGAAGGAAATCCCGCAAGCGCAAAACTACTCGAATAGCTGTTGTCAATAATAATCGGACACGAGTTATTCGTTCCCGTAGAGTTGGAGCTCAAGGCTCATTTTCCAGCAGTGATAATGAGTCCTCTGCAAAAGACAGTGACGAGGAAGAAAGTGAGGAGGATTCAAGCTACGGTCGTCCGCAGCGGAAAATAGGAGCTTCAAGTCGTAGGAGACGGCAGGAGCTATCAGGATCAGCTCATACTTCAAAGAGGGATAGGGATGCATCTGCTAGGGAAGCCCGCACTCGAACATCAAGCCGAGCGCTGCCTAGGAAGTCGTATGCAGAAGTTGATGACAGTGAGGATTCGGAGGACGAGCAGGAACAGAAGCGACTTAAGGTCTGAATTTATGTTCTGCAATTATTTTCTTATTGCATTTTTGTGCACGAATATACGCTTAGTTTTCTGTCGCATGGGCCGCATGACAAAGGTGATCAGCGCCTGGGGCGTTTGCATATCTCTAATCAACTGCATTACTTCTATCGCGTTGGTAATCTGTGGTACTTTGATTTCCAGCAAGTTCTTGTAATGAATTTAAAGTATTTGCAATGAGGAAGTTTTGAGAAGGTCATGTCAACTTTTTCTTGAGGCCAATCTGCCTGCACTGCTTATTTATCAAGATAGCATTGTTCTTTGATTTTTCTTCTGCGATAAGTGGGTTTGGTTGCTATGAACTGATTCACAGCGAATCTACTTTCCTAATGGTATATTTTCCTGCATGTCATGAACTTCATAATTGTAATTGAGAATTACTATTAGAATTGTGTTCGGTTGATATGAAGTTCTGTAGTTCCAGTTTTTTGTTGAGGCCAACCTCGAAGTTCGTTCTTAGAGTTGAAGTTCCAGGTTGAAGTTCCATGCTATCATTTTGAAGTCCCAGGTTGTTGGGGTCATTTCAGGTAGCTGAGGAGCCAGAGGAGGAGGAGGACAATGGAGATGCCATTGAAAGAGTATTGTGGCATCAACCTAAAGGGATTGCTGAGGCAGAAGCTGATGAGGGACGACATGCGGAGCCGTTTGTGCTGGACACAGATCCTCATGCCGAACTTATCTGGGAGGATCAGGAATTTTATATAAAATGGAAAGGCCAGTCGTATCTCCATTGCCAATGGATGCTACTTTCGGAGCTTGCATCGGTCAGTGAAAATGAATAACCACAATTGTTATCATATACATCGTCATCTTAAATTTTCGCTCTGTAGAAAGTTATATAAAAAGTCATTACTTTCTTACGGGAATTGCCATTACTATGCTTTATCATCTTGGGAGTGTGGATCAGTTTGTACCTGCCAAAACATAATTTGCATTTGACAATCTTGGCTTTTTCCAGGATTACTTTTTAACAGTTTTCATGGTGACAATGTGGTGACATGTCTAGCTTAGTGGATACAAGAAAGTGCTGAATTATATGAAGAAGATTGAGGAGGATAGAGAAGTTCGTCAGATGCTCAGCCCCGAGGAGGTACATTTTGGTTTGCTGTTTCTGCCGTTGCTGTTTTATTAGTCATTATGTCATTATTACATGTATAAGTTCTTGCTATCTACCCCATAAGATGTTTGAGTTGTATTTTTCTCTTGCGAGGATAAGTGGTTTGATGGTCTGTGAAGTTCCTTGGTGATTTCTGAACTCAGAATTGATCTACTTGCACTTTGAAAATCCTGAGTTTTGAGAGTACAGTCTGTATTATGAAAGTTTTTCTTACAGATAGCCTGGTTATAGGACCTCGTTTGCTGGGGAACTTTTTGGAGTGAGTGATATGGCTTCTCCTGAAACTTTTGTCTTGCAGGCAGAGCTACATGATGTTAGCAAGGAAATGGAGTTGGACCTACTTAAACAGTACCTTCAGGTTTGCACTAGTCGTAACGTTAAAAGTTGAGTCAAAAGCACGACAGCTAGGGCATGATTTGAGAAGAAAGTACGTCAGAATCAGTCAACTTTCATCCATTTGTGTCTAATGGTTCATATCATGATTCCTTCTACCCATGAGCGCAAGGATAATTGAGTGTGAGCAAACTAGATGATGGTGAGTTTGGTTGGTGCTCGGCAGGTGGAAAGAGTATTTTCTGATAGGAGTCGAGTGGAGAATGAAGAGGAGATAACAGAGTACCTGGTCAAGTGGAAGGGGCTTTCATATAGTGAATCAACATGGTGCAATTTCTTACCTTATTTGTCAATGATTCCATTTTCTGTTGAGAGGAAGCTGCTGACATGAATGTGAGTGTAGTTCGAAAATATTGGTCGTTGGTAATTTCCTTTAAAATTAGTTTGTTTGTTTGTGCTGCTCAACAGTCTCTGTTTAGTTCAGCATTCACCTGTCAGCAGCAAACTTTTTGGGTTCATAAATATGTTTCTTTTGGGGTTGTAATTCTGATTTTGTTTTATCTCTTGATTGTAGGGAGAAAGACACAGATATTACATTCGCACAAATTCAGATTGATGAGTATAAGGTCAGTTGAGATTGCAATGAAGCGGCATTTTGTAATATACCATTGTGATAATAAGGCACTCTTAGGACACGTTTTTGCCTTCTTCTATTCTTTCCAGATTTCTTTTGCTCTTTATAATATTTCAATTCTAAAGTCAATTTGTCGTTTCATATTTGCTAGATAGTTTGGAACCTATGTAATGCATCCCTTACCAAAATCGTTATGTGTCCAATCATTTGTTTTGGTCCTTCGTATTGTCATTTTTGGCTTATCCTTTGTATAATGTTGGACAGGCCCGTGAAGCTGACACAAATTTCCAAGGGAAACTAGTAGATGCTCAGAGAAGGAAAGGCAAAGGTAGTCTCTTGAGTAAATTCATGGTCGCCTATGTTGATGCTGCATTTGATTTGCCATCATGGATGTTTCTGGTGTATAGACATCCGGTATTATCGTTGTTTGTTAAAATTTCTCCATATTGTGAACCAGTTAAATCTGCGTTAAATCGCTCTTTGAGTCGGGTGTCTCAGAAACCGAGTTCTACGAATCTGTCTGCATGTGTTTCTTGACGATTCACTCCATATTTGAGTAAGGTGAGTATGTTCCATCTGATTGGAATTTGAATGATACCAGTGAGCATGCGAAAATTGGAAGAGCAGCCAGAATGGCTAAAAGGTGGGACGCTTCGGGATTACCAATTGGAAGGATTAAATTTTTTGATGAACAGGTAGGTCCCGAATTTCATTGCTGCAATTGTGGATGAAAGCCTTGAGTTGCCGAGAGTAAAATGTATTCTGTCGGATTTGTTGAATGTCAATATTCCTCTGAGTTTCTGCTGCGGTATTGTGGGTTGGGAACAGTTGGAGGAACGACACCAATGTTATTCTTGCAGATGAAATGGGTCTTGGCAAGACTGTTCAGTCAGTCTCTATGCTTGGATTTTTGCAGGTGTGATCATAACTTTGAAATTTTTTATTTCATCCCATGTATTTGTCCTATTCTTTTGCAGTTCCGTGTTTAGATATATTATTTGATGATAACAAAATGTCTCGATTTGAACATAAATATTATTTTCTCTTCTGTGCACCTGAATGGAAGGGGATTATTGTGCCCTGTAATACTGGGGTATCTAAAGGGTACTATCGCTTTTTCATACTATTAACTGCTGTGTTCTCGGTTATGGGGATGCTCATTTTTGCAGCATGCTCAACAAATACCTGGACCTTTTTTGGTAGTTGTGCCGCTCTCCACCATCACCAATTGGGCCAAAGAATTTCGGAAGTGGTTACCTGACATGAATGTAGTTGTTTATGTTGGCAACCGAGCCAGTCGGGAGGTGAGTATCCTCATTTATTTGTCTTTATATACCTAATTTAGTCTGCAGTTTTTCTTTCTTTCTGAACATTTATATAATGCTAAATTTGTTTCCTGGTCGTGGCCAATTCAGTAACTCTTTATTGTGTTTGCGTGGCGGGGTTGTCGTTGCAGATATGCCAACAACATGAGTTTTTTACAGGGCGGAAGACTGGGCGCACTATAAAATTTAACGCTCTCTTAACAACGTATGAGGTTGTACTGAAAGACAAGGCGGTTCTATCGAAAATAAAATGGGTTTATCTCATGGTTGATGAAGCTCACAGACTGAAAAATTGCGAGGCCTCTTTATACACTTGTCTACAAGTACGATTTTCGAGCATTCTTGTCAACATTTGACAGTGTATCCTAGTGTGTACCATTCCCATGCATCCTGCCTGTATCCTGTTAATATGATGTTGCGGTATATTTTGAACACTTTCCTCGGTGCCACGTGAAGCGGGAAAGAAAGCCTCACCAGAATTGTTAGATTAAAATTATATGAACTCTAGTTTCAGTGTGATATTCAAGAATTATATCGTCGATTTTTATTGTGTTTATACTAATTCTATGTTTCTTTTATAATCAGGAGTTTAGCACAAAAAACAAAGTGCTAGTTACGGGAACTCCGTTGCAGAATAGTGTTGAGGAACTTTGGTATGCCAGTTTCACTTGTTTTTTGCCGCGTTTTTTCTTTGTCTTTGTTTTTCCAAATCCTCTATGTTCTCTTCCATGCATTTCATTAATAATGTGGTTCTTTCCATAATGATGTACCTCTGGTTCGTGGTCAAGTAGTGCGTATTTCATGCGTCACCCACTTACTGTGTACATTCAATTCATCCTCCTTGAAATGGTTCATTTTGCTCAGGGCGCTTCTCCATTTTCTTGATTCTGATAAGTTCAACAATAAGGAGCAGTTCACGGAGCACTACAAGAAATTGAGTTTGTTCGATGAAAAGGAGGTTTGTGGTTTTTGTTTATCCTTATGTCGCTGTGGGATGTTTGTAGGTTCAGTAAGAATGTTGAATAATGCTCAGATATTCACCATTGAGACATCTTTGTGGGACGTTTTATATATAGCCTGCAAGTATTTCGTTAGTTGTTTGTAATTCGTCTCATAATCTATTCCCTTGTGGTAGTACTTAGCCTTTTTCTATAATACTTGTTGAAAAGTCCTCTGTAATTTTGTGGATCTCTGCATGTTTCGCTAAGCTTTTTAACTTTTTCTGTCGTCAGCTTGCAAATCTTCACGCAGAGCTGCGACCACACCTGTTGCGGAGAGTGATTAAGGATGTGGAGAAATCACTACCACCCAAAATTGAACGCATATTGAGAGTGGAAATGTCACCACTACAAAAGCGGTAACTCTCGTGCTACGATTGTCTATTTTCTTTATGCATTTCTGAGAATACTATTGTTATTGTGTGGGCAGTCATAGGAACTCTTGTTGAGGATGGAATACTGAGCAGGATTTCTTGACGTATCGTATCTTTTGCCTGTTAGGTACTACAAATGGATCTTGGAGCGAAACTTTAATGATCTGAATAAGGGCGTTCGTGTCAATCAGGTTACAGTTCTGAGTCCGCTATATATTCACCACAAATCATGCTGTATGTTATTGTTGCATGGGTGTGTCTAATGTTCTAGAGGGAGTCGACTTTGGTTGATTTTTGGATTACTCAGGGCGAATTTTTAGAGTGAACTCATGCTTTATTTAATTACTTGGCCTTGCAGGTTTCTTTATTAAATATAGTAGTTGAACTCAAGAAATGCTGTAATCATCCATTCCTGTTTGAAAGTGCCGACCATGGCTATGGTGGTGATGCCAATATGAATGACAATAACAAGGTGCAGCGCATCGTTTTAAGTAGCGGAAAGCTTGCCATTCTTGACAAGTTGTTGGTACGCTTGAAAGAGACAAAACATCGAGTTCTCATCTTTTCGCAGGTACCTTAAATCTTTCCGCAAGCCTTTGTATTAGTCGACATGCTGATGGATATTTCCTTTGTTGTCGACTTGTTTCAGGATCTAGAACCTGTATCCATGTTTCCTTGGTTAAGCGACTGTGGTAATCCCCATATAACAGAGGGTTCTATTGCTCTTTTCAGATGGTGAAAATGCTAGATATTTTGGCTGATTACCTCAGCCTGCGAGGGTTCCAATTTCAGCGTCTAGATGGTAGTACACGATCAGATTTGAGGCACCAAGCTATGGAACACTTTAATGCCCCTGGAAGTGACGATTTCTGCTTCCTGCTATCTACACGGGCTGGTGGTTTAGGGATCAATCTTGCTACTGCAGACACTGTAATTATATTTGACTCGGATTGGAATCCCCAGAACGATCTCCAGGTGTTTTTTTCTAGAGCTCAACTGATGTGCCACTGTACATGTGTATCCTTTCGTCGAGTAATTGTTATGAGGTAGTGATCAGGGTTCTTCAGTTGTTGGTTTGAACATTATATGAAGTATAAATTGAAGTGCTGAGAACTTTGTTTTCTGCAGGCGATGAGTAGAGCACATCGAATCGGGCAGCGCGATGTTGTGAATATATATCGTTTTGTTACTAGTCGGAGTGTGGAAGAGGACATTCTTGAGCGAGCGAAGAAGAAGATGGTATCGTCTGTCTCACGTGAAAACTTTGGCTGATGTTTCATCTCAGCATAGTTCCGCGGTGGGGCCTTGAGCTCGTTCTCAAATCCTGCCGGCCACTCTCATTGATTTGTCATGTTGTATGTGTTCTTTGTGTCAGGTTTTGGATCACTTGGTCATTCAGAAGCTCAACGCCCAAGGTAGATTGGAGAAGAAGGAAGCGAAGAAGGGAACGGGGTTTGACAAGGTATTGACTGCCATTAAGAATCTTCTGTTTTCTTTTTACCAAAACTTTTGGGATTAGTGTATCCGAAATGGTTGGATATGCCAACCAGTAGCCAAAGGTTTGCCAATTGTTTTGCTATTGTTCTGCGGTGCCCTAAATACTTTCCTACGTTGTGCAAATTGTGTTCTTGGTCGGCTATAAGAGCTTTGGGTTATAGTGATCGTCTATACTTGTTACAGAATGAGCTAGCTGCTATTCTACGATTTGGTGCCGAGGAGTTGTTTAAGGATGACAAGACTGAGGAGGATCAGAAGAGCAAGCTTGAGAACATGGACATCGATGAAATTTTGGCCCGAGCTGAGAAAGTGGAGACGAAAACAGCTGAAGTGGATGCAGAGGGTAATGAACTCCTAGGTGCATTCAAGGTACTGATCATCCACTTTGAAGTCCTTGTAGTTATATTGTAAGGACTCGTTTGATTCGCACCACATTAATGAAGGCTCTTGAGTCCTTGAGTTCATATGCTGGTACCTTATATGTCTTCTGATCTGTGATTATCTTGTCTTATAGGTTGCAAATTTCAACAATACAGAAGATGATGCCACTTTCTGGAGTCGTTTGATTCCGGCAGATGCAGCTATGCAAGCAGAAGTACGGTTCAGGGTTCTTTTAAAATACAAACTTTTGCAGTACATTCTTACTCTTCCCTTAATTACATTCTGTCCTTTTTATCATGATTCAAACAGGCTGTTAAGCCTTGTTTCACGTCCAGGCTGTTCCCGTACAGGTCGACGTGTCAGGACCTCGTGTGGCAAGAACTGTGCGTAATTATTCTGAAGATGTCGGGTCAGAGAGGGATCGGAAGCGACGACGAGGAGATGCTGTCAAGGACAAGGTTCTCAAGCGTGGATCCAAATCCAGCAACGCACATGTGGCTCCATCTGAAATTGAGGGAGCTACCGCCCGTGCTGCTGAGTGGCGAGGAGGAGTTCTCTCAAAGAAGGAAGCCAACTCATTCATCAAAGCGGTTTGTCAACGTTACATTTCTCATTGAATGTGTGCTTTCTGTTCAGCGTCAAGTGTGGGAGATTTTCTTTTAAAGTATGGTATAGACAATATCTTTGTGTGATTTGACATCTTTTATCTGTACCAAAGCAAATTGTTGTGATGTATGGGCAGGTGAAAAAGTTCGGAGATTTGAGTAGGATAAAGCTCATAGCAAAGGAGGCGGGAGGTGCGGTGGCAGCAACCACCATCAGTTCACAGTCCGAGCTATGGGATACACTTGTCAACGGTTGTAAAGATGCTGTGCGTAGGGCAGGAGCTGATAGCAAGGTATGAAATCTTGCAATCTCATGCCAATATCATGAGTGTGGAGGGTGAGATTGAGCGGTCCAAAGTGCATTGGACCCGCCTCATGGAGCACTTCAAAACTATTCTTAGGCTGTTGATTTCTTTTTTATTAGAATCCATTTTTCATATGGTCGTTGGGCTATTTATTGCTGGGGCCTCTTACGCAAGTTCACGGTTATTCTGTCGATCATTCAGTCTAAGCATGTGTCAACAGCATTGTGAACTTACATGACTTTTTGCTCTCTGTTGTGTGCAGGCAGCTGTTCTGGAGTTTTTTGGGGTACCTGTCAAAGCACAAGATGTGCTAACTAGAATTAAAGAGTTGACTCTTCTAGGGAAACGTATAAAGCGTTTCAAAGATCCAGTTGCTCAATTTCGACTGAAGTCCCATCCCAGAGTACCCTCGTGGTCAAAAGTGTGCGATTGGAGTCAAGGTACCAAATGTTTTAACTTTATTATCTTACCTCCTTTACTAGTCGACTGTCAAGTCTTGATGGGTTAGCATTTAGTTGATTTAGTTATATAGGCTTAGTGGTTGTATCCCTTATCAGATGATTACACTCATTTTTTTCGTGTATAAATTTTCATCTCCAGTCATTAGTACTGATTATAGGTCTGCGTCTGAAAGCACTGGGATCCTGATTCTTCTCTTCTGTGGTATGCTCGTAGTTGACGACGCAAGACTATTGTTGGGTGTCTACTATCATGGACTTGGCAACTGGGAGAAGATACGATTGGATGAGAGACTCTCACTGTTTGACAAATTGGCTCCGCAAGGTGCTACTGCTGCAGAGACATCCCTGCCTCGGTCTACGCATCTCGAGGCTCGTGTGAATGCTCTCTTGCGGAAGGTATACAAAACGGTCTTGCATTGAGAATTGAAGTGTGCACTCGTTGTTTTTCGTCTTGTGTTGCCACCGAGACTGTATTATGACTTTATGGACCTGCTTAGTAAAACTAGTATCGGGGGATGCTGATAAGTAGATTTCTTTTGCGAAAGTCTAATTATTGACGTGTTTGGCAATTTTCACGTTTTGGGTCACAGGAGCTCGAGGTTTCAGGTGAACTAAATGGGAACAATGTTGAGGCTGAAAGACCTCTGAAGCCAAAGAATTTAGGGCATAAACGTGATTGGCTAGACGACAGCTCGAAGGACAGGTCTGCTAAGCCTGGTTTGGGCTTGGGGAGGAAAAGCTCTGGGGGTTCGGGACCGCAGAAGGTCACCGCAAGGGATCGTGCTGCCAAGCGTTTTCGACCTGACCAAGATGCGAAGGAAGAAGGCGAAATTTCTGACACTGACGAAGGTGGAGTACAACAGCTCCGAGGACGGGGAAGGAACAAGGACAACCCCGATAGGCAGTCGAAAGAACAGAAATGGCACGACTGGTGCCATCAAATGATGGAAGACCAGTCGCGGACACTTGAAAGGCTTAAAAATCTCCAAACGAACTTCAGTTTGCCCAAAGAAGAGGTATGGCTTGTTCAGTCATCGGTTGCACTTCAATGTGTGCTCGTTCTTCTATCATTTGTCACAATAGCAGACCAGGGATTGTGTAATTGTCCATGACATCTCATAAGGCTAAGGTTGCAGAGAATCCACACATGAAACTCTATACAGGTAGGAGAAGTGTTTGGATGGGGCGGTTACTTTTGAATGTTGTAATTTCGCATTATCTCGAAGCTATTATCCACATTTTTCTTAAATAATTTTGAATCATCTAAACCCCGTTTCTAGGTGAATTCCCTTTTCACGTACTAATCCCTTAAAGCTTTGCTGCATCTGTCTGCTGCAGGTCCTACGGAGGGTGAAGACGTATTTACAGACTCTAGGACGCAAAATCGACAACATCTTATCTGAAAATGCATCCGCCCCTAATCCAGATAGTAAGTTTTTTATGTTTCTACTTATCTGCTTTCCAACGGTGATTCAAGGAGCTCTTGACCTTTGATTTATGCAGGAACTTGGAATTATTTGAGTTCTTCCCGAGGCCAAGGATCCTTAGAATATCCTAAAATTCAGATACACCTTCAATCTCTAATTGTGCTCGTGCTTGATATCGAACTCGAATATTCTCATATCGATAAGCTCATCACGAATATTTTTGTTAATTCTGGGTGGTGCAGGAATGGCTACTAGGCTTTGGAATTATGTGTCAACATATTCGAATCTGAAAGGGGATAAGCTAGCAGAAATATATAAGAAATTGCGACAGGAACCAGCCCCTTCTGATCCTGCTGTTAGAGGCCCCTCGCAGGATCCCAATCATAGTGGTGCTGCAGCTGGGCCCAGCGGAAGGGACGTCGAGCACAGCCATCATTTTAATAGTAGCAAAAGACAATTTAACCAGGTAGGAAACAATAGTGCACCAGTTGGGGAGCCCAGTCGAGGGGATGCTGAATCCTGGAAACGACGGCAGAGAGACGACCCATCCGCAGGGCCTCCTAACGGACCACCTAATCGGAAGTGGGATTCAGGTAGACCTGGAAGTGCAGACGGTTGGAGAAACAGAGGAGCCTCACCGCCCAGCGGCGCTGTTAACGGCAGTGGGTGGGGGCAGGATATGAAGGATCCGAGAGAGGAGAGGGGCCCCTGGGGACCGCATGATCATCGGAACCGGGATTGGAATCGGAGAGATGAGAACCGCAATCCAAGACCTCACCCCAGGCCTGCGGGACCTTCATCCTATGGGCATGCACCCCCGACTTTCACACGTTGAGCAGAGCAAGGGGGATTAAATCACCCTATCTAGATACATTTTTCCTTAAAAACGAAATCATCAAATAAGATCACCGAATTGTTTAGCCATCACTGGATGCCTGCCTGCAAGGGCAGAATTCACAAGTTGAGATCCATGGACCGAGCTGGTCGACTGGCCGGCCTTGTTTGCAACACGCAGTCGGCAGTGACTAGTTTTTTTGAGTGTCATGTAATTTACTTGTAAGCTATATTGGATCCCTTGACCCCTTTTTCGTAGATATAATTTCTTAATTATTGATTCAGATCTGCAACTTAGGTAACTTTGATGATGTTCTGTAGGGGAATGTAAGTCTTAATGGTCCAGGCTATCACATTTGACCGGCAGATTGCGTAGTGCAGTACTTGAAGCGGACTGTGCAGAGTTTTCCGTTTGCCATCACCATATTCGAAGTCGGTACACAAACCAGAGGAACTTGACATCTGGATACTGTGCAAGGGATTGGCTTGATGAGTCCACAAAGTGTATAGAAAATCTGGTTGCCCTGCAGTTTGTCGTTCACTGCTGTGTGCAAGTTCGCCAATGGACTGGTGAATGACTGGTTCTTAGTGTTACTAAGGTCGCAAAAGTAGTGTCACCTGTAGAATGAGTTTACTACATTTAGAGAAGTACATCAGCCTGTAGGAATTTAAAATAGGGTACACCAGCCCATTACCATTCTGCAGCGCAATTCCATGAATAGGCCAGCCCAATTCCGTCACCCACTCTTGGCCCCAATTCCACCTAAATCCCCCCCAATTCTCTTCATTCTCTGACAAAATCAGGGTTTTCTATGACAGAATTAGGGTTTTTATGACAAGATGGGGTAATGTGTCACTCCATTATTAGAGAATATTTAGTATTTCATTAGGCGGTTATGGGTTAGTTGTGGGTTGTTAATGACTCTAGTCTAGAGGTTGTTTTGTAATTTCAAGGCTGACTGCTTCAAAAATTCACAGAAATTACAATTTTGATTGGAAAATTATAATTCCACTTGGATCTGATTCAGGAAACAAGTGCACACCTCTGAAAAATATGTGTCCCTGTTGGAATTGACCCCTAGATAGGCAGATTGCAAATCAGGGTGGTAATAGGCTGGTTTACCTTAGTGCGACTGCAGCACTAATTTGATAAATCAGTGTCGGGTATACTGTGGGAGGACACTAAATCCTGCAAACGAAGTGGGCCCCGTAGGGACCAGATTTACCATGGGGAAAATGCAGGAATTTTTTATTTTTTGCACATTATTTTTTTTGCAAATTCTGAATTCATATTTGCAATCAGAGACCCCAATTTCGTTCAGAGAGGTCTAGAACATACCTTAGGCACGGCTCAAAATAGGGGACAGGTTTTACTTTTGCCCCCGAGTAAAACACAAAATGCCCCTGTGGGGCCCACTTTGTTTGCAGGATTTAGTGTCCTGCTATACTGTGGGTCTATAAACTCAAGATGTACCCAACAGGACTTACAAGAGGTGAGGGCAGAATGGCTTGGGGTATAAGGAACAAATACCTTCATAGACACTTAACTTACAGAAGCTGCAAACTCTAAGGTAACGGAACCTATTCCCGACCCTTTCAGAAAT